>CM057831.1:11681369-12382852 GCA_030068075.1 Paguma larvata
AGTCCTAAGGAATCATCTGTTCTAACCTCTCTGTTGTACAGATGGGAACAGTGACGCCGATTTGCCCGAGGGCACACACTAGCAGAGCCAGGATTGGAATCCAGGCCTTTTTGGGTTTCTAGGCCAGTGCTCTTCCTGCTGTACTCTGATTCACCGCCCCCCCCCCATCAAATTTAGGCTCACTTGGGGACCACCAGGGTCCCTTCATCACCCTAAGTGCACAGGCTTTATCTACGATGGAGCTGGGGGGCAAAGGTACTTTGGAGAGAGGAACCAGTAGGATCAGGCCCCTTTCCTTGAAGACTTCACGGGCTCTTGTGGGGCTCCTGGGTGTGGGGGCGG
Source organism: Paguma larvata (assembly GCA_030068075.1). Classification (NCBI taxonomy): domain Eukaryota; kingdom Metazoa; phylum Chordata; class Mammalia; order Carnivora; family Viverridae; genus Paguma; species Paguma larvata. The sequence goes on from CM057831.1 coordinate 11,681,712, forward strand.
GGCAGAGCCCTTCAGGACCCTCGGAGTAGTGGTGCAGGGCTGGCTTTGACTTGCCCCGTGACTGGCTAGCTGGGTGATTTTGCACTAGTCATTTAGCTTCTCCGAGCCCCAATCTCCTCACCTGTACCGGGAGTGTAATCATCATCATTATAGTTCCTACCTCACAGGGTTGTTGTGAGGAATAAATGAGATAATGACACGTGAAAGCCCTCGACTATGCCAGTGGTTATTATCTCTTCCCCTGGCCCCTACCAGGCTCTGGGCTCCTCCTTCGTAGGCCTATAATAATGTCAGGGCTGGCCGTCTCCTGGCCTGGCCGGCCTCCGACCTCAGCCCCGCGCGCCAGGCTTCCCCTGCATCCCTCAGTGAGGTGTGCGGGCGAGTGGGCAGCGGGCAGAATCTAGCCGTTCAGCAGACCCTGGCTCGGGCAGCCCACAGCCTGCCCTAGGCTGACAGCCCAGCGCATTTGGGCAGAGAGGAGCTGGTGCCAAGCCCTAAGTGCTGTTGGCTTGGCAGAGAGCCCTAGAAATTCAGTCCATGCGAGGCGTGGGATAGGTGCAGGGGGTGGGAGATCAGCAGGTGGCCACCTCCATACGGACCCAGAACAGAACTCGCGGACCCTGCCAGGGGCCCACGGCAGTTTTCTGTCTGGGCCGGCTCAGAAGGGCCTGCTTGGCAGTTACCGCGGGTGCTTCTCCCGCCTGACCCGGGGACCCCCGTCTCCGCGTGCAGGCCCTTGCCCACTGTGCTTCCACCTCTAGCACGGCTCCCGTTCCTTTCTAGGAGAAAGTGCCTGGAGGAGGACCCTGTGTCTGGCCGGAGGGGAACCACAAGTCTCCTTCCATCTGCTTAGTTTCTGGGGTGCAGGGAAGGAAGAGCATGAAGGCTGAGGGAGGCCAGGGGGAGACACAGACAGAGCCACCGGGGGCAGGGGCGTGGGACTAGTCCTGCTCTATTTCACTTTGGAGAACTCCATCAATAATTCAAAGTCAAAGAGACTCCAGGTCTCAGGAACTGGGCTCTGGGACACTGGGCAGCCAATCAGATACAACCTCCTCTCCCCACCCCCCCAAGGGCATGAGCTCATGCCTCCTCCCCATGGCTCTCACTCCCCCTCCTCCACACTAAGGCTCCCAGGGAATTGGTATTCTGCAGGCAGTGCCCCAAACGCGTGACCTCTCCTGGCCCTGCTAGTGCTGGGGCCAAACAAGGTACAGGGGACGGAGACAGACAGCCCTGGGAAGGCCCACAAGTATTCCTTGGGAAGGGATGGGGCTAGAGGTGGAGTCACACCTTCTGGCCCACAGAGTCCCAGGAGGGCTCCTAAATCCCGCTCTCCTGTCTGCTCCCATCTGACAGGCAAGTGACGGACCTCCCCCTTGCCAGGGCAGTCCCCGGGGGGTCATGCCATCACTAACAGCTCCCTGGAAGCTGACTCTCAGTGCTGACATCTGGCTTATAGTTCCCCCTGTCTGGGGAGAGGGTCCCTTTTGGGGCTGAGGCCTTGAGCAGGCCTGTCCCCTCCCCTAACCCCTAGTTTCACTCTTGAGAAAAGTGTCAACACCTTCCAGGTGAGCAGACAGCTTGGGTTGGTGCCCCTTGGCATTACCTGGCACGGCTGTCCCTGGAGACTGCGGAATACGCCACGGGTGGGAGAGCAGGCTGGGCCCTGGCCGTAGCCTTGCTGCGCAAGACAGGGACAGGACGGGCACTCACATGGCTTTGAGTCTCCTCGTTGCCACAGGAACGGGCTGGACTGAATGGCCCTTTCATGGGGCAGTGGGAGGCGAGCTGATTGGCTGGGATCCCCCGGCTCCCTCTCTGCCCGGCTTGGGGCCCCCGCTGCCCGTCTCCTTTTGCTGTTTACCCAGAGCTGGCAAGTACAGGCCTGCGGCTCTAGGCAACTCCTCCCCAGGTGCCCGCCACCTCGGACAGCGGGGGCCCTCCACCTGCCAAGCTCCTCCTCCACTCCGTCTTCGCAGGGGCGCCTCCACTCTTCCCTGCTCTGCCAGAGTTCCCCCTCGCTTTGCTGTGTCCCCCTCTTTGGAGGCGCCTCTGCCTTCATTCCTCTGCACAGAGCACTCAGCTTCCCGAAGGGACATGCGGTGCCTGGCGCTCTCCTGAGTGAACTTCCTACTGAGTGTCCACAAAGTCTCAGTGCCGATTTCGGCTTGGATTCTTTCAGAGAAAGAATGTAAACTTGCAAACATCATTTGACGGTGTAAATGATTTACGTTACACGGAATGACCATTTTTGCTCCAAATCAAAAAAGAGACAAGAAATTAAATAACGAAACTTTGAAGTGTGTAGCACTCCTGTTTCTGAAGGTACTGCAGTTTAGAGCTGCGCTGAGACTTTTGGGACACCTTGTGTTAATGTGCTTAATTCTCACAGTCGCCCTAAGCAGCGGGCGCTGTCATTCTGCCCACCTGCAGATGAGGAAACCAGCGTTGGTGGAAGCGATGTGGATTTCCCCAAGGTCACACCATGAGCAGTGGCAGAGCTGGACTGGGGACCTGGGCTCTGTCCCCTAACATACCCCCTGAAGCCAGCCTCGCCCCCACCCACCCCACTTCCCACTTCCCACTTCCCACTTCCCTCTTCCCTGGCCGCTCCCTGAGCTGCACGGGGCAGGACCTGTGGCATGGGGTCTGGGGCGGGGGAATGCAGCATCCACTGTCGAGGCAAGAGCGTGGCAGGTGCAGACTCCCGCAGGAGCGGCCCTCCGAGTTTCCACTGCCGTCAAATGAGAGCGAAGCCAAGTGCAACCTGAGCACCAGTTCAATTCTGATCGGCCAAGAGATGGTCCAGGAGGCCTCCATTTCACCTGCAGTGCCAAGCTCCCGAGTGTCCCCTGGCCGGCCAGGGCCCTGGCCAAGGCCTGATTGTGGACATGGCCCCCAGCCTCCTACCCTTGCCGCAGCTTGGCCCACTCCCCAGTGTACCCAGGCTAGATGAGTCAGGGGTTAAAATGAGCCCTGTCTCCCTGGGGCAGCCAACCCCCTTGCGTCAGCCACTGTCATTTCCTGTTGCTCACGTGAAGGGCTCCCTAACCTGCCCAGCCAGGGGAGGGACTTGTTCCCCAGGAATCCCAGGCACTCCTGGCCCCCAGGGTAGGGGATGGGTAATGCCCCACATCCCAGCAGCCTTCATGGCCCCCGTCTGCCCAGATCCACTCTGCTTTCTGGGGTGAAGGCATGCCAGCTTCTGTGCCCTTGCCCCTGCCTGGATAGAAAGCCCCTAGCTGGGTTTCCGAGGCGTGCCTCAACAGAGTTCAGTCCTTCCCTCCTACCCAGGTGTCCAGGACAGGTGAGTGGGGAGTCCCAGCCAGTCCCTCCAGGTGCTTGGGAATCTCCATGGCGGTGACCTCAGAGCTTCCCAAAGCCACTTGCTAACAGCATCGGAATGAGGCACCGCCGATGTGCTGACCTTGAGGGTGAAGAGGGCTGAGAGAGGGGTCCTGTGTCCCTTCGTCTCCACTCTCTGACCCCTGCTCCCATCTGCTTGGGCACTGTCTGGGCACAAGCATCAGCTCCTAGGTCAAGGGACGTTCTGGTAGACGTGGTGGATGCAGATGGGATGGAGGGCTGGGGTGGAGGACTGGGGTGGAGGCTATTTGTGCTTGCGTGTTCCAGGAGCTCTGTGTACACCTCTCGGGCCCCAGCAGCCTCGGTCTGCCCCCTCCCCTCCAGCCTGCCACTAGTGGCTCTCTCTCTCCCGGGCTTGCACCCAGGGACCCCCCAGTTTAGCGCCTAATCCTCTCACATGCCTTGGCTGGGGGTCAGTCAAGGGAATTTGAATCCATCTCGGGTCTCTCTTGCTCCTGGTAGTTGCCCAAGGGCTGGGAGAGGGGTGAAGGGGTGAAAGAGATTGGAGATTAGGGCAAGAAGCCTGACTGGTGGAGAAGGGGGTGGGCCCAGGGTAGTGTCTTCATAGTAGGCTTCTTGATTTAGCGTCTGGAGGGGGTAGGCATCTCTACACTTCCAAGAAAAGGCAAAGGAATGGGCCCTCAGGCAGGATTGGTAGCCTTAAATTCTCTCCCAGTCACCTCTGTCGGGAGCTCTTGGTGTCCCCTCCCCACGGGGGAGTCCCAGTCTCCCTGCTTTTCCTCCAGGGCTTATTTTTCTTCCGTCTTTGCTGCCTCCTCCTCCTCTGCCTGCCTCCTCTGAGCCTTTGCCTTCGGTCTGGCCCACAGCGCCCTCCGGGCCCCTTTGGGCAGCCTCTCACACGCGCCCCCAAACACCCAGGGCTCTCTGGACGGCGGCCCCGCGAAGCTCACATACTACAGGGGCGGGGCAGCTACTGACCTGTGTCCGGGGGCACTGGACAGGATCTGGGGGCTTCTCCTTCCCCAGCAAGGCAGGGAGAGCAGTGGAGAGCCGGGAGGCTGGAGTCTGACTGGGGCTGGGTAATCCGGAGCTCAGGTTACCGACTCCGATATATATAGTATCTTATCTGACCTCACAGAGATGGCTAGCTCAACTCACTTGCATTCCAAGCCCGGGGAGAATTAAAGGGGCAGTGGCAGGCCCTCCCTTGAGGTGCTGCCCTGGTGGGCCAGGGCCCGGCAAGGAGATTCTGTGAGGGCCCTCTAAAGGGGGTCGGGGGTGGCATTTTGAAATGGACAGAAGGGGGAAAACAGAACTGGAAAGAGGGATGTTGGGTGGGGGCAATGGAGGCAAGAATATGGAGAAGGAGGGGTCAGTCACAGAACAAGGAGAGAGGGTGAAGCCTCAGTGCTAGTCCCAACCCTCCCTTTCGAGGTGGGGTAGATCCAGAGGCCCAGGGCGCACAGGTAGAGAGAGGCAGGCGGGACCTGCTCTCAGGCGTTCCGTCCAAACTCTTACAATGGACTTCTAGGCCTGGGCTTCTATTGTAACTCGTTCCCTTTCATAGGCTCTGAGACTGTGGGCAAGGCACGTTAAGCTGTCTGAACCTTAGGGAGTTAATCTGTAAAACAGGCATAGAAAGTATAATAATGCTGTACCTCACAATTGTGAGCATTGAATAGAATAACATTTGTAAGTTTTCCTGGCCCATGGTTAAGAGTTCAATAAACGATAATAATAATTATGCAGAATACTTCCACTTACTATTACAGTTAGTGGCGGTATGCGTAGGAGCACCTACCAGGGAAACCTTCCTAGGGAGAATAGGGCCTCTGGGCTACCCGTTGGGAGTGCTCGGTTCTAATGCCAGACAGCCCCATGGGTTTCTGAGCTGGCCCATGTCCCATAAGGGGCGAGGGCAGATGACTCTTGCTATATTCCCGGATGTCCAGCCCATCCAGCCAAGAAGGGCCAGGCCTGTTTCGGCTCCTTCCCCCTTTGCCTAGAAAAATAGAGCAAGTGCAGCTGCCCCCAGGCTACCCGGAGAGAGCTGCTCTGGGGTGGCTCCACGCTACCTGTAGGAGTGCTCAGGATTCCAGGGCCACAGAGCTGGGCCGGGCAGGCTCACAGGAGGAAGGAGCAGGATTCTTAACCTCTTGGGCCTTGGTGCTCTTGCGTGCTCCCAGTCCGTGTCTCCTGCTTCCCGGTGGCTCTCCCTGAGGACTGGGAGTACCCAGGATGGCGCCTCCACCCTGTCTCAGCAGAGGCTACTGACTCAGCTTGGGTCCTGGTGATGCACTTCAGAGGACGCCCTCGTCCCCGGCCCTCATTCCAGTCCTCATTCCGACTCCAGTTTGGTATGCATCGACAGTATGGAAGGAGTGGGGGATGCCCCAACCCCAGCCCAACCAGCTCTCCTTTCCTCCACTTTACTGGGTTGGGCTCGGGGGACCTTCTTATGCCGGTGCCTTGGGGAGGTGAACCACCCCACGATCTTCAGCTCAGCCCCATTCTAAAAGGCAGATCAGGAGATAGGCGGGTGTTCATTCCTAAGAGGACAGCCAAAATGGGTTGGTCAGGGCTTCCCCTGGCTCTTAAGTAGAAGTTACTCGCCTTGGAGCACCGCGTGCCTGCTTCTGGTTTGGGATTGGTGAGAATTTCAAAGGTGTCTCTTTCTGGTTTGGGATTGGTGGAAAATCTCCCCCTCCACTTAACTGCTGCCCTACCTCCCACCCCCACCCCTTCGCCGAATTGGCCACAGACAGCCCCCAGGAGCTGTAACAGGACGCACACGTGGGGAGGGGGCTGTCAGTGTCCAGGCGTCACTCTCAAGCCATATACCACACAGGGCCCAAGCAGCATTTCCTGAGAACGCACTGATCAGCACACAGATGGCTCTTCCTGGCACCCCGGGTCTGTCAGCTGGCAGGTCTCCCCCCCAGCCCCCCCACAACTGGCACTCACAGCTGGAGCTCCTCCGCACAGCTGGCACCCGCCCTACATTTCTGGTGCCCATTCAACCCAGGCTGTCGTTGACACCTCACTTTCTGAGCCTCCAAACGGCGCTGACCTCCGCATCCCTCCTCCCCAGTCTCCGACAGGTGGCACGTACCTGCCTCTTCTCCGAGGATGGACGAGTCGAGCCGGGCACAAGCATGGAGCTGCGGGTGAGTCCCGGCTGGTACTGGCGCGGCGCAGTGAGCAGCAGCTGACGCAGAGGGCTCCCTGGCCTCGGCTCCGGCCCGCCTCTCCCCCACCTCCGCCGGGGGCCCAGAAAGGACCTCCCCGGGAAATCGGCGCCACCCAGCGGGCAGCGGCCTCATTGCGCCCGGCCGGCAAAGCCACACCGCGCGTCTCGCGTCACTGAGACGCGTCAAGGCTATTGGCTTGTTCCTATTGTGACGTCAGGAGAGCCCCGCCCGGCCGCGGGTCTCCCAGGCGACCGGTATATACAGAGAAGCACGTGGAGGCAAAGCACGCGAGTTCGGAGGAGGCGGAGCACGACCGCAAGTGGACCGGTATGTGGCAAGGCCGGACGCAGCGGGAAAGGGATTGGGGACGAGGAGGGGTTCCCGGGAGAAGGCCCAGCATTTGAGCCCTGGGGTACAGACACCAACTTGCAGGTTTGAGGGAAGGCTAAATGTTCCCGCTCCTTCCCACCTGTCTGGGAGAGGGCCTGTTTTGGCTCGCCTAGTTTTCTCTTTCCTCTTTCTCCACCTCTCTCTCTGCTCATTTTACTAACATGAGACCAGTGATTGCTGATGACTCTCTGAGTAGGTAAACCGAGGCACTGAGTTAATGGAAGGGAGGTGTTTTTCTTTCTTTTTTGTTTGTTTTGGTGGTTTTTTTTTTTTTTAAGTTTTTCAGGAAAAAGCGGAGACAGAATTTTGTGGCTCCCATTGGTTGCGTACCGTATGGTGTTGAAGAAAATCACAGAGCCAGGTAGATGGGCGCCCAGGCAAATCTAGGTTTTGAGTCTTTCCAAGTGTCCTTAGGGTCCTTCTCCTGTTCTCTGTGGCTGGTACTTCTGTCCATCACCATTCTCCTCAAGACCCTCCTTATCTTCTGTTTCCCAGAGACACTAGAGCCAACCAGAAGGGAAATACTTAAATTTCTGCCTACAAACATATCTGAAGCCATCCTTACCTCTGCTCCAGGGCAGTGAAGGAGGCTTTCCTCTTCTCGTCCAAGATGAATCCCCTGATCCCAATTCTTTATACTCCTCTGGGGCCCTCCTTCCGTCGTGTTTTATGGATAGCTGTTGGATGTGCTGGGAACTCTTCTAGGCACTGAGGGCACCTCAGGGAACAAAACCGGCAGAAGTTTTGCCTTCAGGGAGCTTACATTCCGGTAGAAGCAGAAGACAATAACCAAATAAGTGAAATAAGTAGTACGTTAGATGGCAGAAGGAGCTATGAGGGAGACACACGGTGTGGAAGGTGTCGTCAGAGATGGTCTCAGTGAGAAGGTGACGTTTGACCTGAAGGAGGTGAGGGAGTGAACCATCTGGCTATGCAAGGAAAGAATGTTCTAGGAAGAGGGGAACTACAGATGCAAAGGTCGTGAGGTAGAAACACAGTTGCCATTTTTGTGGCTGGAGAGGAGACAGAGCAAGGGAGATGAAGTCAACCAGGGAAGGCAGGGGTTGCACCATGTAGCACCTAAGGCCATTTTCGTGGACTTCAACTTTTACTCTGAGATGGGAGCCATTGGAAGGTTTTGAGCAGAGGATGGACATGGTTCTGACCTAAAAAACAAATGTTTATTTATTTATGTTGAGAGAGAGGGAGGGGCAGAGGGAGAGGGACAGAGAGAATCCCAAGCAGGCTCTGTCGGATGCTTAACCGACCAAGCCACCCAGGCACCCCGGAGCTGACTTCTCTTTTAACAGAACACTTTCAGCTTTTGTGTGGGAACACATCTGAAAAGAACCAGGGTGGAAGCAGGAGACCATCAAATTGTCTGGTGAGAGACGACGGTGTTAGTGTGGTAGGTAGCAGGAGGGTGGGGAGGCGTGGTTGGATTCTGGATGTACTTGGAATGTTAGAGCCAATAAGGTTTTGTGATGCATAAGGTGGTGTGAGGGAAAGGGAGGAGTTTTTGGCTCGAACATTAACTGAGAACGTGGGTAGGGGGGAGGACAGGAGCATGGGTTACTAATAATTAAGTTTGAGATGTCTGTTAGGTGCGTCAGGATGTCAAGAAAGGGGTTGGACGTGCAAGTTCGGCAGGGTCTGGGTTGCGGTAGAGAATGGAGAGTTGTCGACATATGGCTGTTATTTAAAGCCACGAGATTAGGGGAGGTCACTGAGGGAGCAAATGGAAATAGAAGGAGACGTGTGAGGACTGAATCCTGGAGCTCTCTGACATGAAATAGCTTTAGAAACGAGTGGGAGCCATTAGAGACTTAGGAGTAGCTAGCGAAGTAGAGAAGGAAAAAAATCCAAGAGACGGGGTATGCTGGAAGCCAAGAGAAGGAAACTTACCAAGGAGTAGAGAAAGATCGTTTGTGTCAAACGCTGCTAACGGACTAAGTAGCACAAGTCTGGGAATTGATTTAGAAGGCCCTCGGTGACCTTGACCGGAACAGTTTTGCTGGAGTGGTGGGGTGAAAGTCTGCGGATGGGCTCAAGGAAGGATGGGAAGAGAAGGATGGGGTACAGTGCAGGAAACTCTTTGGAGGAGTTTTGCAGTCCGGAAGGTGGGTGAGAAGTAAAAGGAGATGCGAGGTCAAGAAAAAATTTTATTTTTATTATTGAGTTTGAGAGAGAGAGAGAGAGAATGAGCAGGGGAGGGGCAGAGAGAGAGGAAGAGAGAGAATCCCAAGTAGGCTCTGTGCCGTCAGTGCAGAGCCCGACTCTCAGCTCTGTTCCAGGAACCTCGAGATCATGACACCAGGAAACCTCCCCAACCGGGGCATTGAAATCTCCTGTGTACAATCCCATTGGCCTGTTTAGTTATAACCAGTTTTTGGAGCTCTTGCAAATTTGGTCCCTTTCACCAATTCCTTACCGGAGCTCTCTTCTCCTTCAGGTTGTATGATACAAGGCTTTTCCGGTTTTCCTCCTGACGGCTCCTTCCTCCTCTTCATTTCTAGTAGCCCGCATAGCATGGTGGTGGTTCCCTGTGCAGACTGTAGATTTTCTGGAATGACTTCTGATTCCTCTGGTTACCAGCTCTGAGGCCCGAAGCATTCCTGTCTGTTTCTTCATGTGTAAACAAAGGAGGTTAGTAGTAGTACCAGCCCTGTAGAGTTGACTTGAGGAGTAAATGAGTTAAGATGCATGAAAAAATAATTACAGCAGTGTGGGGCCTATAGTGAGCACCTGAGATCGCTCGGTTCTGCCGCTCATCCGTCAGCCGCTGCCTGTATGGGCCGATGACGCCAAAACCCGTAGTTTCAGGTAGACCTCACTCCTGGGCGCCAGTCATAATTATCCGTCTGCCTCCTGACATGCCCTTCACCCTCGACACGTCCAAACCTTAAGCTCCTCATTCTCCACTTAGTTTGCGCCCATCCCTTTATTGCCTACGTCTGTGAATGGCACGATCGTCCGTCCAATTTCCTAGTCAGAAATTTGCTGGTTTCCAACTTCTCCCCTCACTTAATTCTTTAAAATTAAAAAAAAATGTTTATTTTTGAGAGAGAGAGAGAGAGAGACAGAGTGTGAGCAGGGGAGGAGCAGAGAGAGGAAGACACAGAATCCAGAGCAGGCTCCAGGCTCCAAGCTGTCAGCACAGAGCCTGACTTGAACTGTGAGATCATGACTGAAGTCAGTCATGGCTGACCGGAAGCTTAACCAGCTGAGCCCCCCGGGTGCCCCTCCCCTCCCTTCATTCTTACAGAAGGACTATTTTAGTCTACAAACTCAGAGACACAGGAAACATAACCTTGTTTTTCTGTAATCAACCTACATTTCCTTCCTCCCCTCCCCTCCCCTTCCCGTTTTAGAGAAAGAGAGAGCACAGGAGGGGCAGAGGGAGAGAGGGAGAGAAAATCTTAAGCAAGTTCCAGGCCCAGCCCAGAGCCCGAAGAGGCAGGGCTTGATCTCACAACCATGAGGTCCTGACTGGAGCTGAAATCAGAGTCCCCAATGCTTAACCAGCCGAGCCAGCCACCCAGGTGCCCCTGTAATAGGCCTGCATTTCTGTTTGGCGTGGTGAACACTTAGTTTCAGAGAGTTGATGGACGTGCCCCTCCTTTCTCCAAGGATTGCCTGAGTTTCTGAAGAAGGTCCCTGTATATTTGCCAGAACTCTAGAGGAAGTGGGCCTTGTTGTTAAATGACCAGCCAAGTGCCCGTGGAGAGGTCCCCTGCCTGGTTCCTGCTTGCCTGGCCTCTTTAGGTCTAGTGTCTCTCTGCTACTCCTCGGTCACTCTTGGATGCATCGGAATCAGGTAGTGAGAGAGAGAGAGAGTGTGTGACACTGACCATGGTTCTTGCTGCCTCCAAAATAGGTTACCCTCTGCAGTCATTTCCTCTCTGTGGGACCGTTTCTCCCTTCTGAGGCTCCACCCAGGATGTCGGGGTGGAACCCGACCGTTATCAGATCTCAGAACCGGCTTGGGGGTTTTGCCGTCTGAGGTGTGTGAGGACGGAACCCGCCATCTGTGCCCTTGTCTCTCCCCTCTGGCTCTTGTCTGCTGGGGGTAACGCCGGTGGGAGGCCTGGCTTTACCCAAGATCTCTTCTCCACATCTTTTGTATCGGTTTCGAGTCCTTTCTGTTTTATTAAGGGCCTAGGCAACTGAGATCCAAAAGCTGGAAGTGACTCCCCATTTTTTCCCCCTGCTTTTTGCTGTCTCATCCCTGTACCGAGGCATACGCACAAAAACTTGGCTGCTGAAAGCGGGACTATGCGGAGAAAGGGAAGCAAGCGAAAATCCTGTTTAGAAATATTATCTCGTCGTGTTTCCTACATCTGCTGGGAGCGTATCTCTTTGATTTTTCTTTCTTTTGTTCCTCTACTTCCCCCCCACTCCCTGTCTATCACTTCTGTCCTCTTTTGGAGTTTTATTGTATTTCTCCTGGCTCGGGCCGTCTTTTCCTCCCCAGCCACTGACAGTCGAGTTGGCGAAGTAATAGGAGGTTTTGCATTTGGAGACCCTTGATGAAAAGTAAGATTAGGAAGACTGAGTGACTTGTGAAATGCCCGATACGTGTTTTGTGTTCGTTAATATCTAACACTGAAAATTTAGCACGCGAGGGGCGCCTGGGTGGCTCAGATGGTTAAACATCCGACTGGTGGTTTCAGCTCAGGCCATGATCTCTCGGTCAGAGCTGAGCACAGAGCCTGCTTGGGATTCTGTCTCTGCCCCTCTCTCTCTGCCCCTCCCCTGCTTGTGTTCTCTCTCACTCTCTCAAAATAAATAAATAAACTTAAAAAAACTAAATAAAGGAAGCGTCAGTAGCATTTTATAGATCTTAATTAGCAGTAACGTGCGGACGATCACTCCTGTGTTGAGGTCACCTTTTTAGGGTTGCCCTGCACTTTCACCAAGAGCGGGAAATCTCGTTCGTTTTGATGTACGTGCTGTATAATCGGGGTTCTCCTCATGCCCGTGTCCTTCTCCAAACATCCAGTGCCTTCCTGGCTTTAGGTCTTCCAGTTTTGGGTCCCCTCCCCCCGCACCCCCTCCACTCCCGCTCCTTCATGGTCTTCAGGTCATCTCTGGGGAGACTTCTTTAAGGGGGACTCTGCCTGACACTGGACTCTATGATTTTTGGTACCTTGGTAGGGAGATACAGGAAAAACCATCATTTAAAAGTTTCAAGCATGGGGCGCCTGGGTGGCTCAGTCGGTTAAGCAGCCGACTTTGGCTCACGGTCTGTGGGTTCGAGCCCCGCGTCGGGCTCTGTGCTGACAGCTCAGCCTGGAGCCTGCTTCGGATTCTGTGTCTCCCTCTCTCTCTGCCCTTCCCCTGCTCATGCTCCGTCTCTATGTCTCTCAAAAATAAATAAACGTTTAAAAAAAAAAGTTTCAAGCAGTTTTCAGTTTCTAGAGAGAGAGGGGCTTCAGTTTACCTCGAGGCTGACTGATCCTTTGCTTTGGGAAAATCACTGCCTACAAAGGGCTTTCAGTTTCCTAAGTGTAAAGCAAGTATCCATCACTGGGCTGAGAGGAATGTTACATCCGGTGGAATGCGAATTGTGTTCTTATCTCTTGCTTTGTCAAAATGTTTATTTTTATTTATCTATTTATTTTTATTTTTGAGAGAGAGAGAGAGCGCGAGCGAACCAGAGAGCACACAGGCACGTGTGTGACCGGGGCAGGGGGCAGAGAGAGAGGGAGACACAGAACCTGAAGCAGGCTCCAGGCCCTGAGCTGTCAGCACTGAGCCCGACACGGGGCTCGAACTCACGAACTGCGAGATCATGACCTGAGCCGAAGTCAGATGCTTAACCGACTGAGCCACCCAGGCGCCCTTAAATGTTTATTTATTTACTTTTCGAGAGAGAGAGAGAGAGAGAGAGAGAGAGAGAGAGAATCCCAAGTTGACAGCGCAAAGCCCGGCGTGGGGCTCAATCTCTCAAACCGTGAGCTGAAATCAAGAGTTGGACACGGAACTGACTGAGCCACCCAGGTGCCCTTGAACATTTAATGTGTTTAAATGTAATTCCTTTCACTTTACATTTGAAGAGCCACCCAAGATTAGTGGCCACCATGTTGGACAGATCAGGTCTCGACAGCAGGAAACTGTAAAGATGTTAAGCCCCAAAGCCCGAGCCTGGAGCTGTGATGACAGCTGTCATCATGCGAGAACACAGAGGCCCTGAGAGGCTGAGTCACCCCCATGTGAGGGGTGGGGCTGCCCCAGAAGGCCCTGCAGCAAGAGGGGGCAGTGTCCCGACTGTGTCAGGGCTCGTGCCCAGAAACCTAGTGGCTCAAAACCACACAGTCTCTAGGTCAGAGGTCCTGGTGGGATCAGCTGGTTTTCTGGCCAGGGTCTCACGAGGCCAAAATTAAGATGTCGGCCGGGCTGGCTCTTATCCGGAGGCTCAGGGTAAGAATCCACTTCCAAGCTCATTTAGGCTTTGGCAGAATCGGAATCCTTATGGCCAGAGGTCGGAGGGCCCTGTTGCCTCGCTAGCCGCTTGTTGGGATCTGCCGTCTGCTCCCAGAGGCTGCCTTCGTTCCTTCTCAAGTGGCCAGCCGTGGCATGTCCACCCTCCCGTCTTCACACGTCTCCGGCTTCCCCTCTGGCTCTTCTGCCACTCGCCAGAGAGCATTCTCTGCTGTTTTAAGGGCTCGCGTGATTATGTGGGGCCTACGTGGATCATCTCCCTCTCTTAAGATCAACCGTGCCACATGACGTAACGTAATCACGGGGTGACATGTCGTTTCATTTATGGACTCCAGGGATTAGGAGGTGGGGGCTCTTCGGAGGCTGGTTTTAGAACCCCGCTACCACTCCCGCCTTCCGATAGGCCTTTTTTACATTAACTACTCTCCTGGAATCTGTCTCGTCTGCTCTCCATCTCCTCACCTTCTCGTTCTGCTGATGGCCTTGCTGTTTCTATGAAAGCCCCTGGCCTGCCCGACCTGAGGTTCACAAACCTCCCCGCCTCCCACCGCAGTCACGGCCAGACTTCCTGAAAAACAAGCCTGCGTTCTCCCACTCACCCTCACTCGCTACTGTGGTCTGGCTTCTGTTCCCAGAGCCTCATCATGCTGTTCTTGTGAAAGCCGCCGTCTGGTTGTCTCTGGCCGCGTCGCAGACCACTTCAAGATTTAGTGGCTTTAAACCATTTATGAACGTACCTCATGCCGCTCTGGTGGCTGGGCTCAGCTGGGAAGCTCTCTCTCTCGAAATTCTTTCTCACGAGGATGTGATCAGTAGCAGCTGGGCCTGGAGTTATCCAAGGGGTCAGCTGAGTTGGACATTCAAGACAGTGCAGTGACACAGGCGGCAGTTGCTGGTGGCTCTTGGCTGGGAGCTTAGCTGGGTCTGGTGACTGGAGTGCCTACACATGGCATTAGGTGACTTAGGCTCTCAGAATGGCAGCCGGGTTCCAAGAGGGAGTGTCCCAGGAGCGAGCATTCCTGGAGAACCAGGTGGAAGCTGCAGGTGTTCTTATGACCTGGCCTTGGACGTCATGCGGCATGGCTTCTCCCACATGCTATGTAGGTCATGAGCCAAACACAGGGCCACGTCAGGTTCAAGGGGAAGGGGTTACACAGGGGCATGGTTTATTTAGGGGGCCATCCTCGGAGACTAGCTACCATAGTCACCAACGACTTGGTCCTCCTCATCTTACTTGACTTCCTCCTCCTCCTTTTCTCCTTCTCCCCTTCTCCTCTTTCTTCTCCTCCTTCTCCTTCCCCCCCTTCCTCTTCCTCCTTCTTCTTCCCTTAGTTTTTTTTTAATAGTTTATTTTCAAATTGGTTTCCATATAACACCCAGTGTTCATCCCAACATGTGCCCTCTTTAATGCCCGTCACTCCCTTCCCCCCCATCCTCAGTTTGTTCTTAGTCTTTGAGAGTCTCTTATGTTTTATCTCCTTCCCTCTCTGTGTCTTTTTTTCCTTTCCCTTCTTCCCCTCCCCCCTGGTTTTTGCGAAGTCTCTCAAAATCCACCTATGCGTGGAAACATATGGTATCTGTCTTTTTCTGACCGACTTATTTCACTTAACATAATACCCTTAGTTTTTATTTGATCATCTTACTTGACTTCTTGACAGCAGTCGATCTAGTTGATTGCTCTTTTTCAAACTTTCCCTTCTTTGACTCCACAGACCCCTGGCTTTCCTCTTCCGTCTCTAGCTCTTGTGTAATCTCCTTTGCTTCCCCCTGAAACTCTAAATGTTGGATCACCTCAGATTCTAGGCCCGGGCTTGATTATTTCTCTTTGTCTTCCTGCTTGGTCTTTCTCATCCCACAGTTGGTGCCTGTCACCCAAATGCTGAGGTCTCCCAAGTTTTCTTTCTTTTTTTTATTAAATACTTGTTTTAGGGGCACCTGGATGGCCTGGTTGGTTAAGCGTCTGACTCTTGGTTTTGGCTCAGGTCATGAACTCACCGTGCGTGAGTTCGAGCCCCGCATCAGGCTCTGTGCTGACAATGCAGAGCCTGCTTGGGTTTCTCTCTCTCTCTCTCTCTCTCTCTCTCTCTCTCCCTCCCTCCTTTCTCCCCCCCTCTCTGCCCTTCCCCTGCTTACTCTCTGTCTCTCTCTCAAAAAAAATTTTTTTTGTTAATGTTTATTTTCAAGAGAGAGAGAGAGAGAGAGAGAGAATGTGAGCGGGGGAGGGTCAGAGAGAGAGAGGGAGACACAGAATCCAGAGCAGGCTCTAGGCTCTGAGCTGTCAGCACAAAGCCTGACAGCGGGCTCGAACTCACGCACTGCGAGATGATGACCTGAGTTAGAAACTCAACCAGCTGAGACACGCAGGAGCCCCTACCAAGTTTTATTTCTAACCCTGACTTCTCCCCTGTGCTCAGAACTGGGCTATGCAGCTGTCTTGTTACTTCTGTTTGGATGTCTATGGGCAACATAGATTTAATGTATCCACTTTTCCCTAGGACCCCCCCAGCCTTTTCTTTCTTAACACATGGCCTCATCATCCATTCATTGCTCAAGCAAAAACCTCGGGGTCACCTGGGATTCTTTCTCCTTTCCTTTCAACACCTCCATTTCTATCCAAACCACTAGTCAGCAAGTCCTCTCTGTTCTTTGGGAGCAGGCCTTAACATATTTCTTTAAATATATTTAATTTCTATTGCTTAGCAAACTGGTACATTTGTAGAGAAAAAAAATATATTACATTACTAGGTTTGTCGTGTAAAAGCAGTCTATGACCCCATCCTAAATTCTCATTTCCCCAGGCAACCACTCCCAACCGTTTTGGCTAGTTTTTCTGCTACTTACGTCTGTATTTGAGAATTTCTCGGATGGATAGCTCTTTCCTGATTTTTCAGTTTTCAGGAATATCTGTTTTCTTTCACTTGTGGAAATGAGGTTTAGCTTTCTTATATGCCTATTTTCTCCCCCACCAAACACTTACTTAACCCTTCTTGCTAGCGTCCTTACAACTTTCGGTTAAAGTTTAAGTGTTCATCACTGTTTAGTGTTTATATTAGTATGACTACATAAGTGTTGTTTACAGCTAAGCCATGTTATGTGCTATGATTGGAATTTGATTTTTCTTCCTTTGGAGTTAGTACTTGCCATCTTTTTTGTGTGTGTGGTTCTTGTTGAGAATTAAAAAAAAAATTATTTTAGGGGCACCTGGGTGGCTCAGTTGGTTATGTGTCCCACTTCGGCTCAGGTTTGTGGTTTCGAGTCCCCACAGTCAGGCTCTGTACTGACAGCTCAGAGCTTGGAGCTCGTTTTGCATTCTGTGTCTCTCTTTCTCTCTGCTCCTCCCCTGCTCATGCTCTATCTCTCTCTCACAAAATTAAATAAACATTAAAAAAATTAAAAAATTAATCTATTTTAAAATAATTAATAGGGGCTCCTGGGTGGCTCAGTCGATTAAGCGTCTGACTCTTGATTTCAGCTCAGGTCATGATCTCATGGTTCGTGGGTTCGAGCTCTGCGTCGGGCTCTGCGGTTGGCAGTGCAGAGCCTGCCTGGGATTCTTTGTCTCCCTCTCTCTCTTCACCTCCCCCACCTGCTCTGTCTCTCTCAAGATAAATAAATACTTAAAAAATTTTTAAAAATTATAGATTTTTGGGAAGTTGCAGAAATACTATAAAGAGGGCCTGTGTACCCCTCACCTGGTTTTCCCCGTGGGAACACCTTCCTTGGTGGTAGTACAACATCCAAACAGGGAACCGGATATCGGTACAATCCACAGACCTTATTCAGCTTTCACCAAGCCTCTCGCTTTTAATTTCGTGTGTACCTGAAAGGCACCACTTTTGACGCTGTGCTTTTTGCCCAAGCTGCCGGAGCGTCTCCCAGGATTACCGCCACGGCCTCCTGATCTTTTGCTTCTGCTGCTGGGCTCCTCTAGTCCGTCTCACGCCGAGCAGCAAGAGGGATCTTCTAAAAACATTATTAGGTCAAATCCTTTATCACTTCCCTGTTGCCCTTAGAGTAAAATTCAGACTCCTCACCGTGGCCTGTAAGGCCCCCCGGGACCTGGCTCTCGCCTGCGTCTGCAGTGACACCCCTCGTCCGAGCACCTCGAGCGATTGCGCCTTGACTGTCCCTCTGCCCGCGTGCGCTTCCTGCTTTCTTGAAAGGCCAGCCTCTTTTCCGGGGCTCAGCCCGACAGCCCTCCGCGCAGGCTTTCCCTGGCCGTCCTGACTAAGGTGTTCTCTCGTCGCCTCCCACGGGTACATGATCCCAATCTCCACTCGTCCGACTTAGTCACTGGTTTACTTGCTTAATGCCCATGTTCTGTGCGAGAGCGTGTGTTTCGTGGGGTGGGAACCGGTCTGTATCTCTCACTACGCTGTGCTCGCCTCCCTGCCCAGGTGATTACGCCCCGGCCTGGAGTGTGCACTTGGGGATGGCGGGAGTGAGGACTGCCTGGGTCAGGGGCCCTGACGGTGGGCTCAGGGGCTCACAGGGCTGTTGCCTCACAGCAGTGGTGAGCTGCCCTCCGGAAGGCCTGTCCTTGGACCGAAAGGCTTCCCTTCCCTCTTCCCAGGATATAGAAGGATATAGAAGAAATAAAATAAAATTCCTTTCTTTGTAATCAGCTTGTGACATAGTAGAGCCTGCTTTTTGCGCTAACGCCTACTCGTGACTCCTCTGGGAAGCCCGTTAGCCTGGCAAGGGCCCTCCTTCTGTATTCCCACAGGGCTTGGTGGAGGACTAATTTTCATTTAATGAAATTCACCCATTTTCAGTAGACAGTTTGACGAGTTTTGACTTCTCAAACATGCACTCATGTAAGCACTCCAGAAAGTTCCCTTGTGCCTAGGCTGCTGCTGGTTTTTTAAAATTGTGGTAAAATACATATAACATAAAACTTACCATTTTGGCCATCTTTAAGAGTGTGGTTTGGTGTGGTGCCTCCGTGACTACCATCTGTTTCTAGAATGTTTTCCATTTTGCAAAACTGCAACTCTGTACCCATTAGATACTGACTCTACATTCCCCCATCTCTCGCCCTCTCCCAGCCCCTGGTAACCCATTCTACTTTCTGTCTCCCTGAATTTGACTTTGGCTTCTTCTTTCTTTTTCGATTGTGGTAAACACATATAAAATTTATCATCTTAACCATTTTTAAATGTGTAGTTCGATAGGATTAAATAATGGCTTATTTTTATGTTTTTTATCTTTATTCTATTTATTTATTTCTTTTTAAGTTAATTTATTTTGAGAGAGAGTGTGCACATGTGTGCATCAGTAGGGAAGGGACAGAGAGAGAGAGGGAGAGAGAGTACCAAGCAGGCTCTGCGCTGTCAGTGCAGAACCCGACATGGGGCTCGATCCCGTCAACTGAACCGTGAGCCAAAATCAAGAGTTGGACACTTAACTGATTGAGCCACCCAGGTGCCCCAATGGCTTCTTTTTAAGGTACATTTAGGTTTAGCAGCCGATGCAGAAAACTCCAAATAACAGCAGCAGAAACACAGTAGTCCACAGCTGCTATGACAGCCATGCCGTCACTAGGAATCCAGGCTGCTGTGTTGAGCGTCATCATTTGTAACACACAGCTTCTATCTCGTAGTCCAAGATGGCTGCTCTAGTTCCAGCCATCAAGTCCACATTCCAGCCAGCATAAAGGTAAATGGGGCAGAAAGGCATGTGTTTTTCCTTTAAGAGCACTTCATAGACGGCACACATTACTTTGCCCTCATGTCCCATCGGAAAGAACTTAGCCACTTAGGCACATCTTGCTGCGAGGGAGCTGGGAAATGCAGTTTTTATTCCGGACCGCGTATTCCGTTTCTAATTGGTGGGTCCCGCTGCTGAGAAAGGAGAGGGACTGCCCAGCAGTGTCTGCCACAGCTTCCCTGCCTCACAGCGCTGAAACTGACATTACTTTCTTCTTCCCGGACCGCAGATTCCCTCAGCCAGGGCTGTGTCTTCTACCTCCCGGCACAGAGCCAGGTCCTTAATGTTTGTTCTACAAATCGATGATTCCAGCCGAACCATCTTACTTTGACTCTTAGAGAAGCGAGGCACTGAAGAGTGAAGTGACCAGGGTCATCGAGTCCAGGTTCTGACCTCAGGGAACCGCTTTACTGCAGACTGGGCAGGTGACCTCCGCTGACCACGCCTACTGCTGGGCACTGCCCACCTCTGCTGCTGGGCAGCCCCAGCCATGCCGGGCCCCTTCCGGGTGTGGAGCCCAACTCGGACCCCCCCGCCCCGGAACTCTCCCTACACCACGTGTCCACTTCCCACACCGTCCCCTGGCTCCAGGTCTTCCTCTGCCAGGCCCAGATGCCTCCTGCGAGTCTTCACAGGACACGAACCTCCCTGAGGCCGAGAGCCCTGGGCACGAAGGCAGTCCACCTTTCTCCCGGGCTGTGTGGAAGAGAGCCGATGGCCCCGCCCTTTTCCAGGACTCCGAAGGGCTCCAGCTCCAACAGTTCCTCTTAACCCGAGACGGCCGCTTTCTCACGTCAAGACAGACATGCCCTTCGCAGCACGGAAGCCGCAGACACAGGAAGGGGACCAAGGTCACGCTGAGGAGGCCGGAGGATGCAGGTCACAGGCACCCGGACACCATGTAGTTTTGTTGGTTGACCCGTGAAAGTCCCTGCGTCTCCTCATGGTGGCCTCCTCGCCCTCCCCGAGGGAGCTGCCGGATGTTGGCGAGACCTCTACACTGTGCCCCGCGAGGCAGGTCCTCTGTCTCGGTGGGTGGTCTAGTCAGAAACGGAGGTGCGGAAAGGGGCTTCTGTTCCCGTTCAGCAAGAAGAATCCATGTCCCAACGTAGGGACTGAGATGGCCGAGGGGGACATGGGAGAGGGGTGACGAGGAGCAGGGAGGAGGTTGGTGGGCTGGGGTCTGGGGCACGTCCCTGTGGACGTCCCGCGGCCTCCAGACCTTCCGACTTGCCCAGAGACCACCTGATGGCTGTCGTGGCCTGCCTGAGAGCCCGATCTGCCCCAGCCCACAGCATGGTCTTTCTGGGTCCGCTTACGTTGTGAGGCCCGACGGCCCAGGCTTTAAGCTTGCAGGGCCCCCTTTTGGGCCCCCCTATTCCTCTCTCCTCTTTTCCTGCCTTCCTAGAGGCCCTGGTTCTCCGATGGCCTCTGGGCCTTCTTTAGCTAGCCCTCCCCCCCCCCCCACTGCAGGCCTCAAGCTCTCCTCCCCCAAGCGTGGCTGCAAGGGGGCAGCACCATCTCATGAGGACCCGCTGCGGAGTGTGGCCGCTACACTCCAGGGGAGCCGCCCCAGGGTATGACAAAGGCCTCCTAGGAGGCTTTACACGGGTGCCAGGGTCTTAGGGTGTTCTCACAGTTGAGGCTTCACACCTAGCTTCTCAGTTCCTTCCAGAAAGTCCTTCCAGTTTTAACTCTTACCACCGCAAGGGTGGCATTCAAACTCGCTTCCCCCACAAAGGCTCTTTCTATTTCCTTGGCATGGCGCTCGCGGCTCCCAGCGGGGCCGAACAGGAGGAGCCTGTGTCCGTCCACTGGCGTCTTCTGGAGACCCCAGCCTGGCTGCACCATCATGGTGGGCGATACAGGCAGGCTCCCTCTCCCAACACGCAAGCTTCTCTTGCGATCTTTGGGCATGGTCACTGCATGGGCCACTGGCAAGGCACAGGCATGACAGGAGGTGTCAGGAGCTGTGGGAGCCGGTGGCATGGACCTAGCTCTTGGGCCTTTAAATGCTTAGAATCAGCCCGAATGCGGGGGATACCAGACAAGTAAGCCTCTGGATAGTCACCGCCCCCTTCCCCCCAATTTCCAAGGCAAAGCCAGGAAGGTCTCTGGGGGCACCCGGAGCCACCTCGTGATCCTGTTCTAGCTCCCAGCACCATGGGTGGCCCAGAACCTCAGGTGGCCACCGATGTTCACCTTATACTCGCTGACTCTTACGGGAGGGAGCCAGGCACAGACCCCGCTGCTCCCTGTGCCCAGTTAGATTTAAGGAGAGATGCCGTCCTTGCCTCTTAATGACGTGCTCGGCTCCCACGCTGCCACCTCCTGTGCTTGCTCTCGGTG
Organism: Paguma larvata; assembly: GCA_030068075.1. Taxonomy (NCBI): domain Eukaryota; kingdom Metazoa; phylum Chordata; class Mammalia; order Carnivora; family Viverridae; genus Paguma; species Paguma larvata. The sequence continues at coordinate 11,703,125 of CM057831.1, forward strand.
CCCCAGTACCTCCCCTCTCTCCAGCAGATGTAACTTGCGGGGGCATTTCCGAAAACAACCAGATCCGAGAGGAAAAAGCAGGCTCTACACCTTAGTGCTTGTCAGTCTCCTGGGCCATGTGGCTTGGCCCACACACTGGCAGGTTCGCCTGTCGCTCCTGCCAGGTGAGTCAGCAGAGACAGGACCGTCGTTTATTCGGGCAGATGTGCCGGGTTAGAGTTGTTCCGAAAAGCCCAGCGCGCAGTGGTCCCCCAGCCCCCGCCCCAGCCAGGGGCAGCAGGGGAGGGGAAGGGCTGATGAAGGCAGGGAAAAGGGAGAGTTAGAGACAGGCCGTTGGACCATCTAGATGCACAGCGAAGGGAAGGGAGGCGGGCCTGGGGAGGGATGGCGGGGCAAAGCGGAGGAAGGCTAGAAGACAGACTCCAGAGGTTGGTTTTATTGTACAGTTTTCTTTTTCCTCAATGGGATACCATAAGCTGTGGTGGCACTACACACAGTCACAGGACAGGGCACAGCTGCCGGCTGGGGAGCTGGGGGTTGGGAAAAGCCATCTCTCGAGGCATGTCCCACGCACGGGTCTCACTCCATGGGCTGGTGTCCCCCAGGGCCCCGAGAGGGCAGGCCTGTGGGGCAGAGGGCTGTCTCAAGACTCGGCCACCGGCTAGCAGGGGGTGGCACTGATGGGGGAGGGAAGGAAGAGCCTCCCAAACACTTGGGCCAAAGCCTGCTCTGCTCTGGGACTCTCCCTGGCCTCACTGCCTGCAGGTCAGAGTTCTGGAAGCTCTTAGGAGCTTGGGCCAGGCCAGGAGGAGGCTTGTTCTCGGCCACCCTCTCAACTTGCCGCTTGAGGTGGTGAGGGACAGCGGGGCTCTCGGTTTTCCTTTCGTCAGGTAGAGAGGGCTGATGCACCCTCTCTTCTGCCCCCTCTCCAGCCCTCCATCACCACTGCTCCCGGGCAGAATCTGCTTTCTCACTGGGCCGCACCAGGCCCGGGGGCCCCCCTCCGGGAACCTCGGCAGTGCTAAACGGGCGGCTTCTTGCTGTGGCGGAGGGTGCTCCCGGAGACGTTCGTTCTCGCCTCTTGTGCTGGGCCCCAGGTGCTTGGCGGTGCCCTCACATCCGGGGTCTTCAGGCACCATCCCTGTCTGCTGGGGGAGGTGCTAGCCCCAGATGCGCCCCATCCTCCTCATCCAGGTCTCTCCCGGGCCCCTGGTCCTGGTGGGCGAGTATGACCCCCCCCCCCGCCAGCGCCTGGCACCATCTTTCTTCCCCTCCCATGCCCTCACACTCCATCACATCCTCAATCCCGGCTTCCCTTTCCACAGACTCCCAAAGAAAAGGAAGGCTAAACCAGACAGAAGCAACTCTGGAACAGAAAGTAAAAAAACCAAAACCCCAAAAAACCCCCCAAAAAAGGCAGCCAGTGGCGTGCGGAGAGGGCGTGAGCGGCGGTGGGGCGGGGGACTGGGTCGGCAATGGCATGCGGCACTGGGGTTCCTTGGGAGGGGTGGGGTCCCCGTTTCTCCCCGAGGCGTGTGAGGGATTGAGGGCGGGGGGGGGGGGGTCAGCCAACTCCAAGAAGTAGGGTCTCCGGACCGGGCCTTGTGGCTTCCTGCCCAGCCAGTCACAGGGAGATGAAGTCCATGGCCTGCAGCAGAGGCAGGGAGAGCAGGAGTAGCAGCAGCCACGAGGTGTTCTGGGCCAGCAGGCTTATGCCCGCGCACTTGACCAGTTTGTCTGCGGAGAGAGAATGGGGAGGAGGGGGCAGGGCAGGAATGACGAGGGGCCAGGATTCCGCCGCGCACAGGCCCCGAGCAAGGGCACGTTCCCTTGGGGGGGCCGGTGTCAGGATGTCTTAGCCGGAGCCAGGGCCCGATTGCTCTAGCGGAACCACTTGTCTTTCCCACCGAACAAACGTCGTATCAAATCTTTATGAAGCGTCAGCAAAAGAAAACTATGGGCGAGGCAGCTAGTGTCAGCCCCGTTTTCTAGGTGGGGAGGGGGAGGACTGGGGAGGCCAAGTGAGTTGCCCAGTCATGGCGGAAGTGTCTGCTCCGCCACTCTGCCTGTCTCCCTATTCGCGAAGAGGGCGGCGGTTGGGGGGAAAGGCGAGAGAGGTTCTGGGGCCCAGCCAAGGGGGCACTGCCTGCTGTCCTAGCCAGCCCCTGCCTCCCTCGCCTCCCCTCCCAGCTCACTGGGCCTTGTTGGGAGCTTGCCTCACCTCTGAGCACAGAGACATTCTTGCTGGAACTGGTGGCGGACTGGCCCGAGAGCTGGAGTTCACAGGTGTACATCCCCTCGTCCTTGGTGGTGAAGCTGGATAAGTAGAGGACCTTGATGTTGTACTTGCTGGTGAAGTTGGTTCGGGAGCGGTACGAGTGCTCCGGCACCCCCATGGTGCCAAAGATCACGTGCTTCTTCTTCTCGCGGGTTATGCTGAACTCATACTGGATGGGCGAGGTGGTAGAGTTCTCGTGGCGGCAGTCCAGACGGAGGCTCTGGTCCACCAGGCAGGCCGTCAGGCTGGTCACTTTCTGCCCGCGGGCCTACCTGCAAGACTGGCACCGGCAGTGCCCACTCCCAAGTTGTGGGGGCCTGCAGAGCAGGGGGCCTCCCACCCCACAGTAACAGGAGAGCATGGCCTGGCCAGGGAAGGCACAAGGGTCTGTTCTTTTGGGCACCCTTCCCCACCCCAGAGGTCCCCAAGGGCTAGTTCAACCTCCCTGTTGCAGAACCAACCCCCGCCCCGCCCCATCTTTAGTCCTGGGTGTTCCAGGGGCAGGAGATCTTGGGGAGCCGATGTAGGTTCCTGGTTCCCCTTGGAGATTCCACGTCATTGTGGGGCAGACTCCGTGGACTGCTTTTCCAAAGACCACCTTAAGCAGTCAGAAGAAGAGCGAGGCCGCTCATCCGATTTAGGGGAGAAAAAGAGCCCTCTCTCCCTTCGTCACCTCGCCTTCTGAGGTTGGGAGGAAGAAGCTGGCTTCTCTGAAGGGAAGGAAGCCAGCGTGCTTGGAATCCCAGCCCTGCCCCTTGCCCGGTACCTGTCAGCAGAACGGCGATGCCGATGGTGGGGTTCATGGTGCAGAGAGCTCAGTCCTCGATCTGGGGGCGGGACGGGATGGGTGTCAGCTGAGAGCTTCCTGCTCGGGCTGGAGGGCCTCTGCCGTGATGGCCCTGGCAGCCGTGCAAGCTGCTCTCCACGGTCGTCCCCTCCCACTTACTAGTGAATGTGACACTGCCACTAGGTACTTCCCCCCCCTCCAGGAAAGCAAGGGGGGGGGACACACCCTATAACGGGGTGTGTCTGTGCGGAACGCTTTGAGTAGGTGACTTTTACCATTTCCTTTTCCCTTCAGGAGGGCGGGGGTTTCATATTTTTTAGTCGTGGCAAAATAGACCTAACACAGCACTTACTACCTTAATCGTTTCGAAGTGTCCAGCTCAGTAGTGTTAAGTTCCCTCACACTGTGGTGCAGTCTCCAGAACTCTTTTCAGTTTGCGACACTAAACTCTACCCATTCCACAAAAAGTCCCCATTCAGGGACTTTCTGTTTCCTGTTCAGGAGAAAATCCCCAGTGCCCCAACAGTTCCTGGCATACAACAGATGCCCCCAAAATATTGGATGAATGAATGAATCGGCTTGAATACCTACAGGGTGGTGATGGGTTCAGGAAAAGTGACAAACATCTGGCCCCGAGGACTGCTCCATAAGGGACCCACGAACATGAATTTCCCTCCTCCAAAAGGGCTGTGTGGCTAAGGTGCTTCCAGATAGGACTGTACCTGGCACACAGCTAAGGGTGTTCCCGAATGCATGCGAGGGAAAGCGCCTGTGCTTCCCGATTGCATTATGTTCTCTGATTGCACAGGAACCAAGATGTTTCCAAATGGCCAGCCCTCTGGGCATGTCTCTTGTGCCCTGCTACAGCAGACTCCCTGCCTAGGCTCTGTGCCTTGTCTTTATTTGAAGCCTACTCTGGACCAATATCCCGGTTGCAATACGGAGCAGGTAGCTTGGCCTGGCGGCATCGGTGCTTGCCAGGGAGAGGCGACAGGAGTGGCTAGCGCCTCTGTGCGCGGGGCCCCTGCCCTGGTGCCTGCGCCCAGGTGCGTCTCGAGCCGGATCCAAGGTCCCTGGCGCTCAGCCCTGAGGCTGGGGGAGGCTGGGGTCCCGCGGTGCCAGGGCCTGCCGCCGGTACACCCTCGGAAATATAACCGAGAAGGCCCCGGAGGTGCTGTTGGGGAAGAAACGGCCTTGGCGTCTGGCTGATTCGCGGACATTTGAGTTATGGAGGAGGGTTGCGGGCTGGAGATCTAGGAGGGGAAGGGAAAGCCTCGGCTAGAAATGGGGCTGGGGCTGGGGCTCGGCTGGAGGAGGGATGGAGAGCCGAAGGGGGGGTTAGAGAGCGGTAGGAGAGGCAGAGATGTTTTTATTCCCACTGCCCTGTGTCCCTGCAGCCCAGAACCCAGAGAAGTTCTGCGCTCCCACCCTCTCCAGCCGCCCGTTCGACTAGCCCCATCCTCATTCCGTTTCTGAATTTCACTCGTCTCCTCTCCCAATTGAGGTCCCCCTTCCCCCTCTCACCCTTTCTCAGTTCTCCCCTCCCCCGTCCGCCCGCCTCCCAGTCCCCGCCCGCGGCACTGCGGCTTCCCTGTCCTTTGACGCCCCGCACCCAGCGCTCCGCGAGGTCGCAGGGCAGAGATTCCCACCAGCTGGCGGTCCTCCGTTCTCTGGCCGCAGTTTCACCGCCCTCGCCCCACGCCTTGGCTGGCGAGCTCGGTTTGGGGAGAGCGGAACCTAAGGCTGGCTGTCCTTGGCGCCCTTCCTCCAGGTTCTCCTCCCGCGCCCCAGCCCCAGCCGCAGCCAGCCGTCCCTTCGGCGGGGGAAAGCCGGGGAGCTCCTTCCGCAAAAGGTGGGGTGCGGCACGGCCCCTGGCCTGCAGCAGTTGCGTCCCGCTCACCCCTACCTCGAAAGCCGATCCCCACCCAAACACCGCGAAGCTCCCTGCAGGAGCTCCCTGCAGGTCCCCCAGACCTTTTCCCGAAGCCTCGGGTTGGGAGGGTTTGCATGGGCGCTTGGGGCCTCTCCCGGCGCCCCGGGTCCCGCCCTGGCTGCTGCTCCCACCTGGGCTCCAGTCCGCCGCCGCCGCCGCTGCAGCCCTGCAGCCTCCCCCGACGCACCGCCGCCTCCAGTTGCAGCACCCTGCCGGCGCCCGCAGTTTTCACCAGGGGTGGGAGTGGAGGAGCGGGGAGGGCCCGCGACTCGGCCAATCAGAGCTTGAGGTGGGGGGTGGGGGCAGCGAGGAAGGATAGCAGAGGGAGGAGGAGGTAGATGTGGTATAGATGTGAGAGAGTGGCGGTCTGCCGCAGGAGAGGGACCTCACCCTGTGGCTGGCAGGCCAGGCCAGGGACAAGGGGGTTCAGGACCCCGGGGATCAGGGCGGGGCAGCGCAAGGAACCCTAGGCGCCTCCCAGAACCCCGGAGCGATCGCTCCCCTTTTAAGGCTTTAACCCTTTCTTCCGACCGAGAGGCTTCAGAAGCCTGTAGGAACACCTAGGGGTAAGGAGTGGGGGGTGCAGGCCAGCCACCCGCCCCCTTGGTCAGTACCCACGCCTCCTCCTTTCCTTTCCAGCTGGAGCCCATCTCCCTGGAGCCCCCAGTGAGAAGTTTTGGAGTTGGAATATTCCAGGCATTCTCCAAAGGAAGATGGCGGGGTGTTTTTCCACGTTGGAGCGGCTCAGAAGCAAGGCAGGCACTGCATCCTGCCAGTCCTTCCTGATCCTGAGCCTTGCCCCACTCCCTCCTCCATCCTAGAACCACCCAACCCTTCCCCTTCGGGGGCTGTCTGCTCTGGGGCACTCAGTCTCCCGCAGCTCCTGGGCTGGCACCTCCCAGAGCAGACAGCGAGAAGGTTCTTCTCAGTTTCATATAGTCCTCCTGATCCTAACCCACCCCCGACTTCCCTCTCCCAAGTAATGAGTAACTGCTTGGTTGGTCTCCAGACAGGAGCAGGAGTACTGTTTTCTGGCAGACACTGTGCTGGGCACATTACATCCATGGCTGTGCTGACCCCACAACGATATGTTCCCACTTCCCATCCCATTACATGGCTAGTGAGTGGGAGAGCTGGCCTGGGCCGTGGAACCCCAGGTCCTCAGTGCTGAGCCACTCCACTCCTGCATCTCAGCCCAGTGGGAGGGGACATTGTGGAACTGTGGGGGAAGGGGAGGAGACAGGACGTCTAGAAAGGAATAAAGGAAACCAGGCTTTGAATCCCCTGAGAAGCTTTTGGGTTTTTTTGTTTTTTTGTTTGTTTGTTTGTTTTTTGGTGGCCAGTGCCAATCACTTGTCTCTCCCACTCCCAGGTGAGGTGAATTTTTTTGAACGGAGGTTTATTTGTTTGATTTGCATTCTCATGGCCTTTTTGTAAGTTCTGGTTGGGACATCCCGCAGGCTCGCCCTGCCTCCCGGCCATCTGCCTGCCCGTTCTCCTATTTCTTCATAGCAGTCGGCTCTGGCACCTTAACTGCGGTTTCCATTACTGCAGTAGCACTGTTGGAAGTCATCCCTGGGCTAGCAAGTGGGAGATGGACTTCCCTCTCCCTCCCTGGCAGGTTAGGTGGCCTCCCAGCCCCGAGAGTCATGGAACTTGCTAACCGCAAGGAGCTCGGAGGATGGTCCCGTCTAGGGGTCACTCCCTGTGGTAAACAGCAGAAGCTCCGGGGGCATTTCATGACAAATACAGTCTAGTATTCCTGCTGCTGTGTCCGCACCTCGCTCAGACTCCCCAGGGTCTGGGCACTGCAGAACGCTGGTCTGGCAAGACCATCCCTCTGGCTCCTCATTGTCCGTAGGATAATTTTGAAGGCCTTGAATGTCCTGGCTTTCAGCCTTCACCACCATTTCATCTCGTCCGTTTATCTTCCTGCGATATTCCAGAAATGCTGGCCTCTTTCCCTGTCACTCCCTGCCTTGTGTTCTTTTTTTGCTTAACAGCTTTCTGATTCTCAGTCCAGGGACCTTTCCTATCAGAGCACAGTTGCTTTAGGCTGGGGCCTATCCCTCGTTCTTTCTTTCTCTTTCTCTCTCTCTCTCTTTCACACACACACACACACACACACACACACACACACACAGGTGGGACGGGAGACCGTTCCTTTTTTTGGCAGAACATGGGGATACCCAGAGGCCTTTTAGCTACAGATGCTATCTGGGCTCTGGCTGGACAAGACCCTGGATGCTGTTTCCCACTCTGTGGCCGAGTCTCTGAGTGTCGTTGGGTGCAAAGCCTCGCTGTGCTATTTTCATAAGGTTATGAGGGCCTGGCCTACTTTCTGGGTCCCCAAGCACTTTACTTCAGGAAGGGGAGGGGAGTGTGGACTCCAGAGGGTATAGGCAGTTGTGTGTTTGCTAAAGCAAGCTCTCTGACTGGTTGGAGTTAATGGTTCAAATGAGACAATCTGGGGGCAGGGATAGACCACAGGAGGGTGAAGGGGAGATTTAAAAACTCCCACTTGGTGGGCACCTGGGTGGCTCCATTGTTTAAGCGTCTGACTCTTGATTTTGGCTCAGGTCATGATCTCACAGTTCCTGGGATCGAGCCCCGCGTTGGGCTCTGCACTGAGCCTGCTTGAGATTCCCTCTCTCTCTCTCTCTCTCTCTCCCACTCACGCGTGCATGGTCTCTCTTTCAAATTAAATAAATAAACATTTTAAAAAGTACAGAATAAATAAACTTAAAAAAAAAAAACAAAAACCCTCCCATTTGCTAATGAGACAGGACCCGGGTGTTGAAAGCAGGGGGTTTAGAGCAATCCACCCAAAGCAAGATCTCCTGACAGCCTGTGGCTGCCCGGTTGGCTCCTTAGAACTGACTCTCGCCTCATCTCCAGTTGCCCTAGCTGGAGACACGTGGGGTAAAAAACTCCTCTAAAAATGCGTCTTCCTTGAGGACGACCATAGGACTCCCAGCCCTTCACTGTTCTTATCCACTGATTACGTCAGATGGGGTTTATGGAATTGCACAGATGACAGATGCCGTTCCATCGTTTTTTAGCTGGAACCTGAGGTGCAAGAGGATAATGATTGGTCACAGGACCGACAAGTACTGTGGAGCACCACCACAACTAGCCCCATCCTAGATCTCATGCCCCCCATACAATGCCCTCCGCTGCTCCCGGGGTGGCCCTTCAGACTTCTGCTAGGCTGATTGCTCTGGTCCGTGGTGAAATAAGAAAAACGAGGACCGCATGGGACGCTCTAAGCACAGCCATCAGGCTGCCACCTCGTTCTGATCACCTCCTCCTCCCTGTGTTGGTTTTCACCTTTGGGTTCCAGAGATGGCTGAGCACACGGCACCTGACGCCAGACAGGTGAGATCGACAGCAGGTCATCGGTCACGTATGCTCTCAGCCCAGAGGAGGACACCGCTGGCAGGAGTTGCACGGCGCCGTGAACAACCAGGAGCCGAGGGAGGCAGGCTTTGTTGGCCAAACGGTGGGATGCCCGTTTCCAGCGGGAGGATTTGGTTGGCTTGTTGACTGCTTCTCTGGGCTGGCATGGAACTGAAGCCCGCTGCTCGGGGATAATCAGGAACCATGCCTAGTCCCCATGACAAGGACGGTCGACTGGCTAGGGGACTCCTTAGCAGGAGCCAAACTAAAAGAAGGACTTGTGGCTAGGCCATCGAGGTGCTCCAAATTTTATCGGATGTCAAGACAGCACATACTCTTGGGAAGGCCTACGCTTTCCTTCTAAAGTTTTACCTCTCTGCTTCTTTGAAGTGGTGGCGGTAGGTGGCTTGTGTGTTTTTAATGCCCAAAGGCAAGGAAGGAAATTTGGCAACCTTGCATTGATCTGCGAATTTCCTTGGAAACATGACTGGTCTCTAAAATTCAAACATCTTGGAATCAAGGGCCCTACTCTGTGCTGCCTCTCCTAATGTCTAGTTGAGGTCGACTCTCCAAGAGAGTTCGCTCTGGAGAAGTGCCTGTTTGGTTGGAGAGTATGACAGAAAATAAAAGCTAACTCTTAGAATACAGGGAAGAGGGCAAGAGGACAAAGCACCATGGAAATATAATTATCAACATTTATTTAAACACCTTTATTCATGGATGTGTGATTAACATTAGTCTGGGCACAGTGGTCTGGGCACAGGGCTAGACCCTGGAATTACAAAGATCAACAGAACCAATCTCTGCCTTCAAAGAGTTGTCCAATGGGAGAGACAGAAATGGTATAGAGATAATTAGAAAACAGTGGAATAAAGGCAAAGTTAGAGATGTATACAGAGTATCATGGGACTCCCAAAGGAGGGACGAGTGATGACCCAGGCTGTCAGAGGGGCTTTCTTGGAGGAGGGGAGTCTTTAAAGGCGAATGGGAGTTGTCCAGGTATGGTAGATTGCTACATTAGTGGTCTCCAGTGACTCAGGCATCCTTCTACCCATGCCCGTTGTGTGATTCCCTTCCACATTTATTCTGGGCTTGGCCGGCTGCCTTGTTTTGGCCAATGGGCCATCAGCAAATGAGATGCAGACAGAAGCTTGGTAAGTCCTCGTACGTGGAGACTCGCCTTCTTGGAATTCAGTTGCCGTGTGAGGAAGTTGGAGCTAGCCGCGTGGAGAACTGAGGCGCCTCAGTTTACATCAACCGCCTAGCCTCCAGTTGGCTGCCACATGATCACAAAAGCATGTGTGATCCCTACTGATGCCACAGAGAACAGAAATAAAGCACCCCGGATAAGCCTCCCAAGCTGGTTCTAAAACCTGGATACAAATTCTTGGATATTGCTTCATCAAGAAGTGAAGTCAGTGACTCCCCCGCTTGAATCTCAATGGGGATGTAACTGCTTCAGCCAACAGAATATGGTAGAAGTGACGCTAAAAGACTTTTGGATTTACTTCTTAAAAGGCCATATAGCTTTTACTTTGTTTGCCGGAATAGTCTTAGGCCCACAGTATAAAATGTCTGAGTGTCCTGAGGCCATGCTTTGAGGAAGCCCTAGTCACATGGGGAGGCATTGTGTAGGCACCTTGGGAGACAGTCCCAGGTGAATTTAGCTTTCAGAGTCATAGCAGCCCAGGCTCCAGACATGTAAATAAAGAAGCTTCCAGATAATCCCAGCCCCAAAGCTGTTTGAGTTGTCCACCTAGCTGCTCAAATTTTCAAGAGGAGGTCCCCAGAAGACAGAGACAAGTCTGAATTCCGGACCACAGAATTCATGAGTTTAACAAAATCGTGGTTGTTTGGAGCTGTCGTTTTAGGTGGTTTGTGACGTAATGATAGGAGCGCAATGCTGCCTTGAAACGCTGAACATGTGGCCTTTGGAACAGAGAAGCGGGTGAAGGCTTGAATGACATCAGCAAGGAATGTGAGTGCACTAGGAAGGGAGCTGGAAACTGCTTGGACCAAGGGTGACCTGTGTTATATGGTGCTGTGGCCCCTGGCAGAAAGTGTGCCTCATGAATTTGTGGGTTTGGCCTAAAAGATGTGGAGCTGGAAGGTTAAAAGTGCCATCTGGGGGGGAGCGCCTGGGTGGATCAGTTGGTTTGGCGTCGGACTTCTACTCAGGTCATGATCTCACGGTCTGTGGGTTCGAGCCCCCCGTCGGGCTGTGTGCTGACAGCTGGGAGCCTGGAGCCGGCTTCGGATTCTGTGTCTCTCTCTCTCTGTGCCCCGCCCTTGTTTGTGCTCTGTCTCTCTCACTTTCAAAAAGATAAGTAACTAAAAAATTAAAAAAAAATTGTAAAAAAAAAGTGCCATCCGGGTGCTTCCAGCTGGCATGTCAGGTGTTGTAAGGGAGAGATCCACTAAATAAGGGTCCATCCGGTTTGCTGCGTTGGAAAAGAAAACTAGTTCTCACTTTCAGTCTCTCCCGCAGGCAACAGATTCCCAAGGTAAGAATTGGCCTAAAGGTAAAGATGAAATCAAGGGTATGATTGTAGAACCTTTGTTAAGACCCCAAGAGGATTTGTGGTGGTGCCTAGTAGCCCTTCTCATTAAACAAAAGGATTTCTAAGGATATTAACAACGTTGTTCTACAGCTGAAGTAGAGTCTTCTTGAAAGTAACTACATATGTGGCTTTTGGTGCAAGAAGTGAACCCAATGATACTCATAAAAAATCCATAAAGTTTTGAAGAGTACTGTTTTGGAAAAAAGTCTATTAGTTTGGGTTAAACTGAACCGAAATAGTTAAGAGGGAAAAGAGGTCTTTGGGCCCCCAACTTTCTATGGGCAGGAAGCTGGCCAATATTCACAAGGGACTTTTCATATGGAAAAGAAAATTCTCTCAGGGGGTAGACCCAGGAGCCTAGCGGGTATAACTAGAAGTCAAGGAGAACTGGGCTTTGTTCAGGCAACATCCCTGCCTCCAAAGGAGGGGTCCTGATAACAGAACCTGGCTGGATTTCAGAACCGCTTTGAATCAGTGGTTGCTACGTGCCTCCTATTTCTCTTTTAATGGGAGCATCCCTTGAGGCTATTCTGTGCCTGCTTCACGATTGAATGCTGGGCATACAGCGGGCAGATGTCTTGTTAGTTCACAAGTCTGTGGATGAAGAGGAGCCGCACCGGAGGGGTTGTACCCTAGGAGGCTCAGCTACATCCAGACTTGCTGCACATTGTGAGATCATTGATTTTGAGCCTGGTGTCATGGTTGAATACTATTTTGGGTGTTTTGGGAAGCATTAGTATATTTCACACGAGGGAAGGCTGTGCATGGGTTAGGGGTAGAGGGCGGACTGGTAGGTTGCTCCGTTAATGGCCCTCCCCCCCCCACCTCCGCCTCCGTGAGTCACACCTCTTCCGCATTGATTCTGGGCTCAGCTCTGACCAGCTCTTTGGTCAATGGGACTTCAGCAAATGCAATGTAGGCAGTGCTTTCTAAGTGCTTGTCCGTTAGGGCTTGCTTCCTAGAACCCAGCTGCTACATGAGGAGCTCAGACTAGCCAAAGGGAGAGATCTGAATTGAGATGCACCAGCTGGCAGCCTCACCCAATGGCTAGACACTGCGTGAGCTCCTCTTGGAGCATCCAGCCCCAGTGCACCTGTCAGCTGGCCATCGTGCGTGGGTGAGCCCAGCCAGCTCAGTTTTATCTATGCACTGTTCGAGCTGATCCCTAACCAAACTTCTGATTCACAGGAGTGTGGTTGCCTTTAGTTACTAGTCTGAGTGGTTTGGTATGCAGCAACAGATAACAAATAAACCAGATGAAGAGAAGGAAGGGCATTAAGACAGAGGAGATGGTATGAACAATACATAAATTCTTTATATATTTTGGATATTAACTCCTTATCGGATATATCATTTGCAAATATGTCTCCCATTCAGTAGACAAAAGCAAAGCAAAGTGTGGATGGGAAAATGCAGGCAGTTTGGGGTTGTCTTGGGCAGTGAATGTTGAGAGGGGACACTGGAGAAATGGGGAAGACCCAGCTGAGAAAGCCCCTATCTCTTTGGGCGTGGGTGATGGGGAGTCAACAGTGGTCTACAGAAGGGTATAGACAGATGCATTCTTTAGAAGGAGGACTTAGGGCCAGAATAGGGGATGAAGAGAGGGCCGTGGAGACACTCTCCTGGCCAGGTGGTTTTTCACTCTTGTACTATGTTCAGAGCAGTGTTAGGGAGGTAGAAGACACCTTGGGAAACAAGACGGTATGAAAGACACTGCCTTGAGGTCAGGGTCGGTGTCTGTCTTGTTTACTGCTGTATCTTTGGGGCCTCCAGGTCCTGGCACAAAGTCGCTTCTCAATTGTATGTCTGTCTATCTGTATGTATTTAAGTATAGTTGACATATAGTATATTTTTCAAGTTTTTATTTTAATTCCAGTTAACATACAGTGTAATGTTAATATCAGGTGTATAACATAGTGATCCGACAGTCACACTAAGAAACACTCACCAAGGTGTAGTTACCCTCTGTCACCAGGTGAAGATACTAACAGTATTGTTCACTGTGCTCCCCATGCTGTACTTTTCATCCACGTGACTTATTTATTTTATAATTAGAAGTTTGTATCTCTTAATCCCCTTCCTTATTCTGCCCATTCCTTTACTCCCCTCTCCTCTGGCAACCACCAGTTTGCTCTCTGTATTTATAAGTCTGTTTCTGCTTTTTGTTTGTTTGGTTTTTTAGATTCTACGTATAAACGAAATCATATGGTATTTGTCTTTCTCTGTCTGACTGACTTCACTTAGCTGAATACCATCCATGTTTCTTCTTTTTTGTGGCTGAGTAATATTCCATGGTGAATATATACCACGTCTTCATCCAGTCATCTATCAATGGACACACAGGTTGCTTCCATATCTCAGCTATTGTAAAGCGGCAATAAGTGTAGGGGTATATATATTTTTTCAAGTTAGTGTTTTCACTTTCTTTGGGTAAATACCCAGAAATGGGGTTGCTGGGTCATACAGTAGTTCTGTTTTTGAGGAATCTGCTATATTATTTTCCATAGTGGCTGCAACAGTGCCCAAGGCTTCCCTTTCCTCCACATGCTTGCCAACACTTCTTATTTCTTGTCTTTTTGATGCTAGCCATTCTGATTGGTGTGGGGTGATCTCATTGTGGTTTTGATTTGCATTTCATTGATGATTAGTGATGTTGAACATCTTTTTCATAGGTCTGTTGGCCATCATATATCTTCTTTGGAAAAATGTTCAGGTTCACTGCCCATTTTTTATTTATTTAAAAAAATTTTTAATGTTTATTCATTTTTGAGAGATAGGGAGAGAGAGCAGGGGAAGGGCAGAGAGAGAGGGAGACACAGAATCTGAAGAAGGCTTCAGCCTTGGAGCTGTCAGCACAGAGCCCGACGCAGGGCTTGAACTCACGAACCACGAAATCATGACCTGAGCCTAAGTCAGATGCTTAACCAACGGGCCACCCAGGTGCCCCTGTGCCCATTTTTAATAACATTGTTTTTGTTTGTTTTTGGAGGTGGGTTGTGTGAATTTTTTATATATTTTGGATATTAACTCCTTATCGGATATATCATTTGCAAATATGTCTCCCATTCAGTAGGTTGCCTTTTCATTTTGTTGTTGGTTTTCTTCACCGTGCAAAAGCTTTTTAGTTTGATGTAGTCCCAATTGTTTATTTTTGCTTTTTATTGCCTGAGGAGACAGATCCAAAAAATTTTTGCTAAGACTGATGTGTAAGAGGTTACTGCCTATGTTTTGGGATTTTTAAGGTTGCGGGTCTTACCTTTAGGTCTTTAATCCATTTTGAGCTCGCTTTTGTCTATGGCATGAGAAAATGGTCCAGTTTCATTCTTTTGCCTGTAGCTGTCCAGGTTTCCCAACACCACTTACTGAAGACTGTCTTTTACCCGTTGTATGTTCTTGCCTCCTTTGTCAAAGATTAATTGACAGTAAAAGCGTGGGATTATTTCTAGGCTCCCTATTCTGTTCCATTGATCTATGTATCTATTTTTGTGCCAGTACCATACTGTTTTGGTTTCTAGAGCTTTGCAGTAATGTTTAAAATCTGAGATTGTGATATCCCCAGCTTTGTTCTTTCTTCTCAATATTGCTTTGGCTATTCAAGGGTTTTTTGTGGTTCCATACAAATTTTAGGATTTTTTTTGTTCTAGTTCTGTGAACAGTGCTGCTGGTGTTTTGATAGGGATTGCATTGCGTGTCATCCTTGGGCAGGGGCCGTGCTAATCTTCTCTGTATTGTTCCAGTTTTAGTATATGTGTTGCCAAAGTGAGCCCTGATGGGCATTGCATGGAATCTGTAAATTGCTTCGGGTAGTATGAACATTTTAACAATATTAATTCTTTTAATTCCTGAACAAGGGATATCTTTCCATTTATTTGAGTCATCTTCAATTTCTTTTATCAATATCTCATAGTTTTCAGAGTATAGGTCTTTCACCTCCTTGGTTAAGTTATTTCTAGATATTTTAAACTAAAATTAAAAAAAAACATTTATTCATTTTTGAGAGACAGAAAGAGACAGTGTGTTAGTGGGGGAGGAGCAGAGGAGAGGGAGACACAGAATCGGAAGCAGGCTCCAGGCTCTGAGCTGTCAACACAGAGCCCAATGTGGGGCTTGAACTCACAAACTACAAGATCATGACCTGAGCCAAAGTCAGTTGCTTAACCAACTGAGCCACGCAGGCGCCCCTATTTCTAGATGTTTTATTCTTTGTGATGCAATTGTAAATGGGATTGTTTTCTTAATTTCTCTTTCTGTTTGTTCATTATTGGTGTATAGAAACACAACAGATTTCTGTATATTAATTTTGTATCCTGAAATTTTACTGAACTCGTTTATTAGTGCTGACAGGTTTTTTGTTGTTGTTTGTTTGTTTTTTTTTGGTGGCGTCTTCAGGGTTTTCTATATACATTATCAGTTTATCTGCAAATAGTGACAGTTTTACTTTTTCCTTACTAATTTGGATGCCTGCGACTTCTTTTTCTTGTCTGATTGCTATGACTAGGGCTTCCAATACTGTGTTGAATACAAATAGCGAAAGCCCTTGTCTTGTTCGTGATCTTAGAGAAAAAACTTTCAGCTTTTTACCATTGAGTATGATGTTAGCTGTGATTTTGTCATATGTGGCCATTATGAAGTTGAGGCATGTTCCTTCTTAAAAAAATTTTTTTTTAAATGTTTGATTTTGAGAGAGAGAGAGAGAGAGAGGGCATGCATGTGGGTGGGGGAGGGTAGAGAGAGGGAGACAGAATCCGAAGCAGGCTCCAGCTATCAACACAGAGGCTGACACAGGGCTCGAACTCATGAACCATGTGATCATGACTTGAGCTGAAGTCGGACACTTTAACCGACTGAGCCGCCCAGGCGCCCCAAGCTATGTTCCTTTTATACCCACTTTGTTAAGAGTTTTAATTATGAATGGATGTTGAATTTTTTCATAATGCTCTTTCTGTATCTGTTGAGAAGATCATCTGATTTTTATCCTTCATTTTGTGCATAGGGTATATCATGTTGATTGATTATGGTTATTGAACCATTCTTGAATCCCTGGAATAAATTCCACGTGATTGTGGTGAATCATCCTTTTAATGTATTGTCGAATTCAGTTTGCTAATATTTTGTTAAGGATTTTTGCATATGTGTGTTTATCAGGAATATTGGCCTCTTTTCTCCCCCCCTTTTCTCTCTCTCTCTCTCTCTCTCTCTCTCTCTGTCTCTCTGTCTCTCTTTCTTTCTCTCTCTTTCCTTCTTTCTTGTCTTTGTCTGGTTTTGGTATTAAGGTAATGCTGAGTTCTAGAAATTTTGAATTTCTCTTTTTTCCTGATTCAATCCTAGAAGACTGTTTCTAGGAATTTATCTATTTCTTCTAGGTTTCCAATTTGATAGTGTATAACTTTTCATGTAGTTTCTTATAGTCTTTTGTATTTATGTGGTGTCAGTTGTAATTTATCTTTCATTTCTGATTTTATTTATTTGAGTCTCTTTCTCTCTTTTGATGGGTTTGGTTAAAGGTTAGTCATTTTTGTTTATCTTTTCAAAAAGCCAGTTCTTAGTTTCATTGATCTTTTTTTTTTGTCTCTATTTTATTTATTTCCACTCTGATCTTTATTATTTACTTCCTTCTACTAACCTTGGACTTTGTTGTTCATTTTCTAGTTCCTTTAGGTGTAAGATTAGATTGTTTATTTGAGATTTGTCTTATTTCTTGAGGTAGACCCATATCACTGTAAACTTCCCTCTGAGAACTGCTTTTGCTGAGCTGTCAGCACAGAGCCTGACTTGGGGCTTGAATCATGAACTGTGAGATCATGACCTGAGCCGAAGTTGGAGGCTTAATGGACTGAGCCACCCAGGCACCCTTACAGTTTTTATTTTAAGGTCTATTTTGTCTGATATAAATATTGCTGCCCCAGCTTTTTCTTTTTCCACTTTTATTTGCATGGAATATCTTTTTCTCATCCTTTCACTTTCAGTCTGCATGTATCTTTAGGTCTGAAATTAGTCTCTTGTAGACAGCATATAGATGAGTCTTATTTTTTAAAATCCATTCAGTCACCCTATGTCTTTTGATTGGAACATTTAGTCCCATTTATATTTAAAGTAATCATTGATAGGTATTTACTTATTGCCATTTTGTTGTTTTTTTTTTTTCTTTTTGTAGTTCTCTGTACCTCTTCTCTCTCTCGCTCTCTCCTCCCTTCTGATTTGATGAGTTTCTTTAGTGTTATGCTCAGATTTCTATCTCTGTTTTTTTGTGTCTCTGTTATAGGTTTTTGGTTTGTGGTTACTGTGAGGTTTGTATATAATATCCTGTGTATATAGCAGTCTCTTTTAAATTGATAGTCACTTAAAGGTCAAACACATTCTCAAAGCACTGCATTTTTACTCTATGTATCAATGTATATGACATCCTATTTTATATCTTTTTATTTTTATGTACCTTTAATTATTGTAGATATAAGTAATTTTACTACTTTTTTCTTTTAACCTCTCTACCAGCCTTATAGGTGATTGATCTACTACTTTTACTATATGCTTGCTTTTGTCAGTGAATTTTTTCCTTTCATTATTTTCCTTCTTTTAGTTATAGCCTTTTTTTTTCTCCCTAAAGTAGTCCCTTTAACATTTCTTTTAAGGGTGGGTTGGTGGGGTGAACTTTAAAAATTTTTGTTTGTCCGGGACACTCTTTCTCTCTCCTTCAATTCTGAATGATAATCTTGCTAGGTAGAGTATTCTTGGTTGTAGGTTTTTTTCCTTTCATCACTTTGAATAGATCCTGCCACTCTCTTCTGGCCTGTGAAGTTTCTGCTGAGAAATCAACTGATAGCTTTATGGGATTTCCTTTATATGTAACTAGTGGCTTTTCTCCTGCTGCTTTTAAGATTCTTTATCTTTGATTTTTGACATTTTAATTATTCGATAAATATTTTCGAATGAATATAAAAATAAATAAGGGCAATCAAGTATTACAGGTGCTGCCTCTGAGGCAAAACAGGAGGGAATTCCAAGGAGAGTTTGGGAGAAAGCAGTGGTTGTTTTTCTAGAAAGAAGAAGAAAGACACTCTCAACAGAGGGATTCTCAGAAGCAAAGGCTTGGAGGAGGGGAGTGTGTGGAGCCAAGGCACGGAGGAGAGAACTGCATATTCTGAAGTTCTCTGTGGCTCAAGCATGGAGTGAGAGGAGGGGTAGTACCTGAGGGGAAGGAAAAGGACCCAGATCACAAGAGACTGGGTTTACAAGGCTAAAGATTTTAGATTTTATCCAATAAGCAGTGGAAAACCGTGGAAATCGCTAAAGCAGGGTGGAAGTGTGATGAGACTCGCACTTTGGAGAGGTGAATGGAAGTCAGGGCAATGGCGTGGGGTTGGAAAGGTGCACAGTAGTGCTTACAGAGCCACTGGTTGCACAGTATAGAGCTCAGTCGAGGGGGCTGAGAGCTTGAAAGAGGAGCTGGAGGAGATGAGGACAGGTGAGGGAGATTCAGGTTGGAGCATTCATAACACATAGGCATTCCCTGGATGTGTTTGGTGAGGGTTGCAAGAACTCTTCTGAAGGATGAGAAAGAGACAAGGCAGCTTTGGGGCAAAAGGTCATGAATTTAGTGTTGGGCAAGTTGAGCTTGAGGTCCCTGGGGGATATACATGTGGAGAGGTCCGGGCTGGGGCTGAGGAGTGAGGTCTGAGTGCAGGTGGATGTCTGGCAGGTGTTGGCAAATAGGGGGAAAGGGGCACCCAGGGAGCATTGCAGGCCTAAAAGAAGACAGAACCTGAGACAGGATCCGAAGGAGCTCTGATATTTAAGGAATAGCAGCAAACGAGTATGCGAAGGCGTGGCAGAAGGCTAGGAGAGCCAGGAGAGGGGCACCCCACAGAAATGGGCACATTTCAGTGAGGGGGAACACTCAGTGTGTTGAGTGAAGACTAAATTGTATCCATTAGGATTGGCAACAAGAAGGTCACTGGGTAAGGACGGTTCCAGAAGCAGGTGGGAGTTGAAGTCTGAGATCATTGTTTAAAAATATAGGTTTTATTTTTATTATACTGAAATTATTATTGAGGTGTGGCAAGGCCAACAGAGCAGGAGATGACTGCCCTTGAAAAGTGGTTCGTTATATTCACAGATCCTCAGAGGAGGGAACACACGATCCAGAGGGGGCCACTCTGGGAATCAGGAGGCAGAGGAGGGAGAGGGGGAAAGAATGCGTGAGGCCAGATAAACAGGTTTAGGATTCCTAGTCTGAATAGTTGCAGTGGGTTCTGGGGGCACAGGGGTGACTCCAGTTGCCTGGTACCTGGCCCTGTGATGATTAGGGCAGGTGGCTAGTGGCTTGGAGCGTGAGAGCCTGATAAGGAGATGGCTGAGAAGGCGGGCACCATCAAATCCGACTGGTCAACTAAGATTGGTGAACTAGATGGATTAAATTAGATTGGCTGCTTTGCAGTCGAAAGTGCACTTGTGGGCGAATGGTACATTATCTCTAGGAATTGGCTAACCCTGGGGTGGGAAGGCATCCCAGATGTCGAAGCATCAGAATAGAGAACATAAAAGACCTAGTTAATACAGTTATGGGTTGGGGAGTGAGCGGGAAGAGATCGGAGATGCAAAGCAGAGGAACCTTGTGAGTGAGGGTAGTATAACTGCGGGTGGCTCCCTCTTCTTTCAAGGGTGGCTGGAGCCTCAGGGAGAGATGGGTTGCCGGTTTCCAAAGAATAGGACTAGAGCTTCCCCTGACGGCAAGGACGTGCCCGCTGGTAAGGTCTGGCTCACGCACGCCTCCTGTGCTGCAGCCTTTGACAAAGATGCTTGAGAGCATGGGCTCTGGGGCTGCTTGGGCTCTGGCCTCAACCTCAGGGTTCTGGCTTGGCTAAATTCAGTTCTTCTCCATCTGCATAGAGTCAGGGGAGGGCCAGCAAGGGCTGCCTGAGAGGTGAGAATAGCCCCCCTGAGTCCTGACTCAGTCTCTCCAGTAGAAGGAAAATGAATTAGCGTTTTTTTTGGCAGGTACAGCTGTGCCTAGGGATAAACAAGATTCATCCTTGTGGAATGTGAGCAGAGTTAGTATTTTTTTTTTATTGGCTTTCGGAAAAAAATGGGGAGGCAGAGATCCCGCAGTTCTCTGAGGCCACTTCTATCTCAGCTTTTCAAAGGCAGGACCCATCTCCTTGGCAAAGCCACTTCGTAAGGAAGCTGCCGTCTCCTGATTTACAAGCTCATAATATCCCTCACTTCTTCTGAAGAGGCTGACAATTACCCAGCCCTCGTTGCCAGCTGGCTTCGGCCAATAGAGCCGCACGCAAATGCAGCATCCTGTCGCACCTCTGGGTCGGGCTACCCCCAAGTGAAGGGAAATTCAACACATAGATGGGGAAAAGGAAACAATAAAAATCTGAAACATTTTCTTTACGTTGGAGGCATTTCTGCAGCTCACTGGCGGGGAAGAAAAGCTGAAAATGGTGATGGGTGTTCTTTTTCCAAAGTGTGGGGTGTAGGAAAGCACGTGTTTCAGCTTCTCTAGGTGAGAATCAGGCGGATCTCGTCCATTCAGCCTTCCAGGAACTGTTGGAGGAACGGGAATGTGTGGATCTGGGGGTGGGGGTGACTCCTAGCACAAGATCTTTCTGGGGCGCCTGGGTGGCTCAGTCAGTTTAAGTGTCTGACTTCGGCTCAGGTCACGATCTCATGGTTCGTAGGTTTGAGCCCCGAGTCAGACTTGACACTGACAGTGTGGAGCCTGCGTGGGATATTCTCTCCGTCTCTCTCTGCCCCTGTCCTGTGCTTGTACTCTCTCTCTCTCTCTCTCAAAATAAATAAACTTAAAAAAAATCTTTCTTACCCCAAATCCTGGGTATCACCCTTTCCTATCTTCAACCCCATATCCAGCCATTCATCCGAATTTGAGTTCCACCTGCAGAATGCCTCTGGGAGCATTCATCTTCCTCTTCCTTCTCACCGACACAGCCCTAGCCCTAATATTCATCTTCTCGTGCTTGGACTCTTGCAGTAGCCTACTAGCTGGTCTCCTGCCTCCAGGCTCTTATTTCCCATTGCTACCAAAGCAGTTTTTTCCCCAAACATTTTTTTTTATTATTTTTTTAATGTTTATTTATTTTTGAGAGAGAGGGAGAGAGACAGACAGAGCATGAGCAGGGGAGTGGCATAGACAGAGAGGGAGACACAGAATCTGAGACAGGCTCCAGGCTCTGAGCTGTCAGCACAGAGCCCGACTCGGGGCTCGAACTCGGGAACGGCGAGATCATGACCTGAGCTTAAGTCGGACGCTCAACCAACTGAGCCACCCAGGCACCCCCCAAACATTTTTTTTAAACATATATACTTAAAATTTTTTTTTTATTTTACGTACTTTCAAAAATTTTCTTTATTCACTTATTTATTATTTATTTGATCCCACTAGTTAACATACAGTGTTATATTAGTTTCAGGTGTATAATATAGCTATTCAACAATTCTATACATTTCTTGCTTCTGAAGGCAAGTGTGCTTTTAATCCCCTGTATCTCTTCTACCCGCCCCCCCCGCCCACCTTCCCTCTGGCAACCACCAGTTTGTTCTCTGTATTTAAGAGTCTTTTTTTCTTTGTTAGTGTCTTTTTTCCTTTGTTTGTTCGTTTGTTTTGTTTCTCAAATTCCACAGATGAGTGAAATCATACGGTATTTGTCTTTCTCTGATGGACTTACATTACTTAGCATACATTACTTACTCTCTGGCTCCATCCATTTTGTTACAAATGGCAAGATTACATTCTTTTTTATGGCTGAGTAATATCCCATCCTGTATATCCTCTTCTTTATCCGTCTATCTATGGATGGACACTTGGGTTGCTCCCATATCCTGAATAGTATAAAGAATGCTGCAATAAACAGAGGGGTGCATTTATCTTTTTGAATTAGTGTTTTCATTTTCTTTGGGTAAATACCGAGTAGTGGAATTACGGGATCGTAGGGTAGTTCTATTTTAAATGTTTGGAGGACCCTCCGTACTGTTTTCCAGAGCGGCTGCACCAGTCTGCATTCCCACCAGCAGTGCAGGAGGCTTCCTTTCTCTCCACATCCTCGCCGACACCTGTCGTTTCTTGTGTTTTTGACAGGGTATGCATACTCTTCTCTCCCTTTTATAAACGAGGAAACTGAGGCACAGAGAAGCTCATCATCAGGTAAGAGCCTGGGCTATTCACACTGTTCTCGACAATTCTCTGTACTAAATGATCCCCCTTGCAGACCATTCTCCAAATCAGTGCTGTTTTAAAATATAGGGCAGGTCCCGTCCTGCCCCTCTTTAAAACCCTTCCGTGGCTCAGTGTTTTCTCCTTTCTCTTAGAATAAACCCAAATTCCTACAAGATTGTGCGTGTAGGCCCCACATCTCTCTGCCTTACCTACAGCATCATCTTTCCTGCCAGCCTTGCACTTGGCAGTCTCCCTGCCCAGTCTTGTCCCCCCTCAGGGCCTTTGAATTCACTCTTTGTCTAGACTGCTGGTTCTCTCCAGGGGCTATTCCCTGTCCTTCCTCTCCCTTCCTCTCTCCCCAGGGACTCTTGGCCACTTCTGGAGACACTTTTGGTTGTCACAGTTGGGGCAGGGAGAGGGGCTACTGGCAGGGATGAGGGAGACCAGAGATGCAGCCAAACATCCTGCAACGGACAGGACCACCCCCACAGCAAAGAATGATCTGGCCCCGAATGTCAATAATTGACGAACCGGGTCTAGAAATCACTTCTCCGTGTATTCATTCACGTGATCCATTCACGTTCGACTGTAGATGTTGGCAGAGGGATCTTCCTGATTCTCCTGTTTGAAGGAGAGCTAGCCTTATGCTCCACCCAAGTTATCTCCATCATTCTCCTCATTATTAGTCCTTTTGCCTTCTTTTGTTCTTCTGGTTTCCTGGGTTCAATGCATTAGGCCACTGTTTCTAATCTTTTGAGAAATTACCTTAGTGAGATATTCTAGGTTTTTAAATTTGGATCACGTGTGGCCTTTAAAATTTATCCTATATTTTTGGTGCTACTATTATTGGAGTCTAGTTTTACCTTTTACTTTTTAACCTATTAGTGTTACCGTGTACATAGGTACTAGTGTTTGAGAAGCACATTTGTTGGATAGGAAAGATCCTGCCAATCAATGTTGAGTGAATTAAATGCGTTCAAAATGCTGTAGAGATTTGTGCTGTTTAATAATGTAAGGTAACATGTGCCATTTAAATAAAATTAAACTTAAGCTAATTAAAATAAATAGAATTAGAACTTCAGTTCCTTACTCATGCTAGCTACATTTCAAATTCTTGACACCCAGTTGTGGCTCACAGCTACCATGTTGGACAGTGAGAATAAAAAACATTTTCATCGTTGCAGAAATTTCTGTTGGGCTGTGTTGTTCCAGAATTTGGTTCTATTTTAAGATAAAGTATATATATCACCCATATGGTCATCTAGATGTAGATATAAATTTTACAGGTTTTCTATTATAATAAAATGGTTTTTAAAACTTTTCTTTTTTATACAACATACCTTTATTAACCCGATAGGATGTACCAAATTATTAATGTTAAAAATTATCACATTCTTTGGAGAAATCTCTACTTTGCTGCATTAAAAAATATATACTGCTTCAGGGGCACCTGAGTGGCTCAGTCAGTTAAGCATCCACCTTCAACTCAAGTGATGATCTCACGGTTTGTGGAATTGAGCCCCACATCAGGCTCTTGGCTGTCAGCATAGAGCCTGCTTGGGATCCTCTGTCCCCGGCTCTCTCTGCCCCTCCCCCACTCTGTCACTTTGTCTCAAAAATAAATTATCATTAAAAAAATTTTAAAAAGACACTGTTTCATAAATATCTATTTCTTTTAAAGATTCTCGTTACATCTGAGGAACAGTGACACAGTCTTAAAATTGTTCTTCATGACGGGAGGGTCTGATTTCATACGTGAGTCCCCAGGAGTGAATTCAAGAGAGAGACAGGTACTGGGAAAGTGATGCCACAGCCTCTTCCTTGTTTCCTGAAATGCGCATTCAAGACCTCTGTGCCCACCTTCGCCCGCTCAGAAAACAATGGGCGAAATAACACTTCCAGAAGTGAATGTTGCTAAGGATGAGGGAAACGGGGCATGCTCCTTCATGAGGGCCCTCCTGAGATTTCCCCGCGACCGACTCCGGCTACTACCTTCCATCCAGCTCCTTAGCAGGCAGTGTGCGGCCCTGGGGTCCAGCCTACCGAGCTCTCTCGGGAGCCCGGAAGCTGCGGGGTCAGGAGGCTTGATGGAGAGCCAGGGAGAAGGGCGGGGGTCTTATCTGTGCCACTTGAGGCTGGGACAGGCGCTTCAGGAAGCCTCTTGCTCTCAAAGGAAGCACCCCACATTTCTGTGTATGTGAGCCTTCTGGGTGGAGCCAGGGAGATGCAGCTGGGGGTAGGTCGCCTTGCAGTTCAGACTCTCCCTTGGTTTACCAAGGGCGCTGGGTTGAAATTTAGGGCTGAGCTGGGAGTAGGGTGAGGTGAGTGAGGCACTCGTCAGGGGTGCAACATTTAAGAGGATCCCCAAAAACTTGGTAGCCAAGATAAATACTATTTTAATGACAATAATTAAAAAAACACAAAACAAATGCAAAAATGCCACACAGAACAGAGTGTCCATCTTTGAAACAAAGGCAGGATCTGACCCTGTGCTTGCACAATTCACCTTACTTGCATCAACCTCATCTTGACCCTGTCACCAGATGAAAGCTGCTGTCACCGTCTTAACTACAGCAAGAAGAAATTCCCCTTTTAAGGAGTACAAAACGAAACTTCCTTTTACTTTTGTAAAATACCAGGAGGGGCACAGCACTTGTCGTTAGGATAGAGGTGGCTGGATTTTCACAGCTTCACACACAAGCGCAACCAGAACCCAGCCCCCCAGAAGCTGCCCTCGTACTCCTTCCGGGTGCGACCCTGGCCTCCAGGTGCGGCCCATCCTGGAGCATGACGTCATCGTCTTAATTTTTTTTATTGACGTGAAATTCACACAACATAAAATCGACTTTTAATTTTTTAAGTGTTTATTTATTTATTTTGAGAGAGAGAGAGAGATCGAGCAGAAGGCGGGGTAGAGAGTGAGGGAGAGAGAGAATCCCAAGCAGGCTCCGTGCTCTCAGCGCAGAGCCCAGCGTGGGGGCTCAAACCCAAAAATCATGAGATCATGACCTGAGTTGAAACCAAGAGTTGGATGCTAACCGACTGAGCCACTCAGGTGCCCCCAAATCAACCATTTTACTTATTTATTTATTTATTTATTTATTTATTTATTTATTTATTTATTTTATTTATTTTCAAGTTAGCTAACATACAGTGTGGTCTTGGCTTCAGGAGTAGACCCTTGTGATTCATCGCTTACATACGACACCCAGTGCTCATCCCAACAAGTCCCTTCCTTAATGCCCGTCACTCATTTTCCCCTCTCCCCTGCCCACCCCCCATCGACCCTCAGTTTGTTCTCTGTCTGTAAGAGTATTTATAGTTTTGCCTCCTTCTCTGTATCTTATTTTTCCTTTCCTTCCCGTTTGGTCTTCTGTTAAGTCTCTCAAATTCCACTTGTGAGTGAAATCATATGGTATCTGTCTTTCTCTGACTGACTTAGTTCACTTAGCCTAATACCCTCTAGTTCTATCCATGCTGTTGCAAATGACAAGATTTCATTTCTTTTTCGTCGCCGAGTGGCATTCCATTGTAGATATGTACCACATCTTCTTACCCATTCATCAGTTGATGGACGTTTGGGCTCTTTCCATAATTTGGCTGTTGTTGAAAGCACTTCTGTAGACATCGGGGCACGTGTGCCCCTATGCATCAGCACTCCTGTATCCTTTGAATAAATTCCTAGCAGTGCTATTGCTGGGTCATAGGGTAGCTCTATTTTTAGTTTTTTGAGGAACCTCCATACTGTTTTCCAGAGTGGCTCCACCAGTTTGCATTCCCACCAACAGTGCAAGAGGGTGCCTGCTTCTCCACATCCTCACCAGCATCTGTCATTTCCTGAGTTGTTTATTTTAGCCACTCTAACAGGGGTGAGATGGTATCTCAGTGTGGTTTTGATTAGTATTTCCCTGACGATGAGTGATGTTGAGCATCTTTTCATGTGTCTGTTGGCCATCTGGATATCTTCTTTGGAAAAGTGTCTATTTATGTCTTCTGCCCATTTCTTCACTGGATTATTTGTTTTTCGGGTGTGGAGTTTGGTAAGCTCTTCACAGATTTTTGATACTAACCCTTTATCCAATATGTCATTTGCAAATACCGTCTCCCATTCCGTCGGTTGCCTTTTAGTTTTACTGATTGTTTCCTTCGCTGTGCAGAAGCTTTTTATCTTGATGAGGTCCCAGTAGTTAATTTTTGCTTTTGTTTCCCTTGCCTCCAGAGACATGTCAAGTGAGAAGTTGCTGCAGCCAAGGTCAAAGAGGTTGCTGCTTGTTTTTCCTGTAGGATTTTGATGGTTTCCTGTCTCACATTTAGGTCTTTCATCCATTTTGAATTTATAAAATCAACCATTTTAAAGAGTACAATTTAGTGGTGTTTTATACACTCACAGTGCTGTGTGAGCGACCACCTCTGTCAAGTTCTAGGACATTTTCAACTCCCCAGAGGGAAACTGTACCCATTAAACAGTCATTTTCTGTTCTCCCTCCCCCCCAGCCTCTGGCTAATACCAATTTACTTTCTGTCTCTTGGGATTTACCTATTCGGGACACTTCATAGAAATGGAATCATAGAGCGACATGTGACCTTTTGTGTCTGTCTTCTTTCGCTTAGCATAATGTTGTCAGGGCTCAGCCCTGTTGTAGCCGGTATTGGTAATTGATTCCTTTTATAGGGGAACAGTGTTCCATTATATGACTACATCCCATTTTGTTTATCCAATCATCCATTGATAGACATTTGAGTTGCCTCTACTTTTTGACTCTTGTGAATGAATAGCACTGCTATGAATATTCATGTAGAAGTATTTGTTTGAGTTCCTGTTTTCAGTTCTTTTGGATTTCTACCTAGGGGTAGAGTTGCTGGATCAGATGCTAATTTTATGTTTAACTCTTTGGGGAACTGCCAGGCTGTTTTCCACAGAGGCTGCACCCCTTTGCATTCCTACCTGGGTTGTACAAGTGTTTCAGTTTCTCCCCGTCCTCGCGAACACTCCTTTTCTGTTTTGTTTCGTTTTGTTGTTTAATTAGAGCCATCCTAGTGGGTGTCAAGAGGTATCTTATTGTGGTTTTGATTTCCATTTCACTAATGACTAGTTGTGTTGAGCATCTTTTTATATGCTTATTGGCTATTTGTATGTCATCTTTGAAGAAATGTACGTTCAAGTCCATTGCTTATTTTAAAATTGAATTGTTTGTCTTTTTGCTGTCTACTGAGTTGTAAGAGTTCTATATCTATTCTGGGTGTTAGAACTTTTATTTATTTATTTATTTTTAAACTTTATTTATTTTTGAGAGAGAGAGAGAGAGAAAGAGTATGAGCTGGGATGGAGAAGAGAGAAAGAGGGAGACACAGAATCTGAAACCATCCGAGCCATCAGCACAGAACCTGACGCGGGGCTCGAACTCACAAACCGTGAGATCATGACCTGAGCTGAGGTTGGATGCTCAACCGACAGCCTTATTATGGGTGTTAGATCTTTTAAAGATATATGTTTGTAAATAGTTTCTACCACTCTATAGGTTATTTTTTCACTGTTTTGATGGTAGCATTTAATGTACAAAAGTTTTTAATTTTGATGAATTCCGGTTTACCTCATTTTTCTTTGTGTGTCTCCTTTTGATATCATACCTAAGAATTCATCACCAGTCCAGGGTTCATGAAGATTTAGCCTTATGGTTTCTTGTAAAAGTTTTATAGTTTTAGGGGCCGCTTGGGTGGCTCAGTTGGCTAAGAGTTTGACTCTTGGTCTTGGCTCAGGCCATGATCTCACAGTTTGTAGGTTTGAGTGTTTGTCGGGCTCTGCACAGACATTGAGGAACCTGTTTGGGATTCTCTCTCTCACCTCTCTCTCTGCCCCTCCCAAGCTCGCAGGTGCACACGCTCTCTCTCTCTCTCTCAAAATAAATACACATTAAAAAAAAGTTTTATGGTTTTAGCCCTTATACATAGGTTGTTGATGCATTTTGAATTAACTTTTGCGCCCGATACGGCACAGGGATCCCAGTTCATTTTTTTGCATGTGGATATCTAGTTGTCCCAGCACCATGTGTTGAAAAAAATATATTTCCTCATCGACTAGTCTTGACACCCCTGTTGAAAATCAGTTGGCTCTAAATATTCGAGTTTCTTTCTGGACTCTCAATTCTATGCCATTGGTCTGTGTCTGTCTTTATGCCAGTACCACACTGTTTTTATTACTGTAACTTTGTGTAAGTGTTGAAATCAGGAAATTTAAGTCTCCCAGCCTGCCTTTTATTCATTTTAACTAATGTTACAATTTATTTAAATGGAATCATATAACATGTACTCATATAATATGTTTATTTTCTTCTACTTAATATTATTTTGAGAGCTACCTTTTAAGGTTAAGTAAAAAAAAAAAGCTTAAATAAATAACACATTGAGATGATTTAAGATTTTATTGTTAAGTAATCTCTGCACCTAACGTGGGGCTCGAATTCGTGACCCCCAAGATCAAGAGTCATGCTCTCTACCAACTGAGCCAGCCAGGCACTCCACACGTTGAAATGATTTAAAACATTCAAAGGGGGGGCCTCGGTGGCTCAGTCGGTTGAGCATCGGACTCTTGATTTTGGCTCAGGTCATGATCTCATGGTTGTGGGATTAAGCCCTCTGGTGGGCTCAGAGCCTAGCTCAGAGCCTGCTTGAGATTCTGTCTCCCTCTCTCTCTCTGCTTAAGCCCTCTTTCTCTCAAAATAAATAATAAATCATAAGTGAACAAAACCCCACAACATTCAAATAGGATGACAAGATTAAAGGGAAAAGCCAGGCTGCCTCCCAGTCCAGTTCTCTACCTCCCTTCCCCAGAGACACCCAGTGTTACCAGTTTGCTGAGCGTTTATGAAGAGAAGTTTTAGGCATAAAGAGGTCTTGGATTATACACCTCCCCCCACCCCTCCACAGAGAAGGTAGCACATGCTACAGACAGAAGAGAACACTTTCTTAGACTGGACTTTCTAGTTCTTTCCTTGGCTTACCTTCTCCCCATCCCCATTGCCAGTATTCAATCTATTTTATAAGAGTACAGGACTGTGAGTTTCTAGACTGTAACTCCGTTTTTCTGGTGTTTCCGTATAATTGGAGTCAGCTCGTGCCCTTTGGGCGGTAACACCACAGAAGTGGTGTGCTAGTCTCAGTACATCAGGCCCGGAGGTGCACCTCATGTCCAGTTTGCACCATTAGTTGTGAAATAAATTTTGATCACTTGGTTAAGGTGGAGCCTGCCTGGTTTCTCCACCGTAAAATTATCAAGGTGTTTTGTTTTGTTTTTGTAATAAGTTATCTTTGGGGAGATTCTTTGGGACAATGTCTATCTTGCTACCCATCAAATATTCACTTAAAGGTTTTAACATCCACTGATGATTTTTGCCTGAATTGGTGATTACCGTGATGACTGCGAAGTGATATGTATTAATTTTGTTTGCACCGCCCTGAAGCTCTGCTGAACTCAAGAGTCAGGCTAGGTCAGTAGTGCTGGGAGGCGCCTCTTACAGGGTTTCTGCATTCTGTGGCTCCACAAGTCCTGCCTGCTGTCTCCAGAAGGCTTAGCTTGTAGTCCAGGGGAAGGGTGAAGACCCAAGAAGAAAGAGGTGTGAGACGCAGAGTGACAATATCAGTTACACTGAACTTGCCTCCACGCCCCTACTTCTGGGTCCGGAGAAATCAGAGGGCCATCGCAAAGGTTGGTGCCATTTAGTGGAGCTTCTGTACCTTGAACACTCTCATCTCAGAGAGCATGTTCCTAGTTTTATCTTTGTTCTAAGACCTCATGAGGTTTTCTTTTTATCTGGGCAGGGTATCTAGATCCTCAGTTTTGAAACCAAATTTGGACTCTCTGCTCTGGAACTCCCAGTTTCTTGAGCAAGTCATCCTCTGAAATGAATCCTAGAGTTAAGGGTTGTTCTTAAGTGTCTTGATGAGGGTATGTCATTGGGGGAAGGTGTAGCTGGGTAGCTGGTATGAAACCAGCTGGCTTCTCTACCTCGAGTCTTCTCTTCGGGATGATCTTATCGTGGCCTCAGCTTGATTCTGAGGCCTCTGCGGGATCTGGTCTTCTCCGAAGTGGGTGTCTAGCTCTTTGATTCTAAAGCCAAATTTGGATTCAGATTCTTCAGTGTTACTTTCTAAAGCAAATTTTTGTTTGGAAGCATAACCGAAGTAAGATTTTTGGCTGAATGCATGGATGAGAATTTTTAATGGATCCTCTGTGAATTTGGTGCAGCTGTACCTACGATGTATAGCCACGATCTTGTTTGGAGAGTTGTCTCAGGGAATATTGGAGGAGAGTCCTGGGGTCTATTCTAGGATGTAACTAGCCAGAGTGATCTTGTAAAATTGCAAATCCCACTAGTCCTGTGCCCCTTCAAAGATCCTTAGATAGCTACCCAATACCTACAGCATCCCCAGCTTTATACTGCCAACCCCTGAGATCTGCGAATCCGTGCAAACACTCCCTAAACAGTGTCATTTTGGTCTTTATTTAGCCTGAAAAACATGAGACGTGAGTAATTTATGTGAGGTCAGTATAGCTAATGATACAAACTATGATGAATTCTTGGATTCATCATTGTTTTTGTATCCGTGGATTCTAGAAAAGTGATTTTTATGTTCATGGGATATTCGGAATATTTTGTCATTGAAAAAGGACAGTGGAATATTACTCAGCAATAGAAAGAGTTATCAAGCCAAGAAGAGACGTGGAGGAAACTTACATGCATATTACTAAGTGAAAGAAGCCAATCTAAAAAGGCTACCTAACATATGACGATTGTATGACGTTCTGGAAAAGGCAAGACTATGGAGACGATAAAAAGATCATTGGTTTCCAGGGGTTGATGAATGGATGGGTGGAGCACAGAGGATTTTTTAGGGCAGTGTAACTATTGTTTGATATTATAGTGCTGGACACGTGTCATTGTACATCTGTCAGAACCCACAGAATGTACCCAAGAGTGAACCCTCATGTAAAGTACAGACTTTAGCTGATAAGGACGTATTGACACAACATAGGTTCAGCCATTGTAACAAATGTGCTACTCTGGCGATGTTGATAATGAGGGGGAGGCTGTGAGTGTGTGGCTGTGGGCAGGGGTATATGAAAATGGTTTCTTTTCAACTTTGCTCTGAACTTAAAACTGGTTTAAAAAATAAAGTCCATTAAAAAGAAAAGGATTCATACATTTTTAAAAATGTCGGGCACCTCCTAGCCTTCTGGATAAAAATCCAAACTCCTTCATGTGCTGGGCCCTCCACAGTTGGGCTTGGGTGCCCTTCTGGCCTCATCTCCCAGCCCGCTCCCTCCTTCCAGCAGGACAGGCTGTGTTCCGGCCATACCAACCCTCTTGCCCCACCTTCTCGCTTCGTGCCTTCATCACCCCCTTGCCTACAGGGCGTGTCTTTCTCCTCCTCCTCTGCCTGGTGAGATCCTACTGGTCCTAGGCTCAGCTCGGATGTCTTGCCTTCTTGTCTTGCCGTGGTGAGCCTTCTTTGGTGCATTCAGTTCCAGGCAAAACTGTCACCACCAAAGCCCTCCATGACTGCACATGTAGGGCAAGGTTTCTGGCGGATGCAACTGCT
The DNA here is from genome assembly GCA_030068075.1 of Paguma larvata. NCBI lineage: Eukaryota > Metazoa > Chordata > Mammalia > Carnivora > Viverridae > Paguma > Paguma larvata. The sequence goes on from CM057831.1 coordinate 11,734,856, forward strand.
CAGGGGTCTAGTTACTTATCTATGATTTATGTTTCTTTTCCTCCAGTCACACTCTTCTTTTATTCAAAGGATGAGCGTGGCACGGAGTATATAATGGTTAATTTCTCTTTTTTTTAATCTTTGTTTATTTTGAGAGAGAAAGACAGAGAGAGAGAGAGAGAGAGAGAGAGAGGGAGAGCACACATGAGTTGGGGAGGGGCAGAGAGGCAGAGAGAGAGGAGAGAGAGAATCTCCGTAGTGCTGGGCTCAATCCCATGACCGTGAGGTCATGACCTGAGCTGAAATCGAGAGTTGGATGCTTAACTGATTGAGCCACCCAGGCGTTCCTGTGATGGTTAATTTCACGTGTCAATTTGACTGGGCCAGGGGATGCTCAGATAGCTCATTAAACAAGATTTCTAGGTGCATCTGTGACATTGTTTCCAGAAGAAGTTAGCCTTTGAGTTGGTGAGCTCAGAAACGGCCCTCCCAGAAGTAGGTGCCATTATAACAAAGACCTGACAACAATAAAGTGGCTTTGTGATTGGAAGGGTCTTGAAGCAGGTGCTGGACCCATTCTGGAGCCACCGGGGGCCTGAAAAGCATTTCTATTGAAATCTCAGAAGAGGAGAGCTTCAGAGAAAATGTCTGTCTTTTTAGAGAGTATATAAACGATCAAGCACAGAATGTTGGGAGAAATACGAATGGTAAAGGCCATTCTGGTGAGGTCTTGCATGGAAATGAGGGACAGGTGACGTGACGGCTGGAGAAAAGTAGCAGAGAAGTTGGCTGAGTTGTGTTTGTGTTCTAGTGTTTTCCAGAAGGTAGTACTGGGATGCACTGAAATTGGGTATTTAGGGGGATTTCTTTAAAAAAAGAAAAAAATTTTTAATCTTTATTCATTTTTGAGAGAGAGAGAGAGAGACAGAGTGCAAGCAGGGGAGGAACAGAGAGAGAGAGAGGGAGACACAGAATGTGAAGCAGACTCCAGGCTCCAAGCTGTCAGCACAGAGCCCAACATGGGGCTCGAACTTACGAACTGTGAGATCACGACCTGAGCCGAAGTCGGACGCTTAACTGACTGAGCCACTCAGGCGCCCCTAACCAAGGGGATTTCTTAGCAAAGGAGTGGCTTGGTTCCTCCTCTCTGCTTTTAGTAAGTGCAAGAAGAGAGAAAAGGATTGAAGATCGGTCTGGAATTGTGAAGCAAAAAGGAACCAAAACAAAGATTTGGAAGATTCTGTCCATACTGTGAAAAAAGCGAGTGTGTTTGGAAGAGAACAGTGAGGCTGTGACCCAATGACCGGTTGATAAGGAGAGTAGCGTGATGGGGAACCAGGCATTGAATCAGCCGCCTCAACAGAGTGCCAGGTGGGATTATACCGGTGGAAACACTATCGGTGGGACTGTGTGCTGTCCTTCATGATAAGGGAAGAAGGATCTTGAAGGCGATTTAGAGTCATCAGGGCCACTGCTTAGTTTTCAACCATGCAGAGGGCTGCCCGGCAGAGCTCTAGGGGTGTGACCCCCAGTTGGCAGAGGGCCTCGGCAGAGGTGGCACCCCGCCAAGCGTTGCCCACCCCCCACCCCCCAGTGGGTCTGGAAGGCAGAGCATCTAGCCACAGAGGATTGTTCTCCAGCCTTAAGATCTCATGGAGTCTGTCCTATGGGTTTTGGACTTGCTTGAGACCGATCACCCCTTCCTTGTCTCCTATTCCTCCCTTTTGGAGAGGGACTGTCTCTCCTCTGCCTGGGCCGTTATTGTATTTTGGGAGCACGTACTTTGCTTGGGTTCACAGGCTCCCAGCTGGAGAGCAGTCTGCCTGGGAGCGGAGCTTAGTGCCAGTGTCACCCACATCTGACTTAGGCGATGGTTAGATGAGACTGGATGCCTCTAAAGAGTCGACACTGGAATGAATGAGCTTAGGGGTCTGTTGGGAAGAAATGAATGCATCTCGTATGTGAGAAGGGTGTGCTTCTTGGGGGGCCGGGGTAGAGTGCTAGGTACTGACTCTCTGGGTCCTCCATATTTATACGTTGACACTCAATCTCCAGTTGTGATGGCGTCAGGAGGTGGGGCCTTTGGGAGGTGATTAGGTCGTAAGGGCGGAGCCCTCTTGTTTCAGTGCCCTTATACGAAGAGACACGAGTTCTTGCTTCCTCCTCGCCCTGTCTGCCACGTGAAGAGGCAGTGAGAAGCAGACACAGCTGCCACGGGGCCCTGCTTTGGGAGATGGGGACATATGGAGGCACAGGCAGTCTAGGTTTGCTTCCTGGCCTTGGAGCATGAGCGCGCCAGAGCCGATGAGGGAGCTCCAGAGGTGTGGTTCCTGCATGACTTTCTTCTGTTCCACCGAGCTGCTTCCTTCCCGCTGGGCCGACCTCTTCACCCAGCACCCTGCAGGGCAGGGGAGGGGGAGTGGTTGGGGAGCTGAGGCCTTCGCAACTTCCCCCTCAGACCTGAAGACAGATGCTTGCTTTCCTCTAGGGCAGTCCCGTTTCCCCTTTTCGCCTCCAGCAACTCTTGGTCCTGCGTAACTCCCGGGCAAGGTCTGTCGTCCCTCTGCCCAGGTGTCATCCTCTGTGAAATGGGCTAATGTCTGACCCGCTTGCCGCGGTGAGAGCATCCGGTGCTGCCCGGGTTTGTATCTGGAGGCTACACTCCAGGGCCTCCCACACGCTGTGTCTTCCGAGAATAAGCCACCTGCCTAGGCTATTTTCAGACACAGCTGCAGTTGAATAAATCATGACCGGGAAGAGGACAGCACTGTGAGGCCCAGAGCCGGCTCTTGAGAGCCCGGCCCCCTGCCGCTCTGCTCTGCTCCCGGCCACACTTTCCCCCCCTCCCTGGATCCCCCCCAGCTTCTCCCCTGCAAGGAGGCTTTCCCCCAGGGACTCCACCTGCCCCCACTCTGAGGGACTGGACCCAGTGCACATTCCATGCACTTAAAAAAAAAAAAACACACACTAGTTTGATTAGCCGCTTGGGGTGCAGTGGGGTGCAGGATAGAGGGTGAATAGGTTGGTTCTTCACCTCCAGCCAGTCGCCCTCTGCGGGGATTTGAAGGCAAGAGCAGACCCATGCGAGGGAAAGCAGTGTTCAGGTGGGCAAATGAATGTCAGATGGCGTGCAGAAGAGGGAAGCAGCATGTCTCGGGACGATCGAGAGGCAGGAGGTGCTGGTTTTTGGTTTTCCTCGCGTATCTTCCGTTCCCATTTTCCTTTCCTCCAGCGATCTCTCAAGCCCACCATTCCGTACCAGGCACTCTGCTAGGTGCCAGGGGATATGGGTGTACTGGTTTTGATTAATTCACTCGGATGCAAGAAGTGATGAGTTTCTCTATTTTCTCTAAGCCGACTCAGACTCCACGCCCCAATTCTGGTCCTGGAGCCTCCCAACCCCCAGGTTGTAGCAAAGGCCCAGGCCACAGGCGCCAGGAGGTCATGCCTGATGTCATCCTGCTCTCTGTGCTGCTGAGCCTCCCTCAGGCCTGCTCTGCTGGGCCCCTGGGGCTCAGGCTCAGCTCCAGGAATCCGTGGCTGGTGACCTGCTGGGTGGGGACAGCAGGCGGCTCCTCCCCTCTGCCCCTCTGGCTCAGAGAATCTCTTTTTTGTTCACAAGACTCTCTGTCCTCTCTCTCTCTCTGGGTTTCCAAGCATTTCTTCGCTCCCTCAAGGATACGTAGCGTATTCACTCAGGGGAAAACAGAAGGCAGGGAGAAAAATGTATTAGTATTATGGGCTGAATTGTCCTCTCAGAATTCATATGTCGAAGTCTTAACTGTTAGTGTCTCTGAATGGCTTCAAAGAAGTAATTATGTTAAATGAAGTCCTCAGGATGGGCCCTAATCCGGTATGACTGGTGTCCTCATAAGAAGAGATTTGGATACAGATGCGCACGAATGGGAGACCTTTGAAAACACATATGACCATCTGCAAGGCCAGGAGAGCGGCCGTGGAAGAAGCCAGCCCTGCTGATACTCTGATCTTGGACTCCCAGTTTGCAGAACCCGAGAGAAAATAAATTTCCGTTCTCTAAGCCACCCAGCTGGTGACATTTTGTTATGGCGGCCCCAGCAAACTAATAGTTAGGAGATATGTTTGGTCGCTATCTCAGAGGAACCCCCGAAACAGTGCCTTAAATAAATGGAGGTTAGTTTCTATCTCATGAACCAGTGTGAATGTGGGCTTTGTAGCTGACGGGCTTGGGGAGTCACACCTCCGACTTTGGGCTCTCTCACCCCCTGGGAGGTTGTTCTTATCTTCCCCATGCCAGCGAGCTGCTCAGCTCTAGTCAGCAGGAAGGGGAAGAAGGGAGAAAGGAGAGGCACGTCCTTTTCTTTTAAGGGCAAGAACTGAAAGGTGTGGAATCGCTTCTGCTCGCACGTCCGTGCACCGAATTTGGTCACGTGGCCACATGTGATGACAGGGGAGGTTGGCAGATGTCTTTACTCCATATATCCATGTGCACAGCTAGACTCTGAGGTTCAGGTACTACAAGAATAAGAGGGTAATGACTACCGTCTCTGCCCTTCCAGAAGCAAGGAAGAACAGGAATGGTCAGTCTACTGGAATAGAGGAAAGGGAAAATGGCAAGGAAGATCTAAAAAATTAATATGAAAAATTACCTGCCACATGGAGACTAGGAAGGCCCGTGCAGATCCTGCCCTCAGGTTGCTCCCAAATGCTCAATATTTCCAGAGAAGAGTCTTTAAAAATAAGCAATTAGAAGGGCATCTGGTGGCTCGGTCAGTTAAGCGTCTGACTCTTGATTTGGGCTCAGGTCATCATCTCCTGGTTCGTGAGATCAAGCCTCGCATCAGGCTCTGCACTGACAGTGCGGAGCTTACTTGGGATTCTCTCTCTCTCTGCCCCTTCTCCACTCATGCTCTCTCAAAATAAATGAACTTTTTTAAAAAGTACAAGCTCTTCTATTAAAAAATAAAAATAAGCAGTTGTAACACAACCTGACAATATACAATGTCAATAAAGTGGAAGTTATCACAATTACAACCTACATTGGACATCACGGAGGTCAAAAGAGAGGGCCAAGTAATAGGTGGGAAGGGAATTAATAGAATTCTTAGAACAGGATGGCCAATATTTGATTTGGGTTCTATAACGTAACTTCTATATACCTTTAGTCAAATCTACTAACTATATAAAGGCCTGTGTGTGTGTGTGTGTGTCTGTGTCTGTGTGTCTGTGTGTGTGTGTTCCACACATTTTGTGCGGAACGGGGAGGATAGTCCATCTGTTTATCGAACACATCAGGCAAAGCAGGACTGAAGCAGGTGTCTAGAGAAACCACTACCTCGCATCCCCCGTAGGATTCTAGAGATACTGGGCCGGAGTTGAGAATGGCGTTTTAGCCCATCTGGTTGAGTGTCAAAGATCGAAGCAATGCCTGGATTACAGCCAATGCGACAGAAACCAGTTTAAACTTGCTTCCGGAGCATATTTCCTTCTGCCCAGGGGAGTCAAGGAAAGTATTACAAGTGGGATGGAGGTGGGGGACACTTAGGATTGCCTTAAAGGAGGAGAAGAGAGGACTGGCTAACCTGGTTGGAGGAAGAGGTTTGGTTCTGAGGCACCGGGAAGCTTTAAGCAGGCGTCACGTGATTGCCCCTGGGCTTTCAGAACCGCGATGGGGATTGGAATTGGCTCTGTGGATGCGAGCTTCGCGGCCTCCCCTCCTCTGGTTACTAAGGACACTTGTGTCTTTTTCGGAGGATCTCCTCCCCTACCTGCCCTCTGTGGTGGTGGCTCCTTCGGCCAACTGGCTTCCATGGTTTGGTTTTTTTTTTGAAGCAAAACACTAGTGAGAGGGGTAGAGAGGGGGTAGAAAGAGACGGAGAAGCCAGGATGGGGACGTGCACTGGGAAGGGCTGGGGTTCACCCCTGGGAGGTGTTGGGGTGTGCAAGGAGGCCTTCTGAAGAGTAGCCACCCCTCTTGCTTGCCTAAATCCTGGAGCAGCAAAAGTGAAGACAGGGTGTCAGGCAGATGGAGATGAACTTCCACAGTACAAAGAACTGTCGTTGGAGGTCGTGACTTTCCCTGCGGGCTTCAGAGCCCTGACCTGCAGAGCAAGACCCATCCGTTTATCTACACGCTGAGTCCCAGGCAGTGCTGGGCAGGTCCTTTGTACAACTTCCCGCATAGAGGACCGAGCAAGAGATGCGCCACGGAAGGCAGTTTGATTTGAGGAGAAAGGGAAGAGGAAACTTCTAGGTCACACAAGCCAGATTTTCCTTCCCAAATCACCAGACAAGTTTCCTCCATCTCTGTTGGGGTGGAGTGTGTGAGAGGGTGGAGGGGGCCTGGAGAGTCGTGGTGTGGGACCCCCTTCACATGGAAGCAGCCTCAGGGTGGGGAAGAGGCCTCACATTCCCTGGGCTTTTTAAAAATTAACCCATTGGGTTTAACCATTAAGCCTTTGATCAGCCAAATGGGGGTGTCTTTGTCCCCTCTGGGGAGTGGTTCCACAGTCTCACTTACCTTTGCATTCCCGGCACCTAGCACCATGCCTGGAAAACGGTAGGTGCTCGTACATAGTTTCTGAAGGATAGAAGAGAGGAAGGAAGGCGGGCATTGGCTCAGAGGAGAGGAATCAGGGGACCCCACCCTGGTCATCGCTTGCGTCTGAGTTAACCTGTACCGTATCTGACCCACATAGAGATACGGGGGGAAGCTCACGTCTTTCTTGGGGATCTTGAGGGAGATGGATGTACTCTTTTCCTTGGTTCCTTCCCCATGTTTTCCACAGTGCAAATCAATTTAGTAGGTTGTGACCATAATTTAAAAAATAAAATAGGCTATACAGTACAGGATAGAATGGACTTGAAAATACGAAAGCGCATTATTTGTAATAAAACGGGTTGCTTTATGAAAATTGGTACGTGTATGTATGTATTTGTACTGGTTTGTTATCTAATTTGTATATTTTACTATGGATTGCAGTAAAAAAATGTCAAAAAAACCCAACAAAACTACTGACTTCCTCCATTTAGCAAAACTGAATCGCAACTTCTCTTTTCCTGTAAGGGAGTGAATTTAAATAGCGAAGTATATTTAATCAAGAGATGAGGAAAGAAGAAGGCACTTTGAGCTCAAAATGACAAGCCCACTTGACAACCCCTTGGGGACTGTGGCTCAAGAGCCTTACCTGGGTGGCATTTTTGCAGTAGCATATGTCCAAGGGGATGAAAAAAACCCCTAACTGCACTCGTGCAACTGGCTGTCATTGTGTCTTTGGCACGATGGCCAAAGCAGGAAATCCGTGAGCACTGTGATGAGTTTGATTTCCCGTCTTTCCTGTGTGTGGAGCCGGTTCGTGAAACCTTGGTGGTAGGCATCATGGTGAGCGTTATAGTGATCACGGTATTAGCAGTCCTAACACGCCTGTCAGTGTAGTGAGTTCTTCTCAGCTTTGGGAGCTTTTCCCTTCTGTCTTTTCACTTAATTCTCCAGCAGCCCTGGGAGCGGTCAGGTAGGGTTATCCCCATTATATTTGAGAGGGAACAAGCTCAAGGAGGCAGTCCATGCTCACACAATTCCAAAAGAATTGCTAACAGCAATTCAGACGTGTACACCAGTGGTCACTGAAGCGTTGTTGACAGTAGCCAAAAGGTAGAAACAACTCAGGGTCCAACAGCGGATAAATGAATACACAAAATGTAGTGTATACGTGCAATGGGTTATCATTCTGCCAAGTTTTGATACGGGTCACAGTATGGAGAAACCTTGAAAACATTATTGATGGAAGGACAAATATTATATGAGTCCACTTAATACAAAATATCTGGAAGAGGCAAATTCATAGAGACAGAAATTAGATTAGCAGGGTCTGGGGGAGGGAGAAATGGGGGAATTACTACTCACTGGGTTCAGAGTTTCTGTCTGGGGTCACAAAAAAAGTTTTAGAAATAGGCGGTGGTGATGGCTGTATAACATTATGAGTGTAGTTAACGCCCCTGAATTGTACACTTTAGATGGTGAAAACGGCAAATAGCAGGCTGTATGTATTTTACCACAATAAAAATATGTTTAAAAGTGGATTAGAGGCATAAATGTAAAGCCTAAAATCTGTAAAATTTGGGGAAGGAAACTAAGAAAAGTTTTTTGTCTGCTCAGAGCCTGGAGCCTGCCTCAGATTCTGTGTCTCCCTCTCTCTCTGCCCCTCCCTAGCTCGTATTCTCTCTCTCTCTCTGTCTCAAAAATAAATAAAACTTAAAAAAAGAAGGGGGGGTGCGCCTAGGTGGCTTAGTGGGTTAAAGCATCCGACTTCGGCTCAGGTCATGCTCTCGTGGTTCACAAGTTCGAGCCTGGCCTTGGGGTTGGTGCTGACAGCTTGGAGCTTGGAGCCTGCCTCAGATTCTGTGTCCCTCCCTCCCTCCCTTTCTCAAAAATAAATAAAACATTAAAAAAAATTTTTTTTTTGTCTTTGGGTCAGGTGAAGATTTCTTAGATATGACACCACAAGCATGATCCATCAACAAAAAAAAAACTAATAAAATGGATTTCATCCAAATGAAAAACTTCTGCTCTTCAAAGAGAATGCTAATAATGTCCGTCGACTGATGACATGGTGATAGACCCATTTTTTTGTCAATAAAAAGGAATGAAGTACAACGTGGAGAACGCTTGAAAGCCTTATGCTAAATGAAGGCAGCCGGTCACGACAGGCCACATTCCTTTTCTATCACATATACATGAGCAACTTTATATGGATTCCTTAATCCATAAGGATTAAGGATAATAATTCCTTTTCTATCAAATATACATGAGCAACTTTATATGGATTACTTAAGGCTGGGGGAAGGAAGGGAAAATGGGATTTACCACTAATGACTTTGGGGTTTCTTTTACGAGGGAGAACAATGCTCTAAGGTTGTGGTGACGTCTGCACAGCCCTGTGCATACTGTAAATGAGTCAATTGGATGATACGCGAATTGTACCTGCATGAAGTTGTTTAAAATAATGCTTAGGGGCTAAGAAGATAAGCCATAGTCTGGGAGACAATTTCTGCACATCCCTTATCTGATAAAGAACTTGTCTCTAAAATCTAAAACCCTCCAACACAAAAACAAGACAACAAACAGCCCAGTTGAAAATGTGTGCCAAAGAGTTGAACGATTGCTTCTCCAAAGATCTGTCGATAACCAACACAGGAGAAGATGCCAGATATCATTCCTTATTGGGTAGGTGCAAAGGAAAACCACCGTGGAGATACCATACACACCTGTTAGGGTAGCAAAAACCTAGACGAAACCCCAAGTGCCGAAAAAGATGGAGAGCAACGGAAACTCTAATATATTGCTGACGGGAATGCAAAATGGCAGAAACGCTCCGGAAAACAATGGGGCGGTTCTGTGAAGTTTGGTCTACACTTACCATAGAATAAAAACTTACGTTCGCCTGTTGTAAACCATGGACTTTGGGTGATGACGATGTGAGTGTAGGTTCATCGGGTGTAACTTATGTCCCACTCTTAGGGGGGAGGCTTTGCATGCGTGGGGCAGGGGTGTATGGAAAATCTCTGTACTGTTCAGTTTTGCTGTGAACCTAACGCTGTTCTTAAAGTCTTAAAAAAAAACCAAACAACTGAACAACTTACAGTCCCACAAAACCCTTAATGTGACTGTTGATGGTGGCTTTATTTTTAATTGCCCCAAATTGGAAGCAACCCGGCTGTCCCTCAACTAAGAAAAGAATGTAAGCCATGGATAAGCCACATATGGACACATCCACACAGTGGAATAGGACTGGGTAATAAAAAGAAAAGAAAGGCTAATACAGGGCGACCACACGGGCAAGTCTCAAATGCATTATGACAAAGAAAAGGAGCTGTGATTCCTTTTTATGATGTTTTGGAAAAGGCAAAGCTATGGGGACAGAGAACAGATACTGATTCTTTTCCAGAGACTGACCACAGAGAGGAGTGATGAGAAGCTTTTGGATAAGAACGCTCTGTCTTGATTGTGGTATGACTACATGTATTTTCAGGGTCTATAGAATGTTATACCTAAAATAGGATGAGTATAAATTATACTGCAATAAACCTGGCTTAACATGGGCTCATCAAAAGACAAGGCAAAGTACACACGTTCATCCTCAGAATAGCCAACGGGGGTGATAACCCAGGTGTCCATCAGTGGGTGGATGTATAAAACGGGGTATACCCACACAATGGTACCTCACCCAGCAGGGCGAATGCACGAACTGAAGTATGTTCAACCTGGATAAATCTTAGTAAGAATATGGAAAAGCAAGTCACACAGGACTACGTGCAGTTTGATACCCTTTTCGCAAAACCCAGAGTCAAACGGAACTGAAGAGTAGATTGTCATACATACACTTATTTGTAATAAAAGTCAAGGAGATGCCAAGCACAAAAGTCTGGTTCGGGTTGCCTCTGGTAGGAGTGAGGGGAGTCAGGAGGAGGCAGTGGGGAGGAGCTCATAGGTCAATATAAGTTATTGCTCACAGTTTGGGGCAATTGCTCATAGTTCTTGGGTAATAGGCAAGGGGCAGGAACACCTCTGTTACAACAATAAATATAACGGGCCACGCATGACTCAGTAGTGAGACAGCGATACGAGGAACTCTGTCTTACCGGATTCTCCTACAAAAACTAAAAACTGCATTAGAGGATGTGGCTTAGAAGCACGGGCACGTTGGACTTGGTATTTTTTCATCCCTGGCAGACGGGCACCTGCATGTCTCTCCCCCAAAGGCAGACCCTTTCCACGTGGCAAAGAGCAGGCTGGAGTGTGGCTGGGTCTGCAGACAGTCCCTCTCACAGATAAGCCACGGGGAGGAGTGAGGGGGAGGGCGAGTTGCCCGTTCTCCATGTGGAAGCACAGGGCCTGGGAAATGCAGCCAGGCTCCCTCCCTGCCGCCCCGTCCCTGGCAGCTGTATCTGTGTGACCCAGAATTCTCTGCGCACCTGCTGCTACCACACCGTGAACCTCGCTTGCTGGAAATCTCTCCACGTCGCCCTAGAGGTTTCTCTTTCCTTTGCAAACCGACAATTCTTTAGAGCAGTTTTAGGTTCACCGCAAAACTGAGCAGAAGGAGGAGAGAGTTCCCTTATGCCTCCTGCTTACCACGCCCCCACCACAGCCTCTCCCATTATCAACATCCCCCATGTGTTATAGTCAGTGAGCCACACTGATGCCTCATTGTCACCCAGAGTCTGTAGTCCACATTAGGGTTCACTTTTGGTGGGGGGCATCCTGTGGGTTTGAAACACACAATGACATGTGTCCACCCGTCTGGTGTCGTACCTGATAGTTCCACCACCGTAACAGTCATCTATGTCGTCTAGTCACCCCTGTCTTTGCCCCCACAACCCCTGATCTTTTTACCGTCTCCATAGTTTGGCCTTTGACCTTAAATGGTCTTATAGTTGGGATCATACAGTTTGTAGCCTTTTAAAAAATGTTTATTTTTGGGAGAGAGGGAGAGTATGTGAACAGAGGAGGGACAGACAGACAGGAGGACTGAGGATCTGAAGCAGGCTCTGTGCTGACAGCACGCAGCCTAATGCAGGGCTTGAACTCATTAACCGTGAGACTGTGACCTAAGCCAAAGTCGGATGCTCAACCAATTGAGCCACCCAGGTGGCCCACTTTTTCTTTTTTAAGTTTTATTTATATATTTTGAGAGAGAGAGAGCGAGGGAGAGGTGGAGAGAGAGGGAGACAGAGAGAATCCCAAGCAGGCTATCCGCCCAGCGCAGAGCCCGATGCAGGGCTTGATCCCAAGACCGTGAGATCATGACCTGAGCTGGTATCAAGAGTTGTATGCTTAATGGACTGAGCCACTCAAGTGCCCCAGTTTGTAGCCTTTTTAGATTGGCTTCTTTCACTGAGCGATGTGCATCTGTTTCCTCCATGTCTTTTCATGGCTTGATGCCTCATTTATTTTTAGCACTGAATAATATTCCATTGCCTTAGAGGTCCCAGAATTTATCCACTCATACTGTGGGGCATCTTGGATGGTTCCAGTTTTGTTTGTTTGTTTGTTTTTTGCTTTTATTTTATTTTTGAGAGACACAGAGGCAGAGTGTGAGCAAGGGAAGGGCAGAGAGAGAGGGAGATGCAGAATCTGAAGCGGGCTCCAGGATCTGATGAGCCATCAGCACAGAGTCCGACGCGGGGCTTGAACTCACAGACCGTGAGATCATAACCTGAGCTGAAGTCAGACACTTAACCGACTGAGCCGCCCAGGCGCCCCCAGGTTTTGCCAATTATGAATAAAGCTGCCGTAGACCTCGTGTGCAGGTTGTTGTGTGGACACGTTTTCAACTCCTTGAGTAAACACCGAGGAGTGTCATTGCTGGCTCTTACGGTAAGAATACGTTTTGTTTTCAGAGAAACTGCCAACTGCCTTACAAAGTGGCTGTCCCGTTTTGCGTTCCCACTAGCGACGCACGAGAGTTCCTGTTGCTCCGCATCCTTCCCGGAATTTGGCATTGTCCGCCTTCCGGAGTTTGGCCATTCTAATTGGTGTGTGGTGGTGTCTCATTGTTGTTTTAATTTGCATTTCCCTGACGACGTATGGTGTGGAGCGTCGTCTCATATGCTTGTTTGCTCTCTGTACGTCTTCTTTGGCGAGGCGTCTGGTAAGGTCTTTGGCCCATTATTTAATTGGGTCATTTGTTTTCTTATTGTTAAATTTTAGGCGTTCTTAGTATATTTTGGATAACGGTTCTTTATGAGGTGTGTTTTTTGCAAATATCTTCTCCCAGCCTGTGGCTCGTCTGCTCATTCTGTTGAAATTGTCTTTTGCAGAGCAGATACTTTTTAACGAAGTCTAACTTTCAATGATTTCTTTCACGGATCACGCCTTTGGTGTTGTATCTAAAAAGTCATTGCCTGGGATTCCCGGGTGGCTCGGTCGGTTGAACATCTGCCTGTTGATTTCGGCTCAGGTAATGATCCCCGGGGTCGTGGGATCAAGCCCCTAGTCAGGCTCTGCACCAGGCCTGATGGCTCTGTGCCGTCTGGAAGGGGTTTGGGGCCCCAAATTATCTCTGTCACCCTGCCCCTCCACTGTCAGAGATATACCAGCTGCCGAGAGGGTAAGTGCATATTTCCTTAATCTGCACAAGGACCCTATAATTTATTGTCCAAATTGGGACATTTTTCAGTGAAAGGGTATGCTATTAATACTTATGCCAAGAGAACATGCATAACTCAGGAAAACTGGAATGCGTATGGTAACCCCTGCACCTCCCATATCAGATTCTCTGACAAAAGCTAACTTTGAAGCTCAGGAAATGAATGAGGCGTGGAGAATGGGCAGGAGGGGATGCCACACCTGTTTCAGTGGCCCACTTGCCAGTAAAACGTGGCCCAGAGGGGTCAAACCCCAATGCATCATGTTAGCGACAGAGGAGCCAGGTGGGGGAGAGTTTTCCATTGCATTCTCCAACCCCACCCAGCATGGGGCCCGTTTCCCTCCCGCTGTGGTGCGTGGGGGGGGGCGGGCGGCGGGGGGGGGGGCTGCTCTGTATTCACCTCCCACCGCCTTGCAGAAGCTGGCTGCAGCAAACAGGCCTCCACCTCACGCGTCGTAGGTGGAACAGAAGCTAGGATCGAAGTGTTTAAACAATCCAACAGATAAAAATCATGCGAGGAAATTGGGAGCCCCGTGCACTCTCTTGGCGAGAATGCAAAATTGTGCGGCCGCAGTGGAAGACAATATGGAAGTTCCTCAAAAAGTTACACACAGATCTGTCCTGTGATCCCGCAGTCCCTACTCCTGGTTATACGTCCAGGGGAGATGAAAGCAGATCTCAACGAGACCTTGCACTCGCGTGTTCGTTTCAGCATTACTCACGGTAGCCACGGTGTGGAAGCGACCGAAGTGTCCGCTGACAGACGAATGGGTAAAGAAGATGTGTGGTGTGCACAGGATGGAATATTCTACAGCCCTCAGAAGGAAGGAGGTTTGGCAATATGCTACAACGTGGCTGAACCTTGAGAACGTTGCGCTGAGTGAAATAGGCCAGTCGCGGAAAGACAAATACTGCACGGTTCCACTTATACGAGATATCTCAAGTTGTTAGACTCACAGACAGACGGTAGAACGGTGGTTGCCCAGGACTGAGGGGAGAGGGAAACGGGGAGTCACTAATCAAGGGGCATAAAATTTCAGTGATGCAGGGTGAATAAATTCTAGAGATCTGCTCTACAAAATGGGCAATAGTACAATCGACGGTATTGTATTATACCCTTAACATTTTGCGAAGAGGCTAAATCCATGGGGGTGCCTGGCCGGCTCAGTTGGCTAAGCGTCTGACTCTTGGTTTGGGCTCAGGTTGCGATCTCACAGTTTGTGGGATCAAGCCCAGCATCGGGTTCTGTGCTGACAGTGAGCACAGAATTTGCTTGGGTTTCTGTGTCTTCCTCTTTCTCTGCCCCCCTCCCCCACCCCGTGCTTGCTCGCCCTCTCTCTCAAAAATAAATAAACTTTAGAAAAAAGAGGGTAAATCTATGTTAAGTGTTCGTCACAGAACAAAATAAAATTTAAAAAAATCACGCAAAGAAAAAAAAGACTGGAAGGAAACACAGAAATGCTAACAGTGAGTCCTCTGATTTATAGGCCTTCAGGTGATTAAAAAAAAATGTGTCCTTTTCAGTGTTTCCTAATTTTAAACACATGAGTATTATTTCTTTTTTTTAAATAGTTTATTTTCAAATTGGTTTACATATAACACCCAGTGTTCATCCCAACACTTGCCCTCTTTAATGCCCGTCACCCCCTCTCCCCCCTCCCTCAGCCCCCTCACCCTCAGTTTGTTCTTAGTCTTTGAGAGTCTCTTATGTTTTGTCTCCCTCCCTCTCTGTGTCTTTTTTTCCTTTCCCCTCTTCCCCTCCCCCATGGTTTTTGCTAAGTGTCTCAAAATCCACCTATGTGTGGAAAATATGGTATCTGTCTTTTTCTGACTGACTTATTTCACTTAACATAATACCCTCCAGTTCCATCCATGTTGCTACACATGGCCACATTTCATTTTTCTTCATTGCCACGTAGTAGTCCATTGTATATATGTGCCACATCTTCTTTATCCACTCGTCAGTTGATGGAAACTTGGTCTCTTTCCATGATTTGGCTATTGTCGAAAGTGCTGCTATGAACATTGGGGTACACGTGCCCCTATGCATCAGCATTCCTGTGTCTCTTGGGTAGATTCCCAGCAGGGCTATTGCTGGGTCATAGGGTAGCTCTATTTTCATTTTTTTGAGGAACTTCCACACCGTTTTCCAGAGCGGCTGCACTAGTTTGCATTCCCACCAACAGTGTAGGAGGGTGCCTGCTTCTCCACATCCCTGCCAGCATCTATAGTTTCCTGATTTATTCATTTTAGCCACTCAAACCGGTGTAAGGTGGTATCTCAGTGTGGTTTTGATTTGTGTTTCCCTGATGATGAGTGACTTTGAGCATCGTTTCATGTGTCTGTTGGCCATCTGGATGTCCTCTTTGGAGAAGTGTCTATTCATAGCTTCCACCCATTTCTTCACTGGATTATTCGTTTTTTGGGTGTGGAGTTTGGTAAGTTCTTTATAGATTTTAGATACTAGTCCTTTATCCGATATGTCATTTGCAATTATCCTTTCCCATTCCGTCGGTTGTCTATTAGTTTTGTTGGTTGTTTCCTTTGCCATGCAGAAGCTTTTTATCGTGATGAGGTCCCAGTAGTTCATTTTTGCTTTAAATTCCCTCGCCTTTGGAGGTGTGTCCCGTAGGAAATTGCTGCAGCTCAGGTCAAAGAGGTTTCTTCCTGCTTTCTCCTCTAGGATTTTGATGGTTTCCTGTCACATGAGTATTATTTCTATGTTGGAAAAAAATTTTTTTAAAAAAAATTCCTGCATTTGTTACCTTTAACTAGTCTAAGATCCTTTAAATGGCTAATGAGAGCACCCTCTCCTGCTCAATTGTGCCCACTTTCCCAGGAGGATAGTTGCCTGTGTTCCTCGTCGGGCTGGGACTGCTGTGTGTCTTAGCCATCTCTGCAACCTCAGTAGGAGGGGGTCGCACAGGGCAGGAGGTCCGTGTGTGTCTGCTGGGAGAAAGCTCAGTAGCACACACTTGTGTACGTTACCTGCAACCCAGAGAGTCCAGACGAGTAGACCCTCCGTGCTGTAGAGGAGAATATGTGGGGAAGAGCCCCAGTCCCCACGAGCTCTCTCTATGCTGTGAATGACAGACAACCTGTCCCAACTCGGCTTAGGTGAGAAAGAACACTTGTCGGCTCACGTAACTGAACAATCCAGGGATTGTGTTAACGTCAGGTGAGACTATACCCAGGGCTCTAATTGCTTTATAGGGACCCAGTTTCTCTTTTCCTTAGTGGGGAGGAGAACATTGAGAGACCGTTACCAGGGGAGAAAGACGCTGGGCAACCGGAAAAAAAAAAAAAAGAGGAGAATCCTCCACTTGGACATGACAGTGGGTGATAGGGATGTTGGGGTCGCAAGCTCAGCGGGCACGTCTCAGCAAGGCCAGGGCGCAGAGATTGGCAGGGGAGTTCTGGGCCAGGGAGAGCCAGCCCAGGGTAGCTCCTGGGGTGGTCGTCTGAGTGGGCATGGGTGGCAGGGCTGGAATAGCACAGGCGGGGGCGAACTCGAAGGCTAGTTGGGAAAAAAGTGGACCTTTAATTAAAAAAGTGGACCCACGAGACCCACCGTATGCTCCACACTGACAAACCAGTAGTTACTAGGGGGTTCCTGTCCTTTCTCTGCCAACAGCTCATTGTGCGAACTTAGATCATTTCCCCTTTGGGCCTTCGTTTGCTTATCGGCGAGCATGAGGGGATTGGATTTCTCCGTAGGGTCCACACACCTTGGGGACCAGACAGACAGAAACTGTTAAAGGAAGCAGGCAGAGTGGTGAGTGGGGCAAGGGGACCGCGTCAGACTGGGGAGTGGACCCCTAACATGGCAGCCCCTTCCCAGGGCTGGTCCAGTGACGCCAGGAGAAGGTACCGGGGAAATGTTGCCAGATCTCCTGTTTTTTTTTTTCCCCCCCAAGGGAAAAAAAAATCTATATTTTTATATAAAATTTGATTTTTACATGTTAATAAAATTTTAAGTGACTGTGGAGGCCCAACAAAACATGGCTGAGAGCCTGTTTGTTTCCTCCGGCTAGATGGTCTCTCTGGTCCTTCTGGTTCAATCGTTCTCCCATGGCCCCTCGCAAAGGGAGGCAAATGGTGGGGAGGAGGTGGTGGCGCTTGTAGCCGAGGCTGAAAAAGAACGAAACAAAATGCTAGGTTAATAAATACGTGTAGAACTGGGATCCCCTGGCAACAAGGTATCTTCCTTTCCATATGCTGCTCCGCTCCGGAGCTGTCTCCGTTCTCCCTCCTCTCAGGTTCCCCTGCCCCCTGCCCGGTCTCCAGTCAGCTGAACCGAGCTCTGTCCATGTCACGATGGTGGGGAGGGATGCCTAAAAGGTGTCCACGGTGATTTGACCCTTCTGGGAATCACTGCTGACCGAGGGAACTCCCTCCAAGGGAAGATACCTTCGTCCGTCCATCTGTCCATCCGTCCGTCTGTCCATTCATCCATCCATCTACCCACCCACCCACCCATGCAACCATTAGTTTACAAATTGTTGAACGTCCTTTTAAGCTCCACACCGTGCTCGGCACCCCGGACCCTTTCCTCAGTTAGGGGTCCTTGTACTCAGAGGTCCCACGCTGCTGCTTCGAATATAAATTCTCCTGCTGACTGGTTAAGCCCTAGGGAGAAAAGAAGATACTTTTCTACAGTACATCACAAGAGCTCTTTTTTAAGGTAAATTTACCTAAATCCATGTTAACGTACAGCGTCATAATGGTTTCAGGAGTAGAATTTAGTGACTCATCACTTACATAGGCCACTCAGTGCCCATCCCAACAAGTGCCCTTCTCAATGCCCATCCCCCATTGAGCCCATCCCCCACCCGCCTCCCCTCTAGCAATCTCCAGTTTGTTCTCTGGAGTCTCTTTAAAAAAATTTTTTTTTAATGTTTATTTTTCTTAGAGAGAGAGAGAAAACGAGTGATGGGGGGGGGCAGAGAGAGAGGGAGGTGCAGAATCCGAAGCAGGCTCCAGGCTCTGAGCTGTCTGCACAGAGCCTGAGGCGGGCTCGAACTCACAAAACGGTGAGATCATGACCTGAGCCAAAGTCGGACGCCCAACCGACTGAGCCACCCAGGTGCCCTAAGAGTCTCTCTTTTTTAAAAAAAATTAAATTTTCTTTTTATACTTTAATGTTTATTTATTTTTGAGAGAAAGAGTATGAACAGGGGAGGGGCAGAGAGAGAGGGAGAGGGAGGATTTGAAGCAGGCTCCCAGCTATGAGCACGGAGCCCAGTGCCGGGTTCAAACTCACAAGCCGTGAGACCATGACCTGAACTGAAGTCAGGCGCTTAACCGACTGAGCCACCCAGGTGCCCCTGTATTTAAGAGTCTCTATGGCTTGCCTCTCTCTCTGGTTTTATCTTATTTTTCCCCTCCCTTCCCCTGTGTCCATCTGTTTTGTTTCTTAAATTCCACATACAAGTGAAATCATACTGTCTTTTTCTTATGAGAGCTCTTTTGTTAACACCTAGTCTCATTGTTTAATCAGGAGCTGGGCGCTTAGGAGCATTCAGGGCTTCAGCGCCTTATCTAAAGCTTCGCTCAATAATTTAAGGAGCCTTCCGGCTTGAAGTTCCTCCTTAATATAAGGACACATTTTCTACACTTCTTGGGGGCCCTCCGGAAAGGTCAGCACATGGGCGTGGGTCCCCTAGCGAATACACTCTAGCTGGCGCGTAGCAGCTTTGAAGGATGATTTTGGAGTTCACAGTAGCTTCTAGTACCTAGTCGACTTGCCAAATCGTGCTTATATTTCATTAAGCATTTTATTGAATAAGGAGGTTCTGGAAGTATATCAAGTCCCTGTAGCAGCCTCCCTTTGGCAGGGGAAAGAAGGCTCAGCATCCCGGCTCACAGATCACTTCTGGCCACCTGTCCCACTTTCGGGGCCTGGAAGGGCAGGGTGGGGCTGGCAGGATGGACCCCAGGGGTTGCCTCGGATAGCACAGTTTTGAGCCCCGCAGGGGATGCTCAGAGCGCTCCCTTTCTGTTCCTCCCTCTGTGGTTCCCAGGGCCAGGAGATCCTCAGTTAGTCTCCTGCAGTGAGAATGGGCCCAAGCTAGAGGGGCCCACGCTGCTGTCAGAGCCATGGCTGCCTATGGGGCCGTCCCTCATCAGGGGCTTCGTCATAGTTCGTCAGCCCCGGCATCCATGTGAGTCCTGAGCAGCTGTGCCTGGCTGCCTGTGCCTGCTGGGAGCTTTTAGTGATCACAGCTACCTGAGCAGGGGTCAGGAGTGGGTTCCAGGTGTGCCGAGCTGTTGACCCCCTCAGCTGGGGTGGAGCCCAGGGGAGCTCCGCTCCCAGGCTTTTCACCTTCAGGTCTGAGCACCTTTGTCTGTTTACTGCAGAGTGCCCGAACATGTTATTTTCTCTGTCTGTCCTGTTATGAAAAAGTCTGGGAAATAACTGTCCTGGTTGTGCCTAAGCAGGTAGCGGCTGAGTATCTGGTCCCTTGAGGCTGGCCTGGTAAGGATCAGGGCCAAGCCCTGGTCTAGATCAGAGACTCTCAGATTTCATTGGGTGTGACAATCTCTTGGGGGGAGCAGTGTCTGTCTCCAGAGAGTCTGGTTCTCAGAATCTGAGGTGCGGTGGAGCCGTCTTCGGCCACTGCTGATTTGGGACCCCACTTTGGGCAGAGCTGGCTGGGATGCTCATTTGATTGTTCTGTTCTTCCCGAGGCCCCTCTGGCTGTGCATAGGATTGGTGTCGGTCCCCGGGGCTACAAAGCTAAAAATGACACTTGCAAGATTAAAGAAGTGATTACGAGGCAGTGGGTGAGTGCCAGGACCCAGCGAGCACACAGTGTCCTGGGAGCTCTGGGGAGGCAGCCAGTCCACCTGGGGAGATGGCGGGGGGGGGGGGGGGGCCTTCCTCGGGAAGGCTAGTCTTGAGGAATGACGAGTTTTCTGGATAGAGAGGAGAGGAAGCTGACTGTGCCGAAGCAGGAGGCAGGAACGTCTCCACTTGGCCGTTCCGTCTGGCTCAAGCAGAAGACAGGCTGGGACAGCTTGAGGGCAATCTTGGACACCGCCCTGAGAAGTCTGGGTTTTGTCTGGAGTGCAGTGAGGTGGTAACGGCCCGGTGAGGTCAGATTTGCATTTGTGGGAGCAGGTAGGAAGTGTCAGATTTGCATTTGTGGGAGCAGGTAGGAAGTGAATGGGGCTGAGGCTCCAACTCCAGCTCTGTAGGGGCATCAAGACTCAGGTAGGTCGCTTATACTCTCTGAGCCTCAGTTTCCCTCATAAATAATTATGGGTGTAATAATATCTAAAGTACACGATCACCAGGAGAGTAAACGGACCGGCATACAAGAAAGCTCTTGGCACAGTGCCCGGCACATAAGCTCCCAATAAAAGAATGTCCCTGCGTTCCCTAGCTATGTGCCTGTGGCAGCAGGAGGGGGAGGGGGCGGATCTCTGGGCCCTAGCTGGGGGGAGCCGTCTTACCAGGTCTGAATGAAGGTGTTGGGTGTGGATGGAGGACTGGCAGGCCAATGTGAGGAGGACAGCCGGAGCACCAGGCAATAATATGTGGACTGTAGGTCAGGCACCTCCTTGGCATGGAGGGATGCAGGGAGCAGGCGCTAGGTCCCCGGGGACCTGGGAGGGGCGGCATGAGAAAGAGGGTCTAGGACAAAACGCTGGAGAACCACATATCTGAGGGGCTGGCCGAGGAGAAGGGGCGGAGCTAGAAAAGGAATATTCAGAGAAGCAGCCATAAAAGCTAGGAGTGGCCCGTCTTCAAGGTCAAGGAGGGCGTGGCGATTACTGGCGCTGCACGCCTCAGAGAGAGTAGTAAGACAGGGATGGCGCAGGTGTCTCAGGCACCAGAAGGCCACAGTCCCCTTCCTGAGAGCAGGCAGGACAACAGGAGCCGGAGTGAGCTGAGGAGCCCACACAAAGTGACCGCGCCTCGGAGAAAGGCCTGAAGATTCAGGGTCATGGGAGGAGCAGAAAAGGAGCCTTTGTCCCTCGAGGGGCTTAGATGTGGGGACGGAGGAGAGGAGGGAAGCTACAGAAGACTGTGTGGGCGGGGGTGGGCAGGGGGCTACTGGGAGTAGGGCCACCAAGGGCCCTGATTGCCTCTGAGGGAGAGGTGACTTGGGGGAAGAGAAAGAATCCAGCGGTGGGGTGGGGCTGGGGGACAAAGGGTGGGCAGGGTTGGGGTGAGGAGGGGCAAGCAGGAAGGAAGGTATGGAGGAGCTGCTGTAATGGGAGTCGGTGGGAAAACTCTGGAAGGAATTGGACAGAGCCGGCCTGGCAATGCAGGAAATGCTTGCGTGTGGAGGCAAGATCGGGTCACTCCCGAGGGGCCTGGGCCCTGGAAGGCGTGAGGCACGTCTGTGGGCCGGGGGGCCCCTCCCTCAGTGCTTGGGGCCGGTCTGAAGCCGGCCTAGGCCCCGCCTGCAGCCCAGACGTAGGCCGCGTGTCGTTCAAATGGGCACGGACCGTTTGCTTTTTCTCTCCTCTCTCTGTGGTTCTTCCCCTGCCCCCTCCGACAGTTTCTGGACCCCGAGCCAGGGTCTCCACGTTGCAATTACATCCCGTATATTTAATTTGGAGCCTTTAATAAACTGGGGGGTGGGGTAGAGGCTGCAAGGGAAGGATGGAATTAAAACCACATCCTGGGATAATGAGATCCCCATGTAGCCTCGCCTGCTTCTCCCACTCCCAGCCCCTGCTGTCTGCCCTCCTTTCTGGGAGGGAGACCCATCTCCGCCTGCCTGGTGGAAGCCAGTGGAAAATCCAGTCCGCATTCCATATGTAAGCTTGTGGGCAGGCACCCGTCCCACGGCGGGAGAGCAGCCAGGAGGGGAACGTACTCTACTCACTTAGGACCGTGTCTGTGGCCGCAGCCTTGTTCTTCAGGCAGAGGGCGACCAGACAGGAAGGAAAGGTGCGAAGGTCTCCCACCGGGGGAGAACCTGGAGGGGACGGGCATCCGCCTCTGCCTCCGGGAGTGCAGAGAATTGGGAGAAGGCTCTGCGTGACGTGACCTGAGGAGGACCCCTGGGTGGGAAACGCCAGGGACCGTATCTGGACGCTGGGAAAGTGTCAGTATAGAAACCGCTGACTCAGTACAGTCAAATCCCAGTGCCCCAGAGTTGGCGGCAGAGAGGGAAACTCCCACTTACGAATCAGGGTTGGCTTCTGAGGCTCCATTTGCTTCCGGGACGCTGCTCTCCTTGGCTCGGCTCTGTGGCCACACCCCGCTGGCTTTAGGTGGCTGGCCCAGTCTAGCTGGGACTGGGGTCACTGCCTCAGTATCCCCAAACACAGCGGAGTCAAGAGTGCTCAAGGATGACCAAGGAGACATAAGCACGGGAGGTGACGTGAAACCAACCCACGTGCCAGGTACCAGGGCCGCTGCTGCCGCCTCAGCTGAGGACCCGCTCCCCCAAACCTCGGGCTCCGTTCCAACCCTCTGTGGGTGACAGAGATCACGTTTCTCCATCTCTCCTGTCCCGGGAGAGGTCCTAAAGGGACAGCTTCCTCAGACAACACCAAATAAGCTCTCATAAGAGCTCAACACGCACAGTAGCAGGAAAGCTTGGTTCTCGAAACCTCCTTCAGCTGTTTTTCTGGACTCCGGGATAGTCTCTCTGGCAGCAACTTATGCTTATGAGGCCCTCCGTAAAGACAAGGTCCCCATTGCTGCGTCCTGGTGGGTTCTTTTCTCTTTCCTTTTCTTATTAATTTTTCAATTTATTTCTCAAAATTTTCAGAAACTCAACAGTTGGCTTATTGGGGGACTGCACCAGAGACACCTATTTATTGGGGGTCCCACCAGAGCCATACCACTGGAACCAAGATGCAATTGTGACAGAGGAAAAAACAAACAAACAAAAAACCCCAACAAACCCCAAACCATCCAAGTGGAGCTTCATTCCTTAAATTATTGTGTTTCTTGGCAGGTCCTTGATCGAGGCGTCCTCTCCCGGGGGCCCTCTCCATAAGTCATGGCAAGGAGGTGGGGCTCAGGAAGCCTGGTCCTTCCCCAGCCTTCCTGGGTGAGCGGAGATCAGAGTTCTCTGCAGCTGAACTGTGGAGCCGCCTCCCTCAGGCGCTGGGAGATGCGTGTGTGCTCTAGAACGAGAGCATAGTTCTGCCCTTTGGCCTTCTTGGAAGACTGTGAGCACAGGAGACGCCTGGGCTGGGGGCTGCTGGGGGCCCAGCGGGCAGTCCTCGTTTGGCCTCCGGCTCTCCCTTTATGCTGAGAATAAGTGACGTGGCTGGCTGTGGTGGCTGGCTGCCTGGTTAGGCTTGCCGATTCGTGGCTCGGTTCGTGTTTTTGCGAGGCTCTCCCTGGGAAGCTCCTGCAGGCTGTCCGGGATGCAGCCGCGAGGAGCCCACGCTGGACTCCTCCCTTGTGAATGTACATCCCACAGCAGGAGGCGGACAGTCCAAACGTTAAGTAAGCGCCTTAAGATTCAGTCCCCATAGTTTTGTGCTAAGCGGGTTCCAGATAATCCAGTTTTGAAACGAGAGATCATGTTCCTGTGAGGTTAATGAAAAGTGAATCAGCCGGTGGGGCGTGTTGATGATGGGGCCCGCTGTGCACTCGTGGGGCAGGGAGGATAAAGTCTATTAAAACAAAATGCTCGCCTGGGAACATGGTTTCTTAGCATCAGCAAGAAAAGGAGGGACTTGGTAACCACGTTCACGTTCCTAAAAGAAATTCTGTATCAAGTGATTTTTTAAAAATGTCGGGGCGCCTGGGTGGCTCAGTCGGTTGAGCGTCTGACTTCGGCTCAGGTCATGATCTCACAGTTTGTGAGTTTGAGCCCCGCGTCGGGCTCTGTGCTGACAGCTGAGAGCCTGCAGCCTGCTTCAGATTCTGTGTCTCCCTCTCTCTGTCCCTACCCCACTTGCACTGTCTCTGTCACTCAAAAATAAATAAAAATTATAAAAAAAATGTCTTAGGCACTTTGGCTGTGCCGATAAGGCTTCAGAGCTGTGGCATTGCTCTCAGGGAGGCGGCCCGATCCAGGACTTTGACAGATGGCCTGGGTGAAGTCATTTTAAAAGTCATATGAAATGATTAAAAAAATTTTTTTTTGACATTTATTTTTGAGAGACAGAGAGAGACAGAGCACAAGTGGGGGAAGGGTGGAGAGAGAATGAGACACAGAATCCGAAGCCGGCTCCAGGCTTTGAGCATCAGCACAGAGCCCAGCACGGGAGCTGAAACTCACAAACCACGAGATCGTGACCTGAGCCGAAGTCGACGCCTAACCGACTGAGCCCCCCAGGCCCCCCCATATGAAATGATTTTAAAAGTAAAAGGTCATAAATGTGCATAGTGTAAGAATACTTTGAAATTCGTACTTTTCTAGTCTGGAGACTTGTATTTTGCGAGCTGAAATAAAACATCGAATTTAAAAAAGGAATTCTTTTTCTGTCGCCAAAAAAGTAGACAGGATGAGGCTGACACTCCTAACTGAACTGGCGCGGAAATGAGAAAGTCCTCAGTAACTCACAAGGCTGTTACTTCCTGGATATCCCGTGCCTGTCCCCGAAGGCATGAGGTTGAGCTTTCCCTTGTTTCGGGGACAGTGGTGGCAGGCGGCTGGAGGACAGGAGGGAAACCCGATGGTGCTGGTGCTGGGTGTGCCGAGTGTTTCCTGGAATTCTGACTCCGTCCCAAAAGCTGTGAGAGCGGGAGACAGAGGCTGACAGAGGGGCCTGGCCGGCCAGGACTGCTGGGGAAGCCTCTCCTGAGTTGCGAGGAGCCAGAGCAGTGTGGCTGCGAAGGAATGAGGTGCGGGCGGGTTGCACGGTTGTGGATGGAGTACGGAAGGGGGTGCTGGGGGAATCCCGGGGCGGCGGCTGCAGGGAGCCCGGCCCCGGCCCCAGGCCTGCCTCAGCGCACCCTGTAGCGAAACCCAGCCATTTTCATCTGGCTACTACTATTCTTCCGGCGACCGCTTGGCATTGCTCATGGTCAGTCTACTCTCTGGCTTCTGTGTTCTCCTGACCTTGGCCCACAGAGGCCTCTCTGGTCTCTTCCTACCTCTCCCTCAACCCAAGGAAGTAGGTTCTGCGATCATCCTTGTTTTCCTGCGACGAGACAGACTCGCCCAAGGTCACACAGAAGGCCAAAGCCAGGCATCCTGGCCGCAGGGCTGTTTTCTTCACCTGGACCACCCCAAACTGCACCTCACAGCTGTGCCGCCACTGTGGCTCCTGCCCCACCTCTGGCCCTGACCGTGCAGTCTTGTGGGCGTGTCTCCATCCACCTGACCTTGATCGACCACTGCCGGGCACGTCTGCAAGTGTCCAGGACCGGCTGGGGTGTGCTGAGAGGAGTGAGCGGAGGGCTCAGTGACCGCAACTGCTCACGCCCGGGTGCCCTGAACCATGTGGGCTCCCTGGGGTCATCACGGCCTACCGGGCCACGTGCATGATGGCTTGCCGAGATTTCTTACACCTAGGCCGGGTTCTGATCACCGTCATCAGCATCACTGGTGAGCACCGACTGTGTGCCAGGCCCTGGGCTCCTGCTCTTCCTTTCAAGGCCACCCTTCGAGCAGGATACAGTTTCCAGTTACGACTTATTCTGACTCCAGGGTGGCAAGGGTATTTGTTGCTCGAATACCCAGAGATTGGGGTATCGGGGTGCTCGCAGGCATCAAGGTGGCTCTAGCAGTGGCCTCTCTGTCATCTCTGCTTCTCTCTGCCGTCCATTCCCCTCGGCACCAGCCAGACTGCTCAGCCCACTGAGATTCCTGCGGCTGCGTCCTCCTGGAACGAAGCCTGTTGTGGCAGCCTCAGCCTACGTCGCACGGCCTTTTGCTCTTAGCCCCCGTGGGCATTTGCTCTGTCCTGCTGTACCTGTTAGTTCAAAGTTCCAAGGAAGAGGGACACCCCACCAGGGTGCGCGTGGGGACTGCCCTTCAACCTGGCAGGGTGTCGTAATGACAAGCAGTGATGACTGTTGCTGGTTTCATATCACTCTCTCCTCTTTACTGACGGGGAAGCTAGGGTTGAGAGAGGTTAAGTAACCTGCCTAAGGTCACACAGCAAGTTGGGAACAGAGCTGCAGTGAGAATTCAGAGCCACCATCCATGGCCTCTTCGATGGACGTTGGGAGTCCCCAGGCCTAAATTCTAAGTCGTGACACCTCCTGTCCTTTCCTCCTCCTTTATGCTCAGCTCTCCCAAGCCTCTCCTTGCCTGCTTCCTTCTCTTGTTTCTGGAAGTACAATTCCTCAACATCCTGCCTCCCAACCAGGAAGGCAAGGGAGGAAGACCTAAAATCTACCGAAGCACTTTTCTGAATTCGGCCTGACTGCCAGGCACTGTACTATGTTGCTTTATCTGGAATTTTGTATTAGTGATTTTCATAATAACCTTAGGAAGTATGTACTATTAAAACCTCCATTCTTTCCTGGGGGTGTAGAGTATAGTGTGGTGGCCATAGTTAGGAATACTATATTGTAGGGACACCTGGGTGGCTCAGTCCCCCCACCAGCTGAGTGCCCTGGATACTTAGTTAAGCATCAGACTCTTTATTTCTGCTCAGGTCATGATCTCATGGTCGTGGGATCGAGCCCTGCACTGGGCTCTATGCTGACAGTGCAGAGCCTGCTTGGGATTCTCTCTCCCCTTCCCCCGCTCTCGCGCTCTGTCTCAAAATAAATAAAGTTAAAAAAAAAAAAAAAAAGAAAGAAAAAAGAAAAAACAGCACCATACTGTATATTTGGAAGTTGTTAAGAAAGTAGATCTTAAAAGGTCTCATCCTAAGAAAAGATTTTTTGTGTTAACAGTGTGAGGTGGGGGCGCCTGGGTGGCTCAGTCGGTTAAGCGGCCGACTTCGGCTCAGGTCATGATCTCGCGGTTTGTGAGTTCGAGCCCCGCGTCGGGCTCTGTGCTGATGGCTCAGAGCCTGGAACCTGCTTTCAGATTCTGTGTCTCCCTCTCTCTCCCTGCCCTTCCCCCACTCATGCTCTGTCTCTATGTCTCTCAAAAATAAATAAACGTTAAAAAAAAATTAAAAAAACAAAACAAAACAAAACAGTGTGAGGCGATAGATGTTAACTAGACTCATTGTGGGAATCCTCTTGCAATATATACGAATATCGAATCCTTGTGCTGGATGCCTGAAACGCGATATCTGATACGTCAGTTATATCTCAGTAATAAAACAGATGAGGCCCTCCTGGGAGGTGGCCCTGTGTGGAGCCCGGAACACCTCTCCTCCCACCGCTGCCTGGACCGTCTCCCTGTGGACTGTCTGGTATGAGCTGGATCAGATGTCGCTCTGGGAAAACTCGAAGCCAGGCCCTGCCTCTCTCTCGTGCCCGCAGCTGGGCCGTGGACGGCGCATCCTGCTTCCAAGGGGTCGCCGCCAAGCCAGAGGCCCCCACTCCCTGGGGCCCCTCCCTTCGGTCAGCTTTGCTCCACCCCGCCTCCCCCCTTTCTCTTCTGCTTCTGCCAGCTAGCTGCCTGGGAAAATCCAGAGTACCCAGAATCTCCGGGGGGAAGGGCCCCCCCCTTGCTGCCCAGGCCTCACTAGCCCCGCCCTCCTTCCCTTCCCCACCCTTTCCATACTGTGATGTGTGTGGCGTTCCTTCCTGTTGTCCCGTCATGCACCTACTTCAAGTGTTGTTTTTAAGTTTATTAATTTTGAGAGAGAGTATGCATACGAGCAGGGGAGGGGGAGAGAGAGAGAGAGGGAGAGGAGAGAGAATCCCAAGCAGGCTCTGCACTGTCAGCTCAGAGGCCCCTCCCCACCCTGACTTGGGGCTCAAACCCATGAACCATGAGCTCATGACCTGAGTCAAAACCAAGAGCTGGACGCTGAGCCGACAGAGCCACCCAGGCGCCCCCAAAAGTTTTTAAAAATGTCATTCGCACTTCTGTTTTCTTTTTAATCCCCTCCTGTCCATTTTCCTTTCCAGTCTGCTTCGGGTACATCATTTCCGTCTTCCTCCTAGCTAAACTCTAAACTGCCTTTTGCCCTTTTGCTGTTCCTGCTGAGCCAAACCCCAGCCCTAGATTGCCTCGGGGCGGGAATCCTTCTTCCCAACCAGTTCATTGTTCTTCCGGCTTGCGCTTGCTTTTCTCTCCCTTCTCACGCTTGTGCTCCCAAACCCCCCTCCCGCCCTCCCTCTCTGGGCTGTTTTCTCCTTCCCAGGGACAATGGCATTCAGAGAGTAGACCAAGGTCCTGGGGGCAGGGGAGTGGCGTGTGGGAGGAGGGAAGGGTTCTCAGCAGTACCCATGTAGACCCCTCCTCCCAAGGCCTTGACTCTGCCTGTGGACACCCTTCTATTGGCCCACCGAGGCCACGGGCTGCCCTGTGTGGAGCTGGACACGGGCAAACAACTCCTCCCCTAAGGAAGGCAGACGGAACAGAAGGGGGTGCGGGTGGGCAGCCCCGCAGACTCAGCTGCCCCCTGGCCCGCGCTGGCCCCCGAGTGCTGCTGGAGAGAGTCATACCGTTGGACTCACAGCCACTCTCCTTCGCCATCGTTTCGTGGTCTTTCCCTGGGTGTGGAGTCCTGCTTAGAAGTCCTGCTGCGTGTCTCTGCAGTGACCGTGACCTCTGCCTCTTTCCCCTCCCCACCTCGAGGTCGGTTCAGTGGAGAGCCATCTACCCAGCCCCCTCCAGGGAGATCCCTCCCCCTACCTCTGCTCTACTTCAACTTAGACTGAGCCTTCCAGATGCCCCATGCGGCCGCCCGCCTGCCCGGTGCTCCCCCTTGGGTATCTTGCAGGAAGCTCATACTCGGCGTGACCAAAACTCGATTCCTGATTTCCTTCCCCCACCTGTCCCGCTGCCAGCCTTCCCCCATCTCAACACCTGTCCGACCCGGAACCACCCTTGGTACTTCCCTCCTCCCCCCTCCCCTTTCCATCCACCACCGAGCCCTAACCTTCCCCTCCTCGGGGTCTCACAGATCCAGTGGCCACTCTTCTCCCTGCTGTGCCCGTCTCTCCACACCCCCTCACCGCTCTCCTGGACACCCCTCCCTGGAGCTCCCAGGGCTGGCGCTCTCTCCTCTGGTCCTGCCCCGCCCCACCCCAACTCCTCCTGTCTCCTCCTCAGATCACACCTCTCCCTGCTGAAAACCCATCAGAGGCGCCCCTTTGCTGTCAGGGAAAAAATGCAGCCCCCTTGCATGACCTCTAAGCCCTCCCCTCCCCGGATGCTCCGCACCCAGACCTTTTGGTTTCTTGTAGTCCTCTGAAGTCAGCCCTCTTCCCTGAATGCATCACCTGCCCTGCCTGACGGCCTCCACCCCTGTGCTTGGGAGTCAGTCAGTGCTCACTCCGGTAGGGGGCATGCAGGGCACACACGGGGGAGGCACGAGGCCAGAGCCTGGGGGCTGCCCGCAGCGAGCTCCTCACCTCACAGGAGGGATGGCACACGCAGGAGAACCAGGACGCACACATACACTTTCACACGAGGCTTTCCCCACAGGGACACAGGTAAGGGCACCGTTATTCTGGTGAGGCCAATCCAGAGACCTCACCCGATGTCACCACCATCGTCGTTGGCATGATCATCACCACCATCACCATCACCGGCAGGCTATGACAGCTACTGTTCATCGAATACCAGTTATGTGCCCGGCTTCATGCATTTCATCTTAGTGGTCCCTCACCATTGCCCTGAGACTCAGCAAGGGTAATGACGTCGCTTCTTTGGGATCTGTTATGGTTTGAATTGTGCCCGCCTAAAATTCATATGATGAGATCCTCACCCCGTACCTCGGAATGTGATTGTATTTGGAGATTGGGCCTCTAAGGATGTGATCAAGGTAAAATGGAAATAAATTTCTCTTGAAGCAGCCCCAGTCTCTGGCACGGATTAGAGCAGCCCCAACAAACACACACAGGGATCTAGGAGCTGGAGGGTCCCATGGTTGACCCGCTTCTTGTTAGTGAAGGGGAGACGAGGCTCAGAGAGGGGAAGTGCAAGGCCATGAAACAAGTCAAAGACAAGACTCCCAGCCCAAGGCTCCTCCAGACCAGGATGCCAGGGCCGAAGTGCCAGAGCAAGTGGCTCTGGGGAAGGAGCAGGCAGGGACGCCCTCCTGGGGGCAGGGAGAGAGCCGTTCAGTAGTCACCCCTTGTCCGGGGTCTCAGGTACTGATGTCAGCTGTGAGCAGGAAGCAGACGGTGTATTGTCAGGTCTGTAGCCTACGGCCTCCTCACGGTGCCCATGTCATTCACCTGTCTGTCTCATCACGTGAGCATTTTATCCTCTCCCATCATCATCATCACAAGAAGACTGTGTAGGGGCGTGAGGTGGCTCAGTTGGTTAAGCATCGGACCCTTGATTTCAGCCCAGGGCCTGATCTCATCATGGTTCGTGGGTTCGAGCCCTGCATCAGGCTCCGCGCTGACAGCATGGAGCCTGCTTGGGATTCTCTCTCTCCCCCTCTCCTTCTTCCCCTCCCGGACTCGCACTTTGTCTCTCTCTCAAAATAAATAAGTAAGCTTTATAAAAAAATGCAAGAAGGGTGTGTATGCTGCACTAAAGGTATTTGGAGAGAAAGAGACCAATTTCACATACTTTTTATGACAACATATTGCAGTTCTATTTTATTATTGTTGTCCATCTCTTACTCTACCTAATAAACAAATTAAACTTGACCATAGGTGTGTACGTGTAGGAAAACATAGTCTGTATAGGGTTCAGTACTGTCGATGGTTTAAGCAGACGCTGGGGGTCTTGGAACTGAGGGTCTTGGAGGAGGGAAGACAGCCCCTGGAAACCTGACTGAGAAGTGCCTGGGAAGTTTCCTGACCTGGGGGGGCAGGCAGGCAAGGGCCTCGAGACCCTTGGTGGATGCAGGGGGTGTGAAAGAGGAAAGGCTGGACACAGGAAGAGAGGAGGCCGCTGGGCCCGCCCTCCAGGACCTTCGAGTTGCCATGTTGGAAGCTGTTTCGAGAGCCTGAGAGGAACCGAGCTTCACAGGAAGAGGTGACCAAGAGTGGGATCTGTCCAGAGGCGGGCTACCCCAGGAGGCATGGAAGGGGCACAACTTGGGCAGCAAGCATTTACTCAGCACCCACCTCCGTGCAGGCTCAGTTCGGGGGCAGGGGTCCAGTAGTGACCGGACAGGCATGGTCCCAAGGAGCCTCTTGGAAGCTCGCCCTCTGCCCAAGACGGCAGGAATGAAGAACATAATTACACCTGCGATCCTGACAGAGGCGAAGGCGAGGCTCAGAGGGC
Source organism: Paguma larvata (assembly GCA_030068075.1). Lineage (NCBI taxonomy): Eukaryota > Metazoa > Chordata > Mammalia > Carnivora > Viverridae > Paguma > Paguma larvata. The sequence continues at coordinate 11,766,162 of CM057831.1, forward strand.
TCTGAGAACACTGACCCAGCGGGGCGTTCAGAAAGGCCGGAGGATGAGAAGGAGGGAGAAGGGCGCTCACTCTGCACAGGGAGGGGTGCGGTGTGGAGGCTGCCCGGCTGGCGGGAGTGAGAAGCGGCCATGGGCTGGCCTGACACTAAATGCAGCTGGAGTTCCCGGGAGGCTGGTGATCATGGCTACTGAGACCACAGCAAAGACCTTGAACTTTGCCCTGAGGATGGTACAAAGCCACTGAAGGGGGTTGGTGGGGGGGAGTGATGTGAATCCATTTATGGTTTTTTTTTTTTTTTTTTTTGAGAGAGAGGGAGAGAGAGAAAGCGAGAGTGCAGGGGAGGGGCAGAGGGGGAGAGAGAGAGAGAGAAAATCCCAAGCAGACTCCGCATTCGGCGCCGAGCCTGGTGCAGGGCTTAATGTCAGAAGCCATGAGATCATGACCTGAGCCAAGATCAAGAGTTGGATGCTTAACTGACTGAGCCACCCAGGCGGCCCTCCATTTATGTTTTGAAAAGGCCAGTCTGGCTGTGGCGTGGACAGGAGCAGCTGGGAGTGCGAGGTGGGTGGAGGGGAAGGAGGGCCGTGGGACGTGGCTGGGAGCTGGGCCAGGGCTGGAGAGAGGCGCTGGCCCTTGGGATTGGGGGCTGAGTTGACAGGCCCTGTGGAGCTTAGCTGGGTTGGGAGTGGTGGGGGCCGACCGAGGGCCGCTGGGTGTGCGCCACGGCCACTCACCACGTGGAGATCGGGGGTCGTTATTGCGCATGTACAGTGTTGGGTCCCTCGAAGACATCCAAGAGATGAAGCGAAGGCAAGTGGCTAGGGCAACAGGCTTCCTTTGAGAATTCAGGCTAACTCATGGGAACGGATGTCGCTGCATAGGAAATGTGTGTCCAGGGAGAGGAGGAGAAGCCTGAAGCGGAGCTTTGAGAAATACCCATGCCTACAGAGTAATCAGCAGAGGGGGAGCTTCTCTGAGCTTTCTCGTCTGTAAAACGGGTATGACGATTTGAGTTGCCGTCAGGATTGGGTAAGACGAAGTATCTACAGCGTCTGGCACAGTGTCGGTGCTCATTGATAGTTCTTGTATGTGTGCCGGTTCCGCAGTGGCCTTCCTCCTCGGTCACGCTGAGTTATTAATGGCCCTTCCAAAGCTGTGAGCAGAGGCTTGGGCCGCTTTGCCGCTGACTGCAGCACTGTACCAGATGTTAGATGCTGTTAGTGCAGCGGAAGGTTGCCCTTGTGTTTTTTAGCCCTGCTGGCTGCTCGCGTGCATGGGCTCAGCCAAGCTCTCTGTATCTATGTGAGGGAGGCTTTGAAACCCAAGAGCCTACTAGGAAAGACAGAAAGGAGTGGACCAGGCCCTGTGGCAGGAACTGAGGGCAGTCCTCGGAGCTAGCATCTGCTTGTGTCTTCAGGAGCAGGGAAATCAAATCGGCAGGCACCCCGGCCCCGCCCTTCAGGGCTCTGGGCTTCCTCTGCAGGTGTCTGGAAAGGGAGGGCATGGCCAGAGATGGGGAATGTGAGGGAAGGGGCAGGTTTGAGGAGGGGAGGGTCTCCAGGCTAGGGTGTGCATGTGCTGGGTCCCCCATCCCAGTCTCTTACACCTTTTCAGTAAGGCTGATGCCCTGTCTGCCGCCTCTGATGGAAGGGAGTCTGGCGTGGACCATTTTGGAGAAGCTGGACTCTGGGCTCGTGGGCGGTGGCTGGGGCAACACCGCCCCCTCATGGCTTGCTCTGGGAGTGCAGCCAGTGGTTGTGCCCAGGCGAACCCACCCCACCGTTGCCGAGGTCCACAGGCTGCCTCTAGTCCTTGGCGGTCTTTTGCAGTCTGTCAGTCTGTCTCCAGCTGTGGCCCTTTGTTTTTGGCTTATGCTAGCTGACACTGGCGGGTGTCTCTCTGTCTTTCCTGCTGGCTTGGGCTCTCTGTGCCTGTGTCTGTGAGCACCGCCTCCTGTCTCCGTAGACTTACTATCCGTCTCCAGCTCGCTTTCTGCCCAGCTCTCTGTTTCTGCATCTTCTTCTGTCTCTGATTTGCTCCTTGCCCCGCTCCACTGTCCCTGTGTCCGGGAGCCGGGGTCACAGCTGCCCTCCCCCTCTAAGGTTGGACTGATTCTTGAGAAAATCTGGGTTTCTCAGTTTTTTCCGTGATGAGTCAGGAACTCCTGGAGGAATCAGGGCTCAGGCCCCACCCAGTAGTGACCTCAGAGAGGATGCAAGAGGTCAGAGGAGCCTTTGGCCAGGCCGGAGACTGCGACAGGATTTTCCAGAGTATGCTCAAGGGGCTGGCTGGGGCTGGGGGCTTTCCAGTGGACATCTGAGAAGAATGACGAGTGACTTGGTTGGCCACCAGTGTGGAGCTGTGCCGTGGGGCTCTTCTGGCTGCCGCCTGCGTGACGGCTTTCCTACTCTCCATAATCCTTACCAGGCTTTCTGTTGCCTCAGGGCCTTTGCATGAACAGTTTTTCCTTTTTGGAATAGTCTTCCCCTAGGCCCCATCTTAGAATCTGCTTTCTCTAGGAAGTCTTCCCTGATTTATACTGTCAGAGATGGGGTCCTCCTCTATGCAGTGCCCTGTGCTTGGTTCACGTTATTACCGGTTTTAGTTTCACTTCCCAACTTGTGTGTCTATTGCTGTATCCTCAGTGTTTGGCCCTTTTGGTCTCTCAGTAAATACTTGTTGAAGGAACATTCTGGAGTTCCACCTGGTGCCACCAAAGGTCGTCTCCTCCCTGAGGCTGCTCCTTCCCTCCCTATGGTCCCACAGCTCCTAGTACTGTGCTGTCCAGTATAGTAGCTGTTAGTTACATTGAAATAAATAAACTGAAGGAAAATGAAAAATTCGGTTCCTCAGTCACATTAGCCATATTTCATTTTTTAAATGTTTCTTTATTTTTGAGAGAGAGAGAGAGAGAGAAGGAGACACAGAATGTGAAGCAGGCTGCAGGCCCTAAGCTGTCAGCGCAGAGCCCGGCACGGAGCTCGAACCCACAAACCGTGAGATCATGACCCCAGCTGAAGTTGGACGCTTAACCGACTGAGCCCCCCAGGCACCCTACCTTAGCCACATTTCAGATGCTCAGTGTTCCCTGTGGTTAGGGGCTTCTGAGGTACTGGACAGTGCAGATATGGAAAATTAGCATCATGACAGAAAGTCCCAGTGGTCAGCACTGTCTCAGAATAGTCTTTGGAAACTGCTCCTTTTCTGAGAGCCCTTCCTACCCTGAGAGGGAGAAGGACGTAATGGGTCGCTCTCAGGATCCCTAAAGGCCTGGCACTGTCAGGTAGTATGTGTTTGTTGGATGGATGGATGGATGGATGGATGGACGGACAGATAGATGGCGGCTTGCCCTATTGGGGGCCCAGGGGCCCAGGAAGGCGGCGGGGCTGCCTCTGAGCCGGCCAGGGGTGCTCGCACACTGGTCTGGGAAGATACTGCTCTGCTCCAGGTTCTGCAAGTGAACAGGGGGCCTTTGGGGACCCTCGGCCTGAACACTTGGGGCTGCGAGAGCTTGGAGGTTCCTGCAGACGAGTGATGGACTGTATGCCGGACTTGGAGGCCTCATGTTTTGGGGAGAGCTCCGAGCCGTGTGGTAGGTGGAGGTAGTAGCCAGGTTGGCAGGCAGCGAGTGAACCTCAGAAGGGTTCCAGTCCCCCAGGGTGGCTGTTGGAGGCTACCCTTGTGCAGAATCGAGCCCCAGGAGAGGGGCCAGGGCCCCGGGGGAGGGACGGGGCAGCCACAAGGCAGGAAGGAGTTGAGGCAGGTCTGAGAGGCCCCTCTGCCCCAATGCCTCCTCAGCAGCTGCGTTTGGACAGTCATGGTAGTTGGGGTCTGACCCAGCAGGACGGAGAGCTCACGGAGGGCCTCCGTTCTCTCCCCGTGACCTCCTCTCCACTTGGTACCCCAGCAGGCTCTGGCAACAGTCCGACCTTGTTTGGGCTGCTCTGAGGGGAAAGCGACTTGCCCACTCCTGGGCAGGAGAAAGGGAGGTCAAGCCCACCATGCGTGCACTGGCACACATGCATGCGCGCGCGCACACACGCACACATGCACACACACACACTCACACTCAAATCCCTACCACCAATCCCTTTCATGGTTTGCAGTGCTCCCTGGATCCCTGGATGCTCTGCGATTTTGTCTGACAAGCTTGTCCTGTCCGGGAGACAGGACAGGGTGGAGATCTGCACGTCTGGCCCGCACCTGAGTGAGGAGCCGGCGAGCAGTCCGAGGGCCCAGGGAGGCCGCAGGAATTCTAGGAGCCCCCGGCAGCCGGCGGCAGGCACAGAGCTCCAAGGGGGTAGAACCTCATCAGGCCTTGGAATCTGGGTGGCTTTCTGGGGAGGGGTGGTGGGAGTTTTCCTGTGCATGGACAGGGGGGTAGCAACTTGCCAGGAAGGCTGGGGAGGAGGGGGGACACACACGGCCTACATGGGTCAGTAACGCCCTCTCCCCGCCCCCACTTGTTCTGCCTCTTCCTGTCCAGTTCTTCCCTCCCCCTGGTTTCTCAGCATCTTTGTGCCCTAGAGGTTCCGGGAAAAGCTCCTGTCTGGCCTCTGGCCCAGAAACAGGCCCCAGGAGGCGGCTGGGGAAGGGCTGTGCCTTCATCATCTGTCTGTTGGATCCTTTGAGCTGGCAGCCCAGGGGGATGGGGCTACCTGTGGGGGGCCCAGGACTGTGGAGGAAGGGGTGCAGTAGGGGAGGGTGAGGGCCAGGGGCACGTCTAGCCTGAGCCCTGTACCAGGGAGTTGATGTGTCTTAAGGTGGCTGTGTGGCATGAAGCAGGCAGGAGGGGCAGCTTTCCTGAGGTTCGCGCATTGGTCTTGGGTCTGCTGGCAGCCTGGAGTCATGCCAGGGCCCGTGGGCCTGCCCGGCACTGCGAGGGGGTCAGGGCCCAGCGCGCACACACAGAGCTCCAGAATATACCCCAGGGAAGGAAAAGGAAATACTCGAAGGGTGAGCTCTGGTGCACGTGAGGGCAAGGGGCGCACCCCCCTTATTTTGTGGTGGGTCCCCTGGGCCCCCTTTGAAGGCCGAGGCCTGCTGTCGTGTGGCCGTGTGACGCTGAGTGACGGGGACTAGCTTCTCGCTTTGCTGGGAGGCTCTGTTGAGAAGCGAGTGGACTGGTTATAGATGAGGGGGGCCCTGCAGGGCTTGGGGGGTGGCATGTGGTGGGTGGAAGCTCTGGAACTGAGTGAACCCAGCCGTGGACTCTGGCCCAGGACCCCTTGGATGGACCCGAGGCCACTCCTCAAAGCCGAGGGTTGGCTCCGGAGCTGAGGCCGGAAGGCCAGGGGTGGGGCAGGACAGGGCTGGGGCTCCGTTCGAGTCCCGGCCAGGAATCCCTCGCTCCCTGAAGGCTGAGGGAGCAGTGTGGAGAGGCGTGGGCTTTGGCCTTGGGGAGGTGAGTTTAGGCTCCAGCTGAGGACGTAGGCCCCGTCACTGGCTTCTCTGGGCCTCAGTGTCCTCGTCTGTGAAGAAAGGGGTGCCAGGACCCCGTGGGGCACTTGTTGACTGATGTGTGAGCGTTCCCGACACATAGGGTTAGCGCCCCGCCTCCTTCCTTGTTCCCCGACGTTGCCCTGGCTCTTTCCAGTCTGGGCAAACGAGGACTGGAAGAGGGTTTCCTCCGCTGGCCCAGCCCGTGGAGGCTTCGGGAGACCCTGCTTTGGACCTCCCCCTCCCCCGTGTCTCTGACTCACAGACAGGCTCACCTGGCCAGCTGTGCCCCACGGAGCTACCACCTGCGGCCCAAATTGCTGGGTCCTCCTTCACCTGTGGTGGCCACCTGGGTGCCATGATTTTCAACCCAGGGGACAGGAACAGCTTCCTTGGTCTCCCTGGCCAAGCTGGGCAGGGGTGCCCCCTGCAGAGCCCATGGACCAGTGCCTGGGTCCGCGCAAGGAAATGGTCTCTTAGAGGAGCTTCGAGCCTTGTTGGATGGAGAATGGCAGCTGAGGTGCCTGTCTGTGGAAACTCCCATCCCCAGTTGGCCCGAACGCCCAGGAGGGAAGGCATCATGTGAGCTGTCCGACCTTCCCACCCTGAGCCTCACGTCCCACCGTTTGAGTCACCCTGTTGGGACAAGCCCTGGCAACACCTTAATGCCGGTCCCAAAGTTGTTGTCAGACGCCGTCTAGTGTACCTGCCCATTTTCTGGATGAGGAAACCGAGGGTCAGAGGGCAAGGCCCAAGGGGACACTGTCGGGTCGGGGTGGGGGAGCCCAGAGCAATTCGTTCAGCAAATGCACGTCGGGCACTCCCTGTGCACCGGATGGGCGCCAGCCACGTGCCATGCACGTGCAAGTGCTGGGGTCTGGGTTGAGGAAGCTACAGCCTTGCCCTTGGAGGAGGGCACATGGCCCCATCAGAACGTCCCAGCACCCAGAGCTTCGGGGGCTGGCGGGAGGGAGTGAAGCAGGAGGAGGAGGCTGGCCTGGACTGTGGCTTCCCAGGCTGGTGGCAGCTCTCCGGGGTCAGCGTGCGACTCCCCCTGGGGGCTGTGGCACCCGGGGCAGGGGACTTAGCCTCTTGTGCCACCTTCTTGTTTGCTCGTTTAAAATCTGCCATGAGGCGAAGGTCGCCACAGTATGGAATCCATACGACAGAAGTTCGTATGTGGACCATTTAGAATACTGCCCGGTATGCAGTAAATGCTATATAAGCACTTGCTGTTATCATTATGGCGGCTGCCTCTCCGGCCTTTGGTGCCCTTGGTTTGGCGCATCGAGCAGTTCCTTCCTCCCTGGAAAGCGGCCAGAGAGGAACAGCTGTGGAGGAGAGGGCAGGGTGGGGAGGGGAGGTGTTTCCTGCTCTCCCCCTACCTGCTCGCTCTCCTCTCTCCGGAGGTGGGGAGGGCCGGGCACAGGGAAGGCTGGTCAGGACCCGGTCATGCTCTGGCCAGGACCGGCCACTGCCTCCAGGGACACAGAATTGCTTGGGCCGGCAGGATGCTGGCCTGGGGAGGAATGGACCTGTGAATGGGGCGGGGAGCCATAGTGATTCTTTTCACATTACAGAAGCGTCTAGGGGCACCTGGGTGGCTCAGTCGATTGAGTTGGATGGACTCTTGGCTTTGGCTCAGGGCGTGATCCCAGGGTTGTGAGAGTGAGCCCCGTGTTGAGCTCCATGCTGGGCACGGGGTCTGCTTGAGATTTTTTCTCTTCCTCTTTCTCTGCCGCTCCTTTGCTCACACTCTCTCTCGCATGAAAATAAAAAGCATCTATGCTTCTTGTGACAAATTTTAAAAAGGATAGGAACATATAAAATAAACAGTGAAAGCCCCCCCAAAACCCTTTCAACCCCTTCACCCCCCTCGACTCCTTTTCCAAAACCTAGTCCTCGAGGCTAAACACGACTAACAATCTAAATTTCATCCTTTCTAGACCTTTTCTGTATTGTAATAACATAAATATGCACACATAAATTCCACTTTTGTTTCCAAAAAAAAAAAAAAAAGAGACGACAGTTACATAATACCACACACAGTATTCTGGGACCTGACTTTTTCCACTTACTGAAGCGTCTTAGAAACCCTTCTGTGTCCCACATACGGGCTCCTCCGTTGTCCCTCCTGCGGTAGCACGGTGGGCCAGAATTTATGTCACTGCCTCCCCAGTAATGGGCCTTCGGGTGGTTTCCAGTTTTTTGCCATTACTAATCATGCTGCCTGAAACGTCATCGTACATACATCTTGCGTCTCCCGGCAAGCGTTTCTGAGGCTCCGTTCCCCTGGAGGAATTGCAGACTGAAGGGGGACGTGCATTTAAAATTGCGAGGGCGAACGTGTGAGCATCGTTAGGGTTTGCCGACCGAGACCCCATTGTGGACCTGCGTATGCAGGGACCGGAGCCGTGTCTCGTGGGGAGCACAGTGCCTGTAACCCAGGTCCCCACGCCGTCAACGCTGGGGGAACGCATGGGGTGGGACCCCCCCATCTAGCACCCTCGGGGTTCCTCTGCCTCCCTCACGTGGACCTCAGCGCTGCCCCGCAATCCTCTAAAGATTCCCAGTCCGTTCATTTTCTCTCTGTCTCCTGGGCAGTCGTTTTGTGCCTTCGCTCTTGCTGGAGCCTCCCTTTTCACTCTTGGCCAATGGCCTCTCTTCCTGGGTCCCTGAGAAAAGAGAAGCCACCAGGAGAGAATGCCCACAGTCGCCCACACCACCCCACACCCACCCGCCCGCCTGCGTCAGTGCCCGAGTCTTCTCTCTCTTTCCCGGGCCAGGGCAGCCCCTCTAATCTGCACAATCAGACCTTTTAAGAAGTTATTACTGAGATATAAATTACAAAGCATAAAATTCACCCTTCTTTTAAAAAAATTTTTTTTTTAACGTTTATTTATTTTTGAGACATAGAGACAGAGTGTGAACAGGAGGAGGGCGGAGAGAGAGGGAGACACAGAATCTGAAGCAGGCTCCAGGCTCTGAGCTGTCAGCACAGAGTCCGACGCGGGGCTCGAACTCACAGACCGCGAGATCATGACCTGAGCCGAAGTCGGCCGCTTAACTGACTGAGCCACCCAGGCGCCCTAAAATTCACCTTCTAAAGCATACAATTCAGTGGTTTTTAGCATATTTACAGAGTCGTGCAACCACCATGGCTACCTAATTCCAGAACATTTTTTATCGCCCCATATCCATTAGCAGTCACGCCCCATCCTCCCTCTCCCCAGCCCCAGGCAAACACGAATCTACTGTCTGTATGGAGAAGTCTGTATGAATTCACCTATTCTGGACATTTCGTATAAACAGAATCACCCAGTATGTAGCCTTTGGTATCTGCCTTCTTTCACTCGGCATAATATCTCCAAGGTTCATTTACATTGTAGCATGTATCAATATATCAGTACCTCATTCTTTTTTATGACTGAATAATATTCCAGTATGAATAGACCATTTTGTCTAGCCACTCCATTAGCTGATGGACATTTGGGTTGCCACTTTTTGGCTATCATGAACAATGTTTCCGTAAACATCTGTGTACACATTTTCATGTGGCCGTAGGTCTTTATTTCTCTTGGGGATACCCAGGAGTGCAATTGCTGGGGTATGGTAACTCCATGTTTAGCCTTTTGAGGAAACTGTACTACCGTTTTCCAAAGTGGCTGTGCCATTTTATATTCCCACTAGTGGTGTACGAGGGTTTCGATTTCTCCATGTCCTCATAACACTTGTTACCATCTTTTTTTTTTTTTTTTATTTTTGAGAGAGAGAGAAGAGAGAAAACACAGGTGGGAGAGGGGCAAAGAGAGAGAGACACACACACAGAAACAGAATCTGAAGCAGGCTGCAGGCTCTGACCTGTCAGCGCAGAGCCCAACGTGGAGCTCGAACCCACAAACTGTGAGATGATGCCCTGAGCCGAAGTCGGGCGCTTAACCGCTGAGCCACCCAGGCGCCCCTGTCTTTTTGATCCTAGCCGTTCTAGGGGGGTGTGAGGTGGTATCTCATTGGGATCTCATCTCTTTTTCTGCTCAAAGACAGTGCTCTGGTGATTTGTCCTTACATTCTCCTTCAACAGTTATCCCCACTCTACCCACTCACCCTCATCGCTTTCAAGCCCATTCTGTCTTTTCCCACCTTAAAACCACCCTTCCAAGCCTCTTGACCCCACCCCCAGCTACCTTTTCGTCTCCCTCCTCCCTTTTTTTTCCTTTTATTTATTTTTTAAATTTACATCCAAGTTAGTTAGCATATAGTGCAACAATGATTTCAGGAGTAGGTTCCTTAATGCCCCTTACCCATTTAGCCCATCCCCCCTCCCACAACCCCTCCAGTAACCCTCTGTTTGTTCTCCATATTTAAGTCTCTTATGTTTTGTTCCCCTCCCTGTTTTTATATTATTTTTGCTTCCCTGCCCTTATGTTCATTTGCTTTGTATCTTAAAGTCCTCATATGAGTGAAGTCATATGATATTTGTCTTTCTCTGACTAATTTTGCTTAGCATAATACCCTCTAGTTCCATTCAAGTAGTTGCAAATGGCAAGATTTCATTCTTTTTGATTGCCGAGTAATACTCCATTGTATATATATGCCACATCTTCTTTATCCATTCATCCATCAATGAACATTTGGGCTCCTTCCATACTTTGGCTGTTGTCGATAGTGCTGCTATAAACATTGGGGTGCATGTGCCTCTTCGAAACAGCACACCAGTATCCCTTGGATAAATTCCTAGTAGTGCAGTTGCTGGGTCATAGGGTAGTTCTGTTTTTAGTTTTTCGAGGAGCCTCCACACTGTCTTCCAGAGTGGCTGCACCAGTCTGCATTCCCACCAGCAGTGCCAAAGAGATCCTCTTTCTCCACCTCCTCGCCAACATCTGTTGTTGCCTGAGTTGTTAATATTAGCCATTCTGACGGGTGTGAGGTGGTGTCTCATTGTGGTTTTGATTTGTATTTCCCTGATGATGAGTGATGTTGAGCATTTTTTCGAGTGTCTGTTGGCCATCTGGATGTCTTCTTTGGAGAAGTGTCTATTCTTGTCTTTTGCCTGTTTCTTCACCAGATTATTTTTTTTGGGTGGTGAGTTTGATAAGTTCTTTACAGATTTTTGGATACTAACCCTTTATCCAATATGTCATTTGCAAATATCTTCTCCCATTCCATTGGTTGCCTTTTAGTTTTGCTGATTGTTTCCTTCGCTGTGCAGAAGCTTTTTATCTTGATGAGGTCTCAGTAGTTCATTTTTGCTTTTGTTTCCCTTGCCTCCAGAGACATGTTGGGTAAGAAGTTGCTGTGGCCAAGGTCAAAGAGGTTTTTGCCTGCTTTCTCCTCGAGGATTTTGATGGTTTCCTGTCTTACATTTAGGTCTTTCATCCACTTTGAGTTTATTTTTGTGTATGGAATAAGAAAGTGGTCCAGGTTCATTCTTCTGCTTGTCGCTGTCCAGTTTTCCCAGCACCCCTTGCTGAAGAGACTGTCTTTATTCCATTGGATATTCTTTTCTGCTTTGTGGGTCCATTTCTGGGTTCTCTATTCTGTTCCATTGATCTGAGTGTCTGTTTTTGTGCCAACCCTCCTCCCTTTTATAGAAAAAGACCCACAAAAGCATTGTCTCTACTTGTCCCCAATATGTCCACTTCCTTTCTTGCTTGCACGTCCTCCTAGCAAGCGTTGGTCCTCACTCTGTCTCCAGAACTGTCCTTCTCTGCATGACGGGAGCCAGTAGACCTTTCTCAGCCCTGACCTGAGGATCAGCAGCTTTTGACATGGTTGCTGCCTCCTTCCTCTTTCTTCTGGGTTCTGGGACACCAGCCTTCCTGGTTCCCTCCCTTCACAGCCCCCTCCTCCCTCTCTTGCGCTTTTCCGTGGCATCTTCCTGACACAGAGAAGTTGAGGGCTCCCCAGCTCGGTCCCTGGCCCCCTCACTTTTCTTTCTACTCACTTGGCTCTCATCCAGTCTTATGGCTTTAAACATCACCCAAGTGCTGATGACTCTCAGATTATAGCTCCAGGCAGGCCCTCTCCCCTGAGTTCCAAATTCATTCATCCCCCTGCCCCTTTATAGGCAGCTCTGGCCTGGCAGGGACCAAGCAAAGCTCCCACTACCTCCCATCAAGCGTGCCAATCCCGCGTCTCAGTAAGGGCAGTGCTGTTCTCTCTGCAGTTTAGGGCAAACCCTCAGGATGGGCCTGCCTCCTCCTCTTCTCGCATCCCAGCAACTCCTGCCACTTCTTCTCGTTTGTCGCCTTAGGTACCCCTGGCCAAGCAACTACCGTCTCCTGCTTGCAGCTTGCAATCACCTCCTGACAGTGTCCTTGTTTCCACCCAAGTCCCCCCCCTAGTTTATTCTCAACTCCGTGCCCAGGGAGATCTTTTAAAATGCAAGTTGGGTTATGGCATTTTCTGCTCAGAACCCTGCAGTCGAGCCCTGTTTCGCAGGACAAAAGGCCTCACAGTGGCCTCTGAGGTCCCGCAGGGTCTGGTCCCACCTCCTCCCACTGTCCCACACCCCCCACTTAATCTTCGCTGGCCCCTTTCTGTTCCTCAGACACAACAGGCGTGGTTTGACCTGTGCACTTGCCGTTTCTTCTGTTTAGAATGTTCCTGCCCGGATTTCCACACGCTCTCTCCTCATCTCCTCCGAGACTTGACTCCGATGGCAGTGTCTCAGTGAGGTCATGTCTGACCATTCGCTCTGCCATCACTGGGCATTCCCCACCTGCCTCCTGATTTTCCTCCCGGTACTTACCCCTCTAACATACTGTATGTCGTATGTGTCGGCCTTTGTTATTTGTTTCCCCCACTAGATTGCAAGTGCCATAGGGGCAGCACCTGTAGTCTGTTTCACTCACTACTGTATACTCAGCCTCTGAAATAATGCCTGCCACACAGCGGGTGCTGAGTAAGTATTTGTTGAATGAATGAAAGGATGCCAGGAGTCTGGAAGGTCTATATGCTGGACAACTCCTCTCTGCTATTCCGCGTGTAGCTAACAGGTGGCACTGTGACCACACAGAAATGGCAGGCTCCTCGGCCACTTCCCCCACCCCCCCCTGAAATCCACCATTCTAGATGCCCCTGCTTTGGGGGTAAATTGCTGAAATGTATGCTTGACAATGTATGTGCTGCGGTCTCTAGCAGGATTCCAGAGCCCTGTTATCATTTCTGGGCTGAGGAGGGTCACCAACTCTGGCCCCTCCATCCCGTTCTAGGCCCTGGTGATGGTGAGGTGTATGGGACCAGGAAGCCAGCCTTTGGTCACCTCAGATTTTGAGTGGCCAATTCCACCCCAAATCCTCTGAATGGATTGGGCTAGACCCCCGGAATCTTCCAGAGCCCTGGGAGAGGAGAGGGGCTTCTCCCGCCTGCTTCTTCTCTGCTCTCAGCCACGGGACATGTCCCGCAGTCTTGGGACATCCTTGTACACTTGGCTCTGTCCAGCCCTGACCGTTGTCTACAGCCAGAGAGCCCTTCTTTTCCCCCTTGGGGGGTGAGGCAAGCTAAGGCTTCCTAACCCTGCTTTCTTGCTGGTTCTAACCATCAGCATGCGGAGATGTGAGCCAGGAGCCTGGGCTCAGACCAGGACCCATTCCTGGCTCTGCCGCTTGTCAGCTGGGTGACCTCAGCCAGGTGCTAAGCCTCGGTTTGTTGTCTGTCCAATGGGGGAGACGTGCCTGCCTTATTGTCGGGAAGGTTAGATGCCTGTCACACACCTTGTCGGGTTCTGGGCTGGCGTAGACAGGTGCTCTCAGTAAGTACCAGTTCCCATCTTGAAGGCAGACGGAGTGAGGACTAACCGGGCACCGAAATCGGACTAAGAGGGAGGTGGGGGCCTGGGCCATTCATCGTTCATTCACGTATTCTAGCATCCGCGTAGGTCATTGAGGGCACTGTAGGGACCAGAAAGACTTTGCTCCAACATTCAGGGAGCCAAGAATTCATGGAAGGGGCAGGACTAGGTGTGAAAAAGTTAAATAACAAATAACAAGAGATGTCAGCAGTCTCCTCACGATGAATTGCCCAGTGAGCGGGACAGATAGGCAATGCCGTGAGCTGGGGCTCTTGTGGTCTGGGGAGGCCACGGTGGGCTCGGGGGAGGAGGCAGATGGAGGCCGTGGCCGTGGCTGTGGAGGGAACCAGCCTGTGACGATGCCGCACCCACCCTTACCGTCTTCTCCCCGTGGCCGGGTCTGGGTCCAGCTTCTGGTTTCCACGCGTCAGGCTGCAGGCGTCCTGCTGTCTGCCCTGGGCCACGGCCGGCATTGGGTGAGGTCACCTGGAATTGGACCTGGCCGTCACCTAGGGAAGGGTTCTAAGGATGGAACGGACTGCTGTCTGCAGACACATAGCACACCAGGATGATGTCCTGGCAAAGGACGCCCTGGTCCCTCTGAAGCTGGTTGGGAGTGGCGGAGGGCACCACCATGCGATGGGGAGCTCCTCCCTGGGGGGGTATCTGTTAGGACTCTTCAGATGCTGGAGCTGATGCCTTCCTGCAGGACCTTGGGGGTAGGGAGCATGATGAGGAACATCTCTGTCCCGCAAAGTCCTAGTGTCACCTTTAGGAAATAAAAATCTATCAAGAGCCTATGAAGGCCGCCCTGTACGCTGGGTGATGAATAAAAACAGAGGTTCTGAGCGCCATCTAAGAATTCCGTGGGCCGCTCCCCTCCCCCAGCACATGTGTCATGCTATACCTAAGGCAAGAAACCTTCAGGACCCCCGGGTTAGTGTTTCTGAGGGGAGAAATAGTTACAGCCCCGTCCGACCCTTCCTTGTGTTTTAAAGCTTGCAGGCCTCTGTCCCTGCCAGCTGCCCTCACGGCAAAGTTCAGCCTGTGCCCAACTTTCTATGCTAGGTTTTAGACGTGCTGCCGTTGACCTTCTTCCTACCTTCCCCCTCCCTTACCCAGGTACTCCCGGTTTCCCTGAGGCAGCAGTTGAAGCACCAGGAAAGGATCCTGGGGCCTTGAGATCCCCTCACTGACCTCAGAGCCCCTGCACCTGTCCAAGCTCCCTCCCCAGAGCATCTGGTCTCTGTGGTTCCCACCTGCCAGGGAAGCTGCCGTCCCACGTGGTCCCTGGCAGGCCTGGGGCCCAGGGGCCCAGACTGGCCCTGGACCTCCCGGCTGCCTCTCCCCCTCTCCCTGCCAGTGTGGGCTTGGCGCTGCCGCCCTGCCCACGTCCTTGCTCTGCCCAGCTGCCTGCCTGGCACAGAGGATCTCCATGGGCCCCTCGGGGGCAGCGGCTGGGAGGCGAGTCTGTTTACTCCACCGCCCCGCTCTCCCTTAGCACAAAGCAGAGCGCTCACTTAGATTAATTAATCTGCTGCCCAGCCTGCCCCATCTTTTATTCATGGACATGCGGCGTTCTCCGCTTTGCCGGGATGCGAGCATCAATATTTCATCCTTGCCTCACCTGCCAGCTCCCTGCTTCCTCCTTCCCGTGTCTCCCCGGCTCTAGGACCCTGAAGGCTGGGCAGGCTGGCCTGGCCCAGGGCGTCATCGCAGATGCCCCTCTGCCTCCTCGGGCCCCTCGCCTGCTCGCCGTGCCAGCGCCACCGTTGGCAGAGCCGGGGCCTGACCCAGAAGCTTCTCTGAGCGAATGAGCTGGAGAGGCAGAGGAATTGGAGGGCCAAGCCGGGAGCGAGCATCTGGGCTCAGGATTCTGAAGGGTGAAGGGAGATAAGCCCGTGGAGTGTGTGTGTGTGTGTGTGTGTGTGTGTGTGTGTGTGCGCGCGCGTGTGTGGCAGCCGGCACAGCAGACCTGATACTGTTTCTGCTGGGGTTGCTGTCGGGATGGGAGTTGAAGGTTGTGCAGGGCCAGGCCTAGATCTGATCACATAGAAAGTGTTCGTTTTTCTTCCTCTTTTAGGCCAGACTGTCTTACTCATTTTTCCCGTGCCCCATGCCTAAGCGGTTGAACGAATGACTGTTGGAAGGAAGGAAGCGATACCAGCATTCGGGAGCACCGGCGCAGCTGTAGGCAGCTTGCAGTCCTCTCCGCGTTAGCTTCAGGCTCTCTAGGCTTGCATGAGGTGCTCGGGACCGGGGGAGTGAACTCCCCGACTGGTGGGGCCCTAAGCATGGTCCCAGCCTAGGGCTTTCCACCTGGGGTCCGTGGAGAGCCTGTTGGATGGCCAAGAATCCTTGAAACACAAAACTGAGTGGGTGTGTGTGTGTGTGTGTTTTGGCAGGGAGGGTTCCTGGCTTTCTTCAGATTCCCAGCGGGGTCTATGGGTGATAAAAGATGACAAATCGCTAACTCCTCGACAGGCCAAATCTCTTCTTTCTAATGGAGAAGGAAGAGTTCATGGGTGTCCTTGTCCAAGGAGTCACCTCTAAGGTGTGAGCGTGGGAATATGTGCGTCATGGGTATACAAACACACGTGTGCTTCTGTGTGTGTGTGTGTCACATGCATGCACACGTGCACACGCGTGTGAGCATGGCAGTACTGGGTGGGTGCTGGCTTACAAAGGAGTACGTTGCGGTCCTGCCCTGGAGGAACTCGCGGTCCAGCTGGCAGAGCGTGTAGCCTGGATGGAAGCAGTGGCCCTCAGGTGGCCTTTGGACAGGCTGTTTGCCCTTGCCCGGGCTGTCATGCGGCCTTTTATCTCAGTGTGGACCCGTGGCTGAGGGCGTCTCCTGGGCTGACCCCCAGTCTGGGGGAGTCGCTCTGAACCTAGCTTGTGCCACGGTGTGGGGGAGGAGAAGCCGCCCACCAGCCTCCCCCTCCCACCCCATGCTTGGTGTGGGAGCTCCCTGAGGACCCCACTCCCTGCCTTCCCTAACGCCCCCCCCCTCCCTGGTCCATCAGGACTTCCTGCCCGCTAAACCCCCAAGCACGTCTGGAATCTGAGCACTCCCACGTCTGTTGCTATCCTGTCTATACTTCTGTGTGTGGAGCCTCGTCTCCTGCCCCCTCCCGCGTCCTCTGCAGTCTGTGCTCAGCACAGCAGCTGTGACCTCACCTGGCTGCACCTGCTCCGTGGCCTTCCCACCCCGTGCCTGACTCCCGTGTGCCAGCCACCTCGGCCCCCGCACGTCCGCAGGCTCCTCCTGGGGCTTCTGAGCCTTTACCATCCCTAGATGTCCTCCTGGCGCCCTGTGTCGCCTCCTTCAAGTCTCTGCGGAAATGTCACTCAGCCCCACCCTTCAACCCAGTGCCTGTAGTTTTCCTCCCTGGTCTGCATCTCCCTGTTGCGTGCCAGTCACTCACGGTGTGTCTTTGCCACATCTGTTCATCTCCTGCCCATACAGTGGAAGCTCCCTGCGGGTAGGAATTTTTATGTTGTGTTCACTGATCCGTACCCCAGCAGTGCTCACTAGGGGGGGCTCAATATTTATTGTGGGGTGAATGAATGAATGAATGAATGAATTCCCCACCACGTTACTCCATGGCCTGTTTAGGACAGCCCACAAATTATATATATATATAGATGTATATTCCCCTCAGGGCCTAAGTACCAGAAAAACTTTAGCCTGTGTTGAGAAAGCAGTGTTCCTTCATTTATTTATTCAGGATATTTATTGAGCACTTACTATGTGCCAGACACCATCCCAGGTCCTGTGGATACCATACCATGATGGACAGAAGAGGCACACATCTCCTGTTTTCCGGGGCTAAGTATGTATCTCATGGATCCTGAGGCTCTTGTCACGGCTCTTGTTACTGTTTCCTCTCTGTTTTGGCTGCCCCCCTCCACGCCCAGTGCTAATTTTGTGAATTTTTCTGAGTCCTGAAACTGCGCCTCTGATCTCACCTCGTTATTCTGTTTTTCTGCTTCTTGTGCCCTGATTGCTTTGAACAGAAAAGGGAGTGTTTCTGGCCCCCGGAGTATGGGAAGCTGCCAGGGGCCGAGGCTTTCTCTTGGTCTCTCTCCGGAGTCTCTGTCGGACACTACCTGTGGTGCCTCACCGCCGTCTCTGGGTCCCTGCCACATTCTCTGTCACTTGTGGACCAGCTTTCCCACTCCCATGGCTGAGGACGAGGCCTGGCCACTCTTTCGCTTTGAGGAAACGGTCCATTTATAGGTTTGATCTTTGAGTTTCAAGATCTTGTGCAGTGTATCTTACCCCTGCAGATGTATGGGGGGGGGTGGGGCGGGGCTGGCTCTGACTGGGGGGCCAAGCAGAGATGGAGGTTGCCCCAGAAAGAGGAAGCTGAAGGTGACAGACCTTTTGGGAGGGGGCTGATCCTTTGCTGCTACTCCCATTGATAAGCCCTCTTTAATAGTCAGTGTGATTTGCTCAGCCGACAGATAGACTTTTGTTCCCAGTCTGCCATCTCCTGATGAGCTCCCTCCTCCCTGGCCCCGCCCAGCCAGCCTTGGACTTCACAGCCTCTTTCCCAGGTGAAGTCACTGCCCCTTTGGCCGTTGGTCTCCTATTACCATCACAGTGGCTGGGGCGACCCCTGTGTCTGAAGTTTGGTGCCAGGAAAAGGAACAATTGGCACAGAGGGCAGAGGTGGGGGACGCTCAACGGGGATATTGGGAGGCTAGGGTGGGGTGTGGGGTGGAAGGAACCAGGCAGAGGTGCTGGCCACACAGCCATGTGTCACAGGCATGTCTGCGTCTCTCAACCTTGGACCCTTGCCAGCACCTTGGCCTTGAGCAGCGCTATCCAGACTGTTGGGGGCGGGGGGGAAGGGGTGTGACCAAGAGAGAAGGGACTTTGGCCTGAAAGCCGAAGGCAGAGGCGCCCCCACCCTCCCTGTGGGCCCTAGGTCTGGGGTTCTCACTCTGACGCTTAGCCCCTCTTTACTCCATAGTCTCCCCCTCCCCACCCCGGCCCCCTGGTTTGGGAAGAGGTTTCCTGCAGTGGGGGAAGCAACTTCCTTGGTGCCAGCACTGGGCTGTAAGGTGTAGTGGCTAACTGGTCATGTGCCTTCAAACAAGTTATGTAACTGCTCTGTGCCTCAGTTTCCCCATCCGCATATTGGAGGTAATAGTACTTATCTCATAGGGTTGTTGTAAGGATTAAATGATTGATACAGTAAAGAATTCAGAAGAGTGCTTGCATATAGTCCTCAGCAAGTGTTAGCCACTGTTATTGTAATTTAAGGGTTCTAGAAGCTTCTTTCCACTCTCGTATTTCCTCCGTATATACGGAGGCCTGAAATTCTTCCTCCACATATTCCACCGGGTGATAGTTTTTCTGAAGGCTTCTTTTAAGAAACGCAGAATCATACCTGACAATGAAGTGTGCGGATCAAGAACGGGGACTTGAGACCTGGTTCCGTGCCTTGTCTGCTGTGTGACCTTAGGCAGTTCCATAGCCTCTCTGCACCTTGACTCGTTCTCTTTAGACAAGATGACAACAGACCTACCTGCAGGGTCCTTGTGAAGACAGAATGAGCCCAAGTGTTTAAGACACTCCGCATGGTGTGTGGCATGGCCTGAGAGGTCAAGAAATACGAGGCTGTCACTTTATAAGGTGCCTGTCATGCATTATCGCCTCAGAGGCTGGCCTCCCCTCTGAGCTGGTAGTGCAGGGCTCATCCTGCCCCTTCCAGGTGAGGAGATGGAGGCTGAGGGCGGGGAGGGGGCTTTCTGAGGGGGATGGAGCTTGGGCCTCTTGGCTTGGGCCAGTGCTCTCTTGAGGCCTCACGTGGCCAGCGCTCTGGGCATCATGGGGTTAATTAGGTGCTTTGCCCTGACCTGCGGCACCTGTGGGGAGCGGGCCCGCAGGGTGGTGACCGTGGAAGGCCTGGAAAGGGCCAGCAGAGGTGGTGGCAGCATGTGAGTTTACAAATGCAGCAGGGTGTGGGGGTGGGGGTGAGTATCAGGAAACAAAGCCAACTTACCACTTCACAGATTTGTCCCAACCCAGCCCTGCTCTCTGCCTCTGTGGGCCCTCACCCCCATATGCCCTGCCCCTGCCTCTCCCAGGGCCTGGCCTATGGTCTCGGGGGACCCTGGAGTAGAACCCATCCACAGGCCTAGAAGCTGGGGTGCCTACCCCCCTCCACCCTCCGGGGTATGGCCTTTTCTGATGCCTACGGGCCTCAGGAGGGATAGAGACTGGCCTCAACCCAGAGAAAAGCTTTAGACATGATCTCATTTTTCCCTGAGGTTGTGAGGGAGGGAAAAAAGGCAAGTAGCAAGTAGCCCATCTGGACTGAGCAGGGGAAAAAGCAATTTCCTCCTGAAATCTGTTTTTCTGATACTTGAAAGACGCAATTTGGAAATGTCTTGGTGGCTCCGGCTGGGGTGTGGGCCAAGCCACCGACAGGGCATTAGGGCGGGGACCTAGAGGGGTGGTTGGGGAGCAGGGAGGGCTGCAGAGAAGGGGACCAAGCCCTTGCTGGGTTTCAGCCCAGCCTCAGGGACAGCCCAGAAGAGAGAGGCACGAGAGGGACGGTGGGGCAGAGGGAGAGCTGAGTGAGGGTGGCAGGGACTGAACAGACACGGGAAGAGGGTCTGGGAGTCCTGAGAGGTGCAGCAGCGGGGGAATGTGCTGGGCGAATTCCAAGCCTGGGTGGGTTAGGAGGGTGGCCCATCACCTGAAGGACATCCGTGCTTTGAGGTCATCGTCTCGTCTTGGGAGAGTTCATGGGGCAGAGACAAAAATCCATCCCGAAGGACAGCGAATTTCAGTCCCCTTCCTGGAAAACCCTCTGGGTGCTAGGCAATCAGATGGTACCTTGGGGGCTTTGTCAGAGCCTGTAGGAGCAGCTGGGGTGCAGCCTGGGATAGTAGAGGGCTATAGGTCAGCCTTAATGCCTGTTGTCCCCGAGGGCCACTCTCCATGTTCTCCACAAGCCTCCTCCTCAGGCTGCCGCTTCTGTCTGCAAGAGGTGTTCCAGTAGCCACGGCATGGCTGTGAGGGTTCAGCTTGGGAGGGAAGGCTGAGCCCCTTTGGGTAGGGCAGAAGTGGAGACTGAGATTCACTGGCATGTCAGGGGCTTCCCTGGGGCTTGTCTTTCCCTCTGACATGATGCTAACCCCGTATCCTAAAGCACAACCTCTCCACTGACTCGCCAACGAAGCCATCAGCCCCCTGAGTCCACTAACCTGCCAATCAAGTCATCACCCTACTGACTAATCCACCAACCCCCAACGAACACACTGCCCTACACCATGCCACATCACCAACCCAGCAACCTTCTAAGCAACTGCCAGCCAGCCCACCAGCCAGCCAGTCTGCCAGCCAACCAGTCCACCAACCTGTTCGTCCACCATCCTACCGTCCCACTAACTAGCTTATCAGCTAACTCACCAATCAACCCTTACTCCCACTGTCTATTCAGGAGATAGAAACCACACGTTAATATTAACAGGAAAGGTTTAATATAAAGAATTATTAACTATAACCAGAGAAAACTTACTAAGGTTTACCTACTCACAGGGGTTGCCTACCTACTGTAAAGAAACACAGGAATAGCAGATATGGAGGGTGGCCACTACCTCTGGGGCTGAGGCAGAGCATCAGAAGAAGGAACAAGTCCCAAAGAGCCTTCCTTACAGACGCACACCCAGGGCTGACACCGTGACCCTGTTAAAGGAAGGTACGACGAGGCCCACTGGGCGGCAGAAGAATTTGCTGAGTTGCCATGCTGGTGAACTCTCTGGAAAGCTGCCTTCTGGGGGCACTGGAGGAAGCAGTGTGCTGAGGGGTGCCTCCTTGTGGGGGCCTGGAAGAGAAGTCCCTTCATCCTGCAGTGTTCCAGCCCCTTCGACAAAGCTTAACGCAGCCAGCTGGTACAGGAGGAATGTTTACAGAGTCCAGCCATGATCGCAGGCAATCAAGAGTAGACAGGCAATCGGGTTGTAACTGGCACACCCATTTTCCCACTACCGTACCACCCCAGCAACTCTCTTAACAGATAAACCAGTCCATTCACCATCAGCCTACTCGCCCACCAACCCATCCACCACCCCATCAGCTAGCAACCCTCTAACTAGTATACCAACCCATCCACCCACCTTCCAGCCAACTTAGCAACCTAATTTTCCTGGGGGTAGCCTGTTCCAGGCTGTGTGCTGAGAACTGTGAGGAGGGTTCCACCTTGCAGGAGAGACATTTTGGAGTAGTTCCTCCAAACTGGGGGGATGTATGCAACTTACACAGATGACCAGCTGTGGGCCAACAGGGACCTGTCACACAGGTGACACCCATTAAATGGACAAACAGCAGCAGATGGTGTGTTCTAAACTTAGTGGTGTGGGGGGATGGCTATGGCCTAATGGTATGGGACAGCTTCGTGGAGGGGAAGTGATCTGGATTTTGGAGATTGAATAGAGTGGAAATCTAGACTCGACAAGGGCTTCAGAAAGAAGGCAAGTGGGGACAAGCATCTCTGGTATCTCTGGCATAAAGGAGAGTTCAAGCATCTGAAGACTTCTGCACAAAAGACTCAGCATTTTGCCCATGACAGGAAAGTGCCATGATGACCCCACGAGGGAGGAGATGGTGATCATTTCATCAGGTTTGTTCTCAGGCAGTGGGTGGAATTTCTACCTCGTAGTGCTCTTCCTTTTTCCTCAAGGACTAAACTGGAAAACAAACCAACCAACCAACCCATCCAGCATCAGGCAGGCATCAGGAAGAACTTCCAGTCTAGACCAGCAGGAGTCTCAGGAATATGCTTCTCTGTAGACCTTAAAGAAGAGAGACTCCCATCCATCTGGGCTGGCTGCAGTATTGACCTGCTCAGAGGCAGGGGTGTAACTCCGATGATCCTTCCTAACCCTGTTGTTAAAGCGTCCCCTGTGCCCCGGGTCCACTTTGTCCCAGGCTGCTGTCAGCCCAAGTGCCATTGAGTATCTTGGAATAAAAATCGGACTTTCAGAATCAATTGATGGAGAGGGGTTCTCCAAACACTCGCCAGAGAAGGTAATTAAATTCCGATGGGAGAAGACGGAGCTGTGTGACGGGGTGGTAGGGGCAGCGTGCTGGCGCTGGGCTGCTGAGCAGTGCAATCACAGGCGTGTGCAGCCCAAAGCTGGCAGCGGCACAAAGGAAATTGGAGCAGTCAAATATTTCCCTCCTCGCTGAGTTCCATTTACATGTTTATAATAGAGGTTCTTAAGGCCCTAATGAGAAGGCTGCTCATTGCAGGGAAGAGGATGATTAAGGCTCTGCCAGACGAGATCAGGGACAGGAACAAAGGCCTGTTAATTACTACAGAGGGACAGGAGGGGAGCCAGGCTCCACTCGCTGCTCCCCCGGAGCCTTCCCAGACTTGTACCTTCTTGCTCTCGAGGGTCACCTGTGCCCCCAGCCCCGGTGACCTCCAAGGGATGGGTTGGATAGATCCCCAGGACTGCGTTCAGCGGCTCATGGATGTTTCCACCCCCCACCTCCGCTTCAGGGGGTAATTTCAGGCTCTGTCCATAGCATGTGAACATCTGTCCCCCGGGGACGCCCTGCTGGGACGGTGGGGGAAGAGATCAGAAGAAGCCACACTGCTTAACTGCTGGGCCATCGTGTGAACCTGTGCCCACTAGGAGGCAGCTCACAGAAGCTTCCAGGCCCTCGAATGGGATCACCACAGGCAGAGGACAGGCCCCCCTTCCCAGCCTTAGGACACCCAGGCCAGATTTAGCGACCCAAGAGGTCATCTGACAAGAAGGTAAAGAGTTGTTGCCAAGTTGATTTTAAGGCCTCTTTAACAACCGGAGTTTGTGGTATGGAAAGAGTGTGGGCTTTGGGCCAACAGACTGAGGGCCAGGCAGACCTGGGTTCAAATCCTAGATTTGCTATTTGCTAGCGAGCCTCAGTCTCTTCATCGGTAGGAATGGGATAGTTGCCACTATATATTAACGAGCTAGAATTTAAGTGAAAATCTGAAAAAGAAAAGAAAAAAGGACTAGGATGGCCACACCTACTAACCTGCACTGGGTTGGTTTGGTGATTAGGCAAGATAACATAGGCAAAGTCTGGCACATAATAGGTGCTCAGTTCACGCCGGTGACCTTCCGCCTACTCTGTGGGGCTGGATTGGCAGTCTGAGGCTGTAGACGTCTAACGTCTTCTCTGTGACTTCCCAGGGCCTGTTCCTGGTGGATGCAGCATCTGGTGTCCTTCAACACATCCCTGCCCCCTACCTCCTCTTCCAGTGATGGAGGTGTCTGGGGCTGCAGAGGGGAAGAGCAGCTGTCAGTCTGGTTGCTTGCACACTGCCTGCTCCTGTGTGCCCTCCGCTGTGCACCTACCTGAGGGCCTCACCTGTGTCCCATCCTACCCCTCGGGGCACAGGAGATGAGGGGGAACATGAGAGGGATGAGAGGAAAAGACTTGGGGAATCTCTCTGATTTCCCCGTGGGGAAGAGGGGTCAGAGGAATGAGTTATATCACACAGAGTAGAGTGGGTGTGGCCATCAAGAGTGGAATTTGAGAAACTTTGATTTTCGGGAAAATGATCATCTTGTAAAGGCCCAAACCAGAGATTTTCAATTAGACGCTAGAACCTAGGCCCAGGGGATGTAAGGTATAATGATTCTGGAGGAAAGACAAAGGCCCTAAGGTGGAAGACCCAAACTCCCTGGAGGATAGGGTGCTATCTTGGTCTTCTCAGGGGTCAGTCTTGGGTGAACAGCTCAGAGTCGTGATGGCATGGGAAGAGGTGGGGGGGGGGAGGTCAGCTAGGAACATCTCAGAGACTCCTTTGCTTACCAAGACGCTTTCCTTGGAGCTGTCCATGGTGCTCGCCTCAGATTCCCATCTGGCACCGTCCGACCGGTTGTCTGCAGAGCCCCTGCCCAAGCTCACAGCACTGATCCCCGGCTACAAGTCCCAGAACACTCAGACCTGTCTAGCTCTAAGATGGATTTTAGCTGAAGCTTCAGTGCTGGCAATAACCTAGTCCCTAATGGCAGCCTGTACCCCAGAGCTCATCTTAACTGGGACTCTAACCAGAACTCACATGAATCTTTAAACGTTCTCTCCAGGTGTAACACCACCCTTCACTTCACCCCTCGCCCTTATCTCAGACTGAACCTGACCCCTGAAGACACGGGGTCTGCAGACTGGCTCTTCCCTCCCTCCTCTTCTCTCCCTCCTTGTATACATGGCTGAGCGTCTGTGGGAGGCCCTGGAACTTAGCCACGTGCCCCAACCTCCCTCACTGCCAGGAATCGGCAAACTCACATCAAAGTCAGCATCGAGAAAATTCCCTCAAGGGGGGAAGGCTTTGGAGGAGCACCGTTAGTTATCATTTTGCAAAGGCGAAAGATGGAGGCGGGCCATGGCTCCTGTCCACTGCTCTTCGTCTGCCATGTGTCTCTGACTCTGGTCTTCTGGAGCCTCTGGCTCATGGTGCATGCCGTGTGGGGGAGGAAGAGGGCAGTGGGGTACTCCTCATGGAGGAAGCTCTCACAGAGGCAAAGCAGGTGGCTGGTTTGCACATAAAGGCTGAGGAGTGCTGAGGATGCAGGAAGTTATCAGACGTGATACTACCATCCAGGGGCCCCTCACGTGCTCATCTGGTTGAGCCCCACAGCACTCTCTGAATGGGAATGTAGTCCCGTGTTGAAGTTAGAAAGTGGAGATTCAGAGAGGTGAAATAACTTACCCCAGATTGCAAGGATACCAGGTGGAGTTGCCTGGAGTAAACTCTAAGCCGCTGGCTGTGCACCTGTGAAGCTGGGGAGGTTAGAAAGGGGAGGGTCCTAGAGAAGGGTTTGGGGGAACAACTGCAGGGGTGAGGGCATGGGGCTTTTCTAGTGTCTGGAGGGGTGACTTGGGGATTGAGGTGGGCACCGAAGGAGAGAGGCTGGCCCAGGCTGCGACAGGCTGATGGGATGGGCTGGCTGGTGTGAGCCGGTCTGGACACTGTCTTGGCCCAAGGTAGGCTCTGGAAAAAGCTCAGAAGGGCAAAAGAGCCCATGGCCAATTCCTACTGAGGGGCCTGCTCTTGCCTTCCAGGTGGAGAGCCCAGGGGGTGAGATGGAGAATGGGGATGGGGGAGACGGCAGCCAGGAGAAGGTATGTCATGTTCCTCGGTGTCGGCAGGAAGGCCTGTGTGTCCCAGTCTACTGACCCTCCACGCCTCTCATGCCTGGGCCTCGGCCTCTGTTCCCTCCCTCCTCCCTCTGTTGGGTCTTCGGCTCACAGTCAGAGGGACCTCCTGAGATCTTTGTAAGAGGCTCTTCTCCCCAAGAAGCTGGCTTGCTTCGTCTTTCCAGTCAGATTCCACTCAACTGTGCTCCTTGGCTTTCCAGTCACTTATAGTTGGGGTGACTGTGATCTGTCTCTCAGACATTGCTGAAAACGAAGAGAGGGCTGTTGATGATTGTTTAGAGCAGCAGGTGCAATTCCAGGAGGTACACCATGGCCTTACTCCTCTAGCCCAACCCCAGGGCGCCGCAGTACCACCCTCGGCTCCTTGAGAATCTGCCACAGCGCAGGCCTGCAGCTTCCGGGGCCTGGAGGGCTTTTACTGTGAGAGTTCTTTACCAGCATGGAGGCTGGGGCTCAGCTCCCCCCTTGCTGTGTTGAGACCTTGGCTGGGCACCCCTCCTCTCTGGCTCATCTCCCCGTAAAACAGGGTAGTCACGGCTGCTCTGCTCTTCTCCCAGTGAGGTGGAGGGTGTGTTGGCAAATGGATGCATGCACACACGAGGCTTGCTAGAGTTATTGTCCCCTTTCCTGTCCGCGTTTTGGCCCCAATTATTATTAAAAAAATTAAATTATGGTAAAATACACATAACATAAAATTGCCATCTTAACCATTTTTAAGCGTACGGTTCAGTAGCGTTAATTATAATTACATTATCATGCAAGAGATCCTCAGAACTTCTTCATCTTCCCAGACTGAAACTCCATACCCATTAAACAAAAACTCCCCGTTCCTTTTTCTCCCCGACCCCTGGCAAACACCTTTCCACTTCTGTCTCTATGAATCTGACTACTCTAAGTACCTCATGTAAGTGGAATCGTACAGGTTTTGTCCTGTTGTGACTAGCTTATTTCACTTAGCATAGTGTCTTCGAGGTTCATTTATATTGCAGCATGTCAGAATTTCCTTCCTCTTGGGGCATCTGGGTGGCTCAGTCTGTTAAGCGCCGACTTTGGCTCAGGTCATGATCTCACGGTTTGTGAGTTCGAGCCCCGCGTCGGGCTCTGTGCTGACAGCTCAGAGCCTGGAGCCTGCTTCGGATTCTGTGTCTCCCTCTCTGCCCCTCCCTGCTCACACTCTGTCTCTCTGTCAAAAGTAAATAAACATTAAAAAAAATTAAAAAGAATTTCCTTCCTCTTCAAGGCTGAATAGTACTCCACTGTAGGATAGACCCCATTTCGTTAACCTGTTTCTCTATTGGTGGATATTTGATTTGCTTCCATGCCTTGGCTTTTGCGAATAGCGCTGATATGAACACGGTTGGGCATATATCTCTCTGGGGCCCCGCTTTCAACTCTTTTGGATATACCCACAAGCGAGATTGCTGGCTCACGTGGTAGTTCAATTTTTAGGTCTCAGGGGAATTTCCATACTGTTTTCTATAGTGTCTGCGCCATTTTACATTTCAAACCGGCAGGGTACAGCGTTCCAGTTTCTCCACACCCTGAACAACACCTGAAACAGAATAATTCTTTCTTCTTTCTTGTTTTTAAATAGTAGTCCTCTAATAGGTGTGAAGTGATATCTCATTATGATTTTGATTTGCATTTGGTCTCAATGTATTTTTTTTTTTTTTGGCCCCAATTTAGTTGAATTCCCTTTGTCCGTAGAACCTTCATTCCCTGTAGCATCCAGCTCCCCACTCTGCACCTTCCATGATCCTCAGGCTGGTCTTGCAGCAGGTCCTTGGTTACCACCTCTCCTGTCAGCCGTGGACAGTCAGCCTGGTGTGGGGGAGGTGGTATCTTTCTTCCTTCCAGCTTTAGGGTAGCCCTGGGGGCCCAGGGGGCTCTGTCCAGTTGACTGGATGTTGGTCGAGCGGATCTTTAGCTCAGCTGTTCCCAAATGTGACTATGAATCGAGTTGTCTGGTGGGCTTGCTAGACCCCAGGTTGCTCGGCCCTGCCCCCGGTTCCTGATTCGGTACATCTGGGGTGAGGTCTGAGAATTTGTATCTCTAACAGGCTCCCAGGTGATGATGGTCCCGGGACCACACTCGGAGAACCACTGCTGTTTTCAGCAAAAGCTTTACTGGCCTTCCAGGGAGGCTTCAGTCTACGGGGTGCACTTAGACTGGTGGGGCTTGGCGGGGCAGCACCTCAGACACTCAGGAACCGAGTTCCTCTTGCCTAGAGGCAGAAGCAGCCGCCGCTGCTTTTGGAGAATGTAAGTGTTGGATGTCCTCAGCCAGAGCCGTGACATCCAAGTTTAATCTGCACGGAGCAATTAGAGGGAGGGGGCTGAGCGGGGAGTGGGAGCCGGGAAGGCGGCTGCATATTTCATGCTGTGCCTGGCTTTGAAGGTCCCAGGAAGGCAGGCTCTGGCAGTCGGTGACAGCTTCATCTTAATGAGGGATAGGGACGTGCACCCTGCTGGAGGCGGGGTGTAAAACCTGGGGCTCCTCGCCTGGGGTGGAGAGGCGGTGCATGGGGAGGAGCAGGGGACGTGCCCAGTGGGCGCAGATGGGAGGGGGAGGGGAATCTGGGATCTGGGCCCAGTCCAGCTCAGCCCCTCTTCTCCCACAGGATATAGGGGTGGCGGTGAGCCTCCTGGAGGACTTTAAAGTCCTGCCTCTGTCCCCAAGGGCACATCTGGAACATTCCTCCCCTCCCCAGAGAGGTGTCTCAACAGCTGCAGAAGCTTCTGGTAGAGCAAAGCCCCAGTGTTCCTGAAAACTGTTCCCAGCTGGGCTTTGGTGGCCTCAGGAGCCTCTGGATTGCGAGAGAGTAGGACTCATTACCATTTGGTCTCAGATCGACTTCGCTCCTGCTCCATCCCCCACTCCCAACCTCCCACCAGTAGAGGCCAAGGCCATTTCTAAAGAGTTTATAATTGAGGGCTTAGGGAGAATCTGTGAACACTCAGCAAAAGCCCTTTTCCTTTTTCTTGGTTTTGGCCACATGGGCCTCACACTCAGCACAGCCGCGAGGTAGCATCCGAGACCCAGGGCGAGGGGAGAGTGAAGAGGCAGGGTCCCAGCTCAGAGACCAGCTTTGTTTGGGGACATTCTCTAGGACCGGAGGTGGGGTGAGGGCCTGCCCGGGGTCAGTGCCTTCTGGTCTCAAGATACAGACTCAAAGGGCTCTCAGCACCCTTAAGTTGGCTGCGTTGACAGACTTGCCCCTCTGGGCTCAGCAGGGCTGCTGTGCCAGCCTCCGAGGAGACACAGAACCATGTAGAAAATGACTTTGGTTTCTTTACTCACAGATACCCAAAGCCCCAGTAAGAAACTGGATCCCTGGGAACCCCTCAAGCTGACTCTGCCCTACTCTGCCTGGCCCCTGCCCGGCCCCTGCCCCGCCCCACTTCTAGGGCTCCATTTGCCCTCCCAAAGGACTTTGCAACCATGGGATAGGACAGGGCCAGGGAGCCGGGAAGTGATGACGGCATTGCAATAGGACTTTAGATCAGACAGACCTGGGTTCGAATTTTGCCTTTGCTTCCTAATTGCTGGAGATGTGACCTTGAGCAAACCATGTGACCTTTCGGAGTCTGAATTTGCTCATCTTGAACATGGGGGCATAACTTCAGTTTTGCAGGGATCTCGTGAGAACGTGTTATGTGGGAAACCTTAATAAGGTGCCCGGCACCCTGCAAGCGCTTAATAATGGGCACGTGCAAGACCTTGAGATGGACGCATGGAAAGCAGTTCACGGCCTTACCCAGCCCTTCCCGCCAGCCCAGACCAGGTGGAACCAGGGACCAGGCCTCAAGGCCCCTCCCTCAGAGCGGGTTGGAGTGAGCATTCAATTCTGATTAGCTCCACCGGCTCCCTCGTAACCTTTTCATTAGGAAATTATGTTTAATAGAAATTGTTCTGACACCTCTCAGCGCGTTTCCCTGCAATTCATTACCGTCTCCGGGGAGGGGGCAGGCAGCTGAGTGGCTCTGTCAAGGGAGCCCCACCCCCTCCCTGGTCCAGTCACTGCCTGTGTAGGTGGAAGGGACACAGGACAGAAGTGTTCTGGCGTGGTGTCCCCGGGGAGAGGCAGGCCAGCTGTCGCAGCACATCTGGATGGGACTGGCCTGCTCTTAGCATCCTCCCCTGGGTCTGATTTGGGACTACCCAGCTGCTGCCAGGGATGCTTGTGTGTTGATGGCATCTGATTCTTGTTCTGTCCTCAAACTGCCCCCAGCAGGGAGAGAGCACAGTGGTCTCCAGCTGCCGTGTGCTCCGGTGCCTCTGTCTGCCTGCAAACTCTATCTTCCCTCTCCGCTCCCTTCCTCCTGGAAGCCTCCCTGGATGAATCCCCTCCAGCTCTGCCGTCATTGTCTCTCCCTGCTGCACTTGGTCCCAGGAGAGGAGGAGTTTACACCTGCCAGTCACCTGGGTCCGGGGAGTCTGGTCTACATCCTCCCTCTCTGCACCCCCTGCCCCACTGGCTGGGAATGGGGAAGGCAGGGACTTCCTCAGTCTTTGGTCTCATCCATCAGGGGCTCTCAGGGTTCAGTTCTGAGGACCAAGACCTTCCAGAACCCTCCCATCTCTCTCCTAACTCTGGACAGTTCCGTTTCTCACATTCCACCTCGGGAGGAAGCTGGAGGAGGGGCGCAGGTGGAAGGTCGCCCCCATCTCTCTCTCTCCCACCTTCTTCCAGACCTGAAAACTAGCTGGGAAGTTCTTTTCTGTGTCCTTCCCAGTTTGGGCCTAGGCTCCCGGTTGCTGCTTTCCCCTTTCTTGGTGCCTTGGATTTCTCCTCCGTGAAATGAACGGTACCCCTCATTCTCTTCTCTGCCGAAGAAAAGAGGGTGCCAGGAGCCTGGCGCTAACACAGTCTGTGCCTCCCAGTGCTTGGAGATCTGGGGAGCTGGCTCAGATACCCCAGCGTGCTTTTCCTGACCCGACACCTGGTGAGACCCCCTTGCCATTGTCAGCAACCAGCATCTGAAATTAGCAGCAGCCTAATCTCTCTCTGCCATATCACTCAATGGTGTAATTGTGCAGAAAAAAATGTATTAAAATGCAAAACACTCAGTTGTACTTCTTTATGTTAAATCCCTTCTTTGCTCTATCTCCCTCTTAATTTTACACGGTTTTTTTCCCTCTCCCCCTTTCATAAAAGGGAGAGCTGGGCATGCAGGGAATCATTTCAACTCCCCTATAAATCTCCAAAATGAATACTTAAATTCGAGGAAAAAATACATTCTTACACCTTTAATTTCCCTGCTATGAAGTGTAATGAAAAAGCCTGATTATTTTTAATTCTTCCCTTTAATAATTCAGCGGCAGAGTGATTTAAGACTGGGATTCATAATTACCTTTCCACTTTCTTGGCAAATGGAGTTTTAATAGAAATGAGAGCTCTGGCGACTGAAATGTATTTCAACAGGTGGCCGAGGGGTCAGGCCTGACACCCATTGGTGCAGGAGCGGTCTGAGGGCCCTCCAGGCTGTGGGGTCTGGGCTGTGGACGCCTGGGCCAGGTGGATGGAGGGAGAAGTGTATTGCTTGCGCTCACTGAGAACCATCTCCCAGGACAGTAATGAATGGTCACAGTGTGGGTATTAAATGACCCATTTATCCTGGAAGGGAGAAACTGGCGAAAAATGGCCACGAGGAAAGTCTTCCTGATTAGCAATAATAACCCAATAACCCAGAGCTTAATGATGGCGGCTGCAATTAATTGAGCAAATACTGCGTGCTGGGCACAGTGCTAAGTGCTTCGAAGGCATTCTCTCTTCTGATCTTTGTGATAATCTATTCTGTGTATGTAGAAACCGAGGAGCAGAGGGAACTTAACAGGCAAGGCCAAGATAAATGGGTAGGACCTCATTTCTGTCCGACCGTAGAGACCCCACTCTCTGTACTAGACTCACTTCCCAGTCACTGCCCGGAGTCCAGAGGCCATTACGCAGATCCAGTACCTGCGCCCAAGGTGCTTACAGACCGAAGCAGACACGGTAGTGGGGTAGGATCGGAGAGAGGCTGTGGAAGACGCCAGGCCAGGCAGGAGTCACGAGCGCTGAGCACTTCCACTTGCTGCACTGCTTGTGAGCTTCGAGACACTGGGACTCCCTTCTCGGAGCCTCAGTTTCGTCATCTATAAAATGGGGGTAATAAAAACTGACTTGTCTAGTTCAGAGGACTGTAATGAGACTCCCATGAGGAAATACATGTGGAAAAGCCTTGTGAATCCTTAATCGCTCTACAGGGGCGAAGTGTCGCTGTTGCTATCTGATCACAGGATGCAGAGAACAGATCCGTTTCTAGCCTCCTCCCAAAGCCGTTTTCCGGGCTGCCTGTGTGTCCAGCCTTTCTACCGAAATCCAGCTCAGATTTTCTCTCTTTCTCCAGGAGGCTTTCTGGATTGACCGGTCTCGGGACTCATTATTTTTATGACTCTCCACCCCTTCTTTCTCTATTTTTTATATTCAGATATTTGAGTCCTTAAGTGTCTTGAGGCATAGGGGTGTGTGTGTGTGTATGTTCTCTCTCTCTCTTTCTCTCTCTCTTCCTTCTCTCTTTCTCCCCTTTTCACCCTCTCCCTTTCTCTTTCCTGTCAAACCCACTACAAGGCTTTTTGCTCCCTCTCTTTTTTAACCAGAAAACCGCCTCTGCATTCTGACTGTGACACATCGAGACGGTTGATTCACTGCCTGAATAGAGACATAGATGGTGAAAACCCACAGATAATCCCAAACCACGAACTACTGGTGTTGGAGTGCTGTAGCGTGTAGTGAGGCAGCCGTATGCACACACACACACACGCATGCACACACACACGCACGCACACACCCTTACCATCATGTGCCTGCACCTGGCTGTGTATATTGTGATGATGTTCCAGTTGGGGACAATTGTACCCAGCCCTTATTTTATAGTTTATCAGCTGCTTTCCCATACATTAAAGAAGAGGATTCTCACAATAGCCTCCTGCAGAGAGAGAGGCAGGGCAGGATTCATTCATTGTCCTTCTTTCAGAATGGGAGAGGTTAGTGGCTTGCCCAAGATCCTTCTCTGAGCTGGGAGAGCCTTAAAAGGCTTTCACAGTCCAGAGCCATGACTCTCTCAGAGAGCAGCGGGGCCGTCTGGCTGCAGAGAGGGGGTTTGGCATGTGTGCCAGGGGAGAAGCCTGGCCTTGGTCTCGGAGGACTGTCTGGAGGAGGAGTTGGATGCCCAGGTCAGGGACTCAGGAGCCCCAGGGCCATGACTCTGGAGACAAAGGCCTTCTTGGGGTCAGAATCTGAGTTCTGACCTCGCCTTCTGCACACATCCCTTTGAGCCTCCCTGCGCCCCCGTCTTTCTAAGGACCCAGGAGTCGAGTTCCCCACTCTGGAGTCCCACTCTCCACATTCTAACTTGTGGTGGCTTGCCCTTAGGGACCTCAGGAGGAGAGGAAGGAGCTGGAGTCAGAGGAGTGGGTTCCGAGGGCCTTTGCCCAGATCTGGGTGCGTTGGACGCCCCTTCCGCACCTCCCCTGAATGCTCCCTGGAATGAGAAGGCAGCAGAGGGGCCCTCAGAGGCACTCGAGCCCTGATTGGGAATAAGTGTCTGATAATGACTCCCATCAAATGTCAAGCAGCCTGCTCGGTTCCTCCGGGGCGGATTGCTCCCCCTGGGTGGGGGGGGAAGCCTTGTCCTGCGTGCTTCTACACCACTGAGATCCCACCCTGGGGCTTTGTCGGGGTTTTGTCTCTTGAGCCGAGTTCCTCCTGGGCTATGGACAGCTTCAACTCTCATCGCAGCCCTCCCTGTTCAGAGCACTGGGGTCTTTACCCCTCCTGGATTCTGCCCTGGAACGGGTGCGCAGATGCCAAGGCGGGTGGTCAGGGTAGAACTGAAGCTGGAACTGACCTCACTGGTCCTGGGGCGGGGTCAGAGCCTTGTGGCTGGAAGCTCAGTCAGGCTCTTTGCAGGAAAGGGTCCTGCCCCTTCAAGGCCCTGCTGGAGCACAGGCCCCAACTTCTGCACAGCTATGACTTGTGGTCTTAAGGCTCAACGTATTGGTCCCTTATAACAAATCACCCCAAAACTCAGTAACTTTAAAACAATTAGATTTATGATTTCTCACGAGTCTGTGGGTTATCTGGGCGGTTCCTCTAGTCTCGGCTGGAATCATCTGTGTACTTATGGTTGGCCCTGGGTTGAGGGGACACCTCTGTTGACCTCTGGGTTCTCATGTCTGGGGGTCAGCTGGCCCTAGGCAGGTTTTGGGAGGCCTCAGGCAGGACGGCTGGAGTGTTCTTGACAAATCTCATTCTCTAGCAGGCTAGCCCAGGCTTGCTTACACAATTGCTGGCGGGGTTCTAAGCACGGAAGGTCACAAGGTGTCTTAAGGTCTAGCCTTGGAATTGGCATGCCATCTCCATCTGTTGAACTCTGTTGGTCAAAGCAAGTCACAAGGAAGCTCACATTCAATGGGAGGGGAAATAGACTTTGCTTCTTGTTGGGAGAAACTACAAAGTCACATTGTAAAGGGGTTTGGGTATAGGTAGAGGAGGATTTGGGGACATTTTGCAACGAATCTGCTCTATCCAGCCCCTGCAGCCTCTTGTTTCCTCTCCTCTAAGGTGTGAATGGGAGAACTTGGCTTTGATTACCAGAGAAGGGCGGGACAGGGCCTTGACCACATGACCTCCTAGGATTCTTCTAGTTCTGACGTTTTGGGATGAGCTCCTGTCCTTCTGTTAGTGGGTCCATCACTTCACCATCCAGCTGTGCGACCTTGGGCTCTTCACTTCTTCGCTTCGTGCCTCAGTTTCCCCGTTGGCAAAACGAAGTAGCGGGATTAAATTTGATGATGAGATCAGAGGACTAATTATTGGGAACCTACTCTGTGCCAGGAGATGTGGCAGATTTTAGGCTGTAAGGTCTGCAGGGCTGCCGGGCTGGTGTGGGAGGACACGCTGGCAGGGGGCAGAGTGCCCGATACCACGGAGACAGAGACTGATTACAAGGTGAGTTTAGTATCCTTCTCTACTGCTTTAAGGAAGTTGGTTCCCCAGTCTGAACTAGTTTTCCCATGGCAAAACTGGCCCGTGAAAATATTTGGTAGGCGAGGCACTGGGAACGCGTTTGTTAACTATGAAGCATGAAGTACCTGTCAATGGCTGGAGTCACTAGCCCCCTCCTGGACACTGGCCTTACTCTCGAGAGCTGCAGGGGTTTTACTTCCTTCTGGTAAAATCTGATGTGGGTTTTCACCATTAAAGAAGTGCTCCTTGGGCTGGAGAAACATGGCAGAACTTGCTGGGTTAGACACAGAGGGGCGAAGGTTACAGAAATGGGTCCTTCTTGGTCAGCAGGTGGAGGAGGCGCGGGGAACTAAGTTTCACCTGCTGAGCCTTTGAGCGGATCCAGATTCAACTAACATCTCCCGTCACCTGCTATCCCAGGCACTCTCTTAGGTGCCACCGCAGTTGTTTTCATCCTCACTGTGACTTTGCAGGGACGGTGCTTCTTTCCCACTGTACAAATAAGGCCGCCGTGGCATGTGGCTCAGAGAAGCATTGTGACCTTCGTCCATCCACACAGCTAGTCATCATGTATTTAGAATCTGTCTCATGTTGGCTGGATAGAAAGAGATCATGGCTACAGACTCGAGATGAGGTTTGAACGTAGCTCTTCTGCTTCCAGTACCATTACTTTTCCTACTGCATCATGCCGGGGACTGCTCGGTTCCATGACCGTTCGGAGCAGAACAAGCTGGAACGGCCTTCAAAGGCAGTGGATGGCATTCAGGTTAGATGAACCGAGGACTTGCTGACTATGGGGAGTCACGATATAAACAGTAAGGTTATTAAGGACTTTGTGCCAGTCACCGTGCTAACGCTTTGCAAACAGGATCTCATTTAATCTTCAGAAGAACCTTGTGAGGTTTCTACTGTTTAGGTGGCTTGCCCAAGGTCACACAGATAGCGAGAACTGGTCTGGGGTTTGCACCCTGGCGGCATGGCTCCCTTGCAGTATAGCGCTCCTGGCTAACTATGGTAATGGGCTAGGTGCTTTCTGCCTTGGGTCTCCCCAGGCTCCTGGCTGATGGGAGGCTGCGTGCTGCCTGGGGAAGGGGGAAGTGCAGGTCCCGTCCGTGCCCACGAAGGTACAGCTGGGGCTTCCGTGAGTCCGCTCCAAGTAGAGCAATGTATGCAGAAAAAGTGGGTGTGGAGAGAGCATCTGAGGTCAGGCTTTCTTTTTCAGGGAGTGATGCATCACTCAGATACCCAAGGCCATTAGCTCCCTTGCTGGGTGCTGTTCTTTGCTTAGTTGTTTATCATGCCCAAAGGCGTGAAATTGATTCCAGAAAGCTTGTCCATTTCCTCTGGTTCTTCCTGCAGAGGGGGTAGAGTGGGTGTGTGTCTGTGCGGGGCTGGCCAGGATGAGGCACACCCTCGGGTTGGCAGCATAACCCATTTGGGCGTATCCTTTCAGGGGCCTTTGGGATGTCCTCTCCATGTCCAAGAACGGACGGCTTCCCAGGGCTGAGAGGGTTGAGGGTTGAGTGGAGCCAAGGCAGAAATGGGAACCGCTGGTTGGAAGGGGTAAACGTGAGACCGTCGGGGTAATTGGGGAACTGGGTAGGGGTCAGAGGACAGTCCCGTGGTATTTTAGGGGACGTTCTGGTGGGGACTGCAGTATTTGGAGCCCTTGGCTGTGAACCTGGTAGCGGGTTTTGCAGAAAGTAGGAACAAAATATGGGTCATTCTCCATGTATGTTGCTCATACCAGAGTCAGGCATTGGTGGGTTTTTGATGACAGTAATAAAGACAGTGGCAATAATCCCATTGCAACAAATACTTAGTGAGTAGTATTTAGATCCAGGTTCTAAACTAGACCCGAAAGTAAAACAATGAAAAAGGTACGGTCCCAGGGCCCATGGAAATCTGTGTGTGTGTGTGTGTGTGTGTGTGTGTGTGTGTGTGTTGTGCCAAGTCATGGAGACTCCCACAAGGGAGTCTTTATTTAAGATAGCTGTAAGAGACATGATCAAAGTGCCTGGGCTTGGGGGAGTTCAGAGAAGGGGCTACCCAGTCTGGATCTTAAGAATGAGTTGGTTTCACCAAGGATGGGGCGTGCTTCTATATCAGTTGGGGTTCGTGGCCATAAGCAACAGAAGCAACTCTGATTAAACAGAAAAGGAATCTATTAGAAGAATACTGGGTGTCTTATCTAATCACAGGGAGGGTTGGTAGAGAACCAGACTCAAGACTAAGCTTTTAGGCAAGATGCCTCCAGTACCATAGAGCCAGACTAATGGGGAAGCCCCAGCCAGTGCTGTTGTCCCACTGGACACCAGGGAACCTCTGTTGCTGCCACTCCCCACCGATTGCACTTCTGGGCCGGGTCAGTCGTGCTATCACTTCTACCCCGAAGCTGGACACCTCCATTCCCACCCTCATCAGCACAGCAGATTCTGGGCATTGTGTCCTTACTCAAATTCCTCCCTCTAAAGTGAAGTCTCCTGTGGGTGAATCTCATCAGTGGGATCTGAGTCACAAGTCTGTGCCCTAGCTGCAAGGGAAGCTGTGTAACCACGTTTCTGTTTTCTGTTTGACTCCTGAGGTGGCTATAAGGCTCTTCACTGCCCCAACCATCTTGTGGTCGAGTGTGACGATGATGGATACACAAAAAAGGAATCATAAGGAAAGGAAGCAGGACCAGACTTCCAGATCACGCCAGATTTGCACCCCAATGCTGCCCTATCTCCAGGTTTCCAGAGCTAGTAAATTTCTAGAATCTGAGCCACTTTGAGCTGTTCAATGTTCTGTCCTTTGCCTCTGAAAACCCTCTAACAGCTACATTGATCACTGGTTACTCATGTGTAATGGCGGCCCGATCCAAGAGACAGCAAAGTTGGCATCTGGGTGGTGCTGAGGGGGCTAAAAACTGGCGTCTCTCCTTACCCTCAAATGCCTTCCCATCGGCACATGTGATGGTGCCCGCGATGTGTGAAGAAAGGTCCTTTCCTTTCCAGGCAGCCCTTTGCCTAGGGGCGGCCCTGTCCGCTTTCTCCCAGAGGGGACCCTGTTTAAGATAGAAAGACTCCAAGAAGAGTTGATGGCCCCATGGTCCAACTCAGTCCAAAGGGCTCAGAACATGAAAGACTTTGTCAGGGAGGTGTGAAGCCTCCCACTGCTTGGGACTCAAATGGGAAGAGAACTTGGGCGGGAGGGGAGGGGGCCAGAGCCCCCGATCCATCGTCACTCCCCGGCAAACAAAGATTGAGGAGTTGCGTTCTGCCTGAATCCGTGGCCTGACTTGGCCACGGTTCTCCCAGCGTGGGGTGGCATAGAACAGCTAGGGTGCGGTGGGGGAAGCCCTCGGCTTGGCTTGTGACCCCAGCTAGGACAGAGGCTGTCAGGGGCATTTGTCTCCAAATCATCGCTCCCCGGGGACATGGGCTGGTCCCATGTTACTTGAAGAGAAGCGGAGGGCCCTGTGCTCCAGAGGGCTCCAAACTGCTCCGTATTTCCCTGGGAGGGGAGTCGGGCGGAACATAAATAAGACAATTTATTCAGAGAAACCATCTCCCCTATTTACATTTAAATTGAATAATTTAAAACACCTTTACCCATTTCCATAAATTATTCCCCATTGGACGGGCAGTCCAACTGCGTGGAGGGGGTGCTGTCCTGGGGAAAGGCCTAATTACATTCCCTGCTACAGGGCTGGGGTGGGAGGGGAGGAGGGAAGGTGGGGAGGAGGGAAGGCGGGGAGGAGGGGAGGTAGGGAGGTGGGGAGGAGCAGGCAGGCCTGAAAGGAGGGGACTCCAGAGGAGGCAGATATTTGCTTAGAATTGGCAGGAAGGAGGAGGGAGCTAATAAGAGGAGAGGTCCCTTTTAAGAGCTTTACAACTGAGAGGTGAAGGGCAAAAAAAAAAAAGAAAAAAAAAAAAAGAAATCTTCCTTTTATCAGAGGAGTGAAGTCTTTGGGACCAGTCCCCTGCCTCCAGCCAAGGACATCACTCAAGTTCAATCTGGGTCAGCTGTCCTGTGTTTACAGCTTCTGCAGACCCAGCCTCTGGCGTAGGGGCAGCGGGGTGAAGAGAGGGGAGAGGACAGGCTTTCCTCAGGGATTGGTTAGTTACGGGTGTTTCCCAAGCACCTGTCATTGGCCTGGATCAGTGTTGAGTGCTGGGGGCACGGGGCTAAGCAGCCCAGCCCTGCCCTTCAGGGCTCCTGGGAAGAGGCTGTGCACACGCAGCCCAGTAGTGGGGGAGAGGGTGATTGGGGGGGGGGGCGAGGGGCCCATCCTATTGGAGCACCAGGCTCAGAGGAGGGGCTCTCTGGATGGCCCCGGAAGGATGGGTGGATTCGAGTAGGTGCCTGGGAAGACAGAAGGCCTCCCTGAGAAGGGACCGGTGTGCAGAGAAGGCTCCAAGAGGAGAAGGCTCACGGTTTCGGGCCTGAGGAGGCCGGAGTCACTTGAGGCGAGGAGAATGAGGAGTTGCCCGAGTCGGCTCAGGAGGCAGCACGCCTGCCTGGCCTGGTGGCATTACCTCGCAGCCTCCCTCCACAGCACGCTGAGCTTGCGCGGCTGCAGCCTGGGCACTGCGATCCTCCGTCGTTGACCCTGAGGAAGCGGGGGGAGGTGGCCCTCCTTTTGCCCAGTTGCCTCCGTTGGCCCACCAAGGGCCCAGGGCAGCTGCAGGCTCTGCCCAGGCCCCCTGATGCAGAGGGATCTGATTCCTGGCATCGGCCCAATTGGTCTCCAGGGCCCTGGGGCCCCTTCTGCCTCTGGAATCTCCTGGCCGGTCTCCCTGCTTCCCCACCCTCCGGGATCACCTCCCTTCCCAGAGATGCAGCTCTTCCCGGCTTCTCTCCTCGCAATCAAGGTGGCTCTGGACACAGAGCAGAGGCCCAAATGACTCCATCTTCTCCCCCGCTGAAGATTTGAAAAGACAGGTGAGCCATGTGGAGTAGGGGTAATTTGGCCTGGAGAGGGGACAGCAAAGGACGGCCCTGGCAGGA
The DNA here is from genome assembly GCA_030068075.1 of Paguma larvata. Classification (NCBI taxonomy): domain Eukaryota; kingdom Metazoa; phylum Chordata; class Mammalia; order Carnivora; family Viverridae; genus Paguma; species Paguma larvata. The sequence continues at coordinate 11,805,575 of CM057831.1, forward strand.
GACCTGGTGACAAGCTCTTAAATGCTTATGACGACCCGAGGAGGCAGGCGTGATTAGCTCTGCTTAAGAGATGAGGAAATAGAGGCTCCAAGCTGGACAAACCAGAATCTGCACTTTGTTCTGTCTGCCTCGAGGCCCCTGCCGTTGACTGCAGGCCGAGCTGTGTGGCGCACAAGGACGCGGACCAGCGGTCGCTGGCGAACAGTGCTGTGCCGCCGGCTGTGTGTGCAGATGGGGCATAAGCCTCTCTGGCAAAACCCATGAAAGGGTGGTGCTGGGCAGTCCCCTCACGTGTTAGTGGAATCTTACCGATGTGTTCCTTTGCCATCTTTGTGGGCCCTGCTGGGGGAGGGGGGACACACCCAGCAGTGAAAAATGCGTGCGGGTCAAGGCACACCCGGTCCCTTCTCCCGATTTTCAGAGCTAAGGCCCTTAAAATGAGCTCCTCTATTGCAGGAAAGAGATGTCTCCCCCCGCCGTGGCCGCTGAGCTATTTCTGGGCCTCTCCCCAGCACCTACTGTCCCTGCCGGTCAAGCCAGTGGTTTTGCCCTCTCCTGCTGGAACCAGAGAGGTGTAGGTCCAGATCCTGACTCTGTCATTTGCTTGCGGTGTGATCTTGGGAACGTCACTTGCCCTCTCTGAATCTGAGTCTCTTTAGGATCATAACACTGATCTCAGAAGGTGGTCGTGAGAATTAGATGAGATTGTGTGGTGAGCATCAGGGCTTAGAGCTCAGCACACAGAGCAGTTGCTTCGTGAATGCCAGCTTCTTGGGGCGTCCCGGCGGCTCAGTCAGTTAAGCATCCAACTTCAGCTCAGGCCATGACCTCGTGGTCTGTGAGTTTGAGCCTCGCATCAGACTGTCTGCTGTCAGCACAGAGCCCGCTTCGGATCCTCTGTCTCCCTCTCTCTCTGCCTCTCCCCCCCTCTCTCAAAAATAAACATTTAAAATAAATATCAGCTTCTTTTCCGACAGGCCTGCCACCTATGAAGGATGTCCTCCCAGCTGCCCCTCGCCTTTCTCAGAAGTCCCAGGGAACCTTTTCTGGGAGACCTTCCACAGTTTGCTCCCTGCAGTGACTGTCACAATATGCTCCAGGTCCTATAGACATTGAGGTGTTCAGTTTACAGCTATTGAATCAAAGCTGTTCGTGTCTTACTGCATTTTTGTCTCTTTCTCCTTTTTCTGTTAAAAGATGCAGAATAATACTTACCTTACAAAGGTGCTGTGAAAATTAGGTTAGAAATAACTTGGGTTAAGTGCCCAGTACAGCGTGGGCACACAGCCGTCACGCAGTAGCTGCACTGTTGTTGGTGGGGGAGGGGAGGGGGGTGGGCTTCTTCCCATCAGGTGGAGTCCTCCCAGGCAGAGATGACCTGCTCCCTGACTTTCCCCGTGCCTAGCAGAGGAAGTCCCCTCCCTGGAGGGTTCAGGCTCCGGGAGGGGAAAAAAGTCACCCCCCCCTTACTTCATAGTCTCCTAGGACATTCATTTTATGGACTTGGTAATTGTGCATTCGCTATTGACGAAGTGGTTACGAGTGTGGTTGGGGCGATGGTGGAGGTATTTAGGGATGATTTTCATCCCTCTGATAAGGTTCCTCATTTGAGGTCAGGGGGTCAGTGATCTACAAAATGTGGGTCTCCTATTTCATCAACAGAGAGCTTTTAGGCATCTCACGGTTGAGCAGAGCAATCCCTGAGATACATCCTGGGCTGTCATTTGGGCGTTAGAGACACCTCAAGATCCCAGCCCAGATGTGACCCCTGATACTATCTTGCTCACGCCAGCCCAGTCTCAAGGATGGTTAATTAGCCAAGTCACATAACCCTAGGAAAAGGCGGCCAGCAAGGGCAAAGACTGGTGTCAGTCTCTTTTTTAAGATGCTTATTTATTTTGAGAGAAAGGAGGGGGGCACAGAGAGCAAGAATCCCAAGCAGGCTCCATGCTTTCAGCACAGAGCCTAATGGAGGGCTCGACCTCATGCACCATGAGATCATGACCTGAGCCGAAATCAGGAGTCAGACATTTAGCCACCTGAGCCACCCAGACGCCCCTTTAGTCTTTTATAGAAGAGCTTTGATGGGATTGTATTCTAATTAAATATTTAATGGGATGTATCTGCCTGTTAAAATCATTGCCACCACCTTGGGGATGAGCCTCCTTTGTGTTCTTATTTGCAGCTTGCCTGTAAGTGGCAGAGCTAAGCCCCGCTGGAAATCTGCTATGTGGGATCCAGGAACCCAAGTGGGTTGTCCACAGGGCAAAGGAAGGTTTCAGGGCTCTGAGCTTGCCCTTCCTACTCCACTTCCTAGATCCTATTATGGTATCGCAAACAGGACCCAGGGAATGGGATCGACCCCGTCTTTGGGGCTGCTCTTTATTCTGCCCAGCTCTCTGAGAGCTGTGGAGGGAAAATGTGCTTTTTTTTTACGTTAATAAAACCCAAAATGAGTCGTCATTAAGGGCTCCATTAAGAAGCCACTGTTATTCTTGGCACTCATTAGCGTTGCTGCTCCCTGCTAAGTTTCCACCCTGGTGCTTTCCCAGGGTTTCACAGGGTCCCCTCTCCGTGCTGGAGGGCTGCTCTTGAGAGAGACCTCAACTGGCTGAATCTCGGAGGTAGAAGAATCTGGACTTCCCCAGTCTACCTCACTCATTCCCCTGTCTCTGGACAATTGCCCGTCAGACATTTAGAGCCTCTCCCAGCTGCCCTTTGAAGGGGTCTGCAGATCTTGGTGGGAGTTCTTCCTCTTGTCTAACTTCGCTCTTTCACTGTAGTGTGAGCCAGTTTCGAACCCTTCTCTAGGATAATGAAGAGTTTCTTTCTTTCTTAGAGCACTTTGCTTTCTCTGTCCTTCTGGGTTCACGTCCTAGATTAATTTTGATGCCTGATGAAACCTGCCTCCTTTCTGTATCCCTGGGGTAAAACCCATCCCTAGATAATGTATCTCTGTGTGTTGAGTGTCTCTTAGGGTCATGCCCATCTCTCCCCCATCTGTGCTGTTCTTCTGTCTCCTTAGCTCCCATCATCACCCTTGTTCTCTCGAGGCCTCAGGACAACTCCCAGGCCTTTATCAGGACCTGTGGCTGCCTGGCCCCTTCCTCCAAAAGCACCGCCTAACATACATTAAGTTCATATTGTGTGCCAAGCACTGTGCCAGGTCTTCTATCTCATTTACCCAGAATTGCAATCCTACCAACAACGGGTACCATTTTGGAAATGAAAACAAAACAAAACAAAAACAATAAACTGAGGGGCACGTGGGCAGCTCAGTCGGTTAAGCGTCTGGCTTTGGCTCAGGTCTTGATCTCGTGGTTCATGAGTTTGAGCCCCACATCAGGCTTTGAGCTGTCAGCGTAGCTTGCTTCGGGTTCTGTGTCTCCCTCTCTCTGCCCTTCCCCTGCTCAACTCTGTCTCTCTCTCCCTCAAAAATAAACATAAAAAAAAAAGCAAAAAAAAACTGAATCTTAAAGGGATTCAGGTCTGGGCACACGGGTACCATAGAGGTAGATCCAGAACTGAACCCAGGTGTCCTGACTTCAGGTAGGATTCACCACTTGCTTCACCGAGCCATCCTTGTGTTCTTGCTCCTTCCAGTCTCAGTGTAATGACCAACTAACATGAGAAAGGGCTTGGGGGGCGCCTGGGTGGCTCAGTTGGTTAAGCCTCCGACTCGATTTCAGCCCAGGTCATGGTCTCGAGATATGTGAGTCTGAGCCCTGCACTGGGCTCTGTGCCGACAGTGGGGATCCTGCTCGAGAGTCTTTCTCTCTCTGCCCCTCTCCTGCTCCTTTGCTCTCTCTCTGTCTCTTAAATGAATAAACTTAAAAAGGAAAAGAAAAGAAAGGTCTTGGATCCACAGCTAGTGGCTAGCTGCTGATGTGACAGGAAAAAGTTAGACTAAGTTCTTCTCTCACACATCAGAGTTTCCACATCCAAGTGCGCGTGGTTCCTTCAATGTAGGCCGCTTAGAAAGTTTGATACATATGCCAATCATGTCACGTTGTCGGCACTTTGGAAACCCCCTGTGGCATTTGGTCTTGACTATTGGTGAATATTTATCTTTTTTTAGGGTGAACGGTGCCTTTGGAAATACCCTGAAGTCATTTGGATTCAAGCCTGAAACATAAGGTAAGGCATCAAAATAGGTGATTCCACTTCGGCTCACTACCTTTTGAAAGTGTAGTGTGGACATTCGCTGTTCTGTGGGTCCCAGCTTACGTGCTGTACAGAAGATTTCTTGAATGTCTCAGAATCTTGACATGTGAAATAAAGCTTGAGTGGCCATTCGATGGGGGAAGGGGTGAGGGAAAGGTGGGCACTGACGCTCAAAACCAGATGGCCTATGACTTTTCTTCATGATTTGGAGCTACTTTGTGGGCCTGCGGAGTTGGGGTTCCCCTGGCAGATACATTGACTTTCTGATCCTGGGTCAGCTGGGGCATCAGTGGCCATCAATGATCGTTTTCCTGCCAGAGGCGTTGCTTAGTCCGACTTTATCTGGAAGACACAATAAATAGAAATGATTTCTCTTGTGCCCATCAGAAGAGTGTGGCTCAACCTGTTACGAAACAATATCCTGTTTTGTTTTGTTTTTTTACCGGAGTCTGTTTCTTTGCCTTAGCTGGACAATCCAGCCATCATTCTCCTTGTTAAGTATCTCTTTCAATGAGCTAAATCTTTTTTTATCTTAGTATTTTCACTGACTTCAGGGAGGGCAGGGGAGGGGCTGGACCGTTGCTTCTGGCAATCTCCTGGTTGGTTACCTTCCTTTCTTTAAAGCTGGGGAGTCTGTGAAATACCATTGTCTTGGACATCATCTCACTTCCGTACACTTCTTTGAGCCTCTCAAGTGTCCTCTTTGCAAGATTTCCATGAATTTAGCCCCGAAGTCTTGATTCTCAGCCTTCAGGAATACCCGCTCCCTTTTCGCTGAACCAGCCCAGCATACGCTTCCTGTCTGCATCAAGCCAGCTGGGGCTGGCTGCGGTGTAGGTGGGAAATACGTGACGGGCTGACACTGAGGAGCTGCTGCTGTGGGGTGACACATGTCAATCTCTCCTCTTCTGCTTTCAGGGAAAACCTGTCTGGTGAAGTTATTGTCATAGGAAGGTTGTACAATTTATTTATTTATTTTTTTTAAAAATGTTTATTTTGAGAAAGAGAGAGAGAGCGAACGAGCATGAGTAGGGGAGGGGCAGAGAGAAACGGAGAAGGAGAGAATCCCAAGCAGACTCTGTGCTGTTAGCCCAGAGCCCAACATGGGGCTCCATCTCATGAACAATGAGATCATGACCTGAGCTGAAATCAAGTCGGATGCTTAAACGACTGAGCCACCCAGGCGTCCCGAGATTGTACACTTCAACAAGGCCCCTGAAGTTGTGCCTTTGCCTTTGTTATTTTAGATAAGATCAGTGAAAACTTTGGAGAATTTACTCCACCTCTGTGAGCTTCAGTTTTGTTATCTGTGCAGTAATAATAACTACATCCTGGGAGATCGTGAGGACCAAATGAGATGATTCATACAAAGAGCTTGGCTTGTGACTGGTACATAATAGGTGCTCAGAAATGAAAGCCATTATCGTGATTACCAATAGTGACTCCAGTTGGATGTGAGCTGGGGCTGTTTTTAGTCAGGTGAACTAACTGATCCCAGAGCGGGTGCAAGTAGAGGGGCTGGGGAACTGTCCATGGTTCTGCCTCCATTCAGCTGAGATCAGTCACCATCTATTTTGTGTCAGATATTCTTCTAAGCATCAGATTCTTTATTTTTTGAATTTATTTTTATTTTTTATTGATAATTTATTATTAAGTTGGTTTCCATGCAACACCCAGCACTCATCCCAACAAGTGTCCTCCTCTGTGCCCACTCTCTCTCCTCCCACATCCCCCTCTCCCCTCAGTTTGTTCTTAGTCTTTGAGAGTCTCTTATGTTTTGTCTCCCTTCCTCTCTGTGGCTTTTTCCTTTCCCCTCTTCCCCTTCCCCCTGGTTTTCTGTTAAGTCTCGCAAAGCCCACCTATGCATGGAAACATATGGCATCTGTCTTTCTCTGACTGACTTATTTCACTCAGCATAATACCCTCTAGTTCCATCCATTTTGCCACACATGGCCAGATTTCATTCTTTCTCATTGCCGTGTAGTATTCCATTGCATGTATATACCACATCTTCTTTATCCATTCGTCAGTTGATGGACACTTAGTCTCTTCCATGATTTGGCTATTGTCGAAAGTGCTGCTATGAACATTGGGCTACATGTGCCCCTATGCATCAGCACTCCTGTATCTCTTGGGTAGATTCCTAACAGTGATATTGCTGGGTCATGGGGTAGTTCTATTTTCATTTTTTTGAGGAACCTCCACACAGTTCTCCAGAGCGGCTGCACCACTTTGCATTCCACCAACAGTGTAAGAGGGAAGCACCAGATTCTTTAGACAAAGGGAAACCCTTTTATTTGGACTCGGAGACAGGCTCATATGTGCATAGGTGAGAGTGTGTGTGACATGCCATGTCAGTGAGCACGGGACTCATGTACGTGTATATGTGTAGGCATTTAGAAAACATTATGTGTGTAATCTGAGTGTATTCTGTGTGTGTGTATGTGTGTGTATATGTGTGTGTGTGTGTGTGTGTGTTAAGGGAGAATGAATGGGTGGGGGTTGAAGTGAAAGAGGGGTATTGCTATGACACAGCTCACCTGGCTAAACTAGATGGCGAGAAGGCGCCAGCTTGGCCACAAGGAGAGGCTGACTTCCTAGAACTTCCTGGAAACACTGAAAAGTACACTGGCCCCCACTCCACGCCCCTCCTGGCCCACCAGAACAGAGTGAATCTGAGGCCAGAGTGGAACTGCTCTCCTGCCGGGCACTCCAAACTAATTTTCTGGTACATTATACACTTGGCCTTTTGAACAATCAATAGCCTTAAATGCTGTTTGGTTCCTGCAGCCAAATCCAAAAGAAATAAGACATAATCCATCTGGCTGATATGGCCAGAGCAGGAAGGGAAGGAGAAAGAAAGAGGGGGGCTAGAGCTGCGCTGGGGAATCTCTGCTTGGCTCAGGGAGGCGGGGGACTGGAGGGACCTGCCAGCTCTTGAGAGAATGGGCCCTTAAGAGATATTGATGGCTGGCTAATCACAGCCCCATTTGTCTCAATGCATCCTACCCATAGAGCTGTCACTACGGCAGTAGTGGAGTTCAAGTGGGGAAGGGCTGGGATAAAACTCAGGATGCAGCGTTCAGAGCGAGGGATGCTGTGGATGTCTTAGAATCCTGGACGGAAGGGTCTGTCTTGGGTCTGAGTCTGCGGTTAGATTTGAGATGTGATCCCCCAGAAGTCTGAGATGGCACTAGGCAGGGTATCCCTGGGGGCAGGGATCGAGGGTCCCAGAACAGGCTTGGGGCTGCTTGGAGGAACTGTCACCTGGCTCGAGAGAAGACAGCATGGTCCCTGCAGACCCTGCCCTGGGGCTCAGGCTGGCCGAGGGTGGGGTGTGAGGAGATGCATGCAGGGAGAGAGGGGGTTCCACAGAGTAGGAGCAAGTGCAGAATCAGCCTCCTGGAGAGCCTCTGCTCCCACAGGGCAGAACTTCTAGAAGGATACAAGCGAGCACCTTCGGTGTCCTGGGTCCTTCTGACAGCTTAGCTGGGAGGGCTGCAGCCTAGGGACCTCCAGAGGTCCTCTGCTTCTCTTCCACCCTCAGACCCATGCCCCACTCGGAGCGATGAATGAAAGGAGTCAAGTGTCCAAGTGGGGGCTCAGTTTCCCCATCTCTTTAAGAAATGGTCATTGTCTAGAGACAGGTAGGTGGAGAACGCAGACCTCTGCTGGGCCCAGGGGTTAGGTCATTTCCTTTGGGGATGCAGTACCCACACAATGGGAGAAACGAAGTTCATGGCGTGAACGCAATCACGTAGCAGCCTGGCGGGATGTGGGGGAGGCAGAACAGCACATCTTCCCAGGGGATTATCTGGGAGTGGTTTCCCCTGGGAAGGCTTGTAGGTGGAGAGGGGAGGAGGAAGAAGGCGGCGCCTCTCTTGCCCTACGCTGTACCTGGCTCTGGGGGATGGGACCCACTCTGACTGCCTGTCTGCATCTTCAAGCACTGCAGACGACCCCTTAGTCTCTGGGAGCAGGAGAGTAGGGGAGGGTGGGAAGGCCAAGGAGGGTGGTCAGGGGTCAGGGCACAGGGGCCACAGGCAGGATACAGGGAGCCTAGGATGGGCACATCCCTCATCCAGAAGGAGCCTCGAGGCAGGTGGGTGGGGACTAAGTCGTGGAGTGGTGAAGCCAAGCTCAGCATCTGTTTGGGCCACTGTAGGCTTCCCAGCTACTCACAGCCAAGGCCTGGGGAGCCTCTTAGGGATTGGCTTTACCTGGCCCTGCTTAGCTGGGGAACTGTTCTGGCTTCATAGGTCCAGGGCAGCTCAGCCTTCAGCTGCCACAGCAGCAAGAATCCAGCGGTAGCGGCAGCTCTGTGATAAGGGCGGGGCCCGCGCACTGCTCCGATGGGTAATTATGCTTGGAGCATGTTCTATGGAGATGCAGGGCTTGTCTGACAAGGCATGCTCTTGTTCCTGCCACCGAGGCAGCTTGGGAGCGGAGCGGAGCGGAGAGGCCAGGGGCTGAAGGTGACGTTGCGGCTTGGGAAACCTATCGTGGATAATGAGCTGCCGATCCCGAGGGCCGCTCGTCCAACCGGGCATCCCCGCCCCTCCTCCAGCCAGGGAAAGGAGAACAAGAGGGGCTCGGCAACGGGACCTCTTCAAAATAGGGGAATGTCACACACTTATGGTAACAACGATAACAATTTATTGTTCCCGATTATTATAATAGCAGAGACACCAATATTTGTATTGTGTTCTGTACTTTTCAAAGCATTTCCACATTTGATTTTCTCCTTTCTCCTCTCCCGTGGGGACAGATCTTTATCCCTACTTGAACGAGGAAAACCTGAGTCGCTTGGTCCAGGTCGCAGGGCCAGAGCCGTGGCCACAGCCTGGTCTCACGATTTGGATTTCAGAGCTTCTCTGTCCCCCAGATTGGACAGCATTTCTGTTCCGGCCACTCGCCACTCACTCGGTAGCCTGGTGTCACTCCGGATGCTGTGCGTGAGGTCGCAGGGAGGGAGCTTAGGGAGGGACACGGGGAGGAGGCCTGGGTCCCCGCCCTGGGATGCGTCTGCAGCAGGACAGGCCTGGCACCAGAGGGGGAGTGAGGCTGATCTGAAGGCATGGGCATGAGCCAGCGAGACAGGCCCGCCGAGTATTTCCACAGACTTGGCACTGCAGCCGCACCGCCATTCTGGGGGGAAGCTGTGACGCCGATTGCCATCTGCGTGAGCAGGTCCGTGAGCAGGTCCTCTTTAAAAGACACGGCGTGACACACAGCCCTTCCCTTGCAGCACGCACGTGAAAATAGTGCCACTGAACACCCCACGGATTGTGCACGGAAAACCTGGGACCCGGAAAAGATGACAGGGTCGTTCGGTAGAGCCGAGTTAAACCAAGGGGGGCTTCCCGTTGGAGGCAGTTCTGAGCAGAGTCTGGAAGGAAGCAAATGACAAGTGCATTAGAGGCAGAACAGAGGGCCGGGGCAAAGGGGTAAAAGGCTCGGGATGGTGAGCATGTTAGCTTGGATGGGCCTAGGGATGGAGAACTGAGGTGGGTGAGGAGCCAGGAGAGCTGGGGATTGAAGCGGAAGGCCAGATGTGAAATTGATAAACTAGAAATTAAGAGGCTCTGAGGAGGAAATAAGATCAAACAGGGCGTGGAATGCTTTGCAAAGCGCTGTGTAGAACGAAGGTTGGCTGGAGAGACCGGACAGGTGTGGGCAGGTGAACCCTCCGGGATACAGCCGTGCTCCGTTCTGACTTGGGGTTCCAAGTGCTAACCACGGAACGCAGAATTCTCTGGATTGCTGCAGGGCTTTAGGACCCTCTGTACATTCTGGCCCAGGTCGGGCTGTGTTCTGGAACTTGGCAGGTTGGATGGCTCCCCACACCTCATTGCCCCGCCCCGTGGTGCCTTCTTTCCCCCAGCCGGGATCCAGCCTTGCCTCTCCGGGGCACCGGTTCAGCGCTGGATCCTGCCTCAGGCTCCGGGAGAAATCTTGCTGCTCTGGGAAGACGCCCCGCTGTCCTTCTGCTCTGCTCTGGGGTGATTGATGGCTGTGGGGAGGTGGGTGAGCAGCCTTCCCTCGCCCCGCCCGGTTCAGATGGTTGGAGGGGGTGGGAAGCAGACTCCCCGAGTAGCCAAAGAGGAAGTGGCAGGGACGATAGGCCCGGAGATGACCCAGATGCTTCAAGGGTGGTTCTAGATGGAGGGACTGGTTCCGGGGGCCAGGAGATGGTTGCAAAGTACGCAACAGTTAGATTAATACTGGATTCTTCTGAGTAGGCAAAAAGTAACATATCGCTGCCTGATTTCTTGGTTTCTCAAGGCCACCCTGCACTAGGGCCTTGAAAGACCCATGATGGTGGGGAGTGAGAGGAAACTGAGGCCCGGGAAGAAGGAAGTGGTTTGCTCTGTGAGTCCCACTGTGAAGTGTCTTCTCTCTGGGCTCCCACAGTCTGCGGTTGGGAGGGGGTTCTCTGCGTCTGTCTCCGCCAGGCCTTCCTGAGGAATTTTAAAGGGACAAATCCTCTTCTCCGGATTGGGGGTGGGGGGGGACCCAAGAGCTATAGGCACCTGTAAAACCAATTTAAAAATCAGTCTAGCCAACCAGCCCCCAAAGGAACCAAAGGGAGCTATAGAGTAACTCAAAAGCAGACACTAATGGAGGAGAAAAGAAATGTAGTTACATATTCATCAGCTTTTAAATATTCATGAGGATTGTAAAGCAGATTAATTTTCATGCCTCATTTCTCCCGCGGTTCTCGCTGTCCATATTTTACTGCAGCAGCGGAAGAAAACGGAGCTATGGATCACTCGGCCAGTGCCCTCGCTATCACTTAAGGAGCAGTGTGCGTGCTCATATGTGTATGTGTGCGTGTGCATGTGTGTATATGTGTGTGCGTGTGTGTATGTGCATGCGCGTGTGTGTATGTGCGTGTGTGTATGTGTGTGCGTGTGTGTGTGCGCGCGCGTGCGTGTGTGTTTATGGGGGCAGGGGAACAGGAGGAACTGTCACCGCAGAGGTGAAGGTGTTCGTCTCCTGAGGGGTGGGCCTCTCCAGGCAAGCCAGGACGTTGTGAGGATGGCAGCAGGACCATGCAGGGAGGTCATGGAGGTGTCCGAGGGAGGGGAGCCATCTGGAGCAGAGAGGACTCTGGAGGCATCGAGTTCATTTCTGGCCTTCCCCAGGGTGAAGAGGGAGAAAGGACCTTCACCAGAGTCCGCAAGGGCTTCCTCTACACTCCCCTAAACTAACTGTCTGAGACGAACGATCCGCTGACGGACCGAGGTGAGAGCAGGGGTGGGGGCACCAGACGGGGTGAGGAAGGTGCGGGAGACACTGAGGAACAGAGAGAGAGCACCGGAGCGGGAGCAGGAATGGAGAAGGAAATGAAGGGAGTGACTGAGGGCCCGTCTGTTCCAGGTGGAGAGCATTCGATGAAAGGACAGAGGGAGAACACGATGGGGCTTGGAGGTTAGACAGCTGGAAGGACTTTCAGATCCCGGGGCTATTGGACCTTCTCTCTCTGGGGGTGGGAGAGGGCTGCCCCTGAGTCATACCCCAGCTGCCGCTACCGCTACCCCGCAGAGTGGAGGCAGCCCGGAGCGAGAGATGCAGCAGGGACTGCTTGGGAAGCACAGCCAACAGGCATCCTGCTCAGAGGGGCCAGGCAGAGTTAGGGGGAACTCGGCGTCAAGTGCAGGGTATCAAGGTGAGCCGTTCTAGGGCCAAGGGCAGCAAATGTTGTCGTCCGGAGTCATGCATGGGAGCCAGGCAGCCCGCGAAGTAGCAAAGATGGGCCCTGGGAGACAGAGTCGGCGATGCAGCCTCTCCTTGGGGTCCTGGAGTGTGGCTCCCGGGCACTGATGCCATCTGGCAGCCCTTAGTGGTTTGGGCCAACCTTCTTGGAATAAGAGGAGGGAGGAGTTGGTCCATCCTGGTTTGCCAACCCCTGCCCCTCTGTGTGGAGGCAGAAGGGTATTCCGTGGAGCAGGATCCTTGGGGTGCTCTCTGGTGACTTTCGGGTATCACTAGGCTAGGCCTCCTGGGTGGGTTCCCTCCCCAGCCTTGTTTCCTCCGTACTGCCTTGGGCCTCGCTCCTAAATTCTCAACCAGAGTCCAGCTGGTCAGTGGATACCTGCACATGGATGTCTAGTACACATCTCAGACCTAACACGTTCACACTCAGACTGGCTGCCGCCAGCACACAGACTCATCAGCCCTACATTCGGTCAATGGCAACTGTACCCTTCCGGCTGAGCAGGCCAAGAAACTGAGGAGTCATCCTTGACCCCTTTCTCGTCCTGTCCCTCAACATTAACACCCGGAATCTTCCGAGTTCCCTTCCACCAGCTCCGTGGCCACCATCCAGGCCCAAACGCCTGCCTTCTCTTATCTGGATGATGACAGTAACCAGCTGCTCTCTTTCTGGGGCCTGCGGAGGCTCCTCGCAGTCTGTCCCCTCCCCTTGGTCTCTCCGATCACGTGTCTTAGTCACTTGAACCGCCAGAGCTACACTGATCTCCCGGCTGTTCCTTGAGCAAGCCAGGCCCGCATGTGGGGCTCTCTCCTTCACTTCCTCTAGGGCTTTGCTCCGTTTGCCTTCCGAGTGAGGACTTCTGAGCACTCGATTTAAAACACTGCTCCCTTCCCCAGTTCTCTCTCTCTCTCTCTTTCTTGTCTTGCTCTATTTTTCATAGAACGTTCACCTTCTCACATGATGCACAATTATTTATTACGGTTTTTATTGTTTATTGCTCCCCCTCACCCCGGACTGTTAGCCTCACGAGGGCAGAGATTCTGTCCATTTAGTTCAACGCCCTATCCTCTGCACCTAGAGCAGGGGCTGGCACACCTGAGCTCTCATAGGAGGTTTCCCCGATGAGCAGTTACTGATCAGGAAGCATCCCTTCCGCCCGTGGAGGAGTAACCGCTCCAACGCGCATCTGATGAAAACAGCAGAAAAGTGGGTAAAGGCAACAGGTAGCACAAGGTGGTCCCTGGGAGAAGAGAGGCCCCACTTGCCCATCAGTTTACCTCCAGGCCGAAGCAAAGGAAGGGGAGGGGGACCCCAGACAGAACCTGGGAGCTGAGCGGGGAAGACTCAGGTTTGGGGGTTGAGACTGGGGCTGAGGAGGCTAGAATTTGGGAGGAAGAACGCTGGCGAGGGGTGCCGCTGTCCACGGAAAGTTCTGAAAATCTGCAGAAGGGTCCTCGAAACTTCAGCCGAGCACTGATCTGTGCATAATCGGGGTGGAGCACCACGAGCTTCTGCCGGAAAGCAGAAGGCTGAACAATTTCTGCGCTCACACGGGGCGGGGGAGGGTTCGATTTGTCCCCGTGCAGGGTGGAGAGAGCTCGCAGCGCCTGGTGCATTGGATACAGTCCTCAGAAGGATGTGAGCTTAGTCAGAGGCCAAAGGCTGCCCCGGACCCATCCAGCAGAGCTTGAAAGCCAGGTTTCATAGGATCACAGTGATTCCAAATAACTGCGAGCCAGCACAAAGCCCAGCTCTCTCTAAAGGCATACGACAAAGTCCAGATCCCAATGTAAAATTGATAATATCCATCACCTAATAATTAAAAAAAAAAAAAAAGAGTCACTCAAAGAAAAAGGAAAACATGACCCATAGCCAGAAAACAAATCAATCGACAGACACCAAATAAGAAAGACGGTGGAATTAGCCACAAGGAAGTAGAGCAGGGGTTACAAATGTGGTCCGTATGCTCGGAACTGTAGAGGAAAACACGAACGCGATGAGGAGAAAAATGGAAGGTTCCAAAAAGCACACGGAACTTCTAAAGATGAAAACAGAAGAGCTGAAGCGAAACCCTATTGTTAAACAAATAAGCGATTTTATTTCTGCCTCAGCCACTACCGAAACCACAGGGAGGGTGGGGGCTCTTTTCCCTTCTAGCTTACTCTCTCGGCAGTCAGTGCTCGCCCCTCCTGTGAGGGCACTACGTTCGGTGTCTCAGTTCCCCAGGACTCTGGAAAAGCAGGCTCCTTTTCTGTTTGACCCCCCCGCCCCCTGCCTCTAAATCAGTGGTCTTCCTAAGTCTCATTTCAGCTGATGTTTCCCGAATCCCTCCTATGTCTTCTGATCGGAGCACACTACCACCTGTCCAGCTCCGTAGTGAGCCCCTCCTGTCCATCGGGCTCTCTTTATCCAAGTCGTTACGGAGCTCTTATAATGGGGCAATAAGCAAGAGCTGGCCTGCCCCGTGGAGTTATACACTGAGTCTGGTTGGCACAACGCAAGGAAGAGAGGGACGAGGTTCAGGAGACCAGTGGGGATAATGTACTTAGGGAGAGAGCAGACTTCCTTAGGAGGTCAGGGAAGGCTTCCTGGAAGAGGTCGCATTTCTGGCGGGGTTTTGAAGGATAAGGTTTGGGCCAGTGGGAATCAAGAGACAGGCGCTGTAGGTGAAGTAGGGTATCGTCTCGAACTGTCCTCCCTTCCTGAACCCCCAGGCTACCCCCTTCTCCCGGGGTTTCAGTCAACTCTCTTGCTGTCAGGAGGGAGTCCTGAAGGCTCCAGGTACCCAGGTTTTCCCGGCAAACTAGTGACACCCGCGCGGGCAGGTTCAGAACCCAGTTACCCTTCACCTCCTTGGGCTCTGACCAGATGGAATGAGGCCCCAGATGGCCAGTGTGTGTTTCCAGGAGAGGTTCAAAGACCAGCCCGAGAGAACAGGTTTGAGCCAAGACTAGATGACTCAGTCTTTCTGGCTCCGAGCCCCTGTTTAGCTGCTCCTTGATCCTCGGGTCAGCATTGCTGCCATGAGGCACCCCTGCCCAGTTTGGGGGCATTCGAGTATCTCATTTCTAATGTTTCTCTCCTTTCGTGTTTTCCCCTCCCTCCCCCGGCTCTCTCCCATCCTCCATCTCGGGTGTGGTGTGATCAGCTCCCAAAACGGGCTCAGGTTTTCACGGGCTGCTTCCCTCCCCTCCCCTGACCTCCAGGGTCCCTCTGGGGAGTGGCGGGTGTGTGCAAATAAGCATGGCGGGGAGAGCGGGCGCAGGTGCCCCTCCTCCAGGTATGTTTGGTATAGATAAGGAAGAGCTAGCCAGTGATGGCGGCGATGTCACCGCACAAAGCCCAAGGTGGGAAGACCAGGAGCGGGGCTCCCCAAAGTGGGGAGGTCTGAGTGAGGTAGGTGGGGAGCTCAGACACCGGCTCGAGGCGACGTGTGCGCCCCTCCTCACCTCCCGCCTTCCCGGGTCTGCCACGTCATGGCCTCCACCTGTCACCCAAACCAGATGCCTCCTCCTCCTCCCCCACAAAAGGGTGGAGAGGTGGTGTCCGCTGTGCAGCTGCCAGGGAGTCTGGGTGAGATCTCGATGCCCCGAGGGCGTCACCCACCTGAAACCTCAAGCCCTGGGCGGGGAGTGGGGGGTGCCGCCGTGGCTCCGGGGCACCAGAGGGGCCCAGTCAGGGGAGCGCTCAGAGAAGGCACCATACTGGGGCGGTTGTGAGCCCTGAGATTGGTGCCCAGTGGAGCTGGGCCTGAACGTCACCTCCACTATCTGTATGCTCCAGACAAGTTACCTAACATCTAATCCTCAGTTTCCTTATCTTATCTGTAAGAGTGGGATAATTACACTCCCCCACCTTCTAGTAGGGGCATGCTGGGCCCCGAGTAAATGGCAGGTGGTGGTGTTTTGTTGTTGTCGATGGACTTGCTGAGAGGGTGGAGGCAGGGTGGGGGCAGGACCCCCACGGGCCTGTCCTGGCTCCCCTCTGCCTGACTCCCCACCCCTGGCTGCTTTGCTAAGCCCCCAGCTTCTGGACCCTTGTTCCGGATCCTTGTCTGACAGCCCCCCAGAGGGACGCATTGCATCCTTAATTGCAGTTCTCTTGCTCGGCAAAGCCATCCGCACCTAATGTCCCATGTCATTGCTGCTTCTCTGCCTGCGGACGCCTCGCTTGTGGGGGCTGCTCAGCCGCCCAGGGCGGCGCCATCTGGCCAGGACTGGCCACGGTGGGGGACGGGGCGGGCAGGGCCAGGACGGTCCAGTGATGCTTTGGTGATAATTTGCTTACAAGTAACTTAATCTCAGAGGGCAGAGGTCTCCACGACACTATCACTTTCTACCACTTCGGACCTTTATTTCTGCCCCCTAGAAACCACAGGGGGTACCTCTGGTCTCTTAACACCAGAGCTTTGTCTGTCTCTTCAGTGTAGGGAAGAGCCCCAAACCCAGGGACAAATTGAGCCCCGTGCCTCCCCGCCCCCGCCAGCGTGGCTCTGATACCCATGCAGAGTTTTAAGGGGGGCCCAGCAGAATGTCAGGGCAAGGGAGAGCTTGTCCTGGGTGCCTCCTCTGGGCCGGCACCTGCGTGATCCCCGTCCCTGCTCCCACACCTGAGGAGCGTCCAGGGGCACGACTTCTCAGGAGTTCACGTTCAAGACTGGCCCGAGGGTGGCCTTGGCCGCCCCCCCGATGGGGCCGATAGGAAGCGGGCGGCACTGCCGCTTTCTGTCCGTTCAGGACGATAGACTGTTCAGAGGAAGCCCAGGGTTCCCCGTATTTGAGGGAGAGCTGGGATTGAGGCCAGGGGAAGAGGGAAGATTTACCTCTCAGCTGCGGCTCCTGTTCCCCTCCCGGCCCCTCCCCTCCCCTGGCCTCCTGGCCCCGTTCCTGCCGCCTCCATTCCCAGGCTCCGGAATGTGTCTCTTTTACCTTGAGCCCAGGAAGAGACACAGACCCCTTTGCTCGTTCCTCTCAGCCTTGCTGGGATTCGCTGGCATTTTCACAAAGGGCTTCCATAAATACTAAGGGAGAACAAAAGGGAAGTAATTACAGAAAATACAAACAGCATGAAAATAGTCAAGTTTCTAAAGTACAGGTTTCCCAGCCTCGGATAACCACCCCGGAGCCCGAGAGGCTGGCCCGCCTTCCTGGCAGGCCCCGTGCCAGGACTCCAGCCTTCACACACTGGCCTGTCGCTGGGGGCCAGGGGCCAGGCCTAATCTCCCCGCCCTTCACTTTCCCGCCCGAGGATTTGCCTCGGCCGCAGATGGCCGCCCGAGCGGTAGCGTCTGACACGCTGAATGTGCGTCACTCACCACTGGGCTTCAGATGGAGGCCTTGATGGCCTTGAGAGCACCTGCTGGGACAGGTAAGCCCGGGTGTCCACCCCCAGGCCTGTCCGCTGCAGACAGTCACTGCCTTGACGGTTGTGGCCTTGCTGCCTGACTCACTGTGGCCCCCGAGTCGTCCCGCTCACACACAGTGGTGAGCACACGGCAGCCATTTGTTCCGCGGGCCCCAGCCCCCTGGACTGAGGTCTGTTGGATTAGAACAGGCACCCGAGCTGAGCCGGGCCAGTCAGAATTCATCTTTGGGGAATTCTTATTAGGGCCTAGAGACCATCTCTTGATGCCATTCTTTATTACCTGTGGGCTTGGGGGCCGTGGTGACCATTTTGAGTTTTGACACCTGCCCCGATGTGCAAGGAGAAGCAGAAGGGCGAGGTGGCCAGCAGGAACTCCTGGTTCCCGCGGGCTTTCCCATCCTTGATCCCAGTCCTGGCTCACGCCTGACCACCTTCCTGCCTACCAGACCCTCCTGCGTCCTTTTAGGAAACCTTTCCTTGGATTTAGAGGCCAGTTTGAGTAGATTTCCATAGCTTGCAACCCCCAAGTCTCGGCCTATCCCACCACCCCGTAAGTTGGGACAGACGCAATAAGGCGGCCAGGCCATCAGAGAGCCAAAACTGGGCTGCTGCAGGGACTCGAGGGAGGCGCCGAGAAGTCCCTTGGGAAAGCGTGAGAGCATCCAGGAACAGCCTTTTCCATGCTGGTGGGGGCAGGGAGCCCGGGGAGCTCACCGGTGGGGCAGGGCTAGCAAAGGGGCACCTGTAGAATATCGCTTGCCCCTAGTGATAACGTCGAGTAGTCAGGGAGGGGACCTCGGCTTTCCTTCTGGCATTCCAGCTTCTGACCACTCCTCCCCGCTCTGTTGCTCCTGTCCGTGGGGGTGTGATGCACAGACTAGAAGTCCGAAGCCCGAGTTTGAGCCCCAACTCAGCCACCGATGAGCTGTGTGACCTTAGATGAGTGACTTCCCCTCCCTGGACCTTGCTTCCCCCCGTCAAAATATGGCCTTTTGTACTCTGCAGGGCTGCTTCAAAATTTCCTTCCCTTGTCCCATCCCTGCTCCTCCCCGTCTTCTCCTGCCCAGCCCGTGCCTCCCCAGCAAACCTTCCCCTCTGACTCCACCCCCTTCAGGATCTTCTTACCCCCTTCCTATAGTCCAGGGCCCTCATCGTATGTTGGGCATAGTGTATAGGGTTTCTTTGAGCCTTACTTTGGGGCGGGGTGCTGACTCAGTCTCCCCCATCAGAGCGAGACTCCCCAAAGGCAAGGATCCTGTGCTTCCTCCTCCCTCTAGACCCCTCAGCGTGCCTGGAGCAGTGCAGGGCCGAGAGGGTGCCTGGGGGCAGTCTGTTCTCCATGACTGGTCCGTCTCCTCTTTCCCTTCCCTCTCCCGGCAGGGAAGACATTCCAGAATCTACTTTCTAAACTAAGCAAGAGTTATGGGCTCCCCAGGCCTTTCGAGAAAGCTAGCTCCAGCCATGGGAGGGTGTATTCCGGCCAAGTCTCCCTTGCACAGCTGCCCCTCCATCCTTCTCTCTGCAGGGGCGGCGGCGCACCCCACCTGAGCCAGCCACCACGCGCCCACCCCCCCTTGCGGCAGGCTCCTTCCCTTCCTCTCCCCCTCCCTGGCTCTCCCTCCCTTCGCTGCCACCCATCGTCGCCCCCCTGCCTCTCCCAGCCTTTCTATTCCCATCCTGGCTTGTCTCCCCAGGCAGCTGGGAGCAAGGCGCCTTCGATTTCTCTATTCAGTCTGAGGCGTAGCAATTTTCTGCTCTCCCGTAATTAGGGGAATTTTAAGCAAACTCCCCGACGGATGATTACAGCAGGTTCAATCCAAGCTCCTTTGATCAGGGAAGAATGAGGACGTTGTTGGAATATTCCTCGACCTGCTGGCCAGACAGGCTCTGAGGCGGAAGTCTGACTCTCGGGCTCCCCCTGGAGGGCTCTGGACTTTCATCCCGGTGCCTGAGTGACCCTGGGCGCCGGTGTCTCCCCAGGGGAGGAGTGGGTTCAAATCTTGCTTTGTTAAGGATTATCCCAGAGGTGGCTTCTCTGACTTTGGGCTCGCATCTGGACTCCAAGCCAGGGTTGGGGCGGGTGACTTGGGTGGGGAGGGAAATTAAAGGGGCACACAGGGCAGTCTCCCGGGTCATCCAGACTCTCAGTGGTGGGACATCATTCCCACTGCAGCCTCTGTGAATGGGGATTCCTAGGGTTTTGCAGTGTCCAACCTGCACAGCACACTTGTAACCTTGAACCTGCCTCCTGGCAGCTCGAATGGCTCCATTTTTCTAAAACGGAGGGATGTCAGCTCCTTGGTATCGAAAGGGTCTCTTTTATTTATTCTGTCCATTTCGCTGAGTCTTTTGTGTCTGCCAAAGGCAGCGAGGTATCGTAGGAAGAGCACGGCCTTTGGGGCCGCCCACCTAGAGAAGTATTCCATCGCAGCTACTTCCTGGCTGTGTGACCTCGGTTAGTTAATGGAACTTCTCTGGACTTTAAAATCTATCCTAAAGGATTCTTTTGAGCATTAGCTAAGAAACAGATTAAAACACTGCTTGGCTCATAATGGGTGCTCTCAGTAAATATCATTCCCTTCTCCTTACCCTGCCTGCTTCACACAGTGTAAAACCATCATCACCCTTGAGGGCAAACCCTACTCTCGGCTGTCTGTGCCCCTCCCCCGCCAGCCCCGTGTACCCCCAAAGCTGTGCTAGAGAGCAGACTGGGTGTATTAATAGACTATTAATGTCTCCGGCATTCCCGAGCAGTGGGCCTGGCTTTTCCATAGGTTAATTAGGTCATATTTCAGGATAATTATGGCGGTATATTCCTACACTAATTAAGTGGCTTTAAACCATCTCCACAACGCAGCGCCATGAATCATAATTAAGCCTTACCACCGAGTGCCTCTGCCAGCCACCGAGCCCCGCACGCAGCCTGCTCCGCCTGCGCTCAGTCGCGGGAGAGAATGCACTGAAACCGTGGGTTTGAAAAGGACTTATTTTCCTGGGATCATGTCAGGATGATTCCTAGTGAATATTGGATGAGGCTTTGCACAGTTGCTTTCGTTTCCGCAAGGAGGGAGACGAAGAGAAATAGAGTGTGCATATAGGTTTATCCTCTTCTCCTCGCTGCTCTGTTGGCTGGATTTGAATAGATTCCCAGGGGATGTGGGGGGGAGGTGAGAACCCATGGTTGCAGGTGTCGTACCATGAGTGTGCGTAAGCATTTGCGTTGTACCTGTCGTTCACTAGGGACCATGTATACCGTTAGCCGGCTCAGTTCATGACGACCCGGGAAGGAAAACAAAAGCACCAGAAAACACGTGTTTGGGAGGGCCGGATGTACCTCCTCCTTCCTCATTGTGTTGTTCTCGACGGGCCTTGCAAGTTGAGCGGCTCACACCTCACCAACGGCCACCGTTTGGGCTACTGTCAGGTCTAGCTCGAGTCATGGCGGGATTCTTGGCACCATCGTCAGGAGATCCAGTTTTGAGTCTTGGCTCTGCAGCTTGCTGGTTGTTCCCTTGAGAAAGCCCTCTGGCCTGAGCCTCGGCTTCCTTATCTAGAGAATGAAAACAACACTGACGGTCTCATGGGACTGCTGCAAAAGTTGGATAAGACCATTGGAGGGTGCCAAAGACTTCAAGGAGGAGGCAGCAAATTCTGAGCTGTTCTTCCAGCCGTGGAGAAGGGCTCGCATAGACAGGGCCACGCTCCCTTCCAGGACTCCTCGGCACTAGGGCACTTGTTTGTCTGATGGCTCTTGGGCCTGGTGTGTACCGTTTGTGTTCATGGAAGCCACAGAGGTCCCTGGGGGACCAGGATCCAGGACCTCAGGTGCAGTAGCACCGAGGGTTCACCAACGGGGCCACTGGGACACACATTTTCTCCTACCAGAGAGAATAGACAAAGTCTGTCTTGCCAACTCCTCCTACGGGAGCTTGGAGAGGCCACCATGGCAGCATGCAGAGGATGGTCAGGGGGTGTCTGGAAAAGGTTGATGACGCAATGTCTGGGACCCTCAATCCTAGGCTCCCAGCCCTCAAAACTCCGGGCCTCTGTGGGTCTCCTTTTCCTGTCTCCCTGGCTTCACACTACACCATCTTCCCACCCTTCTTGCTACAGTCCTGCCTCCCCCAGGCAGCACCTTCCCAGAGCCAGAGGCTCAGGCAACAGAGGGGAAAGAGGGAACTTATTTCTGCTCGCTCTCGCACTCTCTCTCCCTCTCCCCTTCTCTCTGTGGAGAGATGGCCCCAGGCATTTTGAGTAAGACACTAATCAAATAAGGACAGGTCATAATACACCAGCATCTTCTGTGGAAGCCGAGGAGGTGCTCCAGTGTCCTCAGCAACAGGACAGGGAATTGGGGGGCAGGGCGATGGGGAGGAGGCAGCACTGCTTTAACCCGGTTGTCACATATAGCCCCTGGCTCCTCTGACAAGAGAACACCATGTGAGGGCGCAGATAAGCCCAGCTGGAAAATTGACAGCAATGCAGGCGGCCCTGGCTCCCCGCTTGCTGCTGTGGCCTGTGGATTACGGCTCTGTTAGAATAGCGAGAGGTGAGAGGCAAGCGAGGCTTCCCCCCAGATACCACCTGTAGGTAGAGGGGCATGAGCCTTGTTCTCTGTGATGAGCAAATGGGCATCAGGAAATGAGAGCTCTGGGGTGGGGGCGGGGAGGTGGGGGGTGGCATCCATTTGGATTCAGATGGAGAAGAGGGGCTGTGTCTTCAGTGGAGATGCAGGTGGGATCCAAGGTGAACTTCCTGCTGTCTGCACTGAGGAATGGAAGGAGAGGGTGGGGCGGCGGGCAGGGGCCCAGCACACAGCAGTGTGAGTGGGCCGGCCTCTGTGGGATTGGACAGCTGCCTTGTGCCCACAGAGCTCTTCTGGAAGCAAGAACAGTCGGTTGGAGATCTCAGCCCGGGAGGAATGCTTTTTCCGGAGGGGGAGGCTGGGCGAGGGTGGACAGACTACTTGACAAGGATCAGACAGCCAGTAATGGGGGTGGATGGTTCTTCCAGGCAACAGTATGGAGCCGCGAAGGCCCAGCTTAGGGAGACAGCTCACCCTGCGCATGGCATTCACACTGACTTCTTGTGCCCAGGGAGCCTCCACCACAACATGTAAACATGCATGTCCACAGGTGAACACACATCTGTGCGTGTACACCCATGTAACCACGATAGATTGGCATGAGGCGGTAGATGATGGTCCTCCCTAGCCCGCCAATTCAAGGTCACAGTGCAGCCTTTGGTATTTATGACTTTGGTATATATGACTTTTCCTTCCTGGGCCTTTATACCCAGCAAGGTATCTTGTCTATATAATAGGGATTTACCTTGTGTATATAATAGGGATGAACAATCCGTTGCCTGCTCACTTCAAAGAGCTGTCATGTGGGGCGCCTGGTTGGCTCAGTAGGTTAAGCATCTGACTCTTGGTTTGGGCTCCGGTCATGATCTTGTGGTTTCGTGAGTTCAAGCCCTGCATCAGGCTCTGTGCATTCTGTGGATTCTCTCTCTGCTCCTCCCCTATTTGCACTGTCTCTGTCTCTCTCAAAATAAAACTAAAAAAAGAAAAAGAAAAAGAGCTGTCAAGGTAAGATACAGAGGGTGGGTAAAGCCTCTGTAGACTCTAAAATCCGATTCAGCTGTGAAGCCTAATGAGGGTCATGTTATTGTCCTACCCGAGCCTCTCTGGACAAAGGAGGGATGGGCACAGTGGCAGCCCCTTGCACCTCCTCCAGCAGCACCCAGCCAGTGGGGAGGAGGATGAGTATGAATCATTCCTTCCTTACTCTTGTCAAAGCCAAGGGGATGGGGGAAGGGGTTCTGGGGCTGAAGCCCGACCAAACCCAATTCTGTGGAGCCTACGAGGATAAGTAAGTCTCAAGGAACTCTCCCAGGGATAGAGAGGAAGACTATAAGGACATTAAGAGATGGAAGACAGGAATACAGCCACTAATAGGTGTCTATCATGGAGAAGAAAAAAAGATAAAAGAGTCCACAGGAGAAACGATTGGAAGAAACAGTGACTTAACTTTTCCCAGAATTAAAGGGACATATACATGTTCAGAGAGAAAGGGTTAAGAGAGTGCTGAGCAAGATAAAGAAGAAAAAAACCTCATTCACAGATACATGATGGAGACATTTAAGTGCCTCCCGGAGAGAAGATCTCCATGTAGATCCCCTATCAAGAAGGAGACCCCGAGTGTCATGAGATGATACTTGTGATATCCAGACACTGTTGAAGCTTGCAGATAGCTAAATGTTTATTTATCTGTAAATAGGGGCAAAATAAAGATATCCTCAGGCATGAAGATACATGCAGAATGTATTCCAGTGATTAAAAAAAAAGTGAGAACATACAAAACACCAAAAATAAGACCGAGAATTTCTTCTTCTTCTTATTTTACTATTGCTTGAATAAATGATGAATACATGTCACAACCTGGAACTATAATCCAGATAATGTCAACCTGATAGCAGTCAGGAGAGGCAAGAGGTGGGAAGAGACCAAAACCAGAGCAAACCGAAATTGCCAATGTCCTGCGTATGAGAAAAATAAAAACATACTACCAAATAGCCTGTGGACTAAAGAGAAAATCTTAAGGGAAATTATAAATTACTTAGCATTAAATGTCAAAAATAGCTCTGCAGGTCAAATTGTATGTCCTGCAGCTAAAGTAGTCCCACGAGGAAAACTTATAGCTTTAAATATATCTATCAGAAAACAAGAAGGGCCAGGGTGTGTGGATGGCTCAGTCGGTTAAGCGGCCGGCTTCGGCTCAGGTCATGATCTCGAGGTTCATGAGTTCAAGCCCCACTTTGGGCTCTGTGCTAACAGCTGAGAGCCTGGAGCCTGCTTCTGATTCTGTGTATCCCTCTCTCTCTGCACCTCCCCCATTCTCTCTCTCTCCCTTTCAAAGTAAATAAGCATTAAAAAAATTAGAAAACAAGAAGAGCTAAAAACGAATGAGTCATGTATTAAAAAAAAACAAACCAGTAGAGAAAAAATCCAAATAAGCGAAAAGAGAATAATAAAGATGAGAACAGAATCAGTGAAAGAAAGAATAATGCCAAGAACAGCAAAAACAGTATAAACGAGTACTAAAAACAAAAATTTCCCTGAAAAGACAAAATAAACATCTTTGAAAAGACCCATAAAATAACCATCAAGAAAACAAGAGAGAATATTTTTAAAATAAACTACAGAATTAACCCAGCTCTGTGAAGCATCAAAGGGTGAGAGTCAAGGGTCTCTCCCAGGGGTAGGGAGAAAGACTACGAGGTAGAACTAAAATTTTAAAATATAAAAATAATGTTAGAACAATAAACATGTATGTGCAAATATATACATTTGAACCTAGATGCAAGGTACAGATGTCTAGAAAATATGCTGAAAATATTTACAAGGTAAATAAAAGGCCCAAAGAGACCTATAGGATTTGGAGGGAAAGGACCCCTCTTCCACTGCTGGTGGGAATGCACACTGGTGCAGCCACTGTGGAAAACAGTGGGGACTTTCCTCAAAACGTTAAAAATAAAGCCACCCTATGATCCAGTAATTCCACTACGGGGTCTATATCTGAAGAAAATGAAAACACTAACTTGAAAAGTATCTGTACCCCCTTGTTGCCATGGAGGGAACCTGGGATGGAAAGAGAATGCAGTCTGGACCAATTGTGGTTAAAATATTCTACTTTTGCAGTTTTGCGATGGCACAGACACGTTTCTAGGCCCCTCCCAGGATCCCGGAGAGGACAGGAGACCTGTATCTGACAATAGTAGTGAAAAATCACAGAGACCTCAGGCACTAATAACAAAGGCCCAAGACCACAAAGGGGGAAAAAAAGCATTAAACTTTACAAAAGCCATTAAATGAAAGACCTAAATAAAAAGAAATACTATATTCACGTTTGGAAAGACTTAATTTTGGAAGGATGTCTATTAGCCTCCCAATTAATTTCTACATTCAATTAAATTCCAGCGGGAATTTTGGGAGGAATTTAACAAAGTGAGTATAAAATTTCTATTGAAGAATCGAGATCCACAAATAGCTAATCCAATTAAAAAAGAAGCAACAAAGAAGCAACATTTGTTCTGCTGATAATCAAACTGATTACAATAAAAGGATAATAATAAAAGCAGGGTGTTCTTGGCGTAGGAACAGACAAGTAAGGCAAAGGAATAGAATAGGAGACTAGAAACAGACGTAGACACACAGAAATAAACTGAATAAAAACAAGTCTAAATTAAAAAAACAAAAACAAAAACAAAAAACTACAAGGGAACTCCCTCTGAGAGAGGTAGCATCACAAATAGTGAGAGAATGCATTACTTAGCAAAAGTCATCAGAAAGAAGATGGTTCAGTTTTGGAAATGAATTAAAATTGGATTGGTACTCAACACTAGATTTTAAAAAAAATCCCAAGTGAAGAAAAACCTAAATGTGAAAAGTAAAATTATAAACCCAAATGGAAGAAAAACGTATTTAAAATAACTATGAGCCTCAAAGTGAGCTTTTCTTTGGAAAGATTTAAAAAAATAACCAGACGCAAACCATAAGGCACAGAATAAATGGATTTGATCGCACCGACATTAGAGACTTTTGTTTAAAAAAAAAAAAAACAAAAACCCAGAATAAACAAAGTTAACAGAAGAGTAACAGACTGGGAGTAGATATTTTTGGAAGTCTAAAAACTGACAAAGGTTTAATATGCAGCATATACAAGACTGCTAATCTTTCTAAGAGAAAAAAGGGGAGAGGAGTATAAACAGGCCGTTCATAGAAATGGCCGTTTGAAGAGCCAATAGCTATATAAAGAGTTACTTAATTTCTTGAACACAAATTAAAATAAGGAGGTGTCGGGGCACCTGGGTGGCTCGGTCGGTTGAGTGCCCGACTTGGGCTCAGATCGTGATCTCACGGTTCATGAGTTTGAGCCCCGCCTCGGGTTTGCCGCCATCAGCGTGGAGCCTGTTTCCTCGGTCCCCCTCTAGCTGCCCCTCCCCCACCTCTCTTTCTCAAAAAAAAAAATTTTTTTTTTTAAAAGAAGGGATCATTTTACCCGCTCAGACTGGCAAAGAATTAGAAAATTGGAAGCCTAGCAAATACGAGTGTGGAGCAGGAAAGAGAAAGCCTTCAGTCCCTGTTGGTGGAAGGCGGAAGCCATGCAGAAAGAGGAACCTGGCTGACCTTGTCGTCTGTCCGTCCTGGTCAGGATCTGAGCCATCCTGGTGCCCTTCGCCGGGGGCCAGGTAAAGAAAATGTGGCATTCGCGTGCCATGATGGCTCTGTTCAGCAGCTTGGGAAGATCTCACAAGCAACCCAGAGGGAAGAATGGAATTGATGGCGAGAAACCATTTAGGTAAATTTCAAAGCGTAGACAACACAGTGTTTTTCAAGGGTGCCCACATACCTAAATAAATAAAACTCCCAACGTGAGACCGGAAGGGCGTTTTAACTCCTCAGGTGGGACACAGGACACCTTTTTAAATTTTTTTTAACATTTATTCATTTTTGAGAGACAGAGTGCGAGTGGGGGAGGGGCAGAGAGAGAGGGAGACTCAGAATCCGAAGCAAGCTCCAGGCTCTGAGCTGTCAGCACAGACCCCGACACGGGGCTCGAACCCACGGACTGTGAGATCACGACCTGAGCTGAAGTCGGACACCCAAGTGACAGAGCCACCCAGGCGCCCCACAGGATACCTTTCAACGCACCCATACGGAAAGGTAGTAGGTCTGTAACTTGTTACCCAGAAATGCTTGCTGTGGAGACTTGCCGCTCACTCCGCCCCTGGGGTGGAGTTTGGGGCTGCGGTGAACGATCTACTTTGCACGTAACCTGTCAATGAGAGCAAACTAAAAGGTTAGACGCCACATCGAGTGTCATCGTGTCAAAATGCATTCATCAAAACAAAATAAAACCAAACAAAAAAACCTCCACCAAAAGGCATTCATCGAGGTGTCGCTAACCCTCCCAGAAAGAAGTTAAACAGCCCTGTGTTCCAGTAAGTTCTCTGGCGTGCGGAGGAGCTAATCTTATCTTCTCCTGTGAGAGTCAATTGCCCTGTGAATCTCTGTGCGGCTGAAACAGGTCATTTTAAAATGGAAACCTAATAGGTCTTTTCTGGGGGACCATGTCTGGAGCCGGGGCCCACGTGCCAGGGCCCCAGGTCTCATTAGACTCCCTCGTGGCCTCACCTCGACGATACTGCGGCCTCTCTGTTTGCATTTAAAAGAAAAAGAAGAAAAAAAAAAAAGAAGTGAAATAAATGAGATCGGAAAAAAAGTGAAAGGATTACTTAATAAAACAGTAGAGATAAAAACAGTAAAAACAGACAGCTCTGATAAAAAGACAAAAAGCCCCACTGGATGGGACCATAAAGGGCCAAGTGAGGTCTTTTGTCTAAATTAAAAATAACTAAGCCATAAAGTAGGGAGACGGAGGTTCCATACGAGGAATTTCCAGAGGCTGCGGCACACAGCCGGGCGCAGGGGACTCCCTGGGCCAGATTCTGAGATGCCCCAGCTGATGGGGTAGAGCTGACAGGTCGTTTCTCCCCCGGTTCTAGGCTGGAGCACAATTCCGGCCTCAAACTCGCCTTCCCTGGCCTCTGCTCATGCGTCCACCTGGCCTCTGCCCAGGTGGTCCTCTCCCTCTCCCTCCCTTCTGCCCTCCTCTCCACACCTCCACGCCCAGTGGGGGGGGAGAGGAGTCACCACCTGTGGGCTCCTGTTCCCCTTCTGTCCCTTGTTGGCCTTGGGACCTGGGCAAATAGCATCTCAACTTCCTTAGCTCTCAAATGGGGAGAATCATGACATTGGCCCTGTCTGCCACCCTGGCATCCTTTGGAACCCTAGGGAATCACAGAAAGCGGAGGGACTTTTGCTGATGGAGGGTCGGCTCAGGACTCTCTCCCCCATGAAGCTTTAAGTGAATACTCCACCCAGACCGAGAGAGTGCGCCCGGGTACCCTTGAGCTGAGTGCTGTTAACACCCGAGATATCCCCTCCATGCCTGGAAAAGCCTGGAGGTTATTAGTCGGCGCTTAATAGATATTGATTAATCGATCAAAAGGGCTTGCCCTCTCATTGTTTTCCCACCTCTCCAACCAGCTTGTGAATTCTCTGAAAGATAAACCTCTTCTTTGCCCTGCCTCCCCTTCCATTTGTCCCATCAGCCATCAAACAACTTGAGCATCTAACAGTCCCAGTCCCACCCTCAGAAAGCCTGCCGTCTGGGTGGCAGAGGAGGGAGGAGGCAGTGAAAAGCCAAGGAAACAAGTAGCAACAGTAACTGCAGACTCTCAGAAGTGCCAAGGTCACCAAAAAAGACAGGCGGGGAGCCACTGGGGGAGGGGTCTGCTTTAGGTCCAGTGGCCAGGGCGGGCCTCTCTGGGGAAAGGGCAAGAAGGTGGGTAGAAAGATGAGGAAGGGCTGGCTGGTGGCCACGGTGGCGGAGCTGAGGGGGAGTGTTCTAGCGAGAAGGACCCATGTCTGCACCGGCCCGCAGTGTGCTCGAGTAGGGAGAGGTGGCCTGTATGGCAGGAGCAGAAGGAAGCAGAAGGCGGGGAGGTGGGACTTGAGACGGAATCAGGAGCAGGTCTGGGGCAACAGGAAGCTACAGAGGCTTTTTTTTTTTTTTTTAAGTTTATTTATTTTGAGAGAGACCTAGAGAGTGGGGGCGGGAGGGGAGCAAAGAAAGAGGGAGAGAGAAAGAATCCCAAGCAGGCTCCATGCTGTCAGCAGTGAGCCCCATGCAGGGCTGAACTCGCGAACCATGGATCGTGACCTGAGCCGAAATCAAGAATTGGACACTCCGGGGCGCCTGGGTGGCTCAGTCGGTTGAGTATCTGACTTTGGCTCAGGTCATGATCTCACGGTTCGTGGGTTCGAGCCCCGCATCGGGTTCTGCGCTGACAGCTCAGAGCCCGGAGCCTGCTTCAGACTCTGTGTCTCCCTCTCTCTCTCTGCCTCTCCCCTGCTTGTGCTCTCTCTCTCTCTCTCTCTCTCAAAAATAAATAAACGTTCAAAAAAAAAAAAAAAAAAGAATTGGACGCTCCACCGACTGAGCCAACCAGGTGCCCCTACAGAGGGACCTTAATCAGGAGAGCCATGTGATCTGTTTTGTGCTGTTGAGACGCTGTCTGTCAGGGATTGAAGACGACATGAACGACAAAAGATTCCCTGAGGATCAGGTCCATCAGAATGTGGGACGTTCTACGGGACAGACAACCTGTCTGAAGAAGCGGCGGGGCGGGGGGTACAGTTAATGACTGAGGAGGCTCAGGAGACATCAGCCGAAGGCAACGCACCGGCCTTGTCTGCACCCTGATTTCCACAAACCAACTGTGAGAAAAGCCATTTTTGACGGCAACTGGGAAATTTGAACATAGATGGAGTATTAGATAATATTAAGGAACCATTGCTAACTTTGTTAGGCATGTTAATGGTATGGTAATTAGGAGAAAAAAAGAACTCCTTATCTGTTAGAGATACAGATTGAAGTCTTTGCAGGTGAAATGGAAGGATGTCTGAGATTTGCTTGAAAATACCGCAGGAAAAAAAAATTCGTGTCTGCGAGAATAGATGAAATGAGATTAGCAAAATGTCGGGAAGTTTTGAAGCTGGGCGATGGTACATGGGGGTTCATTATGCCAGCTTCTGAAATTTTGCATAATAAAAATTTATTATGCATATTAAAATTTTGCATATTAAAAATTTTTTAATAAAAAGTAAAAAGAAATATTTTTATGGGAGGAATTGGAAGGAACCCACCTGTGGACACTCTGGCTCATCGCTTCAGGCATAGGCCCATCCTGCCCCCCGGCAGAGGTATTTGACCATGAACTGTGGGCTCAGACGAACCCAGTCTAGTTCCCAAGCTGGCCGGTTGCTTTCTCGCCTTGGGTCGAGGCGCTCAGTTTCTTACCTGTAAATTGTGGGATTGTTACAAATATTAAATAGAACAGTGCACGTGAAGCCCAAGCTTAGTGCCAGGCAATGGTTGCTGCGCAATTCCTGGTAGCCATTGTGGACGTGGTGCAGACTGGGCCGAGGCACGGCGTGACTGGATTCCAGAAACTTCTCTTGGGGATTAGTCTGCAGGATCTAGAAAGCTGAAGCCAAATACGTGCGTTGGAGTCTATAAGCCGTCAGGCATGCGCACATACCCCGGCTTGCATTCAGGCCCCTGCGCGCACACACACAGAACGTTCTCTCTCCGTGGTGGGGCCAGAGAAGTGCAGGCTGGCCGGGCCTCCTGAGACCCTTCCTCTCTGTCCTGGTTTTTGGTCTGAGAGCCATGCAGCTTCCGGAGCCGAGAAGGAAACGCTTGGGGTCACAGAGACAGCCCTGACAGCTGTGTGTGTGCATGGGAGGGTTAGCCCCCGTCTGCCCAGGTAGCAGAAATAATCCCAGGATCCTGTGCCAGAGAGAGGGAAGCACAGGGGCGCCTGTGCCTGAAGGATAGGGAGTGAGGGAGAGAGAGGGGCTGGGGGCAGAAGAGGCTTCTGGAACTGAGGTCTGGGGGGAAGGGCAGGTGTGCGGAGAGCAGTCTGGGGAAGAGAACGTCAAGGAGGCAGGACAGAGAGGGCCAGTGCCCCCTTCTCACCCCCTTCCTCCCCCCACTGCAGGCACTGGGGCCACGGGGTCTTGATGCAATTCTGTCATCGTTGCTGGGAAGACGCTTTACATCAAATCCTGAGTTGAGTGGCAGCAGGGAGAGAGGGCACCATTCTGCCTTCACTTACTGTATTCCAGAGAACAGTTAGGGGGTTGCTAATCCTGCCCCCGTCACATTAACGCTAATAAAACACCCTGAAGACTCCCACTCTTCAGATGCCAACATCTATTAACTCCAGAGCCTGGTGCCCACTTCCGAGTGGCCTGCATCCGAGTGCACGGGGGGCCCTGTCCTGTGGCTGTCACTGCCTCCTGGGGGTCAGTGCTAGGAGTGGGGGCTCAGAGCCCCCAAAGTCTTGTGGACACCCGTGTTGGAAAGGGGGCTTCTCTCGCTTGTCCTAATCCTAAGGAACGTGTCCCCTCTGCCCATCCTAAGGAGGATCAGGTTCCCTGGTGGCCCAGTCTCCTCACTCCCACCGTGGAAAGGGGTCCCCCTGGTGGTATGGTGGGGGGGGGGCGCCATGCTGGAGCCTCAGGCTTCCTTAGGCCAAGCAGGGCTGGGGGCTGGGCTCCTTTTGACACAGACCAGACACCTAGACGCCAGAAGGTTGAGTGGTCTGCTCAGCATCCTGGGATCAGGGCCCGCGGTCAGGTGAGGCTTTATTCTGCCCGGTGCCGTGCCTCACCCGCCTCACCTCACCGCACACCCTGAGAGCCTGTGGGCTGAGGAACGGCTTCTGGCAAGCCCTGATGGTTCCAGGGGGACCCTCCTTGTGTGATGGCTGCAGGAATCACCTCCTGTCCCTTTGGGTTTTCCTTCCGGGGGACATCTCTCCCCATGGGGGTGAGTGTGGGCATCCCAAGGCGGTAGCGATCAGAGGGGCATCTAGGAGCAGAGCCTCCCCATCACCCACAGCTTTCCCTCGAAGTTCCTTTCTTATCTGAAAAAATTCAGACACGTTGGTCTTCTGCTCTACAGCACGCGCCTTTTTGTTTCAAAATCCTTACCAGTTAAATCACCTAACGTGCTCCTGAGAACCTCAGAGTAAATGCATACTCCAGGAAGCGGGCCATGGGCTCACCAGAACTTTGAGGGACTTGTGGGCCCGAGTTGGGGCAGCGAGGCTTTGGATCATCTGTGCACCTGCCTCACCGTCTTGCTGTGCTCACAAGTAGGGTCACTTTTTATGTGGGATCGGGGGTCTTTCTTAAGGGGCTAGAGTAGTTTCTAGGACTAGGAACAAATGACCGCACCTCGGGTGGCTTAAAACAACAGAAACAAAGTCTCTCACAGGAAGGCGACCAGAGGTCTGAAAGCAAAGTGTTGGCTGAGCCAGGCTCCCTCTGAAGGCTCTCGGGTAGGACGCTTGCTGGCCTCTTCCCGCTTCTGGTGGCTCCCGGTGTTCCTTGGCTTGTGGCCACATCACTCTACTCTCTGTCTTTGTCTCTACATCGCCTTCTCCACTGGCACAGAAGAGGAGCGACCCAGGCTTGTCGGGATGGAGTGTTTAGAGAAAAGCAGCCTCTACCGTTGGGTTGTTGACCATTAACCCACTGAGAAGAAGGTAGTTCTAGGTCTCAGAGGGAAGGAGGTCCCTTACCCTGAGGCCAGCTTGTACCCGAGTGCGGCCAGTAGGTGAGCGGAGTGAGGGGTGATGACGGCATCAGTTCTTTGGGCTCAGGCCTCATGGGTTCATAGGGCACTGCCGCCCTGAGCACTACTGTGATGGACACCCTGTCCCGAGGGGACTCCCCCCCAGGGTGGCGTTATCAGCTGGGGCCTTAGTCACTCTCCTCTGTCTCTGCACTTTGGTCTGAGCTTCAGGGGCTGCTCGGTTCATAAGGAATGTGTTCTCTGGCCCACAAGCATGGTGGGAGGCGGGCAGCCACCCCTGCGCACCAGCCGCTGCGGGCACCCGTGGCCGTGGCAGGAAGAGCTCCAGACTGTCTCTCTGGCATCCCGGTGAGGGGCATGGAGTCAGCCTCCAGGCTTCCTTTAAGACACCGGAAAGTGCCGTGGAAGCTGAGAAGGGGGAGGCTTGAGTATTTGTGAGGAGAGAGACCCAAGCATGTGACCGGGTAGGGGCCGCTCTGCCCGCGTTATCATCCTCTACATTTGAATCAGTGTTGTCCCGTGACAAAATCCCACTTCGAAGGCCAGCAGCACCAGCATGGCTCCGGCATCTCTTAAGCCGCCTTCGGGCACTTCCATCCGAGTGCGTTTCCATCGACCAGACGCCTTGCTTTCCGGTCACTC
Source organism: Paguma larvata (assembly GCA_030068075.1). Classification (NCBI taxonomy): domain Eukaryota; kingdom Metazoa; phylum Chordata; class Mammalia; order Carnivora; family Viverridae; genus Paguma; species Paguma larvata. The sequence goes on from CM057831.1 coordinate 11,838,701, forward strand.
CTCAGCGTTGACCCGAACAGCTGCCCACAGCCCGATGGCTCCCTGTGTGCCAGGCTTGGCTCCGAAATGCCTCCCATTAAAAAAAAAAAAAATCACATCTGGTACGTTCGGTGGCCTTCAGCCAAAGCCTTTGAGAGTCTACAAAGGCAGCAGGCGTCCATTGTTTGAGGATGGCTTTGGCTCTTGGAAAGAGCTGCAGAGGGGCCGGCGTCTCCCGCCCTCAGCTGCCGTCCCTCTGGGGGCCACGGCAGATGCGGCCACACGGCGCCTGGCCTTCAGAGCTGTCGCACCCCTTCCACGCCCTGGTGCATTTTGCACGGTTCGCGGGGGCTCCCCGGCAGGACTGAGCTCCCGTCGCCCCCACCAGTAACCAGCTCAGTCACCTTTGCGCTGGCCTTTCTCCTTCCCCGTTTTCTCTCTTCCCACCATGGCTTTCCCAGAGATCTCTTCCCCCAAAGCAGCAACCTGCATGGAAGACTGCATTTGGGGGACCCAGGCCGACAGCTGCCCTGCAGGCTTTCCCTAGAGCCTGACAAGTGACTCGCATCTAGTGAGATGTGTCCTCAGGTGTTGTCTCATGGGCCATTTATTTATTTATTTTTCTTGCTCTCCATTCTTTTAAAAAACTTTTTTTTGATCTCTAACGCACACAGCCTACAACTCACCCGTTTCAAGTATGCGACTCAGCAGTTCGTGGTGTATTCACAGAGTCATGCGAACATCACCGCAAGGAATTTTAGGATGTTTCCATCATTCTGAAAGGAAACGTGGTACCCATTAGCAGTCACTACCCATTTCCCCCTCACACCCGCCCCCCACCCCAGGCAACCACGAATCTAACTTCCCGTCTCTATAGATTTGCCTATTCTAGATGGTTCCTTTAAATAGACTCATAACAAATGTGGCTTTTTGTGTTTGATGTCTTTCGTTTTGATACTCTTTTCAAAGTTCATCTATGTTGTAGCGTGGATTATTCCTCTTTTTTTTTTTAAAATATCAACACGTATTTACCCATTTCCCCCACCCACTTCCCCTCTGCCATCAGTTTGTTCTCTTTAGTCGAGTCTGTTTCTTGGTTCATCTTTTTATCCTTTGCTCATTTGTTTTGTTTCTTAAATTCCGTGTATGAGTAAAATCATACGGATTTGTCTTTCTCTGACTAACTTATTTCACTTAGCATTATATTCTCTAGCTCCATCCATCTTGCAGCAAATGGCAAGATTTTATTTCTTTTATGGATGAATAATATTCCATTGTTTACTTTTACCACTTCTTCTTTAGCCATTCATCAATTGATGGATACTGGCACGGTGTTCATAGCTTGGCTGTTGTGAATGATGCTGCTATAAATATAAGGGGGCATGTATCCCTTTGAATTAGTGGTTTTGTATTCTTTGGGTAAATACCCAGTGGGGTGATTAGTGGATTGTAGTGTAGTTCTATTTTTTTTTTAATTTAAAATTTTATTTTTTTAAGTTTATTTATTTATTTTGAGACAAAGGGGGTGAATGGGGGAAGGGCAGAGAGAGAGGGAGACAGAGAATCCTAAGCAGGCTGCGTGCTGTCAGCACACAGCCTAATGCGGGGCCCGATCTCATGAACCGTGAGATCACGACCTGAGCTGAAATCCAGAGCCAGACGCTTAACCAACTGAGCAGGCACCCCAGTGTAGTTCCACTTTTAAGGTTTTGGGGAACCTCCATACTGTTTTCCACCGCGGCTGCTCCAGTGCGCATTCCTGGCAACACTACAAGGGAGTTCCTTTTTCTCCACATCCTCGCCAATACTTGTTTCTTGTCCTGTTGACTTTAGCCATTCCGACAGATCCGAGGTGACACCTCACTGTGGTTTTGATTTGCATTTCCCTGATGGTGAGTGACGCTGAGCATCTTCTCATGTGTCTGTTGGCCGTCTGGGTGTCTTCTTTGGAGAAGTGTCTGTTCATGTCTTGTGCCCATTTTTAATTCGATTATTTGCTTTTGGGTGTTGAGTTATTTAAGTTCTTTATCTATTTTGGATACTAACCCTTTATCAGATATGTCATTTACAAATATCTTCTCCTGTTCTGTAGGTCGCCTTTTAGTTTTGTTGATTTGTTTTCGTTGCCGGGCAGAAGCTTTTTATTTTAAAGTAGTTCCAATAATTTATTTTTGCTTTCATTTCCCTTGTCTCAGGAGACACATCTAGAAAGATGTCGCTATGGCCGATGTCGGATAAGTTACTGTCTGTGTTCTCTTCTACGACTTCTATGGTTTCAGGGTCTCACATTTAGGTCGTCAATCCATTTTGAGTTTATTTTTGTGTATGGTCTAGAAAGTGGTCTAGTTTCATTCTTCTGCATGCTGCTGTCCAGTTTTCCCAGCACTGTTTGTTGAAGAGACATCCTTTTTCCCATTGGATATTCTTTCCTGCTTCGTTGAATATTTGACCATATAGTGGTGTGTTTCTTTCTGGGATTTCTATCCTGTTTTATTGATCTCTGTCTCTGTTCCATACTGCTTTGATTATTACAGCTTTGTAATGTAACTTGAAGTCTGGAGTTGTAATACCTCCAGCTTTGCTTTTCTGTTTCAAAACTGCTTTGGCTATTCAGGGCTTTTTGTGGTTGCATATACGTTTTGGATTGTTTGTTCTAGTTCTGTGAAGAATGCTGTTGTGGGGTGCCTGGGTGGCTTGGTGAAACATATGACTTCGGCTCAGGTCGTGATCTCATGTTTCATGGGTTTGAGCTCCACATGGGGCTCTGCGCTGACAGCTCAGAGGCTGGAGCCTGCTTCGGATTCTGTGTCTCCCTCTCTCTCTGCCCCTCTCCTGCTACTGCTCTCTCTCTCAAAAATGAATAAACATTAAAAAAATAATAAAACAAAAAATGTTTATTTTGGAAGAGAGACAAGTGTGAGCAGGTGGGGGGGGGGGGACAGAGAGAGAGGGAGAGAGAGCATCCCAAGCAGGCTCCATGCCGTCAGCAGAGTCTGATGTGGGCTCAATCCCACAAACTGTGAGATCATGACCTGAGCTGAAATCAAGAGTCAGATGGACTGAGCTGCCCAGGTGCCCTGTTTTGAATTTATTTTTGTGTATGGTGTAAGAAAGTGGTCCAGCTTCATTCTTCTGCGTGTCGCTGTCCAGTTCTCCCAGCACTGTTTGCTAGAGACTTTTTTCCACTGGATACTTTTTTCTGCTTTGTCAAAGATTAGCTGGCCATATATTCGTGGGTCCATTTCTGGGTTCTCTATTCTGTTCCATTGATCTATGTGTCTGTTTTTGTGCCAATACCCTATTGAGCTCTCTCTTCTTTTAATTTTTAATTTTATCGTTAGCTTCGGCAATGCATTCCCGTATTATTTCATGATTTAAAAGGTACAGAAGAATTCCTATTCTCACCTCAGAGGCAACCAGTATTTCCCAGTTTAAATGTAATTTGGGGGATGTTTCTAGCATATATGAACAATTATGAGTATATTGTGTTCTTCCTTTTTTTTTTTCCACAAACGGTGACATATATACACACCATTCAGCCCCTCCTTTATTTATTTAACATCAAATCTTATAGATTATTCCTTATCATTACCGAAAGGACTTAAACATTTTTTTAGCGTTTATTTATTTTTGAGAGAGAAAAAGAGAGAGCATGAGCAGGGGAGGGGCAGAGAGAGGGAGACACAGAATCTAAAGCAGGCTTCAGGCTCTGAGCTATCAGCACAGAGCCAAAGGCAGGGCTCGAACTCATGAACCATGAGATCATGACCTGAGTCGAAGTTGGACGCTCAACGGCCTGAGGCACTCAGGCGTCCCCAAAGCACTTTTTATTCTTTTTATCAATGTGTAATATTCCCATTTCATTTAAATAAGTTATTTTGTTAATTTCCCATGAAAAGGCATTAGGTTCTGCCCTCATCATTTATTATAAACAATGCAACGAAAAACCTTCAACAAATACCATTTCCCTTATTTTCAGCTCATCCATAGGAATCATATCTAAATGTAGAAGAACTTTGTCAAAAGGTACATGAACTTTAAATCCTGATCCGTGTTGCCAACTGCCTTCCACAGAGGTCATAGCAATTCGCCGTCCATCGGCAACGTACGAGTGTGCCGGCTGCCCACTCCTTCGCCAACCGGATGGGCGAAAAATGGGATCTCCGTGTATTTTAATTTGCAAGTTTCTTATCATTCTGTAAAACGTTCATACCTTTTGCCCATTTCTCTGCTGGATGTGGTCATTTGCTTGACGATTTGCGGGCGCTTTTAATGTATCAGAGAAATGAGCTCTTCGTCTGTAATATGAAGGCCTGAAACCGTTTCCAGTGGGTGAAGCCTGTTGCTTTTGTGTATTACCGTTCAAAACTACGCAGGTGCTCCCTCTGAGAAGGTATTCTGTTGCCCACCCCTTTGACCGGAGGTAGTTGCGTGACTCGCTTTAGCCAATTAAGTGTAGACAGAAGCATGTTTGTCATTCTGGGCTGAAGTCTGAATTGCCAGCACTTCGATTCTCTTTGCTGCCGCCGCAGTAATTGGCATCGGCGGATGATGGCTGTGCCTTCAGCCGAGGAACCCACAGTGAAGGTGGCGGTAGTGACTACATGGGAATGGAGACCCTGGCCGGTCTGCAACAGAACACGTAGTGTGGGCAAGAGAGAATCCTTTGTTGTCTTCACACTACTAAGACTTCGGCTTTTTTCTTGCTGCAGCATAGCTAGCCTGTCTTGACAGATGCGGATGAGTTTTGCCACAAAGAACATTTTTTCATTTTGATGAGGTTAAAATACTCAATTCTTTATTTTAAGACTTCTGGGTTGGTACCAGAAGCTCTTCCCCACTTCGGGGATTATTATTTTAAACGTTCTGTCCTGGCTGGTCGCAAATCCATGATTTCTCTCCCGACCTGAAATACCGCCAGGCAGATCTGATCGTTGCTGTTTCAGAGTTGAAGAAGCAGAGCCTGGGGTGGCGGCGGAACCAGCCATCGGCCGCCACAGCCAACCTTAGATTACGCCTGGCTGCTACTAAGAGACTTGCCTGTAGATACTTACCCCAGTTAGGAGTGTGTCCTTTCACACCCAAGTCCAGAGTTGGGCATTCAGGGGATGCCAGAGGCTCAGGCTTCATATGTACTTCTTCTGCTTGACCCTTCTTAGTGTGCAACTTTCGTCGACTTCGTGGTCTAAGGGTGTCTGCAGGAGCTCCAGCCATCGAGTCTGAATTCCAGGCAGGAAGTAGGAGGAAGAGAGTAGGGTAAAAGGGCCCGGACCGATTGTTCCTCTCCCTTTCAAGGAACTTTCTTGGAAGTCTCACCGAAGGATTTTTGTTTATTATGTCCTTGCTCAGAACTCTGTGAGAGGGCCGTGACTTGATTCAGAGGGGCGAAAAATGTTTTACTATGTATATTTTGAGAAATGTTTTACTATGTGTATATTTCAAGTAGTGTTTTGCTAAGTAAGGAACTGCTGGGCAGGTGGGTGTCGGTGTGACAGAGCGGTGCAGGCTGCTGCTAAGTTGTGGAGATAAAGCTCTCTGACAGCTTCGGGGCTTTGGAGGCAGGACGTGCTCCTACAAAAGAGCTCCCTTTGTGGTGTCTCCTCCTTGGTTCTTTGCCGTTCCCAGGCCACTCACAGCTTTTGGGGACTTCTGGGATGTGGCCGCACCTGTGTGTGGAAGGCGGGGGAGCCGGAGGAGGGAGCCGGCCGCTCTGGGAGTCAGAGCTCTGGGGATCTGTGGCCCATTCAGCCCCACCTGGCACCGACTGGCTGTGGCTTCGCCTGCTCTGAGCCCATTTCTTTCCCTGCAAACCTGGGTAACGAGAGCCCCTTCCCAGGGCCGCTGTGATAACAGAATGGAATCATGTCTAGCAAGGCTTTTGGGTTTGCCGCTGTTGACCTTGGGACAAGAAGAGAAGGCTGCCTGAGAGTCCCCGCTGCCGCCAGCTGGCCCACGGAGCCGGGGCGGCCGGTGTCGTCAGAGAAAGGCCTGGAGGAGAAGGGCGTGCTGCTCACCTGTGCACCTGCTCCCACACTTCCCACGGCTCCCTGCCCTTCCTTCGAGGTTTCTTCACCAGCCCCACAACTCTGGAGTCACCTGCTCGCTGTCATCCAGCCTCCTTCCCCCCTCCAGCCCTGCCCCGGCCTCTCTCAGACAATGGCCCATCGCTCAACTCATCAGCCCCCTTAATGCCTTCATTTACTTCATCCTCCCCTCAGTCACTGTCTCCAAACATCCCTCTCTCCTGCCCTTTCCTTCTCCCCACTTCCGTCCTCTCCCTGAACCGAGTCTCCTCAGCCTCCTGCTCGGTGCCTTGTATTAGTTAGGAGAGGCTGGACTTGCACCCTGGTTACTAAAGACCCTCATCTAAGTGGCCTGATGGGTATATACACATTTGTTTCTCGTCCACAAAAATCTGGGGGTGCCTAGGGGGCTCAGTCGGTTAAGTGCGAGACTCTTGATTTCGGTTCAGGTCACGATCTCACGGTTTGTGAGATTGAGCCCGCGTCAGGCTCTACGCTGAGAGCGTGGAGCCTGCTTGGGGTTCTTTCTCTTCTCTCTCTCTGCCCCACCCCCTACTCACACTCTCTATCTCAAAATAAGTAAATGAATGAATTAAAAAAAATCTGCGTGACTTTCTAGGACAGCTGTCCCCAGTGATCCTAGCAGCTCAGGTCTGGTGAAGGCAGCATCTCGACACCACGCCACGCTTGTCACAAAACCTGAAGGGGAACTAGGGGGCCAGAAGGGACACGCAGGCCCGTGGTTCACTGGCTAGAGCAAGGCGCAGGGCTCCGTTACCGCAGGGGGCTGGGAAACGGGGAGCACATACCGTAGTCGAGTCTGTTTCTAGCAGGAACACGGGCAGTCACCCCCTCCGCCAAAAGCCTATAGAAGCCTCCTACCAGTTCATGGCCAAGTGCCTGCCAGATGCTCGATGATCGGGCCCCACCTGCTGCTCCCCAGCCCCGTCACCCACCTCTCCCCGGTGTGAACGCTGTGCTCCAGGCGTTCGCGCTAAATCCTCCCCCCGCAAAGCCTCTGCTCACCTGCAGATCTCACTCTTCCCCCAGTCTTTCCTAAGTTCTTCAGGGCCCAAGTCAAGGTCAATCTCTTTTGTGAAAAAGCCTCCTTTTGGCTCCACCCCTCGTGCTTTCCCGGCTCAGCGCCCTCCCACGGCTTAGAGCGCTCCCTCGGCTTACTTGGAAGCTCTCTCTCAGCCCCGAGCATATGTTCCTTCTGTAGCCTGTGTCGATTGCAGCCCCTGGAGGTCAAGGGCTGTTTCATCCTCTTTGCCTTCTCAGTGCCCTACTCGGTAGGGCTCTAAGTGATTTTAATTCGAGAACGGTTATTAAACACCTATGAAATGCCAGACACCAAGCTCGGCAAGGAGGAGGCGAAGAACAAGGAAACATGATCCCGGAAGGAAAGAAACTAGCATTTTTGTGTGCCTGCTATGTAACATTTAATGATGAAGACAGAGAGCGGGAGAGCCCTGGCGTCTGCTTGGGGTCGAATCCTGCCTCTGGTTAAATTAGCTACAAGACCTGGGGCGAGTTACTTAACTTCTTTAGCCTGAATTTTCTCACTTCGAGGATAATGCTGATCGTTATCTACGGTATTGGCTTCTTAGGACGGCTTTGTAACAAATTACCGCAAACCGGGTGGCAGGAGACAACAGAAGTGTATTCTTTCTACGGCTCTGGAGACCCACAGTCTGAAATCAAGGTGTCAGCAAGGCCATGCTCTCTCTGAAGGCTCTAGGAAAGAATTACCCTCTTTCTTCTTCCTAGTTTGGTGGCTCCCAGCTTGTAGGTGCGGCATTCCAATCTCTGCCCCTGCCTTTGTATGGCATTCTCCTTCTCTCTCTCTCCCCCGCCCTCCTCTCTCCCTCTCCCTCTCTCTCTCTCTCCCCCCCGTAGGTGTTCTCCTTTTTAAATAAAGACATCGGCTGTTGGATTTGGGGTTCACCCTAATCCAGTATGACCTCATCTTAACTAATTACATCTGCAAAACCCTACTTCCTAATTAGGTCACAGGGTTGACATATATTACGGGAGGGGACACTTACTCAACCCACTATACCTACCTCCTAAGATTGTTGTGGGGATTAAATACGGTGGTTCTTGTAAGTCATTTGGCATAATGTCTGTCGCACAGTAAAACCTCATTGAATGTTAGTCATTTCAGAGCAGTAATATTTTTTATTAAAGATTTTTTAATGTTTATTTATTTTTGGGAGAGAGAGAGAGTGTGTGTGCAAACAGGAGAGGGACAGAGAGAGGGAGATACAGAATTGGAAGCAGGCTCCAGGCTCTGAGCTGTCAGCACAGAGTTCGACGTGGGGCTCGAACTCACGAACTGGGAGATCGTGAGCTGAGCTGAAGTCGGACGCTCAACTGACTGAGCCATCCAGGTGCCCCTAGAGCAGTATACTAATCAAGGTTATTTTATTAGCAAGTATCAGAAACCCAGTTCAGTCCTGGTGTGGCTGGATCTGGGTGCTTAAAGGAGGCTCTTAGGAATTTTTCCCTCTTCATCTCTCAGCTGTCTGTGTCGTCTTTATTCTTGGGCAGTGTCTCCCGGTGAGGTGGCAGAGACATCCCTCCGCAGGGTCCGGGCTCCATTTGACCCGCTGATCGTCCTCAGTGGACAAGCAACACTTCGTTCTCAGCAGCTCCAGCACAAGTCTCAGGGCTGACTTGCATGGAGCTAGTCCGGGCCATGAGCCCACCCCAGAAACAATCTCTGTGGCCAGGGAGATGAATAGCCGTCTGAATGGGGGTGGGGAGAACAGGGAATGGGGGGAGGGTTAGCCATAGCAGAACCAATTGAACAGCCCGTGAGGGAGGGGTAGTTTTCAAAAGGGAAATCACGGTGCCGGGCCATCAGATACTGAGCAGGCGAAGACACGGCGCATCCGCTATGGATCGTGGCCGTGCTGTGTGCCAGCTCCTAGCCCAGTGCCTGGGACGGTGCAGGCGATGCTTCGTGGGTGACTGTGTGAGCGACGCTAGAAGGAACATGCTAGTCACCAAGTCAGTCGCTCGTGGTTTTTCATTACTTCCCACCACAACAGCATGCGAAGGAGGTATTATTATAGCCAGTTTGCAGATGTAGAAACTGAGGCTTGGTGAGTTTCAGTGAGCTGTCCAAGATGACAGAATGAACACGTGCTAGAGCCAGGATTCAAAGCCAGGTGGGTTTCATTACAGAGCCTGTGGCCCTTCTATCATCCCGCACTGCCTTTGTCCTCCAGACTCACAGCCAGAGAAGAAAGAGTTCGAAGCCACACTGCTTGTATAAAATAATGCATATCGTAGTCACCTGCCCACAATTTACCACCTCAGAAGCTCAAACCCCTGATTTTCCTTTGTCTAGGCACTTCTTCCGATTTACTGCCCTTTGTTAGAATGGTATAGAAGCCCCTGGACTTCAGCATCTCTTCGGGTCTTCACTTCTCTTCTGTGATGCTCCACGCATGTAAAAATATCCACATCAGAAAGGTCTGCATGCCTTTTCTTCTGTTCATCTGCATTTTGTAAGTTTTATTTGCAGACCCCAGGTCCAGAACTAAAAGAGTAGCAGAAAAGTTGCTCATTTCCTACAATGATATTTAGGTGGTTTCTAGTTTTCACCTATTGGGAATAAAGCCACTCCGAACATTCTCATGCATGTGCTTTGGTAGACATAAGCCAAAGCACTCATTTTGTTAGCTACGCACTTCGGAGTGGAATCTCCGGGTCATCCGGATCTCTTCCATCAAGTGTTCGTTGCTGTCTGGTTCCTTCCTGTCAGAGTCCCTCAGATTGTGCAGAACTCCTGCCTGCCTAGACCTCGCTAAGCCCGGAGGCAGAGGGTTGACCAAAATGACATCCCGAGGCCCCCTCAGCACGTCTCCGAAGGATTAGCCATAGGTCTTCGGCCCCAGCTCCCGCCAGCGTCGCTGTTTGCTCATGAAAACGTTTCATGTGATTAGCCAAGTAATGACATCTTAAAACTGTAGAGCTAATATATTACGTAATAAAACACAGGAGCAAATCTCTTTGACACATACTGGTGATTTACTCTGCCAGCCATAAAGATAATTACATTTCAGGTTGATATATAAAAGGCGGCAGGCAGAGCTTATGAAGAATTAGCCTAGCTTCGTTTCGGACCTCTCGGTCCACACGGACCTGTCCATCATTCCTCCCGCAACCGGCCAGCAAACACTGGCTCAGCTGGGCCTGCCCGGTCACTGGTCACCACTGCCCCCTGAAAGGACCTGTTGGCGGCATCGAAGGAATAGCTGGAGAGGCTCGGGTTTGGGGTCCGAGGCCTTCATTCCTACAAGCAGCTCTGTAACACTGCAGGAAGCACAGCCTGGGATTCAGGGGACCCGCTCTCTGAGCCTGCGTTGCCATCTCCAGCCTTAAGCAGGTCACCACGTCACCGCCCGTCCTGGAATCAAAATATGCCCTGGGGCATATGCTCCACCACCTCCTTGGCCTGTTACCCAGGGCTCTGAGCTTTTCGGACCAGTGTTCCAAAGCAGAAGTCAAGTCTCTCATTGATAGGAGCTTCAAAGGACAAAGGGACAAGGCATTTATACCTGGGGCTGTCCTGGTGTCACTGACTTCCGGGATTCCCTTCTCCCACGTTCCCTGCTACCCCAAACCAGGAGTCAAGGGTCCAGAGGGAGATCAGGGAGAAAGGAATCTGGAAGGACAGTCAGGCAGAAGTATCCAAACTCTCTGTTTGGAAACAGGAAATTGAGGAAGAGAGAGAATGTATGGCCGGCTGTATTCACCGAGCAAATCGGTGTCCGAGCTGAGACTAGAAGCCGGGACAAAAAGTACAGAGCCAAAAATGGGAAGATTTTGCTGCCCTGCCAGGTGAGGGAGCCTGGAATCCCATGCGGTGTCTGCTCCTTTAACCGTGGCACAAAGCCGGATCGCAGAGGGAACTGAGCCCCCGCTGCCTTGCTCTGCCTCCCCATCCCTTCTCTGTTGCTCCGGTCGGCGGTGGCTTGTCCAGGGGAAGGTCCGGCTGCAACCAGGGGGATGGACAGAATGAGCTGGAGAGAGCGGGATGGCTGATCCTCAGACGTGGGGAAAGGGGCGACCTGGGAGGTAAAAAGTGCGGGTGATTAAGGTTGGAGTAGCCATCCTGGTGAGCCTCCGGGAACTGGACGCCAGGGCTCTTGGGGTCTCCTGGCCTCCCCCCTCTTCTCTTGATCCTCTGAGGCCCTCACCTCACCTTTGGTGTTCCACTAGAAAAGGTCTTCATTGTCTCAAACCTGTGCAGAGCGCCTCCTGCTGGTCGGGTGGGGGGACCTCAGAGTTTGGGAAGCAACACTACAAATGTGTGGTTCATCACAAACAAACAAACAAACAAACAAACAGACAAACAAACGTTTCCGAGGGGTCGGGGCTGAATCCTGTGAGCTCCCAGCCCCTCTTCCTGGGCTTGAATGCAGGCACGGCAGGCCTGGGGCGCAGTAAGCTGGGGGGTGGGGGAGAGGGGAGGGCGGAGGAAGCCTGTTAGCGGCCTCAGAAGAACCAACAGAGGCCCTTCCGTGTTCTGGAATGTGCAAACTCAGACGCCCGGCACATCCCTCAGCTCCCAGCCCCAACCCCCTGCCGAGTCACTGAGCCAGACAATGGGCATTGGGAGGGGTCTTCCGAGCCCCTCTGCGGGGAGGCCGCAGGGGTCTCTAGAAACCCCCAGGCCCCTCCTCCTGCCCACTCTCCCCTCCCCAGCCCCTCCCCCGCAGACAGTCTTCTGCAAATCCGTCGCGGGCGCGGAGTCCGGGAGGCAGTTTCGCGGGCTGCGGAGCGCGGGAGCGCAGGCTCTTTGAGTGACAACGGGGCGGGGGCCCCGCGGGGCGTCCATTTGTTCTCCTCCGCGGAGGAGGCAGATAAACAGCGCCGCTAACGACCGCGGCTCCACGTCCGCGGGGCTTCGGGGAGCCGTCCCAGCGGGGAGCCCGGGAGAAGATGAATCCCGTTGAATGACACAGGACATGGCAGATTGGATGTTTAATTTGGGTATCTCTTTAGAACACCCCCACACCCACCTCCTCGGCTCCCACTTAGCATCCTGCCGGAGAGGGAGCCCTGCTCCTCACAAATTGCCTTGTCAGGCGCAGAGACAAATCCCAACGTGACTGATGTCTAGGTGGGTCCCTCCAAGTGCGGGGAAAGCGACCGGCACGACTGCAGAATGTGCCCTCCTACGGAGACCAAGCGTTGTGCCAGGCCCAGAGATTGGAGTCAGACATCGAGAAGGACCGCCAGCCAGCGGGGAGGGCCACGGGCGAGGGCCACCGGGGTGGGGGGGCGGGGGTTTGTTCTGGGGTCTGCTGGAGGCAGCAGGAGGGCCAGGCGACCCTGGTCTGGCGGCCACGGAGGACCTGCTGGTCGGGGGGGGGGGGGGGGGGGAAGGGGGAGAGGAGAGGAGGCCTGCCCTGGGTCCTCCAGGGCGGGGCGGGGGGCCCCGGGCCGCCTTGGGGTGCAGAGGCAGGCGCAGCCTCCGATGTCAGCCAGGCTTCCCCCGAAGACTCTTCTCCTGAGCTGTGTGATCACAACCTGTCAGTCCCGCTTCCCCTCCAGCCTCACCTGCCTCCAGATCTTTCCAAACAAGGAAGGGAGCTACAAACATGGCAATCACCTTCCCTGGCAGCCGCAGACAGCTGCCAGGGCACAGCTAGGGCTGGAGGCCGGCCCAGCCTGGGTGGGGGAGCTGAGGGGGCGGTGGAAGCAGGTTGTGGCAGGCCTCTGTGCCTATCTAGAGCTCATGCCTGGAGCCTTCCCCCTTCACCCCCCATACACAGATTGTGAGGGTGGCCGTGGGCACCCCTGGGCACCCCTGAGCCAGGCCAGGGCTCGGCTTCAGGGACCAGCACCTCAAAGGTCACCTGCTCAGGCAAGCAGTTCTGGAAAGAGCCCTAGGGGTGAGGGTGAGGCGTGAGAGTAGGACTAGATAGTGGCTTTCTGCCAACACTTGGGTCACCCGAGCGAGCCCCTTGGCCTTGGCCTCTTCGGTTGTGACACACAGCAGCTGGGGGGCTCCCCCACCCAGCCCTGTCATGCTGGAGATGCCTTACAAGGAACCGAGGTGGCATCTAGTCCCCAAAGAAACCACACCTGCTGGGCTGTGGAGTGGCCCTGTCCTCTTGTCATGGCCTGCACGGCCACCCGACACCAGCACAGCGGAGTGTCGAGGTGGCTAATCCGGGCTGTGTAGGATGAAGAGGGCCCAGTAGAACAGACTCCCCAGGCTTGAGTGACCTGGGGCTTTTCAGTGTCCCCAGAGGGCTGGAAGTAAGAGGCCCACGAGGGGCATCTGGACCCTCCCCACCTTCCTTCCCGTCAGCCACGGAGGTCTTCCTGCACATGCGAGGGGTAGCCCAAGCCCTGCCCGCCTCTCTCATTCCACGCGCTGTCTCTCTGAGGCTGCGTGACTCCCTCTGGGCTCTCGAAAGCCTGGGGACAAACAGAAGAGGGGTGCGTTCAACACGAACGTGGGTTATTTGCCTCCAATGAAGCCACAGTGTGGATAATTTATTGTACAGATCGAGACGGGTTTTCCATCTGGGCTCACTGAGATCTCCTCTCGAGTCAGAAAACATCTTCTCCACCCCTCCTCCCCCAAGCCCGCCTTCCTGGCTTCCGCCCCTGCAGTGGTGGATGGCTCCCCCCACCACGCCACTCAGGAAACAGCGCCACCAAGGTTCGGGGAGAGCTGAGGGGCGGGCAGGGGCTCTGAGAGAGAAGGGCCGCCTAGAATGTCCCTTTGGCTTAACACATGATGTAGACGGGGAAAATACGGTGACCGTGTGGAAGTTAGGGCGGCAAAGGGTGTCACCAGCTCATCCTGACACTTCACAGGAAAGCCGTTGGGGCCGGGACGCTGAGGCGATCCCCAACGGGCTGTGTCAGAGCTCGGCTCACCCCTCCCCCCGCCCTCTGCAGGGGCCTCATACCCTCCTGTTCTCCGCTCCCTCACTATGTTTTTAGTAAAGTGTCTCCAGGCGCTGTTTCCACCTGCGTTAGAAGATAAGTTACCAGGTGACGTCACATGTAAATTCCTGGGTGATCTCGGAAGGTTCGGTCACCAAGTTAAATAAGACTATTAAAAATCGAACCCCGCGCTTTGTTCCCTGGTCACATCAGGCCAATGCTGATGGCACTTGGGGTCCCCTGAAAGTAGCAGTCCGGAAGCACTTCCTCTGCCATCGGGCGAGGTGACCCTGCTGAGACGCTGGCGGGAGAACGAGCCTGAAGGGAGGCAAGTGGCCCGAGCGGCCTTTCTCTTTCCCGCCTTATGCTCCAGATGGGCAGAGGGAGTGCCCTCCTGGTCCTCGTCTGAATCAGCCTCTGGCGGCCTCTCTTGGTTGGGGTGACTTGGGAGAGCAGATTACGCAGGCAGAACTGAGAGAAGGAGGGAGGGTGTTGCTGCGGCCCAACGCTAGCAGCTTCTGCCCGCCGATCCCAGCGCCATCCCTCTGCTGGTTCATGGGCGCACGCGTTTTCTCGCCGCTCGCTCTCCCCTGCCGTCTCCACCCTTGGTGTGGAACTGTGCTTGGTGGGGGCACCAGCTGTGCTCGGTGGGGGCACAGAAACGGGCCTGCGGGTTGGAGCGGCTCGTCAGGAGCTGCAGGAAAGACTGGGGACGGACTGCAAGATCTTGCGGCCTGTCCTCTGCCCAGCCACTGCCGTCCCCTCTGTCCTCAGATGAATCACGTGCGATGGAACAGAAGCTCAAGAGCTGTGCAGCCGGAAGACCCAAGTCTTCCTCTGGTAACTGTCGCCGAAGTTCATTTAGCGTCAGTTTCTTCATCTGTAAAGAGGCGGGTTGGCGAGACCCACACCGGGCTGGAGGATCAAGGGAGCTTTGGCACGGGAAAGGACTTGGTAGTCTGCAGAGCGATGCGTAGATGGGAGTTACAATTGCGGTTCCCGCTCCCGTGTAGGAGGAAGGGAGAGCCTGGCCAGGTCACTTCACTGCATGGCATGCCCCGTCAGGCCACCACCCACCCAGACAGGTGCATGGTTCACGTAAGAGGGGAAACAACAACCAACACCCAAAACCGGGGGCGTGATGCTCAGCCGCGTGGGTCCGTCTCCATCCAACAGGAGACCCTAGGACCTAAGCCAGGTGAGGACCCTCTGAGCACTCATGGAAGCTTTCATGGGCTCTGTTGCAGAAGGGACGAAGGCTGGGGCAGGGGATGGGCTCCTCAAAGGACAGGTTACTACAAACCAAGCCAACCCATGCCAACCAAGGCTGTTGAGCATCCCCTTGGTGCCCGTTCCGGGCTGGATATTCTATTAGGATCTACAAAAACTCTGAAGGGTTTTACAGACCAGTTGAGATGATAAGGTAGCCCTTCAAACAGGGAAATAACTGGCAACGTGGACTGCCGCACCCACGAGTGTGGAATGAAGGAATGTCCACCCCCCGTGCCCTCCCGGCAACAGTGGCCCTCCTTGGGGGAAGTGGAGTCTTCGTCAGGTGAGCGGGGAGCTTGAGAGGCTGGGAGAGGGGGACACGGGGTGCCAAGTATCACGTAGGCCCATCTTCTACCTTTCAACACCAATTCTCTGACACCAGCTGGGTGTCCTACGATTCAAATCAATTCTGACACTATCCACCCAGAGTTAACACAGACCCCCAGAGGTCACAGGGCTTGGTCCCATGAGACTGCCCCCACTTCAGGTGCCAGCTGCAAGTCCTGGGTCCCTGAGCCACCCACACTTCCTCCTGGCCAGCTCTAAATTCCGGAGTTCAACATCGACCCCCCACCCCTTTCAGGTTCAACAATTTTCTAGAATGACTCAGAACTCACTGAAAGTGGCATACTTAGGATTATTGTTCTATTGTGAAAGAGACAAATGAATTGCTAGAGGAACAGGAATATAGGGCCAGGTGCGGCAAGGGCCAAGCCCCAAGAGCTTCTGCCCTGTGGGGTCCAGATGCGTCTCCCTCCCCGGTACCTCTCCTTTCATACGTTCCCAACCAGGCAGTCAGTTCTCAGCCTCATTGTTGAGAGTTTTAGTGGAGGTTTCGTTCCATAGGCAGGATGGGTTAAGTCCTTGGCCATTTGATGGAACTCCGTCTCCAGCCTCCCTCTCCTCCCTGGAGATCAAGGCTTAAAGTCTCAGCTGCCTGATCACTTACGCTGGGTTTTCCTGAAGACCAGCCCAGCCCTCATTCAGAAACTGTCTAGTTCCCCACCATGAGTCACGTCATTACCATAGACTCAGGTGTAGTTGAAAGAAGCATGAAAGAGACAAGTTATGAATAACAACAGATACTCCTATGGTTCAGGAAATTCCACGGGGTTTTGAAGCTCTGTGCCAGAGTGTAGGACAAAGACGGAATCTATTTTCTTTTTTCCCCAAATTTGAACACAACCTTCCGACTCACCGAAGGGTCCAGGGCCTGGTTGTAATGGGGAGAATCCAGAGGGTTGTAGGGGCTGGTGGCTTCACGAGGAGGAGCAGCTGAGAGACCGGGGGGCGGGGTGGTTGAGCCAGGAGAGTATACGGAAGACGGGGTCAGAGATCATCTCGAGTTAACTCGGGGTCTGTCCTGTGGAAGAGGAGGCTCTGGAGAACGGAATTTGGACCTTGAGTGGGAGTGACAGGGAACCAGGTTTCAGTGACAGCTTCCTGGCAACAGGTGGGCTGTCTTGGGAGGGAGTGAGCTCACAGCACTGGCGATGTTTTAACCAAGCTCAGTGCCAAGTTCTACATGAGCAGGGACTCAGTCAGGTTTGGTCTCGGCTGTATGCCTGGGGCCTGGAGATTATCTGGCAAAGAGTAAATATTTGGTAAATATTTATTTGTTGAATGCTCATTTGTCAAGACTCCAGAAGTTAGATTAAATAGCATGAAGGCACAGGCCCACTCATAATCTTTAGAAGCTCCTACCGTATCCAGCCATTGTGCTGTTTGCTGTTTGTTTTTTGGTTTTGTTGTTTTTTTTTTTTTTTTTTGAGGCCAAAAATACAAAAGCAAAACCCAAAGAAACCAACCAACCAACCAACCAAACAAACAAACAAACAAGAATCTCTTAAGCTCACAGTTAGTAGGGAGACAGACATGTATATCTAGAAAGAAGTTCAGTAAAGAACAAAGCAATTCCGGGTGCCTGGGTGGCTCAGTCAGTTAAGTATCCGACTTCCCTCTCCGGTCATGATCTCTTGGTCGATGAGTTCGAGCCCCGCGTCGGGCTCTGTGCTGACAGCTCAGAGCCTGGAACCTGCTTCAGATTCTGTGTCTCCCTCTCTCTCTTTTGTTTTTGAAAAGCCAGAAACTCACAAAGATGGAGACCATGGGTGAGGTGAAAATAGCCTAAGAAGTTTGGAAACTAGAAAAGCAATGAATGAGGGTAAGATTTAGCAAGCCGGAAACCGCTGAGGGGGGTGGATCTAAAAATCCCTCCGCCCCCCAATCCCTCCACAGTCTCTGGTGTCTCTGGAGGTAGGGCAAGGGAAGGAGCGAAGTAAGGAGACCTGGCCGAAAATGGCGAACTTTGCTCTCTGGGTCCCCTCTCCGAATCTGTGTGGCTAAGGTTAGTTGCCCCTTCCCCGTGTCAGCAGAAAACTGAGGTTCGTGCCCTGAAATGGTAAACTAGAGCGTCTCCGGATTGGGATACCAGGTTGAGGATGGATATGTTGCTGAAAAAGTTGGCGTGGCCAGGTGTGAAATGAACTCCTCTATCCAGGGCGCTGAGAGTTCCTCATTCCTCTCATCCTGCTGGCCAGGCCTTCACTCTCTGGAGACTGGAGGCAGGAGACCGGGAAGTTTTCTCTGGAGAATCCGATGAACTCAAGAGGGAAGTCTTAAAGATACAGACGCCAGAGGTTCCCCAATGAAACAGCCCATCACCCTACTTAAATCTCACTGTCAGCAAGTCCCATTCACCTAGAAAGAGCTTCCAATCAGCACGCGGTGACTACTCTTCTATAGTTGCTGACAATCCAGGTTTGTGATTTATATAAGGAAAGTCACCAACATGACAGATAGGGGCCAAGACAAACAGAAAGAAACTACTCAGCAGAAAGAAGTACTATGCAGAAAAAGGAAAACCTCAGAAAAGAGATCACGAGTATCCTTCGTGGGGTAAGTGAAGAGATTTACAGGAAATAAGACATGGATGCTATAAAAAAAGAACCAAAACAAAGAGTTCTTGTAAATTAAAAATATGATCGCAGAAATGAAAAATTCAACAGAAGCAGAAGAGGATAAAATCTAAAAAAAAACAAAAAAACAAAAAAACAAAAAACTCCCAGAAAATAGAAAAGAAGAAGACAAAGAAAATTTGGAAAATGGGAAGGTAAGAAAACCGAAGGGGCAGCCGGCTGGCTCAGTCTGTAGAGCGTGTGACTCTTGATCCCAGGGTTTTGGGTTTGAGCCCCACTTTGGGTGTAGAGACTACTTGAAAATAAAATCTTAAAAAAAAATGGAAGGAGCAATTCAAGAGGTTCTCTACGTGAGTCAAAGGGTTTCTGGTAAAAGAAAACAGAAGGAAGGAAGTTGGAAATTAACCGGAGCCACTCTGGGCCGGGAGGATTCGAGTTTCCCTACTGACAAGGCCCACTGAGTGCCCGCTAGTGGAAAAACAGTCGCCACCAAGGCACAACGTCGTGAAATGTCAGGACCCTGGGGACCTATTCTATGAGCTTCCCACAAAGGATCAGACCTCAGAATGGCATCTTTACAGTCAAAATCATGTACCTACAGATCTAACAGAAATTATAGTATAAACAGTCAGGGTGTGGAGGGTGAGAAGTTGTGTGTGTGTGTGTGTGAGAGAGAGAGAGAGAGAGACAGACAGACAGACAGACAGACAGGAGGGAGGAGAGCCAGATCCTCATTCTTCATAGTAGAAAGTCAATACATAATGCCCAAAATGGCAAAAACCAAGAAGTAGCAATATAAGCACATTTTAAAGCGATGTGGAGGTAAAATATCCAAAGAATCAGCTAAAAGCCGGGAAAGTCATTGCCTCCAGGGAGTGGTGTCTGGCCCGGGGGAGGGTGTGTGTGTGGCAGGGGGGCAGGGGGTTGCCGTTGCTGTTTGTGTTGTGTTTTGTTTTTAGTATCAACCCCGGTAGAATTATGTAACTCTTTACATTATGTACATTATAACATTGATAAAATAAAACTGTGAAACTAAAAAAAAAACAGCGGGTGCATACGTTTTGTTACAGTATTATACATTTGCGGGTGTCTGTAATCTTTCATAATGAAAATGTTTCAAAGGAAACAATCCCCCCGGCCAGGGATTTCTGTGGGTTGGAGCTGCCAGACAAGCTTGCGGGAGGGGGTTCCTTAAGCTGGGTGCTGAGCTCCGAGAAGAGTTCTGTAGGGTTGGAGGGGAAGCAGGAGGACTTTTGGGGAGGAGGGATGGCCAGAGCAAAGGCTCCGGGAGGTTCTGATGTAGGTGTGCTTAGTAGACTCTTTGCTCTGATTGGGTGAAAGGCCCAGCTTACCTGTACTTTGCTCACAGGTGGGAAATGAGGTGGATTGTTGGGGAGACTGAAAACCAAGCAGAAGGCTGTGGACTTTACCTGCGGGGCCGCAGCGCCCGGTTTTGCTTTCGGGGTGCCTGAAGAAGGGGAACCGTCCTCGCCAAGAGCAGGGACAAAGCCATAGGAGCGGCTGGAGACAGGGAGCAGGGCCGTCGAGCTTCCAGAAAAGCAATGATGGCCTTCAGTGGAAGGAGAGGAGGGCAAAAAGAAGGGTTGAAAGTGGAAGGAAAAAAACGCAGTGGTGACTGGAGGGAGCGGAGGGAGGGGGACCCTCAGGGGAGGACTCTGGGAGTGAGCGGATGGCAGCGTCCAGTTCTAGAGATTGCCCCAGACAATGACACTGACGTGTTTCCGGGGCTTTGCGCTCAGTACGTCCTCAGACCTGGCCTCATTCCGCCTTGCCAGATGGGGAACACAAGGCATCGTTCTCCCCATTTCGCCAGCGGGGAAACTGAGGCCTCCCAGAGGTTAAATGACTTACTTCCTGGGTTCATAATCCAAACGCTCATCCTTTGCGCCCAAATGCCGTAACTTTCCCCAACCTATCCTGGTAGGTGTTAGAAGTAGCAGTCGCCTCTGAGAGAGGCTTGTGGAGGGAGGGGGGGTCCGTGTCCAGGGGGCCGAGTACCCCTGGAGGAGATGCGAGAGAGACAGAAGAAGGCTGGCTAGGCGACAAGAGAAAGAAGCGGTTGTGTAAATGGGAGACGAAGCTCGGGCTTCCAGATGATGTTAGCGACAAAACCATAGGCGAATGAGGCGTCTCGGGCTCCTGCCCTGTGCCGGGGGCTCGGCTCCCTCACTTAGTCCTGGGCGAGTAGGGGAGGCACACGGGAGGAAACTGAAATGAAGCATTTTCCAAGGTCATTTCATCAGCGTGGTGGAGCCGGGGATTTGAATCCGAGCATCTGACTCAGAAACCCGGAGGCTCAATTCTACCATGTCCGAGGCCTCCTGCCTTCCAGCCCAGGGGGTACGGTACAGGAGCAGGAGGGTTTATCATTATTATTATTATTATAACAATTAAAACATCTTTTTAGTATTAAAAAATTTCTTTTTTGCCGTTTACCCAAAGTAGTGATGATTATCATACAAATAAGGAAAAGTAAATCATTCTTGAAAGACAGTGGGACTTCCCAGGTCCCCTCTCCGCGCCCCCCCCCTCTTTGTGCATTCAGCCTAGCGAGGACAGGAACTGGACTGCCTGGGGCCCCCAGATTAGGGGACTTAAGCTGGAGACCCTGAGCCGGTTTCAGAAAGGATATAAATCCTTGGATTGGTGTGCAAAGGTTTGCATGTCCGTACGTTTTTCTCCATGGGGACGGCCATCCCTCAAAGCTGGTCAGGTTCTGATGCTGCCTCGCAGCCCGGCCTGCTGTGGGGGCTGGGGGCCACCCGTGTAGCGAGAGGGGAGTGCGTGGGGGAGAATGCATCAAAGCGTGTGCACGCATACACGCATGCTCGTGAGTTTCATCGAGTGAGTCTGCGTGCAGGCCTCGTTCGTGGGGACGAGTCGAGTGCCTGGGAACAGACAGTCGTGGAGGCGGTGCCTATAAATGCGCGTGTGTGCCTGCAAGGGCGTGTGTGCCCGTGTGTGCCTGCGTGTGAGTCTGGCTGCTGATGGAAGTGTGGGATGTCTGTTTTGGGATCGTGAGCCATGTGTCAGAGCAGATTTGTATAAACAGGTGTAAATTCTGTGAATTTGTCATGGACGGAGGTGGGGGGGGTGTGTGGTTGTGTGGAGGGCAGGTAGATGTGTGTGTGTGTGTGTGTGTGTGTGTGTGTGTGAGTGTGTGGTGGTACCTGGGAAGGAGCGAGTACATGGGTGCAGGTCCGTGTGTGCTGGGAAGGAGGGACACCAGGGGTCCGTGGCATTTTCCGTCCCGGCCCCCAAGCCCTCCGGTCCTGCTCTCGTTTGGGTCTAGAATAGCAACTCAGCCAGAACATCCTTTCAGCTGCCTGTCACCTGCCCTGGGGAACAGTGACAAGAAAATGTGCTTGTTTATATCCAAATACCTTAATAACCATCAATTTCACGTGTGTCAGGGGGAGGGGTGGGGACAGGCAGCATTCAGCTTGAAGGACACACCGATCTTAAACTCGGCTCGCAAGTTAATTTGTGAGCCCGCAAGCCAGCGGGTGCTGGAGCCAGACTCCCAGGCCGCCCAGAGATCCGAGCCCCGTCTCCTGTTTTTTTCACTCCTCTCTCCCTTACATGCCTTTGAGCAGAGCCTCGGAATAACATTAATTTATCCACCGCGTGCATGCCATAAGTTACTTTTTTAATTATTATGATCAAAATATTGCTTAAAATTGACGCCAGCTGCATGTGTTTCTGTCGGAGATCATAATTGCAATTGTAAATTGGGGAGCAGCTCAGAGCCGGGAGCTTCCCTGAGTAACGGCCCCGATACCATTATAGAGAGGCGGATAAAAATAAACCCGCGGATCGCACGGCAAAAATACGCCAGTGCGAGTTAAAAGGATAATTAGCAGAGCAGAGAGGGAAGACGCCAGGCTCCCCCGCGCTGAGGCTCCAGAGCTGGGACTGGGTACTGTGTGGGGGCGGTGGGGAACCGGGACCTGGGGGGAGGGCGGTGGTGGTGGGGCATCGGCGGGAGACTGGGATCTGGGGGGAGGAAGAGGTTGGAGGAGGGAGAGGCAGGCAGGTGGGGTTCTCCCTCTGGACCCCAGTTTCTCCTTCTGTAAACTGGAGATGATAAAAACACTCAGAGTGGTTCAAACCAGCCGATGCATGTGAAAAATGCCCACAACCCACAAATTCCATATCTCGGTAAAGAGATTGTTACTGACACGAAAGGAGAGACTGGCTGTTTTGTTTCTTCTGGGCCCGGAGTTGTTTAGGCTGCATGTATTTATTAATTTAGAGAGTGGGAGCAAGTGAGCGAGGGGCAGAGAGAGAGAGGGAGAGAGAGAGGGAGAGAGAGAGAAGAGGCAAGTGAGCGAGGGGCAGAGAAAGAGAGAGAGAGAGAAGCGGGGCTCACCCAAAGCAGGGCTCGTGTTTCCCCAAAGTGGGGCTCGAACTCACCCTTTGTGGGGCTCGAACTCACCTGACATGGGTGGGGCTCGAACTCACGAACCATGAGATCAACGACCTGAGCCGAAGTCAGATGCTGAACAACCTAGCCACCCAGGCGTCCCTAAGGCTGCCTTTCGAAAGAGGCTGCAGGTCTGGGACCAGACGGCTGCCTGAGAGCACAATGCTTAGGAACGCAAGCCTTGGAGTTCTTTCATTCGCTCATTCATTTGACAATATTTATTGTATTCCGGACGCATTGCAGACCTTCGGTGGACTCCTAGCAGTGAACCCTGCCTGTGGGGAGCTCACATTCTAGTTGCAGAGCCGATAAACAGTGAACATAATAAGTAAAGAGTGGGATTTTCTAGAAGGAAGTTCCATAGCAAATTAGAAAGAGATACGTTTTAGTGGTATGACTTGGGCCCAGCACTACCCAACCTTTCTGACATTGTGGCACGTGCCATTGTCATCATAGAAGGACCGAAAGAACAAGAACGACCATTTATGTAGCACCTGCCACGAGCCAGACACTGTTCTAAGCCCTTGCGCGTATATCAAGCTAGTTAATCCTCGGAAGGAACCCGTGAGGCAAGGAGGAAACGGTGGTATTTTAAGGCTTGTGGGGTGTCCCCACCGAGCCGCCATCGCGTGGCTGTGCCGTCCATACGTCCGCACTCCGGTGCTGTGTTTGCTCCATGTCTCTCTGAGCGTGAATTTCCATAGCTGAGAAAGTGCCCAGCATGCAAACATTGACAAAATGCTTGTGAAGAAGTACTTAGAACAGAGCTTGGCTCATAGTCAAGTTCAAGATATACTTGCTTTTGTTACTAACCGGAGAACCTTGACGGGGGAGTTTCCAGAAGCCGGTTGGGAGCAGAGAGGGGGGGCTTCCCACCCATTAACCGTCAACTAGGCAGTCACACATGCCTGCGGGAGGCCATTTCCAGGGGGAAGGGTCCTTTTCCTGGGCTGTTCTCAAAGAAAGAACAAATCAGGCTGAAGTGAGAGGGGACATTATTCGAAAAGACAATTGCAGTAGCAGGAGGGGGCCTCAGCATCGCAAGGGTCAGACAGAAAGGAGTTTTTTTGTAGTAAAGGAAAGTCAAGGCTAGAAGAACCAGATGGGGGATGGGACGAGCAGGTGGTCATTGGGAATGTTCTTCCCCGAGGTCAGCTGATTCCTGGGAGAGGTCGTGGAAGGAGAGTTTTTTCCCAAGCTTGGATGCTGACTCAGGCTGTGGGCGGGTCAAAGTCTAGGGGAGAGTGGCCTGACTAGAGTTTGGTCAGGTCAGGGGAACAGGCATTTTGTCCCTATTGGCCAGTGGGGACAAACAGTTTGGCTTATCATCTATTATTTTTTTAAGTTTGTTTATTTATTTATTTATGTATTTATGTATTTATTTATTTATTCTCAGAGAGTCCGTGAGCGCTGGCAGCACAGAGCCTGATGTAGGGCTCGAACCCACAAAACCGTGAGATCATGACCCGAGCCGAAACCAAGCGTCAGGCAGTCAACCGATTGAGCCACCCAGGCGCCCCCAGCTTATCAAAAAGTTTGCAGGGTCCTTGTCTCGTGTTGTCACAGGTAAACACGGGGGCATCCTTGCGTCTAAGTCAGATGGGGTTTTCCACAGTGGGCCTTTTCCTGGAACAGAAAAGGGAGGGTGGGGGGATTTCTATAAGATTGCTGTTTTCCAAGAACACCGAACTCATTCAAGACACTGTCCTGACCGCTGCAGGCCAGAGTAAGGGGATGAAGACAGAGGTGCGTTTGGTTGGTTGGCTCCTGATTCCCTTGGTCCCCACATTGGAAGGGGCCCCAGGTGGGGGACGCTTTGGAGGGCTGGCAAGACGGAGACCCCTCCTGACAGGCAGTTCACAGCCTGAGCTGCCCCACCCTCCCCACCTTTGTCCCAGGTAGACAACAGTGCGGGGAGGGGGCGGGGAGAGGGGGAGGCCTGAGAACTCGGGGGTCTGGGCCACCTCTGAACCACCCTCCCTGTTTGGCACAGGAGCTTCCCTGAATAACAGGAAGAGGAGGGGCTCTGTCCCTCTGGGTCTGAGCAGAAGGTGAGGGCGACAGCCCAGGTCCCACCAAGTCAAGTTCACAGCCGGCTGCATGCCTTTTCCCTCCCAAATCCTTTCCCAGCAGCCGCCCTGAGTGCTGTGAGGCTGCCCCGCATTTGTCTGTGGTTGTGAAGCCGAGCTGGCACCCAGAGGGCAGATCGAGGGGCACCCCTTTGTCTATAGGCTGCACCAGGCTGGCTGCTTCTCCCCGTCCTCAGGCACTTCTTGATGTGTCGGCTGTGGGCTGTTTTAGGGCAAGATGGATGCCTCCCTGCAGGGAGAGGGCAGGAGAGGAGCCTCACCCCTGCTCTTTCTCCAGGCTCTGCTCCCCTGCCTGAGCTGGCCCTGTCTCAGCTGCAGCCGCCTCCACCTTCCAGGCCACCGCCACCAGCCTGTCTTCCTGTCGCTCCCGGTGACTCCCTAATGACTATAATCAGGGTGCTCGCTGAGAGGCGGCGGGGAGGGACAGCGAGGGGAGAGTGCTTCCTAGCCACCCAGTCCATTAGTGGGGCAGCGGCCTGTCACTGCGCTGGAGGCAGAGTGACCGGAGAGGGGCTGGGCAGGAGCCCCTGTCTCCCCCACCCCTTCTTCCCTTCCCTCTCCGGGCCTGCTCAGAGCTCTGCTCTAATTATAAATGGTTTGACAACTTTAGGCCGGGCCCTGTAATTAAAAATAAAGAGGAAGACAGGGAGCATTGTCTCCTAAGGACGCCTTTAATTGGCGGAGTTAATTTTAACGGGGCGCCTTGGAGGAGGGAATTCCAGAACGGGGCTCTTGCTGATATGCCCCGTACCGCTCACCCAGCCGGCTTCCCCATTTGTCTCTCCATCAGATGGGAGCTCCGCAGGGCAGGGGCTGCGACTTTCTTTATTTGTCTTTGTCCCTAGTGCCTGGCACACAGTAAGCACTTAATAGATATTTGTGGAATGAACAAAGAGTGAATGGCCTGCTGTGAGGAAGACAAGGATCGCGAGCTTCTAAGGGTGGGATGTGTGTGTGTGTGTGTGTGTGTGTGTGTGTGTGTGTGTGTGTGTTTCTCCCCCCTTCTCTGCCCAGAATTCTCACTCTTAAAATCATGGCTTTGGGCTAAGATGTTCTAGTCAGGGATGGTACCTTACAAGTAACAGACCAGTGCAAGTGACAGGGGAGATACTGAAAGGGCAAGGAGGGGGCTCTCATGGGTTCCCCAGGGCAGGAAGGGAGCTGTGATTAGGACAGGGGAAGCCAGGGGAATCAGGACTCTAGCCTCTCTCCATCTCCTGAGGCCTCCCCACCAGCCAAGACTCCTCCCTGGCCTCCCCCCCTCCCCCTGGGGTCTCCCATCTGCTTGGGGACCAGCTCCTAAGAGGGAGGGGACAGCTGTTCTCTTTTAACTTCAGCTCAGGCTGGAGTTAAATCTTTCCTCTGGTTCTCGAAACATGGCCCAAGACGGGCTGCTATTTTCAAATTTAACTGCATTTTTTTTTTAAAGACAGAGAGTAGGAATAGAAAATACAAACAGCAGAATCTGCTTTTCCAAAGAGCAGGTTCCAGCTGCCTAGGCATCCTGTTAGAACTTACGGGCTCACTTTTCTAAATTCCAAACCACATGATACGCTCCCTCTGGCCTCCTGAGAGCTGGGACTGTTTTGCCCGGCCTCCCCCAGGTGAGGTCCCCACAAGATGCTTTGGGGGAACCCTTTGAAACACAGCATGCCACAGAGTAGGCGCTCAGTCCCTATATGCCACCCAGTTTCCCACCAAGTAGACTTGTTTCGCAGACTGTCTTAGTGTCTCCTAGGAGGAACCAAAGAGTCCCCCCAAAGACCCACCTTTCTATAGCCCCTGGGGTCTAATCGTTCTGTCACCCCCCCCATCCCCCAAGCCTCATCCCTAAACCCTGCCCGTGTCCTAAGCGGCTGCGTAACGGTTTTGAAATATTAAGCCCACGTGTTCAATTGCAGGGTGGCCTGCACCCACTGAAGTCAACGGCACCCATGCCTCTGGGGAGGGCAGCTGCAGTCTAGAACAAAGAAGTCAGTTGAGCTGCTGAATGGATTTTTCGACCTGAGGCAGACACAGATACAATAGTCTGTGAGCAGAGTGATTCTGATTGGCAAGATCTGGAACTTACGAGAGAAACAGTTTAGCTTTAAATTCCAAGAAGGCTTAGCCGAGCACTGACTTTTTAAAATGTAACCACAGAGTGTTGAGGGCGGTAGCAGATACTTATGTGCTGATTGAATTAACCTTTCTCCATGTGCAAACATCTATAGGACTAAACTTTTATTCTCACGTAATGCCACTGACATTAGACTGAAGATTTAATGAGAGATGGGCGTTAACATTGTGCTTACGCTGTAGCTGCCTCTGAGCTGGGCACTGTGCTAATAAGTGCTTGATATATCTCATTTATTACACTCGGCAACCTCGGAAGGGGTATTATGACTGTCCCCGGGTCACAGGTAAGCAACTGTGAATTGCCTGCTACTATGCCCTATAATAATGCCTCTCTCTGTCTCTCTCTTTAAATCCATCTTGTGACTTTTCACTGCTTCTCCTCTGGTCCTTTTGTGTCCTCTTCTCTAGGGGATTATCTATTGACACTTTGTTGGCTTGGAAGCCTTCTCCCGAGGCTTCCAGGGAGAGGTGATCCTTCCCTCTTCCCCGCAATGACTAAGCCTGTGTGCCCTTTGACTTTTTTGTACTTTATATGCAAGACTTTACTATAATTATTTGTGTATGTTGGTCCCTCTTATTGTTCGCTCCACGAGTAATGGGGTTTCCTCTGTGTCTCTAGCCTCCAGCAAACGCTTGGCACAGAGTAGTGGTCTAGGACCCACTACGAACTGAATGCGTGGATGAAAAAACACCGTCGACCACAGGGTGAAGACTTGAAAATAAGTTCTCTACTAGGCAGGAAGGCACTCCTTCTGAGGCAGTTGGGGAGCCAAAAGAGGCTTAGAAAGAATAGTTGAGGGTTTCCTCCGTCCCGCTACCCACAGCTTTCGCTTAGGGACCAGAATGCCAGGGGGTGAGTCTGCCCAGCCCAAGGCAATTTGTACCCTCCCTCCCCCTGGAACTCCCAGAATGCCCTGCACTGGCGGGGGGATGGACAGGGCAGAGCAGAGGCTACCTTTTAGGCAGTGAGAGGGCCTGAGACCCTGCCTCTTGCATCAGCCTCCTGCTGCTATTCCTTCTGGTTCCTGGCCTGCGGCTGGTTTCCAGGGAATCCAGAGTGGCCCCCGATCTGTGAGATGACAGCTGGCGGGACAAGTCAGGGCTAGCAGGAGAGGAGCGGCCCGGTAATCGAGATAGTAATATTTTAGGGCCGCCTGGGGGGCTCAGTCAGTTAAGCATCCAACTCTTGACTTCAGCTCAGGTCATGATCTCACAGTCTGTGAGTTCGAGCCCCGCATCGGGCTCTGTGCTGACAGTGCAGAGTCTGCTTGGGATTCTCTCTCCTCTCTCTCTCTCTCTCTGCCCCTACCCTTCTCACTCTTTCTCTCTCTCAAAATAAATAATCTTAAAAACGTTAGTTTCATTGGAACCAGGGGTGGGATTAGAATGGGGTGAGCGAGACAGAGTCGTTGCAAGTGCAGGATTGGAAAGGGCCTCTATTAAAATTTTGATATTTTGTTCCAATTTTCTGACATTAATTTTGATTTCAAAAAAATTTTTTTTTAACATTTATTTATTTTTGAGAGACAGAGAAACAGAGCATGAGCAGGGGAAGGGCAGAGAGAGAGGCAGACACAGAATCTGAAACAGGCTCCAGGCTCTGAGCCATCAGCACAGAGCCCGATGCGGGGCTCGAACCCACAGACTGTAAGATCATGACCTGAGCTGAAGTCGGCCGCTTAACTGACTGAGCCACCCAAGCGCCCCTAATTTTGATTCTTAAAACATATCGCGTTAAAATATTATTTATCTTGATTGCTGCGTGTTTTGGCACTGCCTTCAATGTATGCCTGAGGTGAGTGCTTTAGTTGCCTTACCCTTTCATGTCCTAGGAGATGGGGCCTCTGTTAGAGGTTGGAGGAGGGGAGGAGGTCTGTATCCCTGTCTTTGTAGGAGGTACAAAGAGGATCCCATTTGGGGAGATTAACTACCAGAGGCACTCTCAACTCCGGACTGATGCAGCAACTGTGCATGGCCTGGCAAGCAGGGCGCAGGCTGGGTGTCAGTCCCCATTCACCCCTTCCGCAGACCCCTCTATACGGAGCACAGTGTGCACAGCTATGCGGGTGGCCTCATCCTGAGAATAGACCATAGGTCGCCCACCCACAGACAGATGCAGCAAAGGCTAAAACGAGGGCCCGAGGACCACGGAGGACAGGCTGGCTCTCAGGGTTACGTGGAACTCTTCCGTGACTGAGGCTTCCCGGGGAGGAGGCGAGGGTGGAGACAACCTGGAGCCCTGACAGGGAGTTTCAGCTTTGAGTTTGAATCTGGAACCAGCTGGGTGTTGATTTTCAAGAGACTTAAGTTTTTTTTTGGATTTTGGGCTCAAACTCACGAACTGTGAGATCATGACCTGAACCAAAGTCAGACGCTCAACCAACTGAGCCACCCAGGCTGCCCTGAGACTTAAGTTTTAAAAGGGGAGTCACTTGGGGCACCTGGTGGCTCAGCCGGTTGAGAGGATCCAACTCCTAATTTCAGCTCAGGTCATGATCCCAGGGTGGTGGGATTGATGCCTGCATCGGGCTCCATGCTGGGCGTTGGAGCCTGCTTAAGATTTCTCTCTCTCTCTCTCTCTCTTTCTCTCTCTCGGTGACTGAGTGGCTCAGTTGGTTAAGTGTCCCACCTAGACTCAGGTCATGATCTCAGGATTGGTGGGTTCGAGCCCCACTTCAGGCTCTGTGCTGACAGCTTGGAGCCTGGAGCCTGCTTCAGATTCTCTGTCTCCCCCTCTCTGCCTCTCCCCAGCTCATGCTCTGTCTCTCTCTCTCTCAAAAATAAATAAACATTAACAATTTTTTTTCGGGGCACCTGGGTGGCTCAGTCGGTTAAGCGGCCGACTTTGGCTCTGGTTATGATCTCACGGTCTGTGAGTCCGAGCCCCGCGTCGGGCTCTGTGCTGGCGGCTCAGAGCCTGGAGCCTGCTTCAGATTCTGTAACTCCCTCTCTCTCTGCCCTTCCCCTGCTCACGCTCTGTCTCTATATCACTCAAAAATAAATAAACGTTAAAAAAATAAATAAATAATTTTTTTTAATTATAAAAAAAGATCTTTCTCTCTCTCTCCCTCTGCCCATCTTCCCTACTCACTATCTCTCAAAATGAAATGAAATAAGATAAAATAAAATAAAATAAGTGACTCAGTCACCTTTACCTGGCAAGATGAAGTGTTCTCTGCTGTCAGCAGAGCTAGAGCTTCAGAGTTGTACTAGTTAATCTATTTCTGTGTAACAAAATACCTCGGAACTTAGTGACCTGGAACAGCGATGACTTTCATAATCCCTCACGGTTTCTGTGGGCCAGGAATTCCGTGAAGGCAAGTAGGTGCAGCTTGTCTCTGTTCTGCGATGACTGTGGCCACAGCTGGAAAGCCCAAGGGCTCAGGGCTGGGGTTACCTCAGGACGCCGCTGGGTGTGAGGAAGGACCTGCTTCGGGGCGGTGCACACTCATGGCTGGCAAGTTGGTGCTGGCTGTTGACGGCAGGGCTCCCTCCTGTCCGCGTTATTTATTTTTTGAGAGAGAAAGCAAACAAACCAGGGAGGGACAGAGAGAGAGGGAGAGAGAAGCCCCAAGCAGGCTCCACGCTGTCAGCACAGAGCCCGACGCGGGACTCGAACCCACACACAGTGAGTTCATGACCTGAGCCCAAACCAAGAATCGAATGTGTAACCGACGGAACCACCCAGGCGCCCCTGAGGACATTATTTAAAACCACCACAAAAACGAAGTTAAATTCGTTTACAGAGAGATAAAGTCATGTTTCCGCACACTTCAGTTATGACTCTGAATGTTTAGACCTATTCCATCCATCCTGTGTGCTCGTTGGATCTGATGTTTTCCGTCCACTTCCTTTGCGTGGGCCGCCGTCGCCTCTCCCCAAGACTCTGTGACAGCCTCGTAACTGTCAGGATTTCTCTGCTTCCAGGCTGTTTTCCACCCAGAGGCCATAGCACATTCTTTCCAAACTGCCGACAGACCGCATCACTCTCCAGCTTAGAACTACTCAGGGGCGGACTTTTTGATTTTACTGACCTACAATTCACATGTCATGAAACTCCCCATACAATTCAGTGGGTCTTTGTGTCGTCACAGAATTGTGCAACCATCAGCAGAATCAATCTTAGAACGTGTTCCTCGCCCCAGAAAGGGACCAGGTACCCATTTGAAGTCACCTCTTTGGTCCCTCAACACCCCTAGTCACCCCTAGCCACCCCTCGTCAACTTTCTCTCTCTCTGGATTTGCCTACTCTGGGTGTTTCATCTTAATGTAATCCTATGACATAGGATTTTATGCGAATTCTTTCTCCCTGCATATTTTCAAGGCTCGTCTCTATTGTATACATATCAGCACTTCATTCCTTTTTATGGCTAAATAAAATAAAAGAGCTGTTTTGTGGATCAACCATGTTTGGCTTATCTCTTCATCAATTTAGGGACATTTGGATTGTTTCCATTCTTTGACCACTATGAATAATGCTGCCATGGATATTAGTGTACAAGGTATATATAGACCTATATTTTCAGTTCGTGTAGGCATGTATGTTGCAGTAGACTTGCTGAGTCATATGGGAACTCCGCCATCCCAGTGGGTATAAAAAGTAGTGACTGTCTCATTGTGTGTGTGTGTGTGTGTGTGTGTGTGTGTGTGTGTGTGTGTGTGTGTTGAGGTTTAGTTTTATTTACTGATTTATTTTAAAAGTTTATTTATTCTGGGAGAGACATTGCAAGCAGGGTGGGGGCAGAGAGAGAGGGGGACAGAGGACCTGAAGCGGGTTCTGCGCCGACAACCGCGAGCCCGACACAGAGCTTGAACCCATGAACCATGAGATCATGACCTGAGCTGAAGCTGGATGCTCAACCGACCGAGTCACCTGTTAGAATTTAGAATGGCACAGAAATGGAGAGAGAGAGAAGGAGACGAAGAACAGCAAGAGATTTTATTGGGGGGACCGAAGTTCCCGGGCGAGGTTCCGGGACTCGGAGGTAGGGGAGTCAGGGAAGTCGCGCCGGGGAGGGCGAGGGCAGGTCTTTTAAGTTGCGGCAGTTCCGGGTTGGATTCCTGGATTCCGGCTGGGGCTGGGGCCAAATACAGTGTTTAGCTGAACTGGATCCTTGTGATTGGCTGGTGATGGTTCCTCCTGGGGTGCCAGATCCTCGTCATTGGCTAGGGGTTCTTCGCAGGGGTTTTTCTCGTTGAGACATTTCGTGGTATAATGGTGCAATCAGCAGGTAGGGTGGTGATTTGGGGCAAAGGCAGGAAAAAAACCTTCCAGGGCCAGGAGGAGGTTGGCATCACCCAGGTGCCCCTAGTTTTATTTTTGAGGGAGAGATAGAGAGCAGGTGGGGGAAGGGGCAGAGAGAGAGGGAGACAGGATCCCAGGCAGGCTCTCTGCTTTCAGCGCAGAGCGAGACTCGATCTCACAAAACGTGAGAAAATGACCTGAGCAGAAATTAAGAGCCGGACGCTTAAGCGACGGAGCCATCCAGGCGCCCCTCGCTGTGGTGTTGATTTGCATCTCTCTCGTGGCTAATAATGTTGAGCATTTTCTCATGCGCTCATTGCTTATTTGTATTTCCTCTTTGTTTCTTCGAATCCCTTGCCTGTTTTTAAATTGGGCTTTATGTCTTTTTATTGCTGAATTGTAAGGTTTTGTACATCTATCTGTCTATCTACCTATCTATCTGTGGGTTTATGTGTATATATTCTGTATACTAGAGCCTTACCGATTCCAATGGCTTCTTTTTACTCACAGGGTGAATGTCAGTCCCTTCATCTGGCCTACGAGGCCCTTGCTGGTCTCACCTGGTTTCTTTTATGTGATTCCATCTCCATCCACTCCCTTTCTTTCTTTCACTGCTCACCTTTTTTTTTTTTTTTAATGTTTATTTTAGAGAGGGAGAGAAAGAGAGAGAGCATGAGCGGGTGAGGGCAGAGAGAGGAGACAGAGGATCTGAAGCAGTCTCCAGGCTGACAGCAGAGAGCCCGATGTGGGCCTTGAACTCACAAATGGGAGATCGTGACCTGAGCCGAAGGTGGGTGCTTAACTGACTGAGCCACCCAGGCGCCCCACTGCTAACCTGTTTTCACTTGCTTGTCCAAGAAATATCCTCTATCGTAACTAGTTTTTTGCAGGCACTATTTCCCCTTCTTGCCTGTCTAATACCTACTCATTCTCTACTTAAGGTCCCTCCCTGAGGACTAAGAAGATGGTAATTGCAGGCAGGTTCGGTGGCTGAGTGTTAGTCTGTGTATAGGTCCCGGCCTCTGAAGGGAAACCTGGATTCTAGTGATTTCCTGATGATAAGAGGTCTAGGAGGTCTATCTCACCTAAATATTATCAACTCAAGAAAGTTTCAGATCTCATCAAGTAAGTCATTTACATTGAGCGTGGATGGGACTCTGAGAAATCTCTTTAGCTTCTAGGTTTGCAGTAACGAAGTGCCAAAAAGTACCAAAGTACTAGGTGGCTTACAACAACTTCTGGAGGCCAGAAGTCCGAAATCAAGGTGTCGGTAGGGTCGTGCTCTCTCTGAGGTTCTAGAGAAGAATTGGTTCCACGACACTCTCCTAGCTTCCGATGGTTTCTGGCGATCCGTGGTGTTCCTTGGCTTATGGAGTCGTCATTCCCATCTGTCTCGGTCTTCACATGGCATTCTGTCCCGTGCATCTCTGTTTCCTGACTTCCTTCATCAGTCATATTGGATTTAGGGTCTACCGAATCCAGTGTAAGTTTGTCTTAACATGATCACAACTGCACAGGACTTTATTTCCAAATAAAGTTCCCATTCACAGGTTCTGGGTAGACCTGAATTTTGGGGGGACAGTATTCGATCTACTCCATTCTACCTTGTAGTCTCCCCAAATTCTTACCTGTCTCATATGAAAAAGACATTCACCTTATCTCAGTATTCTCAAAAGTCTTACCCATTCTATCATTAACTCTAAAATCTCACCTAAATATTATCAACTCAAGAAAGTTTCAGATCTCATCAAGTAAGTCATTTACATTGAGCGTGGATGGGACTCTGAGCACGAGCCTTCCTGTGGACGAATTGCCCTCCGTCTGTGGACATCTGAGACTAGAACACAAGTTATCTGTGCCCAAAGTCCAATGGTGGGCCAGGCATAGGATGCATGTTCCCATCTTGAAGGGGAGAAGATAGAAGGTATCAGGGGGTGACTGCTTTAAACCTAGTTTGCCATCCAGCAGGTAAAGTTTCACAAGGTTTCAAAGCCTGAGAATAATTCTCCGTGGCTTGCTCCCCTCTCTGCGCCCTTGGGGGCGACCTTCCCTCTCTGGTCTTTGCATCTATGACTCTGCTTTCCAAGTCATTCCTCCTTCATCTTGTCCCATCACTGTTCCTTTCCGTCGAGACTGCTAGAATTCCTAGTGATATAAAATTCTTTAAAATCGTATAGGTCTCTCACTCATATGTGGAATTTAAGATACAAAACAGACGAACGTAAGAGAAGGGACGCAAAAATAATATAAAAACAGGGAGGGGGACAAAACGTAAGAGACTCTTAAATATAGACAACAAACTGAGGGTGGCTGGAGGGGTGGTGGGAGGGGGGATGGGCTGAACGGGCAAGGGGCATTAAGGAAGACGCTGTTTGGGGGATAAGCACTGGTGTTATATGTAGGGGATGAATTCCTGGATTCTCTTGAAATCATTATTGCACTATATGCTAACTAACTTGGATGTAAATTAAAAAAAATATATATACATATTTAAAAAAAGAAGTCAGAATATGGTTAACCTTGGGAGGGTAAGGACTGGGACAGGACATGAGGATACATCTGGGGTGCTAGTGTGTTATTTCTTATCTGTAGGCTAACGACACAGGTATACTTTCTTTGTGACACCCATGGTTTGTGTACATTTCCTTAAATATGTCACACTCAATTAAAAGGTTAACTTGAAAAAAACCGTGCGCACACGCACACACACACAACACACACACAATCTCGTAGGTCTCCTCTGTATGTCAAAAGGACCCATAGCATTAGCCACGAGTGGTCTCCACAGGTCACTCCTAGATAATCACACCTCTGCTCCCGACATATGCTGAGAGGGGCGATTGTATCCATAGGCCACGTCCTAAGCTCCTTAGCAAAAGTTGTTCGGTCATGGCCTTGGCCTTGCCTCCGGAGTGCACTGTTTAGATAGGCTGAGAATCTTCCGCATCAGATGCTGGTTCCTTTTTTTTTTTTTTTTAATATTTATTTTTGAGAGAGAGAGAAAGAGAGAGAGAGCAAGCAGGGGAGGGGCAGAGAGAGAGGGAGACACAGAATCTGAAGGAGGCTCCAGGCTCTGAGCTGTCAGCAGAGAGCCCAATGCAGGGCTCAAACCCACAAACCATGAGATCATGACTTGAGCCGAACTCAGATGCCCAACCGTCTAAACCACACAGGCGCCCCTGGTTCCTTTTTGCTTCACAATCCATTCTTCGGTTTCTCTCTTTCCTCTCGCATTTCGATATAAATGGCAAGGAGAAAGCAGGCTGTGGATCCCCGCTTTGTGTGAAAATCTCTCCACTAACTATCCAAATTCTACTTCCTGTCCAATGGTAGAATGCAATTTGACAAGGATTTCTTTATAACAAGGGTTGTCTTTCCTCCAGTGTCCAGCAACATGATCCTGCTTTCCTTCTGAGCTTTCCACCAGAGGCACCTTTAACATTCACAGGATAGCAATCTTCGGTTCGTGACAACATACGTGTTCTCTAAGATGCCGGAAGCTTTCTCTACAGCTCTTCTCGCTTCTTTTTGGGCTATCACCAGAATCCCCTTGAACATCCCCGTTTCTACCAACGCCCTCTTCCAGCTGGTCTTGATTTTTTTTTCTACCATAAACGTCAAAATTCTTGCATCCTCTACTCATTACCCAATTCCGAAGCCACTTCCGCATTTTTAGGTGTTTGTTACAGCAGCGACCCCCTCCCTCTTATCAAAATGTCTCTTAGCTTCCTAAGGCCTTAGTAACAAAGTACCACAAAACTGGTGACTTAAAACAACAGAAGTGTATTCTCTCAGAGTTGCGAAGGCCAGAGCCCCCAATGTAGGGGCGCCTGGCTGGCTTAGTCGGTTAAGCCTCTGACTCTTGAGCCTCTCAGCTCAGGTCATGACGTCTCTTCCTGGTTTGTGAGTTCGAGCCCTGAGTCGGGCCTTGCGATAACAGCGCAGAACCTACTTGGGATTCTCTTTTTTTGCTCTGC
This sequence comes from Paguma larvata, assembly GCA_030068075.1. Taxonomy (NCBI): domain Eukaryota; kingdom Metazoa; phylum Chordata; class Mammalia; order Carnivora; family Viverridae; genus Paguma; species Paguma larvata. The sequence continues at coordinate 11,874,693 of CM057831.1, forward strand.
CCTTCCCCCGCTCTCTCGCTCTTAAACTGAAAAAAAAAACAAACAAAACAGAGCCCCCAAATCAAGTTGACAGCAGAGTCATGGTCTCTCTGAGGTTCTGGAGAAGAATCTCTTCCTTGCCTCCCTCCTAGCTTTTGGTGGCGTCCAACAATCCTTGGCGATCCTTGGCCTGTGGAGTCGTCACCTTGGTCTGCCTCTGTCTCCACATGGTATTCTCTCCCTGCCTCCACATTTCCTTTTTCTTGAAAGGAGACCGGCCATATTGGATTTAGGGCCCACCCTATTCCAGGATGACCTCGTCTTCACCGATTACATCTGCAAAGATCTTATTTCCAAATAAGGTCATTTTCAGAGGTACTAGGTGGGCACGAATTCTGAGCAGCCAGGGGACGCCCCTTTCCAGTAGGACTGTAGAGGGCGCCCTCTTTCTTGGGCTAAGGAGCTAGATCTTCATGGGCCAATGCCAGTTGTGAGTGGCTAGGGTGTCCGAATATCACAGGGCTTTCTCCTCTCCTGTCCACCTGTGCCCTTGCTATTAGCTCCCCAGCATGTGAGGACCCCCTCCTTTTAGGACATTTTAATGCAACCTTCTCTCCTCCAGTCTAGGCAAAGGAGATATTCCATTCCAAAGGCGGCTGTGAATATGAAGTTTGGGTGTTAGTATCCCTGCGGGTGGGAGTTGAAAGGCCTAGGGGCCAGGCTGGGGGAGAGCCCCCCAGTTGGCGGTAGTAGAGTGGAGCATGTAAAAGTGCAGTCCAGGGGGTGCCTGGGTGGCTCAGTTGGCTAAGCATCCCACCCTTGATCCCAGCTCAGATCTTGATCCTAGGGTCGTGAGTTCAAGCCCCACATTGGGCTCCATGCTGGGCTTGGAGCCTACTTAAAAAAAAAAAAAGTGCAGTCCAAATGAGATGACATCAGGGATGGCTGGGGAGTGGGCACGTCCTGCCGTGGCCTGGACAACCGCTTTCTCCGATTCACTGATTCACTCTGTAGGGAAACATTGTGAAAGATTGGAATGGACTGAAAAGATTCTTGGGTGTCCTGACCAGAACATTCTTGTGTGTGTGTGTGTGTGTGTGTGTGTGTGTGTGTGTTTACGACTTTCATTGTCTTTGAGGCGTTTTACAGCTCGGGTAGTTGTAGAACACACGTACCAATGCAAATACTCACTGTTTTTAAAACTGCAACTGGTATCCCCTGGAATGCTCGTGATTACTGCCCGATGGATGGGCCCATTTTATTTCTGTCTGTAACTTCACTTCAGCAATCCTCGGCCTGTTGTTACAGACTGAATGTCTGAGTCCCCCTCCCTCAAATTCCTACCTTGAGGCCCTGGGACTGAATTAAGAGCTGGAAACTGCTGGGCAGTAATTGAGGTTAAATAAGGTCATAGGGTGGGGACTGGGTAGGATTCGGATTCGTGTTCTTGTGAGAAGGCACGCCAAGAGCCCAATCCCTCTCCCCGCCCCCCTGCACATGCACTCACCAAGCCAGGGCCAGTGAGGCCAGAGTAAGAAGGCACCATCCGTAGGCCAGAAAGAGAGCTCGCATCAGAAACCGACTACACTTACCCAGCCTCCAGAACTGTGAGAGAAAAATTCTGTTCTCTTAGCTCCCCAAGCCTGAGTTATTTTTGAAGACAGCCTGAGCAGACGAAGACATTTGTATTTGAGGTTCTTTTGAGTTTTCCTTTGAACCAATCACAACACCCTACCAATTCCCCCATGAATCACGGAGTAGAGTTAAGATGTGTGAAACAGGTTGATTTTATATTTGTATCCGAAGAGTCATGATTTTATCCTTAAGATTAAAGTGATTCTTTGACCATTCAGTCATTCGGCTAAGATTTGGCGATGCCTTCCGTGGCCCCGGCCCGGTGCCGACAGCTGGGGGTCCCAAGAAGAACTTGATCCAGTCCGTGTCCTCGGAGAGCTGGCGGTCTAGTGCTGAGGCAGACAGGGAGGGACACCGGCGACTGTCGCGGAGTGGCATTGCTGAAGTTGCGGTCGGAGGGGGCAGCCGTCAGCAGGGATTTCAGGCAGGTTTGTGTTTTTCTTCATGTAAGAACCATGAGTTTTGAAATCAGACAGGGCCAGGTCTAAGTCCTAAATCCACCACTTCAAAGTTTGGTGACTTCCGACAAATTAATTTTCTTCTCTGTCAAGTGAAAATGGTCGGATTTTAGTCTGAAGAGCTTTGTAGGAATAAACGAGGCGCTGTGCACAAAGTGCTTAGCTTAGCGCCCGGAACATAATAGATGCTTAATAAATGCGTCTTGTCTTTCCTCGGCCGGGACTTCAGAAGTGCAAGGAAGGCCCCCAGTTCCTTTCTCTCCCTGTTAGATGACACCTGACATTCCTTCGGAAAAGGAAAACCCTTTCATTACACAGCCAGCGAGGAGGGGCTTGCGGCGGGAACAGCCCAGGACAGGGAGCTCAGTGGCCGGGGCTCACGTTAGCATGTAATTTGCTGGTGCTGGGGCTTTCACTCAGAGAAGGTTTCCGTGAGAGTAACCGCTTGCCCGTGAGCGCCTTCAAACGCACTTTGTCATCAGTGACCTCCTTACTCCTCCGTGTGCCTTCAGGAGAGGGCAGAGCGCAGACCATCACCCTCATTTCCTGGAGGAGGGGACCTGGGCTCTGAGCAGTGACACAAACACCCTACTGGAGGTCACCCAGCTGGCAGGCAAGGAGCCAGCCTCAGACCTGGGTCTCCGGACTCCCCAGGTCATTTCCTCCCAAGGTTAAGAGACGGGAGAGAAGGCAGGAGGGAGGAGACAGAAGGAGGGGAGGGGTGGCTCCAGAGAAGGGCAGGTACCTGGAGACCCCGTCCTCAGAGAAGCAGAGAAGGGGAGGGTCAGCCCCGCTGGCCGGTGGCGGAGACTCTGCGAGATCAGGTCAAGGCGCTGCGGTCTACACGCTATGTGACTGTTAACCACGTTGTGCCTCAGTTTCTTCTTTTAAAAAAAGGAGAGAGTGGTGCCGATTTCCTAGGGTTGCCGTAGGAATAAACAGGATAAAACAAGCCAAGGCGTCAGGCGCGATCCTGGAGGAGAAGGCGGCCAGCAGTCAGCCAAGCGCCGGGCGAGTGGCGGGCGCTCCGGAAGCGCGCACTCGATGAAGGAATAAGTGAGCAGCACGTGTGGTGAGCCCCGTTGTCATCACAGTGTAGACACGAGACTGCTGGTGGAACGAAGCGGGCCTGGGGCTGCCGAGGGGAGCCTGGGGGAGCTGGGTCCGTAGACGGCTTCCTGATGGCTGTGGGGGAGACAGCCCCGAGGAAGAGCTTGGGTTCTTTGGGCACCAGGCTCTGCTCTGAATCAGGGAGCCAGGAGCCAAAGATACTCTGCACCCAGGCGGAAGGTATAGGCACCCGTGTGCCAGAGGGCAGAGGGAGGCAGAAGCCCAGGTCCATGCAAGCCAGCAGGGGCGGCTCAAGGGGGCAGTCCAGGGGCCATAAAACGAGCCCCCGGGAGGGCGAGCAGGGCGAACTTGGCTGCGGCCCAGAGGCCCCTGGGTGCCACAGCATTTCCCGAGCAATCCCTCCGCAGCCTCCGCCCGGGTCCCGGCCAGGACGGTCCATCGGGAGCCATCTCCCAGTCCTGTGACCCTCCTGTGATTTCCTAATGGATTTCTATTGATTCAGAGGTTTGTGACAGAGGCCGTCTTTCGGGGAGGCTAGTGGGAGCCTCTGCCCCTCAGCCACAGAGGTCTCTGGTCTGTCTTCACTTCTGGCTTCTGCAGCCCCCCTGCCCACTGTTGCTGGCTCCTTCCATGATCATTTGTTCTTGCCCAACTCTCTCCCTTCTCAAAACCAAACCCTCTCTCCCCCCCCTCCCCAGCCCTTCAGCCAGCATCTCATCCCCGCCCACTCCCAACGCTCCCAACTCTTGCCGTCCTGTGTTCCCGCCTCTCGTTTACTTTCCAAACCAATAAAAATCTCGGCTTCTAGGTGTTATTTCTCTGAGTGGAATCGCCAGTGGTCTCTGCAGTCACCAGGAACCCCCTGGCGCCTATGCCCCATTTCTAAACCCAGGGGACGTTCTCATGACATCTCTGGCTCCAGCCGCCCTGTTGGACTCCCAGTCCCTCCTTCCTCCCCTCTACTTAGCTGGCTCCTCTCAGTCTCCTCCTCACTCGCCTCCGTCTCCTCAGATGGATGGTGGTTCCCCCCGGGTGCTCCCTCCCCCGGAGTGCTCTGCGGGTGGCACCCGAGGCCCTCCGCCTCTCCCTCCCCAGGCCGCCCTGCGCGAGCTCGCCCTTCCTCCCCATGGCTTTAATTACCATCCACGGCGCCGTGACCGTCTCCCCAGCGCGGGCTTGTCTCGGGAGCCGCAGAAGCCCACCCCAACACACGTGCGCGTTCGCAGGCCTCCCTCACCGGTGCCTCCATCTCCGCGTGTGCAAACGCGAACACGCGGTAAACGCCCCCTCGCCGCCTTCCTGATGGTCACTCCCTCGGGGGACATCGGCCCAGCTGCCTGTCAGGAATCTGGATGATTCTCGGCTCCCCTCTCCCCTCTCCCTCTCCAAGGTCGGTCCTCTTGTAGGATTTGACCCGCTTGTCCGTGACGTTTTCCCTCCTAATTAGCTTCCCAGTCTACCTCCTGATCTCCCTCCCCGGGGGCCCCCAGGCTGAGGCCGGGGGCCCTTCCTGCGTTCCAGCCCCGTCCCAGGCTCCCTGCCTCCAGGGCGGCTCCGGCCCGCTGGCCCCGCTCAGCCGGCCGGGGCTCCGTGCACGCCATGGCTTCCCGCCTGGAAGCTCCCCATCCTTCCCATCCTTTGAGGCTCTCTTAGCCTCGCCTCTTTGAAGATGAGCGTCCTGGCTCAAAGGGGTGGCCCTGGAGCCGACAGACCGGTTTCAAACCCACACGTCACCATGCACTAGCTCTGCGACCCTGGGCGGATCTCTCAACCGCACGCTGAGCCTTGGTGCCTCCCTGTGTGCGCGGCGGTCACCGTGGCAGATTTTTGTGAATCGAGCGTGTGTCTCTAGCTGCTTTGGCGTTCTAGGGAAAGGCGCTAACCGCTGGCAGGGAGACAGGGATCCTGGCTTTGGAAAAGGATCCTTTTGACTATGACAGATAAAGCTCTCCAGCTAGCCCTCACCCCCACCCCCTGCCGGAGGAAAATTCGAGAAGAGCGCACTAAACAAGTGGGGCAGGCGTGAGGGGGCCCAGCAGCTGGCCTGGAGGCCAGAGACACCTCCAGAGGTGTGGAGGGCAGGGGAGGGACTTGCAGGGGCAGGAGGCCTGGTTTTAAAATGTCGAGCCGTTTGCTAGGCTTAGGAAACTCCCAGCTCTTCCCCAGTTCCTCCCAACTTTCAGTAAAATTCTCTTAAGTTCTGCCTTATGTCAGTAACATTTGGGTGATGAAGGAAAAGGCAGAGCCCCCTCCCTGTCTTCCAGGAAGCCTTCCTGGATTCTCCCTGCCCCCACCCCAGGCCTGGTTTCGGAATCCCCACTTCTGCAGGTCAACACGAAGACGAAAAAGCATGGACTCCGGAACTCAGAGCGAGACCGAGAAAGAAGAGGAAGTCAGAGTGAGAGGGGGTCCAGAAAATGCCGGGTCTTTCCTGGCAATTCTCAGGAACCTTGGAGAGCCTGCAGAGTGGGACCGCGTGTGGCTGCGTATTAAAGGAAAGAGTGATTCCAAAACGCTTGAAAGGGCTTCAAGAGAGCACGGGGATCATTCAGGATTAAACCAGGTAGTGTACCCGAAGCTCCCAGCACTGGGCCCAACACATGCGGCACTCTTAGAAATTTAGCGGTTACTATTTTTTAAAAAAACCATCATACTGTCCTATTTTCTCTAGAGCGAGGACGCAAAGATCTTAGAAGTGAGGTGGGCACACGGCCGCAGGAACCTCCTTGTATTTTCTCTTGTCACCTAGCCTCCCTGGCGACTCTCCCCAAGCAAGGGACAGTCTTACTGTGTCTGGAAATGCCCATTTCGTGGTTACTACTGACCATCACTATTAAGTGACTGTAGTTCCAATGCTATTATTTTTAATAACACTGCTCCTCTTCCTCTGGGTTCCCCAAGCCTGGAGTGTCTGTCTCCACACCTCTGCCGCTGAGTGCCAGTCTTAAATTACCATTTTTCTATTTAGGCGTAAGGAAGCTGGCTGATTTTCGCAGCGGGTTTATGGAAACAGAAACAGAAACAGAAAATATTACTATTTTTTGGTTCCGTCATACATTCTGTCTCCTTCCTCCAGTTGTACCATAAGCTCTTTGGATCAGAAATCAAATGGACAGTCTCTTTGGTGCCTTTTGTTTTGGGCACAATAGTGGCTCCACGGAGCCACCGTTGCTACAGTGGGTGTTAATTTTAGCCCCGGCCGGCGACGCTGAGATCCCACACCTGGGCAGAAGGGGGCTGGGATTGACCCAGAAGCCCCTGCTCTGGCTTTGCCTGTGTTAAAATTTTTTTTTTTAACGTTTATTTATTTTTGAGAGACATAGAGACAGAGTATGAGCAGGGGAAGGGCACAGAGAGAGAGGGAGGTACAGAATCTGAAGCATTTACCTGTGTTTAAAAAAATTTTTTTTTAACACTTGATTATTTTTTGAGATACCAACAGAAAGAGAGAGAGAGAGTGTGAGTGGGGGAGGAACAGAGAGGGGGGGGGTGAGACAGAATCCGAAGCAGGCTCCAGGCTCCGAGCTGTCAGTACAGAGCCTGATGCGGGACTCAAACTCATAAACCGTGAGATCATGACCTGAGCCAAAGTCAGATGCTTCACTGATTGAGCCACCTAGGCGCCCCCACCTGCCTTTTTAATCCGGTCTCTTGAGACAGTCTGAGCTGCCCAGATGCAGTGGTGAAGGAGACGAATCATCTCTCTTCTCTTTGTCGCCCCCTTTCTTCCTTCCTAACTTAAACCTGATTTTAAGCAAGCACCCACCCTCCTCCATGCGCCAAAGGCAGAATCAGAACTGGCTAAGGAGTTGTGGTGAGCCCATTTCCCTTCCCAATGAATGATTTAGGCAAGGACACGGCCATGTGACACAATTCTAGCCACGGAGGTGGAGGAGAAGCCTGGGGGCTTCTGGGAAAGATGCCCTCCCTTTTCAAAAGACAGAAGAAGAGCTGCCTCTTTTTCTCTTAGAAATTTGAGCCCAGATGTGATGCTTGGAGCTGCGGCAGCTCTCTTGTGACCGTGAGTGGAGCTGACTCGAAGGCAAGTGTGTAGACTGAGGCTAACGGGGGCAGAAATATATAAAAACAAAATAAAACAAATAAACACACAAGCAAGCAAGAACACAAGCTGGGGGCATTGACCTAGTCACTGAGTAGCTAAGTTAACCAGCTGCGGGGCTGCATTAACCAACTTCACCAAATCCCCAAAGCTGTTCATCTCACTTTTTTTGGAAGTTTTTTTATTTTGAGAGAGAGAGAGAGAGAGAGAGAGAGAGAGGGAGAGAGAGAATCCCAAGCAGCCTCCCTGCTTCGAGCACAGAGCCTGATGAGGAGCTTGAACCCACGAACCGTGAGGTCATGATGACCTGAGCTGAAACGGAGAGTCCGACGCTTAACCAACTGAGCCCCCCAGGCGCCCCAGTTACCCTCATTTTAAACATGCCGTCCAGGCAATAGTTTATGGAAACCGCAACCAGCCCGGGAATCGCTAGTCCCAAATGTGTGTGGCTGAGGTTCGGACCTAAATAAAGGACCATACATTCGTCTCTTAAATGCAATTGGGGGGTTTTATTCTCACCTTACACCGTTCACAGACCCTTTGGGTTACCAGTTTAACTACAGAACAATTTCTAATTCCTTTCAGCTCCGTCTCTTTCCGCCGAGCCACAATTTCTGCATTCAAAGACACCACGAGGAAGTTGGCACGAGGCCACGGGGAGAGTTCCGTAAAACGACACCGCACTCCTCAGGGCGCCACGGGGCACACCTTGGAGCCCACCTCGCGGCGCCACGCAGCCCGTACCTCCCTATCCCGTACATGTTCGGACAAACTCCTTGTTGAGATCGGGACGGAGGGATTACAACTGAGTGACCCCCCTGGGCCTGGAATGAACAACAGCACTGAGGTTGGCAGGACATGGGCTGGGGCCGTGTGTTCCCAGGGCTAGGAGCTTCTCTCTCCGCGTCTGTCTGTGGCCCTTCCGCAAGCCTCTTGTTGCCAGGTTCCGGTTTGGGCGTGAGGACGGCGTTCCGGTTGGTGGGGGGAAGGCTAGGGGAAGCTGGCTGGAACTGCTGGATGGTGGCATGAACTGCTCTTCTCGTCAACGGCCAGAAAGGTTGTACCGGCCCCAGCTCCTTCGTAGGCCTTTTTACCTATATGCTCACTTCCGCTGCCCTGCCCTTCCGCCGGGCCTTTCTCCTCCAGAGCTTCCTGCTGCCCTGCCGGGGCCGGCTCCATCTTCTACTGATCCCCACAATGGATCTTGGGTGGCAGGCGGGCTCTTGAGAGCGGAAGTATTGGTGGGGAGGAATGGAAGTCCCCTGTAGCCTCTTCAGCCCACGGGGTGGGGCTGAGATGGGGAATCTGGGAGAGGAGGAGTGTCTCCTATCTAGAAGGTGGAGGCTTTCCTGAGCTGCCCTGGGGGTGACCCATTCCCGTCCCCCACCCGTCATTGTTCGCATGAGCCTGTCCCGTCTGGCATCCTCTAGCCCTGGTCGGCCCAGGAGCAAGGATAAGGCAGACTCGGAGATCGGAGGTGGCCGTCCCTGGGTCCAGTGCTCTGGGGACTGTGGCTACCAGGCTGTGCTGGTTCCTTCCTCCCCCTGCTTGTTCAGGCCCTACCTGTGGGCAGGTGTGAGTAGTGAGGGCAGATGGAAACCTCGCGTTCCCCCCCCTTCCTGCCCAGGTGTCCCCAGAACCCTCTCCATCAATGGCATACGAGCTTGCTCTGGCCGGGCCCAAGAGTCTGGAAGGTGGGAACTTCCTGTGGCTTCCTGGGTTGTCCCTTCCCCGGTCTAAGGAGAACCAGGTCGGCGCAGGACTGGCCTAGAAGCTGTGCAAGCTTCCCGCTGGAAGACCTCACGGTCTGGGGACCCCCAGGCCTCTTGGACCTCTTCCTTCCTGATGGTGGGCAAGGGGACCTGACCAGACGCAGGTGACTCAGGCACCGAGTGGCCAGCGGAAGCTACGATTGGGTCTGACCCTTTTTAGGGGATCTGCCTATGATGCCTGAGACGGTGAGGAGCAGGAAGCAGGAGCTTGGTGTTTGAGTTTGGAGGTGATTTGAGAGGCGCTGGGGGGAGCTTCCTCATGGGGCAGTGGTCTTGGGCCTAGAGGCCTGGGTGCTGCCGAGCTTGGGAGGCTGAGGGGAAGTCAAGGGCTGGAGCTCTGGAAGCTTCAGCGACGGGATGGTGGGAAGGCGTGCACACCGGCACGCACTCAGGCACACCCGCTCACTCGTGGTCAGATCCCTGCACGTCCATGGTGGAGGGGTTATGATCGTTCACTCTCAAGTTCACCCCGTCCCCTCATGTGTGGGGCTGGAGGGAAGTGGGATCTCGGGACTCTGTGGGTCTGGGCGGAGGGGACAGAAGGTGAGGCTTCTGTCCTGGGCCGGCCTAAAGCAGCAGCTGTGGGCCAGGGTGAGTATGGAGAGGGGACAGCGTCCTCCGTACGGATGGCCATTAGAGGCAGGTGCCGAGCCCAGGGAGGCCAGTGAAGAGGAGGAAGTGGCCGCAGGTGCGACAGGTGAGCAGCCAGTAACAGGAGGCGGTCTTCCCAGATGTAAGGGCGGCTCTGAAGGGCCAAGGGCCTGGCAGGTCTGATCCTGGAGTTCTAGGGAGAGCGGGGAGGGTCAGAGGGGGTGCAGAGGAAGGGACCTGGTAGAACGATGGCTACCGCATGGCACCTCACAACCCACCTCCTCCCCTCCGTCGGCTCCATCTGTGTCCCTGAACCTGGCCGGATGTCTCAGGGACCCGACACCCATCTCCTATAGCCACTTCGGGGCAGCTCCCCTGGGTGAGACTGGGGCACATTTCCTGGGCTATCCAGCAGGGGGAGCTCCATCCCACCAACCTGATTTCGTAGGGTCCGGCAGGGAGGGCCAGGGTAGCCGAGACAGCTGAGGCCAAAGTGCCTCTGCCGAATGAGCGGAGGAGCCTGGCCGACTCTGGGCAAGGCTTCCCCTCCCTCTCTGCGCCTGGCCTGCTTGCCTTGTCTGGCTTGTGCGGCTCCTGGCCTCCCGTGATGTTGAACATAAGACTCGGGCCATTTGGCTCCCAAGACCCTTCCGGGTGTGAACCTGGGTCTCCTACTCTTCCGGGTGTAGACAGAAAGAACACCTGAGGTGGTGAGGTGTCCCGGGAGCAAAGGCTGTCCTTGGGAAGGGAAGGGAAGACTCAAATCAGAAGGCTTGGGAGAGGGCCGCCTGGGTGACTCAGTCAGTTAAGCGTCTGACTTCCGTTCAGGTCATGATCTCCCGGTTCATGAGTTCGAGCCCCGCATTGGACTCTCTGCTGTCAGCGCAGAGCCCGCTTTAGATCCTCCGTTCCCCCCCTCTCCCAGTCCCCCCCCTCTCCCCGTCCCCTGTTCATGCTCTTTCTCTCAAAAATAAATAAGCATTAAAAAAAAAAAAAAAAGGTGGCCTGGGAGAGGGGCTCAGGCCCGGAGGCTCCCAGTCCGTGCCCCTCAGGGCGGCGCTCTACCCTCCGCTTGCTCACCCCACCCTGCGTCTGGCCACATCCGGGCAGTGGCCACTACAGGGCTCAACCGACCAGGCTGCCCTAGGGCGTGGAATTCAGGGGGCAGGAAGTTTTCTTGCCCGCCCCACCACCCCGAACATTCCATGGGCCCACTTCACAAGTGTCCACTGCTGAATGTGCCTGCCGAGGAGAGGGGCAGAGGCCAGACCCTTCGGTGGTGCCGCCGTGTGTGCAGTTCGGTGCGGCGGCCCCTAGCCGCGCGTGTCTGTTTAGATTGAAATGAAGATGGAGTAACGTTACGCGGAGGCCGGTGGCTGTGTGCTGGCGAGCCCAGGTGTGGAACTCGTCTGTGAGCACAGCTACTGGGCAGCTCTGGCCCGGCCCTCAACACCTAGGGGATCCTGGTGTGTGTTTGGGGGCAGTGGGGGGGGGGGCTTGCTGACCCAGGAAGCTGGGAAGGAGGAGGTTGCTTTTCCCAGTGTGGGGGGGGGCAGGTGATCTGGAGGGTGGGATGCTGCCTTGGGGAACCCTGGGACTAGGGGGAGAAGGGGGGCAGACATCTAGGATGGGGCCAGTGCAGGGCAGAGGGGAGGAGGTGGAAGAGTCCCCGCAGGGGCAGGCTGGCAGCACAGAGCCTGACCTGTGTTCCTTGGCCCTGAGCTCCCACATGCCCGTTGGCAACCTGGGGAGAATAGTCCCCTCCAGATGGTGCAGGGAAGGGAGGGGGGGCGGGCCCCTTCATCGCCCCGCCCGAGCCTCAGTTGCTTCCTGGTGAAACAGGACCAGCGGAGGCTCCGGCAGAGAGGGCGGGTGGCCTTGGCTGCTGGCTGTGGGGAGCGGCGAGGACCGACGATCGGCTTCTAGTCTCCTGGTCCTGAGGGGCTCCGAACACCTTGAGTTCTACCTCCGCGGTTCTTTAAAATTATAACGTCCGCACAGTCCGCAGCCAAAGCGGGGTTGGGAGCAGCTCACCCCTTATTTTACAAATGAGAAAACGAGCTTCGGGAGGCTCAGGGACTTACTCAAGTCACGGCGTCCTTGGAGTTCTCTGATGTTCAGAGCCAAGAAGAGTTTCATAAATGCAGCCTGGGCCTCTCAGCCCCGCTTCCCACCCCATCCAGACGCCATCATCCCCTTGAGGGATGTGGGGCCGGGCCCGGGCTGAGGACGAGGGCCCGGGCTGGAGGCTGGGGAGAAGGGGCTGCCTGGACACAAGAGCCCAGGCCGGAGGCAGGGCCGAGCGTCTGGCTGGGTTGATGGTGGCGGCTTCCAAGTGACTGCGTGCTCTTGAGGCCCTGGCCGGCCAGTGAGTGGGATTTAGGTGGAGAGGGTCCTTCGGGTCCCAAAGCTGAGATGTTTGGACCCCTGTCTTTTGAGGTAGCAGCAGGCCTCGCTCTCTGGACCCCTCTGCTCTCATTTCTACATACTCTCCCCTCTGGAGGATTCTGTACTAGCAGTAAGAGTCAAAGCAACAATTTATTGAGCACCTACTATAAGACAGGCCTAGTACTAGATATTTTACCTGCATGCCCTCCCCTCCTTTAATCCACTCGATAGTCCTATAAGGTGAACAATAGGCCATTTAGACATAATGTAGCCGTGTGTCAGAGAGGTTCAGTGACCGGCCCAAGGTCACACAGCCAGTAAGGGGCTCGCAATTTTGGGTTTCCACTAGTTTTTTTTTTTTTGAATCCCAAGTGCTGGGAACTTTCCAACAAACACAGCAGCCTTTCCAGCATGGGGCTCTGGCTGAGAATGTGCTTCCTGGGGTGCTGGGATGTGGGACTCTGGCTTGTCAGGGAGAGTTATGGTCTAAGGGGGGGTGCTCCTGGCAGAGCCTGGGCTTTGATGGGGGAACCCAGCTTTGATCTCCTTTTGAAGTCCTGGCCTCTGGAACCGGCAGCCTCAGTGGGGTGAGCTCCAGGAAGGGGGAGATGAAAGGGCAGGAGAAGCCGGGGTGGGAGAGGGAAGGGAGGGTTGGGGCGGGGGTGGGGGTGGGCGGTGAGGAGCCAGGAGAGAGGAACAGATGTGTGAATGAGAACCTGGAAGCGAGGAGCTAGTGGACGGACCGTGAAAGGCTGGTGGGGAAGAGACACTGGGGGGAACCGAAACCAGACATGCTGGGGGGCAGACAGGGACCGGCCAGGCCCGGGGGGCCAGAGAAAGGGAAAAAATGCTGAGTTTGCCTGAGGACTGAGGAGGGAGGCCTGAGAGGGGGGCGCAGGCCATGGGGCCCCAGGTTTTGGCCTCTTCTGCCCAGGAGTGTGAGCTCTGGGGTGAGCCTGTGCGGCGAAGCCCCCTGTCAATCACCGGCCGTGCCCCCTCCTCCCAGGGGAGGCACCTCTCTCTGGGTACTTCTGCCACCGGCTGATGGTTGGTCTAATGACCCAGAGATTCCAACAAGTTTCTGGCCAAGGCCTCGTTGAGGGCATGAAATGGCCCAAGGGATGGGGTGAGGGGGAGGCGAGGTGCTCACCCCCTGGGCTTCTGGGATTCGTGGCCCAGGCCGGCTGGGAGGGGGAGGGTCTGCCCCAGTGGCCGTGCACCTGTTCCTGTCTGCATCCCAGTTCCTCCTTCGGGGCTGCTCAAGCCGGCACGTGAGAACACGTGATGGGAAGGGGCCGGGCGCCGGGGGCTGGGCGTTGGGGGCAGGCTAATTCCCCCTGAGCTGAGGCTGAGCAGCCTCCTCCTTCTCCCCAGGCCCGCAGCTCAGAGCCCGGCCCTGCCCTGTGCCTCCTGTTTCCCAGACCCTGGCCCAGCACCTTTCAGACCCAAACAGGGTCCCCTCCACACCGGGATCAAGATGACACCCCTTGGCTCTGCTGGCAGGGGGCATGTTTGTGGGGGGCAAGTGAGAGCTGATGGGGGAGGTGGCAGAACTCCTCCTTGTCCTGGACTTCTGCCAGCAGCACCCAGGATCATACCCGCCCCGTTTCCCTGTGCTTCAGAGAGGCCGGGAGGGCTTCCAAATTAGGATTTACGGGGTTCATGCCTTTTTCTTCCCTGCCTCCTCCCCACCCCAGCCGGTCTCCCTCACTATGAGAGCGGCATGCCCTGTGGGCCTCCCGGGGCCCGGACCTCACAGGAAGGCTCTGCTGTAGCCCTTCTGTCATGCCCGCAGCACCCCTTCCTCGGTGGGGCGGACAAGTCGGAGGAGGGAGATGGTCGGTTCCAATGCCAGGGTCTCCAGGGACGGCTGCGCAGGGGCCTTCGGGAGGACTCTGCATCCCATGGGTCTTTGCTCTTCCCGTATTAATGCGGGGTTGGGGCTGGGCGAAATTCTGTCTCTAGAGGCGGCTGGGAGGGGTGGCCGAGTGTTGCAGGAGTACGCGGGGGTGTTGAGATGCAGCGGGGTGGAGGACAGCGGGGCTGGACAGCAGGGTCCTGGCCCGTCTGGGTCCCTGAGACGCAGTGGAGAAGTACTGCAGGGGCCCCCGGTGAGTCCCTCCTGGGGCCTCCTCCTCCCGTGTCAGCCGTCAGCGGCCTTGTGGGACTTTTCTCACGCTCACCCCTGCCACGCCTCTCCGGGCCAATCCTGACCTTCTCCGTCGCGTCCCTTTCTCTGTCCTCCCCCACCCGGGGCATCCCCATGCCAGCCCCTAGCACGGGGCCTCGAGCTCAGGTTTCCTCACCTGCTGCCGGAGCAGTGAACCCTTGGACTTGAGTCTCCGGCCCCGGGATTCTAGCTTCTCAGTTTGGGGGGGGGTCCTCAGCTTCCTTTAACCTCTCAGGGAGGCTCCCGCGTTTGGTGAACCCCCAGCGACTTCCTTATTGTCTCCCTGATTCTCTGCTCTGTGACCTCCGTGTAACTCCAGCATCCAGGCTGCAGAGAGCGCCCTGCTCACCACCCCCTGCAGAGCCTGGCAGCTTCCCTTTCAGCCCAGGGGCTCCGGACCCTGCACCTTGCCGGGAGCCCCCCGGGGCAGGACCTTGCCTTGTTTTTCTCTGAACCCTGAGCCCTTAGCACAGTGCCTGGCACAGAGCGGATGTTCAGTAGAGGTTGGTTAAATCAGGCTGCTCCACTGAGTCAAGAGAGGTCGAGAGGAGATCTGCAGCCTTGACCTTGGGGGCCCTGTGATGAGAACGTGAAGTGGAGTGCCCAGGTGCCTGGTGAGGGCTAAGAGGCACCCGTGATGTCGGCAGTGAGGCGGCTGCTGGGAGAAATGTGTGCCTCTTGGAGCCCCAGAAGGATAATTGGGGACCGTTGGAGTAGGAAGGAACCTGCTTGTTTCACCGATGGGGGAAACCGAGTCTCCAAGAGGAGAAATGCTATGCACGCGGTAATGAGACCTCCAGACTGCCAGTTCCTGGTGCAGGTGCCTTCCCCTGCACCTGTCTGGCCCACCTCCCCTACCCTTTTTGCCGCCGTTGCTCTTCAGCCCTCCATGCATTCGTATCCCTGGGAAGAGCGAGGAGGGGCGGACAGAGCAGGAGGGCGGTGGGCAGAAGGTACCTGTTGTCCGGAGGCAGGGCTGGGCGGCCAGGGGTCACGTGCTAGGGTGGGCTCAACTGGATGGTGGCGTACTCCACAACCTCTCCAGGCCCTGGCGCGGTGGTCCGTGACCCTGGCACCAGCTCCAGGGCGGAGGTGTCCAGTTCTGCATAGTGGACATCGGCGTCCTTTAGGCCAGAGCCCTAGAAATGAGGCAGGGGTGGCAGGAGGGGGCGAGGTGGGGGAGGACAGGGACACAGAGCCTCAGCGCCAGGCGACGGGATGAGACGGGGAGGTGTGGGGGTGAGGCAGGGTGCGTGGGGGAGAAGAGGGAGCCGCGGAAGATGGTGAGGTAGGGAGGGAGGGAGAGAGAGAACCAGAAGAGCAATCTATCAGTGGCAAGAGAGAAAACGGGCGTTAGGCAGAGGTGTTTACAGAACTGGTCACGAAGCCTTGATGGGCTGTGTGACACAGCAAAGCTGTGTCTGCCGAGTGTCAATCACTGGAGGGCTCTGGGGCGAGCGGAGGTGAAGCAGGTCCTGTCCCCCCCCCCCCCCGCCCCCCTGTGCTTGGCTCCGGGAGGTGATTTGGGGCAAGCCTCTCATTTTTGCGGAGGGCAGAGACCGAGGCCCACAGAGGCAAAGCGATGTGTCTGAGGTCACGGGGAAGATGCTGGCAGAGCTGTGGGGGCATCAAATGGAACCTGAAGCCGGAAGACCTGGCTTTGAACTTCGGCTGGGCTTCTTGCCGTGGCTGGCCAGATTAGTCGACCCAACTGAGCCTAGGTTTTCATGTGTAAAAGGGGGGAAGAAAATTTAATGTGACTTGGCAGTATCACGGGAAGCTCCAGTTTGTACCTGAGCTCTGCAGGGGCCACCGCAGGACTTCCGACTCTTACTTGGAGTTGGGGGTTATTAGAACAAGGGTCACCTGAGGGCGGGGGCTGCTGCTCCTCTGATGACTCCCGCTGTGACCGGGCCAAGCCCCTCCCTCTTTCTCGTTTGGCCTCGGTTTCCCCTTCCGCAAGATGAAAGGGTCTCTCAGTGACTTCTGAGGCCCTGCCAGCTCTTAGCCCTGGGGAGCCCTCCTCGCCAGCTCCTCCTCCTGAGCTCAATGCCAGTGTTCAAGCAGACAGACAGATGGTTCCGTCAACGGAACAGGGGTGGAGGAAGACGTGGCTCTCCCGGGCCAGGAGGGCAGGAGCCGGGGGGCAAGGCGGAGGGTTCCGCATCAGGAGAGGCAGACCCCCCTGTGACCTAGGCTGGTGCCCGTTCTCTGCCCCTTGGCTGGGCTGCTTGCGTGCCAGGGAGGCTGAGTGTCCTGGTTTCATCTGCAACGCCCATCCCGTGCCCATCAGTGACCATCGTCAGGGACACATGGCAGGGGCTAAGATTAGAGCAATTAGCTCCCGATTTCCCAGAAGTGAAACTCACACCCTAGCACCTTTCCTTCTGCAGCCGCCAGTGTTGCCAGGGCCTGCCTGGAGGTGAGGGGAGAGGTTGAGGGCACAGGAGGCCAGAGGCAGAAGGAAGGGGGATGAGGCTTGAAGAGACAGGCGGTCTGGCTGTCCAGGCCCTGAGCTGGAGGGCCGGGGAGGTGGGCTCAAGGCCAGCAGGGCGGTGTGTGAGTAGCAGCTGCTGACAGGAAGCGGTCCTCCTGGAGGCAGCTTGGGCTCGCCTGGTCCCCGAGAGTCCCTGAGGCCAGAGGAGCTCGGCCCCCACAGGTGGAGACTCCCGCAGGTGGGAGGGGCGGCCCCTCTCCGGGACAGGCGTGAAGACCGTCCTGCCGAGGCAGGCGATGCACACAGCGATCGTGTCCTCATTCCACACGCCAGCGGGCACAGTGGGGTGAATGGGCCCCACCTCTTGCCCTCCCCATCATCGTGAAGAGGACTAGGGACGGGTGCTTCGGGTGGGTGGGGGGCTGGGCCGTTCCCACCGAGGCTGTCTGCTGCGAGACCAGCAGTCTCTATGTGGGCCCTTCCCAACCGAGTGCTGTGTGTTTGGGGCACCCTCGGCTCTGATCCCCGCTGAGGCCTGGAGATTGGGGGTGATGGCCAGAGGTGGGTTCAGGACCCTCTCACCCAGGGGGATGGAGGGGAGTTCTCCAGTTCATTCTGTGGGTTCCGGGTGGTGGGGAGAGGTGCCCTAGAAACCCTGGATGCTTCAGCCTTAATAGAACTTTCTCAAAGATGGAAAGAGCAGTGACCTGACCCCCGCTTGGGGCGGGGAAAGCCTTGGCACTGGGTCTGGGCACGAGCCCATCCTGGAAGGCCCACACCTCCCAGGACGAGTTCGGAGAACACCCTGAGATGGCTCCTGGGAAACACGACTGCCCAGGCCATCCCAAAGTCATCCCAAGGTCATTCGTGCCGGGGAGGTCCCATACTCCATTTTGCCTGAAGCTGTGGCAGCCACGGAAACACACTACTCCGGTCCGCCGTGGGGAGCACTGCTGGGGGACAGCTGTCACCTGCTGGATCCACAGTGGCATTTGTGGTGAGTGCACTTCCCCCGCTGTTCCCGTCACTGAGCAGCAGGGGCAGGTGCTAGTGTCAGCCCCGTTCTGGTGGGACCTCTCCGACTCCGGCCAGAGGGTTCCCGCCGGCCCAGCAGCCTGCCTTCACAGAGCTGTGCTGCAGCCTGACACTTGTCCCCCGTGCTCTGCCTCTTCTCCTCTCCTTCCTCAGGACCAGGCCTGCCTTCCGTCCCCTCTGCTTTGTCCTCCACACCACCCCCTGCCCGCCCCCGGTGAAGCTCTCGCCTGTCAAGTCTTGTCATCTCTTCCAGGAGGCCTCAAACTGACACTAGTGACACCGGGAATGGTCTGGGAAGGATGGGTGGCAACAAGTAAACTGGGCATTTGGACCTGGCAGCAAGGAGGACCCACCCCGGGTGGAGAGTGGGCCACGGAGCCCTGGTGGTGATGCTGTCACCCGTGGAGACCTGGGAGAACGCCCTGGCGGAGGGGACGCTCTGTCAGGCACGGTGATTCAGCCATTGGATACACGGGGGAAACTGTCAGAGTAGCAGGTGGACTCTGCTGGTTATCATTTGGTGATGTTGGCGCGTAGGGGTCACGAGAAGCTGGGAGTCACCAACAGCGAGACACCCGCAGTGGACCCCGCCGAGGAGCGGGTCCGGGATTTGAGGATAAGAATCACCGAGCTCCAGAGATGCTTGGCCAAGCCAGGTGTGTCGTGCTAGGGCTCCGGCTGGGAAAGTCTGGAACTCTGGAGCTGAGGTGATGGTAAATGGATGTGTCCCCTCGGAGCACGCAGGTGGCCCACCTGTCCCCAGCATGAGTGAGCCCCGTTCCATGCTGGAAGACCCTGCAGGGCTCTCTCCCCTGCAAGGCAACAGGCGCCTTTCTCGGGAGCTGCCCCACGTCTGTTCCTCGCTGCCAGGCAGATAACTGAGGAGAAAGCCTTGGCGTGACCCAGCTGGGGACAGCTGGCCTGATGAAGGAGGAGAGCTTACGCCCAGGGAGAATGCAGTGGCAGGAACTAACTAGCGTGTCCCAGCAGAAACCGGGCTGGCACTCCTGGGTTGGATTTGGAGGGTTCTGCATCGAAGGGGCCAGACCAAGCCTGGATAAGCAGGAATGCTTTTACGTGGGGCGCTTTCACAGGACTCGGGATTCAACACCCTGGCACGGACCTCGGAGAATTGGACAAACTCATTGCTAGGGGGTGTGGCATTTCCTGTCACAAGCGCAGAATTGGGACTGCTGTGCTAACACCGCATCGGACCCTTGGTCTGTGAGACAAGAGCCAGGTGGAAGCCTCTGGAACTGCCCCCACCAGCCAAGACAGCAAGTCAAAAGTGATGTCATTACTGAGGTCGGGGGCGGGGGGGGACGGCGGGGAGACTAACGCCATCATCACAGCCCAGAAGGATACAGGGGTGGTCTCTGTCTTAGCTCCATTTAAGCCATCAGTCTCTGCCCTACAGAAACTGGATGGGGCCCAGAGAAGGATTGTTGGCTACTGTCGGCTTCATTGAATAGCACCCCACTTGCAGCTGCTGGACTGTCTCACTGCCAGCCGAAGTGCTAGATTGGTGGCAATACTTTGAAAGGCCTCCATGGGGCGCTGTGTCTCCAACAGGGAAACGCATGGGTCCGAAGACCCAGGGGAAAACAGGGGTGGCCCCGCTGACCATCACTGCCAGTGACCCAGTGGGGGAAGCTGGGTTTCCCAGCCTCACAACCATGGGCTCTGCAGGGCAGAGGGCCCCATTGAACACTGCCGGGGCACTTGGGTGCTTGTGTTCAGGCACCAGCCGGCAAGACGGAGCCCTTCTCAGTGGAGCTAACTGGCTCTGACCAGCAGGAGAGGCGGCCCTGCTGTCGCACAGGGAGGGATAGGTGCAGGGCACAGGGGACTACGGGGGCTTCTACTCTAATGGTGAATGGGCACCTGCAAAGGCGCCGGCTGAGCAGGGCATGCTGATCAAGGGCTCAGACCCTTCGGAATGAAGATCTGGGTCGTAGCACTGGGAAAGCCACGGAGACCTGCTGAGGCAGTAGCTGAGAGAGAAGAGTCTAGAAGGGGTGTGGAGAGGACAGGTGAGGACCAGCTGTGGCCCTGAGAGCTCCTGGAGCAACAGGGGTTATGTCCCTCGAGAAGAGGGGCCCGTGTGGCACGGAGCAGACCTCTGTGGTAGTGCCACAGTAGCCCGTGGCAGCCGTGGACATGAGCGGCTCAGGTCTGCCATGGGCAGCGTGGCTGACCTGCAGCCGGAGCTGTATCCATGGCCGTGTCTGTGCTGATGTCACAGCTCCCCGGCTGCACCCCACCAAGGACTGAGCATGATGGGGACCCCGTGTGGAACCATTCCTGTGGGGGCGGGACTTTGCTAGCAGCGACCGTGGCTCCAGGACTCTGTGGCCTGCCCCAAACTTTTCGTAGAAGGTGAAACCTCCTGAGAATCTTTCCACCCAACCCTCCTTCTCTCCCCCCACCCCTTCCCAGGTGTCAGGCCTAAAGCAGAGGCGGACAGCTCTCCCTGCCTGCTCTGTCCTTGGTCCCTCACAGCTGCCCCCTCGCCCCCACGCCTAATCCCATCTGGGTAGCTCCTTCTTGAGAGATCTGAATGGACACCGTAGTGTCAGAACTCCGTCCTTCCAAAGGTCATCGTGTCCAATCTTCTGCTCCGAGCCTGGGCTTTGTCCTCACATGACTGAGGAGGTGGACGCCCCTCTCCTTCAAGACGAGGCCATGTCTCTTCCTCTCGGCTCTTCTAGAGCTCCTGGCTCTGCTCTGGAGCCTCTGGAAGTCCTTCCTGAGTTCTAGTCTCTAGAGCCACCAAGCTCTTCAAATGGTACTTGCCACCTGGGTGGACTCCTAGCCCAGGAACCTTGACAGACGTTGAGGGCTGTGCCGCCATCTTGGTTAGCACCCTTGGGTGTGCCTGCAGCACCGGGACTGGGAGGCCCAGGCTGGGGCCACCGAGGCTCTAGTTGCTGGCTCCCAGACCCCCTGCAGCCCTCCCATTCCCCTCCCGAGCCCTGCTTCTGTGAGCAGTGCACGCTCTCTGCCTGGCTTCCTCTCACCACTTGTTGGGAAGGAGAATTGATGACGGCATCAGTAATGTGACTTGTATACAAGCTTCACTGCCAACAGACCAGAGCGCTGGGGATAAATCCCTTCCCGGCCCAGTAATTGCTCTGTGAGCCAAAAGGAATTACACTTCTTTTGGCGACACCACCAATGCCTCCCCAGGACGCCAGAGTTGACCTCCCTATGCCACCCTACAGGCCATTCTCACGTGCACGCGTCCACCCCAGTGCCCTAGTCGCGCGCGTGGCCTCTGGGTTTGGGACCGTAGCGTGTCCCCATCATCTGGCCCTGCCTGTGCGTGGCTGATGGGGAGAGGTCGGCTCGCTCTCCTCTTTGTCCCAAGTGGTCTTGTTCTGTTTCTTGAATGCACAAGCCCAGTCGGGGTCTCCCT
The DNA here is from genome assembly GCA_030068075.1 of Paguma larvata. Taxonomy (NCBI): domain Eukaryota; kingdom Metazoa; phylum Chordata; class Mammalia; order Carnivora; family Viverridae; genus Paguma; species Paguma larvata. The sequence goes on from CM057831.1 coordinate 11,895,707, forward strand.
CGATCCGATGTGAGCAGAGGCCGGGGAGGGAGGGCTATGAGAGAGGGGACAGGGTGGGAGCCACGTGCTGAGGTCTAGGGCTTGTAGGAGAGAGGTTGCAGAGGGAGTGTGTATCGGGGGTGCGGGGCCGAGGGGGGCTGTCCCGGGGGTCAGGGGCTGGTACGAGAGAGGACGTGTGAGCGTGTGCACTGGGGGGGGGGCCGAGGTGCTGGGACAGTCCGTGAGCTGCCCGGCCCCTGCTGTGCCCCCCGGGAGGGCTGTGCGTGCCAGGCTGAGGGGGCAGCCGTCAGAGCCCAGGAGACTGGGAAGTCGTTATCGGGGACTGGGGCCAGCCAGCTGCAGCTGTCCTGTTAGATCACGGCGATTTTGATGCCGAGCCTGGGCCCCTCTTCAGGGGGTCCCATCGGAGTCTTCCATGACTTTCTAAATCACTGACTTCCATCACTTGCCTCTCTCCCCCTATGCCTCAGCCCCCACCCCCATCCCTGCCATTTCTTCGTATTCCCCTCCCCTCCTCCCTTCCCTGTCCGCCGAGGGCTCTGGATTCTTGGCTAGGGGCTGAGCCGAGGAGCGAGGCTGATCTGGAGAATCCCGAATGGGGCATGGCTTTCTCCTTTCTGGAAATATCGGGGTCTCTGCACTCCCTCGTACCTTCGCCAGGCTCGGGCCTGGGAATAATGTTCTTTCTCACCGCCCGGAGGAGGGGGTGGGGGAGCTGAATCTCCGTGCTTATTGTGTGGCCCAAAGTGACACCCAGTACTGAACTCAGAACACCAAACTCAAGCTCTCAGGGGCTGGCTTGTGTGCTCTCCGGGTCCCTGGGGCTGAGGGACAGCCAGGCAGTGGAGCTGGGCATTCTGTTTCCGACAGGAGGCCTGGGGCTGCTGCAGCAGCCGGTTCCCATCCTGAGGCTTTGCAAGTCTCCTCGGGCCTCCTCTGTCTTTAGGTAAACTCCCCACCGGTCTGCTCACCATAGTGGCTGCTGCGGCGTCAGGGCCGGGACTCGGGAGCCAGAGGATGAAGGGTTCGAATAACGCTTTTCCCAGTACTTGCTGGGTGATCCGGGCAAACCTCGCAACTCCACTGAGCCTCAGTTTCCTCCTCTAGAAAATGGGGGCGATACCGGGACTTACAACGTAAGTGGCTGCGAGGGTTGAACAGAATAGTGTTTGGAACCTCTCCACAAAATGCCTGGCACATGGCAAATGCCTACGCGGCCGTGATGACCCCTTCTGCTGGAACTGGCAGGACCACGCAGTGCAGCCTGGGACCCAGGGCCGGACGTGCACCCTCACTTGGGAAGGGGCTGTCTGGCTGCTAAGGAGTACACTGTGTGTCCACAGTGTGTCCTAGCTCCCTTCAAGTCTTTAGGTTGGTTGAGGAGCGATTAATGGCAGGTGGTCTCCTTGCCCCTGCATTAGAATCAGAAGGTAGGGGCTAGGTCGGTCCTTTGGGCTTGGCACCCTGGGAACGCTACCCCCACCAGCGGCTGGATTTGGCATCGCACGATGGGCTTACTTTGGCACTTCTAGCTGAGAGGGAGGATGGCTGTGCTCTGAAGACAAAGGCCCCGTTCTCCCACCTGCGTGGGGAGAGAATGTGTTATCTTTGGGCCCAGGTGGTCTGGCCTGGGTCTCTGGGCTGGCACCGTGTAAGGTGCCGCCCGAAGCCCCCATGTCTGCTGAAAGGCAGAAGCTGTGGACAGAGGTGGCAGTCGTTCAAGTGGACGCCGGCCCTCTGAGCGGCTGGGAGTGGGGCCAGGAGGAGGGGCTGCTGCTGGCTTTCGGGTGGTCGTTGGCAGGACTGAGGACCGGGGTGCAGGACACAGAGATGGAGGGCGGGGCTTGGGGGAGAGAGAGCTGGGCGTCAGGTTGGGGTTCTGCCCCATTGGAAACCCCACCCTCCTGCCCCGATCTGTCAGCACCTGAGACCTCACTTTGCCCAGGGTACCTGCTGCCACCGTGAAGGGCCACCCCTCCCCTCCCTAGTGGGCTGACCTGTGGCCTCCCTGCTCCATCTCCTGGGCTTCCTCTGCCCTCTTTCCCCGTAGGCAGCTGGGCTCGCGGGCAGGCTGGGTGGAGCTGGGTTGGGGGCACCCTCCCGGAGGTTCGGTGGTCCTTACCGAGGGGCGGTAGGAGGGGGAGGTCCCCAGATCATAGTAGGGGGTCTGCAGGGCCAGCGGCTGCACTCCTTCCTCTTCAGGCTGCACCTGCTGCTTCCCCGGCTCCAGGTGGAGAATCTGGAAGAGAAGGAAGCTAGCGGCTACATAGCCTATTCCCTGTACCCGACTCCAGGCAGCCCTCTGGGCCTCCCCCACCCAGCCTGGTTCCCAGGCATCCCCATCCTGGCATTCACCACACTAGTGGCCGTCTGGGAGGCCCAAAGGATCAGCACAGGGTCAGGCATCTGCTAGGTACTTGATTTTTTTTTTTTTAATGAATGAATACACTGAGCCGTGGAGGCAGAGCTTCCCTGTGGGCCCTGGGCAGGCGAGGGAGGGTCCTAGTTTGTCATTTCTCAGTGTGGGGGACGGGAAAGCCTGGGCCACGGCCTCTTATCCAGGCGTGGCCTTTTGGGAACTGGCCGGGGCTAGCAGCGTGCTGGGGATGGTTTAGAGGCCCGTGTATGGGGGAGGGCTCTGCCTTTAAGTGGCCATCTCCCATCTTCCCTCCCGGCCCCCCCATTCCAGGGACTCAGGCCCACCTGGATGTCCTCAGGTGCAAGGGGGCTCTGCCTCCTGTCAGGAGGAGGCTCCGGCTTCTGGGAGGAGGGCAAGGCAGTCCTGGGGGAACAGAAGAAGGCTCACATAGGGGGTTCCGTTCCGGGCAGGCCATCCGACAGTTCTGGTCCCTGAGCCCCACTCTCAGGGATGGCCCCCAGTGCTCTGCTCCCAGGCAGCTTCCCAAGTGGTCCGAGCTTGGGGTGCAGTTACCTAGCATAGCTGGGTTTGGGGCTGAGAGTGCCCCTCCTCTCTCCCCGGCATCTCTGCCCCCAGTCCAGCCTGTCCCTCCCTCCAGCCCGGGTATGGGAACCGTGTGAGACTCCGATGTCCTGGCTTGGGGGACAGTGGGAAATTCCGGGGATGCATACGGGCTACGACCAGGGTGACGGGAGCCAGGCCTCAAGTGCAAAGCTCGTGGCGGGGGCGGGGGGGGGGGTCCCAGAAGTCTCGGTCATCATGATAAATAATATGTGAATACAATAGATTTAAAACTAAAATTAATGCAAAAAATCCAAGATGAACAAAGTATCTACATTTTAAAATAAGGTGGGATTAGGGACACGTGGGTGGTTCAGCCGGTTAAGCGTCCGCTTTCGGCTCAGGTCACAATTTCACAGTTTGTGGGTTTGGATCCTCTGTCCCCCTCTCTCTCTGCCCCTCCCCTGCTCATACTCTCTTGCTTTCTCAAAAATAAAAACTTTTTTTTTTTATTTTATTTTTGAGAGACATAGAGACAGAGTATGAGCAGGGGAAGGGCAGAAAGAGAGGGAGACACAGAAGCCGAAGCAGGCTCCAGGCTCTGAGCCATCAGCACAGAGCCCGACGCGGGGCTCGAACTCACAGGACCGTGAGATCATGACCTGGGCCGAAGTCAGCTGCTTAACGACCGAGCCATCCAGGCGCCCCCAAAAATAAAAACTTTTAAAAAGATCAAGAAAGTAAAAATTTAAAAAGTAGGATTAGTCTTACTGATTTTTCCTTTCACCTCATGCTCCAGAACAGCCTGCATGATACTCTTACCGATTCTGTCTTTACTTAAAATGTTGACATTTCGTTCATCATGGACTTTTGCTTTCACCCTTTGTCAGCGGCCGGGGTAAACGTGTTTAAAGTATTTAACCTGTGTGCCTCGCGTCCTCACCTGTAAACAGTGGATTGTAATCTACTTCTCAGCGGCAGCTGAGAGGGGGCGTCTGGGTGGGCCGGTGGGTGGACTTGCCAACACTCACCCGCCAGGGTCCAGTTCCACTTGGCTCTTCTGCTGCCGGCGATGCAGTAAGAAGACGGCAAGAGCCACGCCGAGGATGAGGACAACGGCCACGGTACCCCCTAGGACCCTGGCCACATTTCCGGGGCCCCCCTGGGGGCGGGGCTTTTCTAGAGCCAAGAGAGGAAGGTGGAGAGAGAGAAGAAGAGAGAGAGGACTCTTAGAGTCAGAAAGGTGGGCATAAAGCAAGAGAATCAGACCTTGAGGCAAGGCCCCACCCCGGTTGCCCTCCCCTTTTCCCCCGTTGGGCCCCTGCTCCATCACGCTTCAGTTCTGGGAGGGGGCGTCCCAGTTAGGGTGGGGTAGACCTCCTTCTCCGGCTCCCCAGGGCCCTATAATCCCAGACTCTGCTCTGATCTGGGGATCTGGGGCATGGAGGTGGGGGTGGGCGGTGGGGGAGCCAGGGCAGGCAGAGGGGTGCTCCGAGATGGGGGTCCCCGCCCCCTCTTTCTATCTCTGGCCCTGCAGGGAAGATTCCTGTTGAGGAGTTTAATTTTCTTCCCCTCCCTACCCAATTAAACAAGCAAATGAACTAATTGGTGCTTTGCCCTCCCAGCTCCGGAGAGGGAGGGAGGACTGGAGGGAAGGCAGAAACACCGAGATTGCACGGGGACCCTGGGTTGGTGGCAAACCGAGTCTGTCCAGCGTGGAAGCTGAAGAACCCACAGAGCCTCCGTCTAAGCCCACCCTCTGTCTGGACACACCTGGCTATCGTCCCAGGAGCAGTAGCCCCATGTGTCGGGAGTGGGACTGGGGTACCAGCAGCCCCCCCACGCCCGCCACCTGCTCTGTGGTGAGTGGGGCAAATCACTCAGTCTCTCTGGAAGCAAAGGATCCGGGGGGTTTGTGAAGTTCGTTGACCGATTTCTCAGCCAGACACTGGCTGTCCCTGAGGACAAGGACACCCCAGGGGTGTCAGAAAGGAGTCTGTGGCAGGAAGGGGGGGTGGGCCCAGGTTGGCATACAAGGCCACGGCCGCCCCAGGCTTTTCTTTTCCCTCCCTCTGCTCGGCTCCACTTCTCACCTCTGACCCTCGCATCACGCAGGGAGGGAGGGACTGGCGAGAAAATCATAGATGCTCCCTCCCCTCTTTCCTCCCGGCACCGTATTACACATAATTAAACACAAGAGCACCCGAACAGAGACGCTAAATTGCAGTTTGCAATAAACATCGTGGAGCCAATTTTCCTGATTGACAAGCACCTGCCTCTCTCTCGGGCCCCATCCCAGGGCCCTGACCGAGGCGGGGCCTGGGAGAGACCTCAGCACCAGCCCGGCTCCCAGCGAGTCCGCAGCCCCTCTCTGGCTGGGCTCCTGTCCGTCCCCAGCATCTGTCCGTCCCCAGCTGGTAGGCTTCGGCCCCGCTGGGAGGGCAGTGTCTGTGTGTGTGTGTATTACGCGGACTCAGGAACCCCAGACCCCTCCTCGGACCCTGGGCTCTGTGACAGCACTGTCTCTTCTCGATTGCCCCAGCCCCCTGGAGTGGGGATAACGGCCATCAGTTACACAAACCTGCCCTTTTTTCTCCAAACCGTAGCATCTTAGCGCCCACCATACCCTCCTTTCCGGCCTTTCTTCTTTTTCTTTTTTTTAAACGTTTATTTTTGAGAGACGGAGCATGAGCAGGGGAGGGGCAGAGAGAGAGGGAAAGACAGACTCTGAAGCAGGCTCCAGGCTCTGAGCTGTCAGCACAGAGCCCAACATGGGGCTTGAACCCACCAACCGTGAGATCATGACCTGAACCAAAGTTAGACGCTCAACCCACTGAGGCACCCAGGCGCCCCTGGCCTTTCTTCTTCTTTTTCTTCTTCTTTTTTTTTTTAGCATTTATTCATTTTTGAGAGACGGAGACAGAGTGTAAGTGGGGGAGGGGTAGAGAGAGAGAGGGAGACACAGAATATGAAGCAGCCCCCGAGCCGCCAGCGCAGAGCCCAACGTGGGGCTCGAACTCACAAACCGTGAGATCATGACCTGAGCTGCAGTCGGATGCTCAACCGACTGAGCCACCAGGCGCCCCTGGCCTGCCTTCTCTATCCTCAAACCTTCCCGCTTTGGCCCCTGCGGTCTTTCACCTCTGCTTCTCCTTTGGTTTTGCAAGCACTTAGTGGCTCCTCTGCCGTGTTCCAGGCGCTGTTCTGGCGCCGGGCGACAGAGAGGCACGGGGCACAGGTCCTGCCTCTGAACACCCCGGGGTCCCGTTCATCTTCCTTCTGCCTTGTGGGCCGCTCTCAAGTACGGCCGCGCCTCCCTGGCTCCGGCGCCGCCACGCCGGTCTACGCCGCCAGCCTCCCCTGAGCTGCTGCGTAACTAGCCTCCCTGCTCCCAGTCTCGTCCCCTCCGAGCCCTTCTCCCCGCTGAGCCCCGAGTGATCTTTCTAAAATCAAACCTCATCAGGCTACATCCCTGCTTAAAATGTTCTGAGAGGCCCTGGTGGCCTCGATGAAGCTTGTCTGAGCTTCACGGCTTTGACTGGGACCCTGCTCGTTCTGGAGGAAGTGACTCAGTGCTCTTGCTCGGCTTGTGCAGCCCACCTGGGCTACTTGCAGTTCCCGGTGGAGGGTGGAGGGGGGGGGGTCCCTGCGGGGGGCGGTCCCTGCTCCTTCTTACCGCAAGTGGAGCCCTCTCTCTGCCAGGCCCTTTCTCTCCTGCACCCTCCTGGCCAACGGGACCTGGCACCTCTCCTGCCGCTCTACGCTGGACCTGGGAATTCTCTTTCTGGGGACACAACCCAAACCTATCTCCCCGTTTCCTCTCCGCACAGCTGAGGCAGGCTGCCTGGGAGAGCAGGGGGGGCGGAAATGAACAAAGAAGCAATAGCACCCGTACTGGTCCGGCTCACAGAGTTCAAGTTTCTCTCCTTCCACAGCCAGCTCACCACGGGGCTTGGGGGCGACCCCACGGGGGATCCGGGCAGGAGGGAGAGACAGTTTGACATCAGCCCTGCCTCGGTTCCCTGCTTCCAGGTGACCTCCCCCCGGGACTCTGGAGCTACTCTAGCAGAAGAGGGAGACAGCCGTCCTTCTGAGGGGCCTTCTGTCGTGCTTACAGTGCAGACGATAACGTGGTGAGTGAGACCGTGAAGGCACCAGCGTGGGTCGTGATGGGTGGGATGCTGTGGACACGGCCTCCAAGGCGCCGGGTCCAGAGTGGATAACTCTGGTTTGTTCCCTCCCCAACCGCCCTCACAAACTGTGAGTGCGAGATCCCTAGAGCCCTGGGCTCTGCCCGGCCCCCCTGGAGCGTGCCCCCCTGGTGGAAGAAATACTAGCAAAGAAAGAACGAGAAATGGAAACAAAGGAAAAAGCAGGGGAAGAAATCGGCCTTGAAGTCTGTGCCAGGCGCCCGGGCTGGTGTGGGGTCGGTTTGATCCTCACGCCGAGCCTGTGAAATTAGATAATGTTACTCTCCATGAGAAAAACGAGGCTCAGAGAGGTTGAGTAATTTGCTCCCGGTCACCCAGATGGTCAGTGGCAGGTGGGCACCGGAAGCTGCGTCTGTGTGACATTCTCTGACGAGGCTGCGGGTCTTCTTAGTAATCCTGGTCCCTCCTGTGGCAAGAAGCGGCTTCCCCCAGCCCCCCTTACCGGACCCATCCCTACCGACCCCCTCGCCTTGGGTTGCTTTGTGTCTGAGCCTCCCCTTGACAGCTGTGAGGTGGGGGCCCCGCGCCGGCCCCAGCTGGAGCCCTGGCACTGAGCCCTCAGACATTCTCTGGTTACACCGCGACGAATCTGCTCCCCCGGCCCCAGCTCCACGGGCCTTTCGGGCAGGACTGGTCACCTGCAGGCAGCCGGGCCTGGCCGCGGCGGGAGGGGGAGCCAGAGGGCATCTCCTGTGGGCCGGGCTGGGTGCTGGGCTGAGGAAGCTCAAAGAGGCCGGTCGGTCGTCCAGAGTCCCACAGCCAGGAGCACCACAGCTGGCATTGGACAAGGTCGACCTCCGAAGTCTCTTTTTTCCTTCTGTCAGCAGAGCCTGGTCTCTCTGTGGCCCAGAGCCCCCCCTCCAGGCAGCGCCTGCACCGGCCCTGGCTCAGGTCCCAAGGACCACCTCCCTCCTCCTGCCTGTAGCTAGGGCCACGCCAGTGACACCTCCAAGCCTCGGTTCTCACCTGTCACGTGGTGACATCACACCTGGTTTTCCCGGCCTCTGACTGAGCACGTGACATCCCAGGCAGGACACACACACAGACCTAGCATCCAGTTGGGGGGCTGCAGGCCAGGGACGGTCAGGGGCTTCTTCTTCAAACCAGATCTGCCCTCTGCACTGAGGCCCCGTGGTGGGGAGTGTGCGGAGCTGGGGTCCCGCCCAACGTTCAGGTATCCCCACCACGCCGCCTCTCAGCCAGACGTCGGCAGTCCTGAACGCCAGCCTTTGCTCAGTGGGCCTCACAGGGCGCTTGCTCGCTCCGCCCGCCGCCCCTCCTTCAGTTCAATAAACATGTCCCGAGCCCCTTGTATGGTGCCAAGCTCTGTGACAGGTGCTGGGGGCTTGCCCCTGGCTCAGGGTTGGGGAGGGAGTCGGAAATGTACACAAATAAGCACCCTCTTTTGCGAGTCCTCAAAAGAAGTCTGTCCAAGGCCCAGGATGGGTGTCGAGAAGAGAGTGATTAGCTCTGGGAGTTCATGGCTTCACACGGGAGGGGCCTTCTGAGCAGGGTTTGGAAAGCATGATAGGAGTTTTCCAGAAGACCAGGAGAAGCGCATTGTCGGCAGCGCGAGGAGCGGTGCGGGGACACGCGTGTGAGACGTGGGCCGTCCGAGGGAAGTTCCAAGGCCTGGATCTGCTGGGAAACGGGATGGAAGGGGAGATGGACGGGGCAGGAATCCGGGGCAGGGGAGGAGGCAGACCCCTCTCAGAGGTTTAGATTTTCTCCGTAAGGAATGTAGCACCTTCTCTCTTGCTACCCCTGCCTGGGGACAGAAACACTGCCTTCTCAGGAGCCGGACTGAGCGGGGCTTCCCTAGAGTCGCCTCTTAATGAGCCCCTCGGGGCAGCACTTGGCCCTTCTGCTCACAGAGCTGGCCCCAGGTGGGTCCACCCAGGCACAACAGGTTTTTCTGGGATGCCAGGAGTTCAGAGGAGGCTGGGTGTCTGGGTTTGGCCCCAGCGCCCCAAGGTAGGACAGGCCGGGTGGGGGAGGGGCTGATTATACTGCCCAGGGCCCGCCCGGAGGGTCAGAATCCACCCGGCCGTTTCCTCCGCCCGGGGGCGCCTCCTGCTGGCCAGAGGCAGGTGGCAAGGAGGCAAGGGCCTGAACCGGGGCTCTCTGGACCACTCTCGTCTCTCGGGAAGGCTGAAGGCCCTCCAGCAGTCTCATGGGTACCCCGCACGTCTAAGTGCCAGACGGAGGCAGGGTTCCCAAGATCCGTTTTAATCTCGTCGCTATACGGAAGCTCAGGCTGTGAGAATGCAGGTCCCGAGCCACAGGTGATAGGGAGCTTCTGACCGCACGGGCCGGGGCACCACTGAGGCTGTCGCCTGGGACAGTGAAGGGCAGGGAGCTGCCGGCACAGCCTTCTGCGCTAGGGGACCAGCACTGGTAGCCCTGTCCCCTGTGGCCTTAGCTTTAAGACTAAGCTCCCGGCCTGCCCTCCAGGGCCCCGCATCAACTCCCTGCCCAGCCGCAGGTCCCTTCAGCACAGTCGGATCGTGCGTTCCAACTTGGCCAGCTCTCCGCGTCTCTCTCTCTCCTCAACGCTTCCTCCCCGGACTCCTGGGTGGTAGCTGTCCTGTCACGCTTGGAGATTGTGGAAATCTCTTCCCCTTTGCCCAGGAGTGGATGTATCCCTCTCTCCTCCAGTTCAGCCCTTACAGGAGGCACCTTCCTCTGACCCAGGGAGGGGAGGGAACCTACCCAGAGGCCTGGAACTGAGGTAGCCAGCCAGTGGCTACCCTGGACTCAGCCAGGCCCCTGCCTTGGCCTTCCTTGGGCTATAGAGCCAGGAGGGCTGACCCTCTAGCTTACAGCCTGAGGTGGCCCTGGGCTGGCGCTGGGGTTGAGGCTGGCGGGTGTCCCCCGCCGCCTCTTCCCTGAGGTGGGCTCCTGGTCGCTCCCTCTGCCTTGGCCTGGGTCGCCCTTCAGCCCCGCATCTGCCCTGGCGTATCGGCATTAGTGCAAATAGCCTGTGGCCACAGCATTTGCTAGGTCCTGAACCCAGGTGGCGGTCCCTTTGTGGCCACCTTCTTCAGACCTCCTAGAGGGAGACTGGAGGCTCTGGGTCGCGTAGCCCTCCCTCTTGTCTCCCTCGCCCCTGACTTCCCTTCCATCTGTCTCGAGCAGACGTAGCTTATGAAAGGTGCTCAGCACACAGTCGGCGTGTAATACACAGTCCCTATTTTTGTTCTTACTATTCAGTAAATGTAAATTGTTGGTGGTGTTGCCGGTGGTGGCGATGTCGGTGCCGATAATAACGGTGATCACGTTGGTCCCTGGAAGCTGGGCGTCTTTACCTAAACTCCACAGGCCATGTGACACCTGAGGCCTCGTTGTCATATCCCTGTCATCGTACACATGCACTTTGACTTCAGTTATCTCATTCGATGCCTCCACCCCTTTGCCTCTGTTGTCAGATGGGTAAGTGGAGGCTCAGAGAAGTTTAGGAAACTGCTCAGGGTCACACAGCTCGCTGGCGACGGAAACGAGACAGGAACCCAGGCATCCCCATCCTCAGAGCAGTGCTCTGAGCGGCCCCCTTGAGGACCCTGACTGGGGCCTTTCTCATGCCCTCCTCTGCCTCCGTTTCTGGGGACGTCCGCCGAGGACGGCAGGCCAGCTGTTGTGAGTTTGCCACTTACTTAGCTGTATGATCTTGGGCAATTCATGAAACCTTCTGAGCCTCAGTGACGTCATCTGTAAGGTGGGAATAGCAGGGTGGCTGTCAGGTGTACATGAGGTCACGGGCGTTCAAGCCCTTAGCATGGTGCCTGTGCCCACTGACTACTCGGCATTGGTAAGCATTGTTTCTAGCGGGGCGGGGACAGGTCTGCTCCTGGGGCAAATCGCTCGGACCTCTGCTCTAATCCTGCCTGCTGGCCTCTTCGCCTCACCTCGCCTCAGCTTTCCCTAGTCGTGATGCACCAACCCCGACGTGTGTAGGGATGTGTGGGCTCTAGGACAAGGGGTCAGGGCCTCCCAAGTGTGTGTGAGAGACCGCGGCACTCCACGTTCCACACCGCATTCGGCCATCTGGAATGTTCTCCCCGGTGTCCCCAGGCCTCCCAGCCCCTCCCACTGGCTCTCCACACCTTGAGTTGTCATTAGGAGAAGAAAGGACCCCGAGGAGGCTAACTTTCCCAGAAGCTCACCCCTGCCACGGGGGTCTGTCAGAGCCGCCTCCAAGGTCAGGCCCAGCTGGAGAGAGTTACTGGGATTTCACGCACATTCCTGGGGGGAGAGGGACTGTCTCTCTGATGGGGACCCTGCTAGGCAGGGACCTGACCCCCATCCCTCTCCGAGGAAGGGGATGAGTGAGGGGTATGCAGCCAGGGGGTAGGGCGGGGGCTTTGAGGAAGCCATTTATCTGCTTCCACCCCACAGGGCACGGTCTTCAGTGTAAGTGGTGGTGGCGGGGGCGGGGTAAGAAACAGTCTGACTGCCCCTCCCTCACCCCAAAATATACAGTGCCCCAGGTCTCAGAAACAGCCTGTCCTCCGAGCCCCCTGCTGCCTGGCCGAGGGGGCCCATCAGTCCCTCCCAGTCTTGGCAGCACTCAAGGGATCCCTCGCCCACCCCCCAAAGCCCAGGGCTTCCCCCGCATGGATTGAGGGTGGCCTGTGAGCGGCTGTGCCTGTTACAGGCTCTTCTCTTCCTGGTGACCCTCTGAATGGGCTCTGGTTCTGGGGCGGGGCAGGGGGGGTGTGCTCAACCCCCTCCCCCCACACCACATGGCCCTGCCAGCCTGCACTTCTTGCCACGCCAATCACTGCCCACAGGGCCGAGTCATTCTTCCACTTGATTTCACTGGGACAAGCTGAGCTTTTTGCAAAAGGCACGTCACTACGAAAATGAGAACAGGCAACAAGGGCGCCTGGGCGGCCCAGTCGGTTAGGCGTCTGACTTTGGCTCAGGTCCTGATCTCGCCCTTCCTGAGTTCAAGCCCGAGTTTGAGCCCCGCATCAGGCTGTGTGCTGACAGCTCAGAGCCTGGAGCCTGCTTCAGATTCTGTGTCTCCCTCTCTCTCTCTCTGCCCCTCCCCTGCTCTGTCTCTCTCCCTCTCTCTCTCAAAAATAAACATTAAAAAAAAAAAAAAAAAGAACGGGCAATATAAGAACACAGGAGTGGCCAAGTTCATGGAGAAGCTGTTTCTTCTCCTAATGGAATCTGTCATCCAGCCACAGACTCACTGGACACCCCGGAATGTCAGTGCTGCTGGCAGAAAGCTTGGGCTTCCCTGGAAGGAAGTGAGGTCGCTGTCATTGGAGGCGATCTAGCAGGGCCCTGATGGCTCCTTGGTGGGAGGTGACTTTGAAAGGTCGCTACATAAGGATGATTCCTGACATCACACTGAACCCCAGGATTTACCCAGGGCTTTCAGCTGTTTTCTGATGTCTTTGGTATAATCCTAGAAAATAGAATATGAATCACCGTTTTAGAGGTAAGAAAACTGAGGCCGAAGAGAAAAGTGGCTTTTCCAAAGTCACCTTGAAATAGTGACCACCCTTGCGGGATTCACATGCTGAGCCTGCCCCGCCCCCCCCCCCAGGGTAGAGCTGTTTCAGCTTCAGGGGTCCCCCTCCATTTCTACCCGCACCAAGCTGGAGGTAAAGGGTGGCCCACATTTGCAAGATACTTAGGAGGTGGCCAGAGGTGATTCTGGACTTAATGGCCCTCAGCAGGGACAGTGGAGGCATCACTTACCCCCAAGGGCACGTTAGCATGACAGACTGGAGTGGTGGGGGTCGGGGGGTGGTTTCAAGGCTTCTAAGAGGGTCTAGGAGGGGACCAGAAAGGGTAGAAATCCCAAAACAAAGGCAGGAAGCTGAGGGGCTATCTCCCTGGAGGGTGATGAGTGTTGGTGGTCTGGCAGTCTGTCCGTCCTGGGCAGGGGTCCTCCATCATCTCAGGACCCCGCATCACGGCCTCTCCTTGTAGAAAATCTCCCAAATCAAATGTAGATTGAGAGTAACCACAGCACCGTGCGGAATTACTGAAATCAGAGGGGATTTAGACACGAAAATGCTTATGTTAAAATGTAATGAAACTTAATGGCTTTCCTCTGGGCCTTGCCAAGGTGGCAGAGAACCAGAAGGGCCTCTGGTTCTTAGAGGGGGTGTGTCGGGGTGGGTTGGCAATGAGCTTCGAAACCCTAGGGGGTGCAGAAGACTCCAGAATTCTGGAGGACTTCAACACCTGGACATATCTAGGAAGGTGAGGAGGAGCGGGTGGGGCAGCCTAGTTCCGGCAAGTTCTATGAGCAGCACCATGGGACGCCTCAGGGAGGTGACTTGAGTCATCTGTTTTCCCCAGGGGAAAACAATCGCAAAGAGAGAAGTGGGGACACCTGGCTTCCAGGTCCTTCCTGGGAGAGACTTGATATCTGATGCGGCCTGGGTGCTGAGACTTGGGTGGGGGCGTGGGGCTGGGTCGGCGTGGTGTGGAGAGGGTACTTCCTGTCCACAGCCTCCTTGGTTTTTCCCTACGCACCCTTCACTGCGGCCCTTGAAGTAGGGGTTCTTGTCTCCGGTTTATATTCCTGGTCCCAAATCGCCACGCTAATATGAGACGGATTTGGTGGCTGCACCCAGGCCTGTGTAACCGCAGAAGCGGGCCTGCCCACCCGTGTTCGCGGGCGTCTGGGCTGCGCTTCGGGGCTCTGGAGCACGACCTCACATGGGACTGTGTGCGTTCAGTATGTTTTGCACGTTAAAAACCATTGCGAAACCGTGAGCCGCGGTGGCATTTTGGTTCTTTTTAATGCGAAGTTCGGTACGTTGCAAGGAGCACTTGGCTTGGAGTCAGAAGGCTTGGGTCCAAGGTATGAGTCGCCGCCTCACCACCTGTGTGACTTTGGGCAAGACATTTAACTTCCTGAGCCTCTGGTTAATCATCAGCTAAATGGGGCCGGGAGGACCTGCCTCCTGCTTCTCTCCCCCAGCTGGCCGTGAGAATCCTGGGGCACAGAGCTTCCCTTCCTGCCGCCAAGGGGCCTGGCCTCGTCTGGTCGATTCCTGCTGCCACCGTTTACACGGAGGTCCTCCTGCGCTGCGTTTTCGACCGCTTTCCCAGATCACTTCCGTTTTACAAAGTCATCTTCGATACCATCTTTTTCCAGGAAACCTTTTCCCGTGAGCCCCGCCTACCTCGGATGACTCCATCTGATACCAAACACGGTTCCCACAAGCTCAGTTGTACCTGCCTGGGGCGCTTGCTGCTTTGTGGGCGTCTCGAAACTTGTATCAGGCCCAGGATCCCCCCTGTGACTTAGGCTGGTGTGGCCCCTTCTCCTGGCTCTCCTCCTACCCCTGCCGTCATGACACAGTTCTGCTCTTTGGGGCCTTGATGGTCGCAGGCAGTGGGCATACTGTTACGGTGGGTTAAAGACAGAGTTTCTGAGGCCAGACAGCCCCCCTCCCCATGCCGGCTAACTCTGTGACACGGGCAGCCCCCCTTCATTTCTGTGTCACCTCCCAAGACTGAGGTGGGGATTTCCTATCAGAAAGTACTTTGAACAGTGCCTGGGACTTAGTGATATTGTAAGTCTTAGCTATTAGCAGAAGACCTCGGGTCATTCTATAATTTCTAAACATTGTATAAACGTAAGGAACTCTTATGGTTATCAGCCTTCTGGGACTCAATTTCCCCATTTGAGAGTTGGGGCAAATGATCTTTGAGGATCCTCTGGTTTTAATGATTGGTAATTCGAAAATAGGTGTATGTCTTGCTTGGGACCTGCCTGTGTTGTGCTGTAGGGGCCAAAGCACAGGGCACCGGCTGTGACACCCAAGGGCCCAGGCTTTGGGACAGAGAGTCTGGTAGCTGGAAGGTGATGGCAGAAAACACACAGGAGGAGGGGCAGATGAGCCTTCCCAACCAGGGTGGCCCCATGTGCTATCTGTATCCGGAGCCTGTAGGAAGGCCAGTACCAGCCAGCGGGGGGCCCCAGTTCCCATTGGGGGAGCTGAGATGCCTCCTGACAGAGCTGTTTGTAAGGGATCATCACATTTCATTGATCAAACCCCCCAACTTTCCCTTCTCTGGAGGAAAACCCTGGAGACAGAGAGCGACCACAGCCTGTCTCCCCTCCCCCGAGCCTGGCACTCCCTAAGCGAGTTGTCAGAAAAGACATTCTCCCCCATTCTCATTGTGATCTTCCCTGTCGGGGACCCCTTCTCTGCTCTGCTCAGGTAGGGGCCCGGGGCTTCGCTCTGTTAGCAAGGCAGATTCTTGACTTCTCTGCAGAGGAGGGCTAAGTAGGGCGGCTCAGCAGTAAGCGGGGGAGAACAGCCCCAACAGGGTGCTGTCCACCCTCCCACACGCTCCCACTGCTGCAGTAGGCCGGACTCCTCTGGAAGCTGCCCCGGCCACCATCACCCTGGACACCCGGCCTCGGAATCACTTGTAGTAGGGGATGCATCACTCTATACATGATGGATGGGGTGTGGTGACATCACCGACAGGGCTGCCGAGGAGCTCCAGGGGACCTGCTGCCGAAGTCCCACTTGGTGCCTGGGAGCAGCCCAGAGAGGCTGCCAAGCTCCGGTCTTCCAGGCCCTTTGTGCCCCATGCAGGTAGGCGTGGGCTCGGGTGAAGAGCCTTGCTTGAGAAGTGGCCATGATGGAGGGAGAGCCCCATTGCCAGCCCACGGCTCTTCCCAGCGCCCACCTGCCTCTCACCTGCCCTCCGGCTCTGCCCACCTGCCCTTCCCCTCCAACCCATTACAACCCTCAATGAAACCTATATCTGGGTGTGGCTCACTGTCCCCTGCCCTTCTTGTGAAACCCCAGGAAGCTTGCATTGCTCAGGAGTCCATCCAGGCAGCAGAGGAAGGTTTCCCAGCTAGCCCCGCCCAGTGTGGCCGTTGTGGCACCTCAACACCTCATCGTGGCCGCAGGGCATTTACCCTGTTTTGTGTCAGGATTGGCGTTTCTTGATCGCTGGCCCTTCCTTCTCGCCACTCGGGGACTCCTCCAGAGACACACCGTCCTCCCTCCACCTCTGGCCCACCCCATCCCGTCTTGCCTCCCCAGTGCCTCCTGGGCCCTCAGAACAGGGACCTGTCTGAGAAGGACCACAGCATAGCTAGATGGACACTAGCCCCTCCTCCTGGGAATGCATGACGAAGCGTCTTCAAGCTTTTTTTTTTTTTAATCCTTTCAAAACCAAAATACCAGATAGTCATGCGAAAGTGCTTGACATCCTTAGTCATCAGGGAAGGGAAAGGAACATCACACCGGGATGCCACTCCGCCCTTGCCAGGATGGCTACAGCAGAAAGAACAGATGACATCACACGTAGACAGGGAAGTGGGATAACTAGACCCCTCATATTCTCCTGGCGGGGGCATATATTGGCACAACCACTTTGGAAGACTGTGTGGCTGTATCTGCTCATCCTCATCCCACTCCCAAGTGTATACCAAAACAGAAATGAATGTCATGTACCCTGAAGTTACACAGAAGAATGTGTAGCAACGTTATTCATAATTGGCCCAAACTGAAAGCAACATGCATATCTGTTGATGACAGAATAGAAGTAATACATTGCAACATATTCGCACAATGCGGTATTACACAACAAACAAAATCACGCCACGTGGATATATCTCACAGATATCATACGGAGTTGAAAGAAGCCAGATATACAAGTAATTGTACACTTTGTACGATTCTGTTCATGCAAATTTCCAAAACAGGGATATTGACTTGGGGGGGCGGGGGAGCTTGAGTGCCCATCTGTGTCTCGATCTGGGGGTATACACTCTTGACATGGATGTATACACATGCAGCGGTACCCTTATGATTGGTACACTCTAGGGTGTACTCCTGGGTGGCTCAGTCGGTTAAGCGTTCGACTGTTGGTTTTGGTTCAGGTCATGATCTCACGGTTTTGTGAGTTCGAGACAGATGGAAGCCAATACCCATCCTCTTGCTTCCCACCTCAGGAGCCTCCCTGGGGCATTTCTGCAGATACTGCTCTGGAGGACACAGTGGAAGTCTTTTCCCGGAGTAAACATGGCCTCAGGGGCCTCAATCGGGGCCCTGCCTTTGAGGGACACATCTTAGCTCCTCTATGCCCTTGTCCCTCCCACGAGATGGCAGGTGTTGTGGGATGATGCAAATCATGGTGGTCACCACCTAGCCAGGAAGGCACAGAGCTGGGCAACTAGCTGGGACTTGGCAAGCGTCCTAAAACCTGATGTCATTTCCATGACAGGTTCCGTTTCCCTGCTGTAGTTTGCTGCTTAGGGCAGATAGGCAGGGGTGAAAATAATAGTAAGAGATAATTCTATCCTCGCTTAACTTGGCTGAGCACTCCGTTCCAGGCATTGGGGTCAAGTACTTTACAAAGAGATGAGTCTCCTTTAATCCCTACAGCAGCCTTCTGTGGTAGGCGCCACTATTATCTGCTTTACAAATAACTTTCTCTACATACAACTGTTTTTATTCATCTCAGCAGTCAATTCATATAGCTTGACTTATAAAGCTCAGGGAAGGCAAGCAACTTGCCTTAGGTCCACACAGCTGATAAATGGTACAACTAGGGATGGAATCAAGGTCAGTTGGACCCTAAAGCCTGCCTCTTTCCTTTCACCGGGGTTTCAACAAATGTCTGCTGTGAGCTGAACTGATGATAGAATCATCTAAAAGGACCACAATGGGCTGAAATACTGACCCAGATCATTAAGATAAATGGATAGCAGAGAAATCACCACATTTAGAGGGAAAAATTGACAGTACAAGTACTGGGTGAGAGATACCTGCTTAAAAATGGCACAAATGAAAAAGATTCAAAGGTTTACTCACCCACCCACCCACCCATCCATCCACTCACTCACTCACTCACTCACTCACTCACTCACTCACCCATCCACTCAGGCACCCATCTACCCACCCATCCACCCACTCATCCATCCATCCATCCATCCATCTCTCTATCCATGCACCCATGCATCTATCCATCTATCCATTCATTCATCCATCCATCCACCCACCCACTCACCCACCCATCCATCCCTCCATCCATCCCTCCACCCATCCCTCCACCCATCCCATCCATCCCATCCATCCCATCCATCCATCCACTCACTCACCCACCAACTCGCTCATCCATCCATCCATCCATCCATCCACCCACCCACTCAGAAATTTAACTACCATGGTGGAGCCCATGCCACGAGCTGTTTCATACCACCACCATTATTGAGGTCAGCTGAGTTGGCTGTGTCCACAGTATAGAGGAGTAGGCCAGGTTCAGGGAAGACACTCAGACAATCCTCCCACCCCCCCATCCCCCATCCCCCCATCTCCCATCCCCCATCCCCCCATCTCCCATCCCCCATCCCCCCATCATCTCCCATCCCCTGCTAGTCAGATCAGTTCCAGGGAAGAGTATTTTATCCCTGGTCTTCAGAATGAGAGGGAGCTGCTTATGTGCTGTTTTTCCAAAGGGTATCAAAGATATTTTTTTGGTAAAGACAATTTTTTTTAAGAGCGGTTTTAGGTCCACAGCAAAACCAAGTGGAAGATACAGATATTTTTCATGTACCTCAGGACCCCATTATACGCAGCCTCCCCTACTACCAAAATCCAGCACCAGAGAGGTACATTTGTTACAATCCATTTTGTTACAATCAGTAAACTTATACATTATGACCACCCAAAGCCCATAGGTAGAGGTAGGTGGGGGGATGGGTTAAACCGGTGATGGGGATTAAGGAGTGCACTTGTGATGAGGACAAAAGTCCATAGAGTCCAAAGTCCATAGGTAATTGGGATTTTAAATTTTCATTTTTATTAAAAATTTTTAACGTTTATTTTTGAGAGAGAGAACATGATCAGGGGAAGGACAGAGAGAGACACACACAGAATCTGAAGCAGGTGCCAGGCTCTGAGCTGTCAGCACAGAGCTGGACATGGGGCTTGAACTCACGAACCATGAAATCATGATCTGAGCTGAAGTCGGATGCTTAACTGACTGAGCCACCCAGTCCATGGTAACTGGGATTTATTATTTATTTATTTATTATTTATTTATTTTTAAACCTTTTTATTGTCAAATTGGTTTCCATACAACACCCAGTGCTCATCCCAGCAAGTGCCCTCCTCTGTGCCCGTCACCCACTCTTCCCCTCCCACACCCCCCTCACCCCTCAGTTTCTTCTTAGTCTTTCAGAGTCTCTTATGTTTTGTCTTCCTCCCTCTCTGTGGCTTTTTTTCTTTCTCCTCTTCTCCTCTCCCATGGCTTTCTGCCAAGTCTCTTAAAATCCACCTATGCGTGGAAACATATGGTATCTGTCTTTCTCTGACTGACTTATTTCACTTGGCATAATACCCTCCAGTTCCATCCATGTTGCTACATATGGCCAGATTTCATTCTTTCTCATTGCCACGTAGTATTCCATTGTATATATAAACCACATCTTCTTTAGCCATTCGTCAGTTGATGGGCACTTGGTCTCTTTCCATGATTTGGCTATTGTCGAAAGTGCTGCTATGAACATCGGGGTACACATGCCCCTATGCATCAGCACTCCTGTATCCCTTGGGTAAATTCCCAGCAGTGCTATTGCTGGCTCATAAGGTAGTTCTATTTGCATTTTTTTGAGGAAACTCCACACCGTTTTCCAGAGCGGCTGCACTAGTTTGCATTCCCACCAACAGTGTAGGAGGGTGCCTGCTTCTCCACATCCTCGCCAGCATCTATAGTTTCCTGGTTTATTCATTTTAGCCACTCTGACCGATGTGAGGTGGTATCTCAGTGTGGTTTTGATTTGTATTTCCCTCATGATGAATGATGTTGAGCATTGTTTCATGTGTCTGTTGGCCGTCTGGATGTCCTCTTTGGAGAAGTGTCTATTCATATCTTCTGCCCATTTCTTCACTGGATTATTCATTTTTCGGGTGTGGAGTTTGGTAAGTTCTTTATAGATTTTAGATATTAGTCTTTTATCTGATATGTCATTTGCAATTATCCTTTCCCATTCCGTCGATTGTCTATTAGTTTTGTTGGTTGTTTCCTTTGCCGTGCAGAAGCTTTTTATCTTGATGAGGTCCCAGTAGTTCATTTTTGCTTTTAATTCCGTCGCCTTTGGAGATGTGTTGCTTAGGAAATTGCTGCGGCTCAGGTCATAGAGGTTTCTTTCTGCCTTCTCCTCTAGAATTTTGATGGTTTCCTGCCTCACATTCAGGTCCTTCATCCATTTTGAGTTTATTTTTGTGAGTGCTGTAAGAAAGTGGTCTAGTTTCATTCATCTGCATGTTGCTGTCCAGTTCTCCCAGCACCATTTGTAAATGAGGCTGTCTTTTTTCCATTG
The DNA here is from genome assembly GCA_030068075.1 of Paguma larvata. Classification (NCBI taxonomy): domain Eukaryota; kingdom Metazoa; phylum Chordata; class Mammalia; order Carnivora; family Viverridae; genus Paguma; species Paguma larvata. Next base: position 11,916,168 of record CM057831.1, read on the forward strand.
GATACTCTTTCCTGCTTTGTCAAAGATGAGTTGGCCATATGCTTGTGGGTCCATTTCCGGGTTCTCTCTTCTATTCCATTGGTCTATCTGTCTGTTTTCGTGCCAATACCATACTGTCTTGATGACTGCCACTTTGTAGTAGAGGTTAAAGTCTGGGATTGTGATGCCTCCTGCCTTAGTTTTCTTCTTCAATATTACTTTGGCTATTCAAGGTCTTTTGTGGTTCCATACAAATTTTAGGATTGTTTGCTCTAGCTTTAAGAAGAATGCTGGTGCAATTTTGATTGGTATTGCATTAAATGTGTAGATTGCTTTGGGTAGTATTGCCATTTTTAACGATATTTATTCTTCCAATCCATGAGCATGGAATGTTTTTCCATTTCCTTATGTCTTCCTCAATTTCCTTCATAAGTTTTTTATAGTGGTCAGCGTAGAGATCTTTTACTTCTTTGGTTACGCTTATTCCTAGATATTTGGTGGTTTTTGGTGCAATTGTGAATGGGATTCGCTTCTTTATTTCTCTTTCTATTGCTTCATTGTTGGTGTATAGGAATGCGACTGATTTCTGTACATTGATTTTGTATCCTGCAACTTTGCCGAATTCATGGATCAGTTCTAGTAGGTTTTTGGTGGATTCTGGCGGGTTTTCCATGTAAAGTATCATGTCGTCTGCAAAAAGTGAAAGTTTGACTTCATCCTTGCCTATCCTGATGCCTTTTATTTTGTTTTGTTGTCTGATTGCTGATGCTAGGACCTCCAACGCTATGTTAAATAGCAGTGGTGAGAGTGGACATCCCTGTCGTGTTCCTGATCTCAGGGGGAAGGCTCCCAGTTTTTCCCCATTGTGGATGATATTAGCGTTGGGCCTTTCATAAATGGCTTTTATGATGCCTAAGTATGTTCCCTCTATCCCAACTTTTTTGAGAGTTTCTATTAGGAAAGGATGCTGTATTTTGTCAAATGCTTTCTATGTATCTATTGACAGGATCATATGGTTCTTTTCTTTTGTTAATGTGATGTATCACATTGATTGATTTGCGAATATTGAACCAGCCCTACAATCCAGGGATGAATCCTACTTGATCATGGTGAATAATTCTTTTTATATGCTGTTGGATTCGATTTGCTAATATCTTGTTAAGAATTTTTGCATCCATATTCATCAAGGATATTGGCCTGTAGTTCTCTCTTTTTGCTGGGTCTCTATCTAGTTTGGGAATCAAAGTGATGCTGGCTTCATAGAATGAATCCGGGAGTTTTCCTTCCGTCTCAATTTTTTTGGAACAGCTTGAGGAAGATAGGAATTAACTCTGTTTTAAATGTCTGGTAAAATTCCCCTGGAAAGCCATCTGGTCCTGGACTTTTATTGGGAGATTTTGGATAACCGATTCAATTTCTTCTTTAGTTATGGGTCTGTTCAAGTTTTCTATTTCTTCTTGTTTGAGTTTTGGTAGCGTGTGACTGTTTAGGAATTTGTCTATTTCTTCCAGGTTGTCCAATTTGATGGCATATCATTTTTCATAGTATTCTTTGATAATTGCTTGTATTTCTGAGGGATTGGTTGTAATCACTCCTTTTTTGTTCGTGATTTTATCTATTTGGGTTCTCTCTCTTTTCTTTTTGAGAAGCCTGGCTAGAGGTTTATCAATTTTGTTTATTTTTTCAAAGAACCAGCTCTTAGTTTCATTGATCTATTCCACTACTTTTTCCGTTTCCATATTATTAATTTCTGCCCTGATCTTTGTTATTTCTTTCTTTCTGCTGGGTTTAGGTTGTCTTAGCTGTTCTGCTTCTAGTTCCTTTAGGCGTGCTGTTAGAATTTGTGTTAGTAGTTCTTCTTGTTTCTTGAGACGGGCCTGGATTGCAATATATTTACCTCTCAGAACTGCCTTTGCCGCATCCCAAAGTATTTGGATTGTTGTATTTTCATTTTCATTTGTTTCCATGTATTTTTAAATTTCTTCTCTGATTGCTTGGTTGACTCATTCGTCTTTTAGTAGGTTGTTCTTTAGCCTCCATGTTTTTGGGGGTTTTCCAGACTTTTTCCTGTAGTTGATTTCAAGTTTCAAAGCATTGTGGTCTGAAAGTGTGCATGGCATGATCTCAATTTTTTAAATATTTATTCAGCACTTTCTTGTGCCCCAAAATATGGTCTATCATGGAGAATGTACTGTGTGCATTTGAGAAGAATATAAGTTCCTTTGCTTAGTTGATTTCAAGTTTCAAAGCATTGTGGTCTGAAAGTGTGCATGGCATGATCTCAATTTTTTAAATATTTATTCAGCACTTTCTTGTGCCCCAAAATATGGTCTATTGTGGAGAATATACTGTGTGCATTTGAGAAGAATATAAGTTCCTTTGCTTCTGGGCCCTGAAGGGCCCTAAAGAAGTCAGTCAGGCCCATCTGTTCCAATGTGTCATTCAGGTCCATTGTTTCTATGGTGATTCTCTGTTTAGTGGATCTATCCAGCGCTGTGAGTGGGGTATTCAGGTCCCCTGCAATTAGCACATTTTTATCGATAAGATTGCTTAGGTTTGTAATTAGTCACTTTACAAATTTGGGTGCCCCAGAACTCAGCACGTAGATATTTATAATTGTTAGCTCTTTCTGCTAGATTGTCCCTGTGATTATTATATAATGCCCTTCTTCATCTCTTATCATATCTTTTACTTTAAAGTCTAATTCGTCCGATATAAGTGTGGCTACATCAGCTTTCTTCTGACTTCCCGTAGCATGGTAGATAGTTCTCCATCCCCTTACTTTCAATCTGAAGGTGTCCTCAGGTCTAAAATGGGTCTCTTGAAGACAGCAAGTAGATGGGTCTTGTTTTTTAATCCATTCTGTTACCCTGTGTCTTTTAATTGGAGCGTTTAGTCCGTTTACGTTCAGCGTTAATATTGAAAAATATGGGTTTAGAGTCACGGTGTTATCTGTAGGTTTCATGCTTGTAAGGATGTCTCTGGTGCTCTGTGTTCCTTGCGACTTTTCCTTCATAGAGTCTCCCTCAGGATCTCTTGTAAGATTGGTTTATTTGTGATGTATTCCTTCAGTTTTTGTTTGTTTGGGAAGACCTTTATCTCCCCATCCATTCTGAATGACAGGCTGGCCAGGTAAAGGATTCTTGGCTGCATATCCTTCCTGTTCATCACATTGAAGATGTCCTGCCATTCCTTTCTGGCTTGCCAAGTTTCTGTGGATAAGTCCGCTGCTACCCTAATGTGTCTGCCTTTGTATGTCAAGGCCCGTTTATCCCTAGCTGCCTTTAGAATTCTGTCTTTGTATTTTCCCAGCTTCACTATGATGTGTCGTGCAGAAGGTCTATTCAGGTTATGTCTGAGGGGAGTTCTCTGTGCCTCTTGGATTTCAATGCCCATTTCCTTCCTCATGCTGGGGAAGTTCTCAGCGATGATTTGTTCAAGTACCCCTTCGACTCCTTTCTCTCTCTCTTCTTCCTCTGGAATTCCTATAATACGGATATTATTCTGTTTGATTGATTAGCTCAGCTCTCGAATTCTCCTTTCCTGTTCCTGAATCAGTTTCTCTCTCTTTTTCTCTGCTGCTTCTTTTTCCATAATTTTATCTTCCAATTCACCTATTCTCTCTTCTGCCTCTTCATTTTGCACTGTAGCCACCTCCAATTTGTTTTGAACCTCATTTAAAGCATTTTTAAATTCCTCCTGACCGTTTTTTAGGACCTTGATCTCTGCCTCGAGGGCCCCCCTGCTTTCTTCTATGCTTTTTTCGAGCCCAGCGAGTATTTTTATGTTTATCATTCTATATTCTTGTTCTGTTAAGTCACTTATGTCTGCTTTCATCATTTCTTGCGCTGTCACTATTTCCTGTACATTCTTTTGAGGGGAGTTCTTCCGTTTCGTTATTTTGGCTAGGTGTGTGTTGGTTTATTTCCTAGGTCTCCTCCGTCTCCCAGGATTTTCTGGATTTCACGTTCTCTTCCCCGTAGCCTCCAACTCCTCTTCCTGCAGATCTCTGGGATTGAGAGTCCCTCGGTTTCAGTCCTTCTTAGTTTGAAAGACACGGGAGAGCACCGGGTCCCCCTACTCCTCCGCCATGTTGGCCCTTCCCTGTTCCCTGGGATTTTTTGATGTGGCTTTGAGAGCTTGCTCTATGCTGGGCATTGTGATAATGCTTTTCCACAGCTACTGGTCACCTGAGCCAAGACTGGAACCCAGGTTTGCCTGACTCAAGTCCAGGCTCCTAACAGGTGTGTTGTTAAGTGGCCTGATGTTTCAAGCAGAGGGATAAACACACACAGAAGAGTTTTGGCCAGGACTAACCACCTCCAAGTATTTGAAGGACTGTCCTAGGAAGGCCAGGGAAGCTTCTCAGGGAAATACCTGGACCAGTGGGTGAAACTTAGTGGAGGGGAATTTTCTCTAAATAGAGGAGTTGCCATATGATGGGGGGAGAGGGGCTTAATTTGAGAGGTAGTGAGCTGCCCGTCACCAGAGCTACCTGGGATGCTTGAAGCAAAGCCCTGCCTTATGGGAGGTTGGGCCATTCTACCTGCAAGCTCTCTTGACTCTTGCTTTGATAAAATTCAGTTCTGTTCAATCTTTATTGAGCACCCACTGTGTGCCTGCCCTGGGCTAGGTGCTGGGGATGAATAAGACACGATTCCAGCCTTCAAGGGCCTTCCAGCCAGCCTAGTGGGGAAGGCAGCTCCTGTGGTTCTAGTACCTGCTGACTCTTGTTGGCCATGGAAGCTCTCTCAGGCCTGAGGATCCTGGGAGCCTTGTGCAGCGGAAAGCGGCTGGCAGTGAGGGGAGAGTGGGTGTGAGTTCAGGCTGAAGGGACCCCAGCTTGCTGGTCTCTGAGTCAGCCATCCCCCAAAAGGCCTGCTTCGTGTGGAATAGAATACCCTGTTCAGAGAAAGCCTCCAGGGGTCCGCAGGGCCGGTCCTCAGACAGCGAGAGTAGAGGGCTTTCAGGGCACAGGTCTGCCGTCCTCCCCTCTGCCTGTCTCAGCGGGTCCCCCTCCTCTAAGGGGACTGTTACTACCCTTCGTGAAGCACATCCGCTTCTTGCAAGGTGGTAACACGATGGAGCAAGAATCTCCATTGAAAGAGGGCCAGTTGGACCACCTGGCCTGGGCTTTTAACTCAGAAGCCCGCTTTGCCTTCTGGCGTGTGCCCAGAGGCCAGGTGCCCAGGAATGGCCTAAAACCAGAAAGCCAGCCTCATGAAGACTACAGGTACCGGTGCATTCTGTTTTCGTACTCGCCTCCCGGTACCCGCCTCTGTTACAGTCACTAGCATCCAGGATCCCAGGTCTCAGAGGTGATGATGGTGGCCGTACTGTCATGACCATAAAGAGCGTGTCTGACACCCCAAGCTCTTAGGTGCTTATCCCACCGAATCACCCACCTAGCCACCCCTGACTCCTGTCTCCTGGCTCAGGACCTGCTTCCTCCTCCTGACTGACACCCGGGATGGCCTCTGGCTCCACACCATTAGAATCTCCTGGGTAGCTTGTTGAGAATGCAACTGTCTAGGTCCAAACCCCAGAGGCTCTGACCCGATTAATCTGGCCTGGGGCCTGGATATTTGATTTTTTTTAAACCCCACGTGATTCGGGTGTGTGTCCAGGGTTCAGTTCCCCAGCTCAGTGGAGCCCGTGATGTGTGTGGATGGTGCCCTGGAGCTCATTCTTGAGCCAAGCGAGGCTATTCCTGTGTCCTTCCTAGGGGAGTTCAAGAGGAGTTTGGATGTTGGATGCTGGAGGGGCCAGCGTGGTGAGGCCCCAGGCAGCGGAGTGTGTGTGCTGGGAGGGCATGGATGGCAGAGGGGAGGAAGGGAGGAGGGCAGTGCCTGCAGCCTCTCATCTAGGCGTTGGTAGTGCGGAGGTAGAGTGGGGATTGGCCCGGCTCTGCCATCACGCCTGTAAACCGGGGGAGAAAATAGGGCTTGGGGGCCACCGAAGCCAGTACCAAGGTGGTGCCCAAGGATTGCTCCCCAAAAGGATCTGGCCGTGGGGGCAGGGCAGAGGTGCTTCCAGGAGGTGGGGCTCCCCTCCAGCTTGCACAGGAGGCCCTTTCCCTGACCCACCTACCTCCCATTCTTCAAAAGCATGACTGATACCACTTGTGATATTGTGATTTACAGTAAGAAGCATGCTTTGGTCTTTGTCATGGTTCTTGGCACAGAGCTGCCTAAAACCCTTGGAGTTCCCTAAGTGATAAGAGCGATAAAAGGTGACCTGCTACTTGGAAGAAAGCCTTTCAACCACACCTGGGTTTAAGTTAATGAAGTTTGGAAAACACCTAAGAATGGGGGCTGGCTGCCAGGGGAGCCAACCATGTGATTAGAAGGTTGGAACTTTCCGCCCCACCTCTGACCTCCAGGGAGAAGAGAGGGGCTGGAGATTGAGTTCAGTTACCGGTGGCTGATAAGTCAGTCAAACAGGCCTGTGTAACGAGGCCTCCATCAATGCCCAAAGGGACGGGGTTTGAGACTTTCCGGGTTGGTGAACGCCCGCAGGTGCAGGAAGAATAGTCAGCCAGGAGAGGAGGGTACACAAGCTCCCAGCCCCTTCCCACCTTGCCCTAGGTGGCTCTTCCATGAGTCGCAGCCTTTTATAATAAACAGGTGATCTGAGTTAACTGGCTTCCTAAGTTCTCTGAGCCACTCTAGCAAATTAATGGAACCCAAGGAATCTCTGATATATAGCCAGTCGGTCAGAAAGCACAGGTGGCAACCTGCACTTGACCCTAGCGTTTGGAGTGGGGGGCAGTCAGTCTTGTGGGACTCAGCCCCTGGCCTGTGGGATCCGATGCTCTCTCCAGGTGCATAGTGTCAGGATTTATTGCTTAGTGGCATGGAAGAAAACGCACGCTGGAACTGGTGTCAGAATTGTACCATCTTTTCCACTCAACACACCAGATGTGGCTCCCACAAGCCCAGCCGATAACTCACGGGGGTTCGCTCTGCTCCGTGGGTGAATCGAAACTGGTGTCGGGTCTAGCATTCTCCAGTTAGGTTGGCGCTACCCCCTTCCCTGGCTTCTTCCCCCCACACCATTCCCCCCTCCCCCGCTGCTCTCAACACCTGGCTCTGACCCAGAGCGGTTCAGCGTGTGCTTTCTGATGGTGTGGTCGCCAAGCCGTAGTTTCCTCTCTAGGCATCCGTTCTCACCATGCTGAATGAGTGTATTGCACTAGAATGTCTCTTTTAGAACAACTGATAGACGATGTTAAAGTCTCAAGTTAGCCTGGGATACTCTTAACACACCTCTGGTCTGGAGAACTCCTTCCTACACTTCTTTCAGGCCCAGGGGAAGCGTCACCTCGTCCATCAAGCTTTTCAGACCTTCCCAAGCAAACGAGCCATTCCCGTTCTGGGCCATCATAGAGTGTACACACAGCTCTGCTCCAGCCTGTGGCCGGCAGGCCCTGGCTGTTTGGGACTCTGGGACCCCCTGGAGGCTCTGAATTCTCTGAAAGCAGGGACTCTGGGTGGGACTGTCACACTTCTCTCACAGTGCCTGGCCCAGAGCGGCCAAACAAATGAACGCATGCATGAGTGCAAAACGCATCCCTCAGTCCTTCGAGTTCATTCTCTTAACCATCTGCATGCAAGCAAAGTGGTCAAGGGAAAGAGGGCTCCAGAAAGCAGCTCTGGGTGCCCAGCTATCGTAGTCCTGGTCCCACAGGTGAGATAGGGCAACGGTGGGCACACCCAGGTGGGTCCCGTTCCCCAGGGCATCTAGCGTTTGGTCCTCTGCTGTGCTGACGGTGGGGATGCAGGGACGGGGCCGAGGGTTGAGGTTTGGGCAGAAGGACCCTAAGGAGCAAATTTCTTCCCGTGCACAGCTCAGCTTGCGCCTAGAAAGCTAGGTGTGCCCTGGACTCCCGGGACGCTGGGAGAAGGGGCCGGATTGGGCTCCTCCCACCCAGAGAAGCTGTGCCTGGGACTAATTGGCTTGCCCTCCTTCCGCTGCCGGAGAGTCTTGGCTAATTTGCTGGAACGCTCTAGTTAAATGCCAATTAGGTCTTTCTGTCCACCGCTCTCTTCCAATATATTAATAATGTAATTAAGCATTTATTGCCTATGCAAATTAAAAATTAACTTAAACGGACAGCCTGGAAAACTGAGGAAGTGACCACTTAAACAACCAATTTGCATCTCATTGGAGAACCAGTGTCTAAACACAGTCTAGGGTGCTGGGTTTGGCCTTCCAGCGAGGGGCCCAGCCAGCTGCCAACAGCTGCTTCTCCACGCCCGATTCCGTCCGATCCTGCCAGCCCTGGCCTCCCTACCCCGCCCCAAATCCTAGGCATGGAGGAGGGGGCTTCCCCCCGACATGAGCAGGAGGGCTTTCTGCTAAGCGGCCACCTTGGCTCTCAGCATCCCTACCCCCTTTTCTCAGGGGTGTATGGTGTGGATTTCAGTGAAAGGAGAGGCAACTGGGGTGACTGGGGGAGGTGAAGCCCCTGCCACTCCCGCCCAGGACCCATTTGTCCTGCATTCCAGCCCCGGAGATGGGAAGCAGATGGTGGTGAGTGGGAAGGGGAGGTAAGCAAGGAATGAGGAGACCCTCCCTGCACCCTGCCCCCTCTTCCCCCCCAAGACCCCCCCCAGCCCCCGGCCCTCAGCTCTCAGGCCGCGTGTCCTGAAGGCCTCCCTGCCTGTGCCTGTAGACGCCCAGCCTTCCCGCTGCTGCTGCCCACCACAGTCTTCCCACGTGTGGGTGCCACTTCCTGGCAGCAGGGGTGACATCTCAGGCAGGACCCTGACCACGCCCCACTCCGGGGCAGGCTCCTGCAGGCATCTGTCCCAGAACCACAGGACCTGGGTGTGGCCCGGAGGTTCCCTCCCCTTCGCTACCGTGCTGGCCTCTCCCCAGCTCTCCCCTGTCCCCGCGCCCCCAGCACGGCCACCGCAGGGAGACAAGCGACACAGGCCACCAACGTTGTTTTAAACACTTTATTTATAAAAAAGTACATTTTTTTTCCTCAGTACATTATTCAATCCATCATTTTTTTTTTTTTTTATACAAGTAAAAGGGGGTGATGCGCACACCCCCTGGGTCAGAACCAGGAGAATCTGCTGGGCCGTCCCCGGGACCAAAGACGAACACGGTGACGAAGAGACTGAAGCCAAGGTAGCGCATCGCACTCGGAGGTGAGGGGTGGCAGCTTCTCCTGGGCTTCGTTTCCATTTGTACAAAAAAGAGAAAACCTTTTTTTTTTTTTTTTTTTTGTCCGGCCAAGAATCCCGTTCCTCACAGCAGGAGTCGGAAGGGCAGCAGCACCGCGGGCAGGGGTCTCCTCTGGGCCTTATGGTTGGTCGGAGGGGCAGCAGCAGCAGCAAGGTCCCGGGAGCCCCTCATGGGCCCGGGCGGCGCCCGCAGCCAGCGCAGGTCTCTCCGTGGCCTGGGAGGGGCCCACGTGCAGGAGAGGGTTCCTGGTGGCTTCGGAGGTCTCTGTCTGGGCCCCTGTCCCCCCAGGCGAGCCCCTCACAACCACCTCACACAGTTCCTGATTCCTCTGCTTGGAGGCTGGCAGAAAAATTATTGCACCAGTGACTTGGGCACACGGGAGGGGGGGTTGGCTGGCGGGGAGGCGGGGTGGGGGCGTGCGCCCAGGAAACGAGGCCCCCGTGAGTCTCTCTTACGGCCTGAGCACTGGGAGGTCATGTCTCTGCTGCAGGGCTTTGGGCAGGACCGGCCCGTTCCTTGGCCGCGTCTGCGCGTCTGTGCGTGTGCCCCTGCGCTTGGGCCTGTTGGAGGGACGCGCGCCCCGCGTGCGCGCAGACTGGGCCCAGGGAGCCACGCTGGCCTGCTCGCGTGGTCGCCGATTCCCTACTGCTGCTTTTCGGCTCCTTCTGATGAAAGGGGACTCGGATGGTTCGTTTACACGTGGGAACAGTATCAAAATCTTAGAGAAATGGGGGGGTTCAGGGGAGCGGGGGCAAGAACAGGGAGGGTGACGAGAGGCAGGGTGACGACGGGGGAGGCCTTGGCCCAATGAATACCAAGTTTATTTCATCTCCAGCAAAGGCAGAAGGCTCAGCTCATGCTGGGGGCGCGAAGGAGAAGCACAAGGTCCCCGTCTCTCCGGTGGGCCAGACCTCCCCTCGGGGCCCGCGCAGCGCCCACCTGGCCGCAAACTCGGGGCGCAGAAAGCCCCGTCTCCCCCAGGCCCGAGCGCCGACCCCCGCCTGTTCCCGGACTACCCTCGGCCCCCGAGGAGCGACCGCCCTGCCGGGTGTGCTGCTGCTGGGCCAGGTAGGCAGGAGCCTCCCACACGGCCCACGTGTGTGGCATGGATCCCATACTTTGTGCTTTGCTTGGGGGGAGGGCAGAGAGGTGTCTGAAGGGGGGACTCAGTGCTTTGGCTGGGCCCAGGGGCCCTCCTAAGTATATCACATAGTGAGGAGGGGGGGGGGGCGGCAGTGCAGGACACGGGAGACACAGGAGGAAGAGTTTTTTCAGTTTCATGGTTTCGAGGGGACAGAGAATGCCTCTATCAGGGAGGCCCCTGGGATTTCCTCCTGCCTGGGGTGGTAGGGGGCGGGGGGAATGGCAGGAGACCAAGCAGAGGGGCCAGAGTGCCGTGAGGTGGGATGGGGCAGTGATGTAACATGGAAAAGGTCCTCGGCCCTGGGGCGACACTAATAACGCTGGGAGAATCAGCCCGGCGGCACCTCTGCCCCTCTCTGCCCTGCGGCTAGAAAGACCCCAGAATTCTCTCTCCTATCTCCACCCCATCTAGGACCCCCCAATGCCAAGAGGGGAGAGCTGCCCCAGGGCCGGCATGGCTTCAGACTTCTGCTACGTGGCTACTGGGCAGCCAGGGCTGGGGCAGTAGGGGCTGGGTAAGGGTGGTCCCAGCTGGTGGGCGCCAGGGCAGAGATGGGCCTGGTGGGGGGGCGGGGTTCAATACCAGCACCAGGGAGGGGAAGAGTAGGGCTGGGGCTCCCTGGGGAAGCCTATGGCAGGGTAGGTCAGTGCCCCTGGGGCACAGAGTGGTCTGCTTCCCTCTCCCCCACAACACTCGCCAACCCGCAGAGCCCCCATGGCCTGGGTTCACTGGAAACCTAACAGGCAGGCACCAGCCTGCTCTCCCATCCCAGGGTCTTTCCTACCTAGAGTGCCCAGGGGGACCGGGGTGGGCAGATGGAGGAACTGAGGCACTTTTGAGCTGGGGGAACAGAGAGGGCTGGGAGGGCCCTGTCCCCCACTGTACGGACAGGAAACCCTCGTCTTGGGTGACCGATGGGAACCCGGAGCCCCATTCAAGGAGGGAATCTGTAACTCAAAGGGAAAGCTTCCCCCGAGGTCCCTCCGGCCCCATCCCAGAAGGGAGACCAGGGAGATGCTGAGCGGGGAGTGGAGAGCGGGGAGCAGGAGCTGCTGAATCAGGATTCCTGACTCCCTCCCCTCCCACAACCTTGCACTTCCTGGCAAGCCCAGAAGACCGGCACTGGCCTTGGCGCGTGAGCCACCACCTGCTGTCTTCAGCATCTGTGGTTGCAAAGCTTCTACCGGGTGGATCCCTTCCCCATTGACCTCTGTGGTGGTCCTCGGTCACCTCTGACCCCCAGACATCCTAGGGACCCCCGCCCTGACTCCCCAGGAGAATCGAGAGTTGCTCGCACTTGACCGATGAGGGAGAAACTGAGAAACTGCCATGCTGAAAGAAGCAATTCAGGGCCAGCCTGAGCTCCCAGGGGGGAGGCTCCAGGCAGGCCTGGTCTCTGCTGTCTCTGGAGATTTCTGAAGGCTGTCTCCATCCTCAGCTGGGAGGGGAGAGGCGGGGCAGAGAGGGGCGGGCCTCAGGCAGTGTCCAGCCGGGGAGGGCATGTGGCCCCAGGGGAACGAGGGGCAGACACGAGTGGCGAGTGTGCACGCAGGTGTGGGTATGTGTTGGTAGGGGCGTAGTACAGAAGCGCGGGCCGGAGTCCGCCCAGAGTCCCACTATGGGGGGAGCAGATAGGGGTCACGAGGAGAGACACACCAGAGCTCGGCCAACCTCACTCTCTGTTGGCCAATGAGGAAAAAAAATGTAAAACCAACCTCCCCAGGAGAACACGCTGCCCAAGGCTCCCCGTAGGGACCTCAGCTCGGTTCACTGAAACGAGACAACCCTGGATGCTTTGGAGAAGCCTCTCCCTGTCTCTTGGGTGCAACGGCTGTCTAGAGCGGGGTCCCGAGCTCCCGGCTGCTCGTGGCAGGGGGTGTGGGGTCCCCCTCCCTGGGAAAAGAGGAGCAGCATCTGGGGGTGGGGGTGGGGCTTTTCCTCTCGGAGCCCCCTCAGCCCTCCACCCCCAGTGGAAAGACCACAAATTCCAGTGTTGGGGTGCGGGGGAGGGCTGGTCCCCCAAACCCTGGAGGGACGCCCAGGTACACGAGACGAGAACAGGGCTCCCCACACAGAGGGCAGGTGGCAGGGGGTGGGGTGGTGGGGCTTGGGGAGGCGGGGAAGGGACAGCAACACCAAAGCCACAGTGAACACAACACCATGGGGAGGGCCGGGGACAGGGAGGAAATCAAAACAAAGCCAGGTCGTGTCTGCCCTGGGCTCCCTGCTCCCGGGAGTGTGGGGCTGGCTTTGGGCAGCTGGGCGAGTCTCTGTCGAGCTCCTGGAGGAGTGGGCGCGGGGGTGGGCAGGGGGCGTGCGGGCGGGGGGACGGGGAGAAAGGGGGGCAGACAGAGGCTCTGGAGAGGGAGGCTACACGTACCACTCCTTCTTGGAAATGAAAGACCCGTCGTTCTGAGAGACCATGTTCTCGGCCAAGTCTAGCTGCTCGGGGTCATACTGGTAGCCCAGAGTCCGGTCCCCGTAGCCGTCCTGACGGGCCTCTGCCTCATCCACCGTGAAGTAGGGCCGCTTGGCGTCCTCGTCATATTTGGGGTGGGGGCCGCCCACCTTGCGCTCGCCCCCTCCGCCGCCCTCCTCCTCCTCCTCTTCCTCGTAGCTGCTCCCGCCCAGGGGGCCGGCCTTCTTCTCATCGTCCGAGTCATCAGGGTACTGCAGGTTCTGGGCCATGGGCGGGTGGTGCTGGGGGATGCCCGCCTTGCTGTAGCCGTTGCCGTACACGTGCTTCTTGGTGCTGTAGTCGCCCTTGAAGGTGTGCCTGCGCCGGCGCAGGGCGACCACGACCCCGCCGACCACGATCACCACCAGCAGGATGCTCCCCGCCACGCCCCCAATGATGGCCGTGGGCACTGGCCCGGCGCGCCGCCCGTGTTCGGGAGGAGACGGGGTGTAGGGGAATTCTGGGTGAGGAAAAGACATGGAGGGGGACAGTGTCAGTGTCTGCTCCCGAGGGGTTGGGGGGGGGCCGGCAGGGGTGGCAGGGGATGGAAAGGCCAGGAAGTGGGCCCAAGGCCCAAGGGCGACTCCAGTTCCGCAGGCCCCTGGGTGCCCCACCCCCCCCAGGACCCCGGCACACTGCAGTGTTGTGGCTGAAGCGAGAGAAGCAGCAGAGAGTCCTAGTGCCCCAGAGCCTCCATGCTGGCTTTCTCCTTGGCTGTAGTGCCAGCACAGATCAGCCCCATTAGTGGAGCCCATCCTGGACCCAGTGTCCCCTAGCCACCAGTCACTGTCGCGGCACCTTGAGGAATAAGTGTGCTATTAATTTCTATTCAATGCACTAGGGCAACAAGGCTTAGAGAGGTTAAGTAACTTGCCTGAGGCCACCAGCCAGTGATGACATTGGTTCTCTTGCACGGAAACCCCGTGCCAACGTCCCCTCTGCCCGACACCTGCTAGTCACTCGGCACCCCGGGCCTGATTTTGCCTGCTCCCAGGGCACAGGGAAGAGGGCGGGTTCCCAGGCGGGCCCCATAGATGCCCTGTGAGTGCCAGAAACCAGGGCTGTGGTTCTTGGCTGCGGTCTGCTCTGTAGGGCGAGGTGGGTGCCAGGGGTGCTGCCAGCCCGGGCTGTGAGCAAAAGATGCTCAGCATGGCTGTGCAGAGAGGGGGCGTGAGCGCGCGTGAGTTCATGGCCACGATGACGAGTTTACACAAGGGAACGCGTGCCCGGGCACAGCCAGCCGTCACGGGGAGCCTGCATACCTGGGCTGATGGGATGAACGTATGTGTACAAACATGTGTGCACTGAGGACAGGGTGCAAACAAGAGAGCAGGAAATGTGGAAAGAAGGCGGAGGAGGTGGGAGGGAGGGAAGGCTGGGCGGGTGACTGCCAGCGCTCTGGTCAATGCTGCCCTGAGGGGAGACCGAGGGAGGCGGTTCCCAGCACCACCACAGGGTGGCACCGGAGACCACGGCTGGTCCCGGTCAGGAGGTGCAGGTGGGCAGGTGTGTAGCAGGTAGGGAGAGCCTGGGAGGACTGCTGGGCTGTTCTAAGCCCTCCTCTCTTTAGGCCAAGGTAAAGGTGTACATTCTGGTCATCTGTTCCGGTCCCTGCCAGCTCACTCCCTCACTGAGCAATGCTCATTCCAAGGGAATCCTGCTCCTCCTGAGCCCACTCCGGCCATGTGTGTGAGTGGGTGCGGTGCCGGCTGCAGCAGGCAAGAGCGGGGCAGAGGCTCTAGAAGAGAAGAGGAAAGGACTTCCGGGAGGCCAGCCTGGAAGGGCTACTGAAAACACGGGGGCCCCAAGAAGGGGAGGCGATTTGCCTGCAGTCACATGGCTGAGCAGGGACCACCCAGATGCTCCTGTAACCGGACTCTCCATATGCAGGAGTTGGCAGAGGAACACAACCACTTGTCACCACTGTGTTCCAGTGTAGGTCACCGAGTGGCTGCCCAATAAATATTTATTGAATATTTGTCCTCCCTGCTCACTTCCAGAACAGTTTCTGTGGAAGTTCAAGCTTCCCCAGGTCCCTGTTTACTGCCTTTAAAAGGGCTGCACACCTGCTCCCCAAGAAGTGGGAGCCGCCTCCACAAGGCGCACCCAAAAGGCACTAGCAGGAACCTGGCCTCTTCCATACTTTCTGCCTGTCTCTTCAGTTCTCACCCCACCACTGAGTGCTGTCTCCTCTGTACATCTGCCTCGTCGCTTCACCCATCTACCCATCCATCCACTGATCTATCCATCCAACTATTCACCTACCCATCCATCCATCCCTCCCTCCATCTACCCATCCATCCACCAATCCACTCATCTACCCACCTATCCAATCAACAAACATCTCTGTGACATCTATTTTGCTAGTCACAGGATACAGGAAACTCCCAGCTTATCTGAGGAACCAAATGACACCCGTAGGGATAAAGCAGAATGCAGACAATCAAGGACAGTGGCAGAGAAGTGTCTCAGGAGTGCAGGGGAAAGAGGACACTGTGGCCTGGAGTTAGAAAAGACTTAAGCCGAGCCTTGAAGGATGGCAAGGACTTGGAGAGGCCAAGAGAATCAGACAGACATCCAAACGGAGGGAACTAGGTTTCCTTTCAAGTCATTCCATCCAATCTCGTTGACTTCTGCGATTCAGTTTCTTATCACGTCAGGCCAGTTTTTACTGTAGATTCCTGAATCCCCCACCTTCATTTGGCCTCTGCTCTCTTTCAGTCACCATCCACAGTCACCAGGTTAGTTTCCGTCGTGTACACGTGACCACTCCCTTTCTCAAAGACTAGCAACAACGTCCGTCCCCACTGCCGGCTGGACCACGCGATCTGGGCTTCAGAGCTTTCATCGTGCCGCTCGATCTTGGCTTTGGCTAACTCCCCATCCTCGCTGTCCAAGTTGATCCTTTCCTCCAAGCCTTTGCTCATGCTGTTCACTGTGCCAGGAATGCCCTTCCCTCATCCCCTCGTGCCCAGTTCCGCCCTTCAGTCCTGTCTTTGTGCGGCCTGGCCTTCTCCAGCTCACACTTACCTGTTCTCTTTTGAATTTTTGTGTATTAATGGTCTACACCCCTCATGCTGGTACAAACAATAGCTAATTCCATTCTATTTATCATATACTGATGTAGTATGGTCAAGCCTCTGATGAAACACCCTGCAATAAACGCAAATCAAGATCCACCACAATTGGCCCTGGTCCTTCTGCCAGTGTTCAAATGGCTAAAGTTCTCTCCCGAAGGAGCGAGGAGAGGGGCTGGGGAAATGGCGGACTCGTGATACTTCGGGACCGCTTCCATTCAGCGTGTTACAGTTGTGTGCAGTCTAAGTTCCGTTACATTTATTCTTACGCTTTTCGCGCCAGCAGAGACCCAACGAACGGTAAAGCTCCCCCGTGTTTTAGTTGACCAGATTGAATTTTTGGCACCCAGCTAATCACAGTACGGCAGTTTTCTGTACTGCCTGTTTCACGGGAGTGGCTTGTGTCCCAAACGAGTTTGTAAATTCGAATTTAAAGTAAATCTAGAACCTGACCATTTCCCACCGTCACCACCTCCCTAATCTACACCACCATCTGTCACCTGGATGACTGGGTAGTCGCCTAACTGGCTTCCCCGATTCTACCTTTCCCTCTATGGATTCTCTCGAACACGCCTGCATGCCCGTTCAGAGGCAAGCACCCTTGCACACAAGCCCTCCGCTCCAGAGGGACCCCAAAGCCCCACTGACACACCATCACACAAGACCACTCGCTCTGAGAGGGAGCCCTGTTACCTTCACCTTCAAGTGGTCGTCCCCAGTGGCTGAGCCTGGGGCTTCCCCGGAAATGGGTGTGGCAGACGCCCTGCACCACAGAGGCCGCTCTGCTCCTGGAGTGGCCGGGATACTCCCTTCCCTACGGCCCCAGTCCCAGGGATAGATGCTGCCCCGTTTGGCCTCTTCAGTCCGGTCAAGGCCGTACCCTGAGCGCCTCCCCCCACCTTCCACATTACCCCTGGAGGGAGAAGGGAAGGCAGCTCACTAGTCTGGTTTGTGCCTATAGGGCTAACCCCGCAAAACTGTTCCTCAGCACTCAGATCTCAAAAATGGGCCCGTGTCAGGGCTCCGGGCCCCACGGACACGTCCACACAAATCCTGGTGAGCCCGTCTCCTCGTCCTCAAGACCACAGCCCAGGGCCGCCGCTTCCCACTAGGGACACCCTCACTGTGCAGCCCCTAAGTGGGGGGGCCGTCCACACAGCCTCCCAAATGCTTGGTCTAAACCACCTGCTGCTCTGCCGAGGACCCTTCAGAGGCTCCCCTTGGCCAACGCAGAGAAAGCCCCACTCCTCCCAGCGCTCCCACCGCTCTCCTCCCACAAGCTTCCCCTGCCTGGGGACCCCCACCCTCCATCACTGCCCACTCATCCTTGTGGGAACAACACAAATGCCACGTTCTCCAGGGTCCGGGGCCCTGAGAACCCTCTGCAGGTGCAGTGCCCCGCACACGCGTGCCCCGCACACACATGTGTCTTTGGCACACACCCTGCGGCCCGCCTCCTCCCGTCCCTGCCCCAGCTGCTCTTCATTTTCCTCTCCAGATGCGCCCAGGGCAAAGCTATTACCCGAACGGATGGCCAGAATGAAAAATTAAATTTCCACTTATCCGTCTCGCTGATGCATTCCCTCCTGACCAGTGGGGCTTGGAGCACAGGGCATGGCTGGGCCCCCAGAGTGGGCCCCCAGGGAACGTGACAGGCACCAGCTGATGCGGGACAAAGGCTGGCCGTGTCAGCGGCTGCTCGGAGATCGTCCGTGAGCACCAGAACACACGGCTCAGAAAAGGCTCGGGCTTCCCGGCTGAGCCGTCCTGAGGGGCCGAGAGGTCCTCCCCCAGGGACGGCCGGCTAAACAGCTCCCGGACCCATCAGTGACTCAGTGAGCACCACGCTTCCCTGGTCTCTGCCTAAATGGATTGCCAACAAGAGTGCCCTCATGCAAGTCACCCGCGTGTGACTTTGGTTACCAACCCTGTCCCTTTCTGTGTCGCGGGGGAAGCCCAGGACGATATGCTCTGCCGTGTGCCTCTTTCAGCTGGAACCCTGGGCAGCTGGGCCCACGGACCAGCCGGGCCTGACCACAGATCCCACACAGGGCATCCCACTGCCACCATCAGCCCCGAGGAGACGGCCCGCCTCTACGGTTGGCTTCTCTTCCTCCCTTTCCTTTCTGTTCTTTAGCCTGGGCCGGGGAAGTACCCCATTCCCTTCCTCCCTGCTCCTGGACCTGGGGTGACACCCTGCTGAGCAGCCTGCATCCTTCCAAGCTTTGGGAGAAGGGAGGCCCTGACTTCGCTGGGGAGCGCCACCCGGCCCCGTAAGCCTAGCAGGGCCTCTGGCTGGTCCACTCATGCCAGGGGCAGGATCACAGGAGAGCACTGCTCCCAGGTTTCTTGGCCGCCTCCCCTGACTTCCCGGTCGGCAGCGTCTCTGGCCAGTGGAATATGCATCTGGCCTGAGGGGAGTATGATGATCTCTGTCTTACAGACTGGAAAGCTGAGACTCTGAGACAGGAAGGCCATATGGCCAGGAAGAACCAGTGTGTGAACACACTCAGGCCACGTCCGTGCTGCCCCACGTTTGACCTGCCTCCCTGGGGCGTGGTTATGCTCCCTTATGAATACTTCTCATCCCTGTCTGTCCCGTGGCCCCACCACCAGAGCTCGGGGACCCATGAGACTCTTACTGAGCTTTGCCCAAATTCTCTCCAGGAGGGGAGGAGTGTGTGATTCTGGCCCTCCCCGTCCCCACCGCCCCCAACCCTAGCCTGGAGGACGGGCTGCCTTAGCTTTCCCAAGGCTTCACCTCAGACGCTCCTACTACCTTAACCAGTGCGAGAGCCAAGGGCGGGGAGCTGAGGAAAACAGCCATGGACAGGTGACTCCACCTTCCCCGGCGAGAGGGTGACGCGACACAGGTAGGTGCGGACCCTGGACAGCTCCTTCTGCGGCTGTGCCGCCCATGGATGGACCCGCAAACGAGGTCTCCTACTTCCGGGACGTGGGCCCAGAGCTGATGCGTCTCCAAGGCTGGCCCACGTCCTGTGCCTGGAGTCCAGCAACACTGTGCAACTTCCCAGACTCCCGGGCCTCCCTCCACATCTCCCTGAGGTCACCTCCTGCGCGTGACGTGCACTCTGGGACGCCACTTCCTGTCCATCCCTGCAGCCGCGTGATGCCACTGCCTGTCACTTTCTTTCCCCGCAACTACCTCAGCCACAATGTTAAAGGCACTCCCTTTTCCGGCTGTGAAGTTGTGATGGCAACTTTACCCCTCTACTGGCTTGTTTTGATCCTTCCATTAATAACGATAATGACAGAGGGTCAAGGTAATGATCACAGAGCAGGGGCCAATTACTGACAGACCGGTCTGCGCTACGTGCTTGGCCCACGTTATGTAAATTCCGACAGGAAGCCTTCAAGATACCTCGAGTTATGCCCATTTTCAGAGGAGCACTTGTCCACCTCCCTGCTGTCTGACATTGAAGCCCATGCTCCCTTCATGGCCCACATGAAGGTTCCGCCAGAACATTCTAGCTCTTTGCTCCCTTTGCCCCGAGAGGGTCAGGTGGCAGAATCTCTTCGTCTGCACCGACACAGAGAAAAATGCAGGGAAAACAGCAATTCAGTCGCGGGGCACACAACCACCACGGCTCTGGGCTATCGCCTTGTTTTTCCTCCGGTGTCCCTGCTGGAGGTGAGCGTCGCCCTCCCGCCCGCCCGTGCGGGTTTCCTGAACCGCAGGAGCAGACGAGCTCCCCCTGCAAACCCAGCCCCACCGAGCCGGCATCACAGGACCTGGGCGGTAACACCCGTCCCCGCTCCGTTCCCCCACCTGCAACGGCACTTCCTCCCTGCTGGAGCCTCTCTCTGATCCCTCTCTGAACGGCGGTTGCCCTGATTCACACACGGCCTCAACAGAGGAAAAGAGAAAAGCAAAGCAAGGCCAATGCCAGAGTTAGGAGGGAACCAGAGGAAGGGGAGACACGAACTTCCCGCGGCGACCTAACCCAAAGATGGAGCAGCGGGAGGGGAGAGGCAGGGGAGGGGACAGCTTCCTATCCTACCTGTGATATTGACTTCCACCTGGCCGGAGCGGGTGCCGATGGGGTTGGTGGCCTCACACACGTAGGTCCCTGCCAGGCTGTAGTTGATAGGCCCCCTGAAGAAGAGGGTTCTGTTCTGGGCCTCCACGCCCTTGGGGAGAGAGCCATTCAGCCTGCGGGGACGGGGAGACAAAGCAGAGGGTTATGGCCGAGTGTCACCCAGCCTCCAAGACTCCCAGCCCTTGTGCCGAGTTACTAGGCAGGGTCTGTCTTGGACGGAGTGCACACAAGAACCACAACAATCATCTCTTGTGTTTGGCAGATTCCTGTTATTCAGCGTCTTGCACTCAGGGGTCCCAGCACTGAAATGTAGGCAGACCAGGAAGATACTGGTCCCACTGAACACGTGAGAAACTCGTTGAGTTCAAGGTCAAGGAACACAGCTAGTAAGTGACAGAACTGGGGCTCTCGCCGGGTCTTTGACTCCTGGCACGGTGCTCTTGCGACTACGCCTGATTCCTGGTAGTTGGTCCTTGGTTTCCTGGGTTGCTATTTGGTAATACAGGTGCCCGGGTCCTAACCCCAGATCTACTGAGGCTGAACCGCGGGGGCCACGGCCTGGAGATCTGTATTTTAACACGCTACTCAGGTGACGAGATGTGACCTGTGTTGAGGAATCCAGTACACTTTCTCGTTTCCTTGCTGGGCATATCACAGGCCTTTTTCCTGGGGGAGACACAGGGGCGTTTCCTTCCGATCCTCAACACGGCAAGCTATTATTCTGTTGGACCTAGCTGCTCCCTGGTACACAGAGCTGAAACGGGTCACTGTACCTTCAGATACACTTCTGGTTCCAGAAAGTGGAGGGTGAGAACTAGCTAGGGCAGGCCAATGCCTTCTAGTTCTTGGAAACAGAGTGTAGAGACAATGCGGGCAGCCGTCCTCCGGCCGTCCATGTCATCCTGCTTCCTGGCTGCCCCACTCCCGTCTTTCTATGCGTCCCAGCCAGTTTTTCTCTGGGAAGAACCTTGGCCCAGGCCATCAGAGCCGACTGGAGGGGCAGACCAGACCCTTCGAGAGCCGGGCTCAAAGGCTGTGAAGCCAAGAATGGCATGGCGGGATATGGGGCAAGCAGTCCACGGACACAGGCATTCTGGGCCGACGGCTGTCCCTCCTTGAGAAACTGGGGGTGCTGGAGAGAAGGAACGGGAACAAAGAAAGATCTGGGATGCTCTAGAAAGCCAGCTTCCCTGGGGACACCTCGATAAAAATAAATACCGGGGGCTGGGGTGGGAGTGACTCAGACTGAATCACCAGAGGAGAACAAGATTCTTTATTAGGGGGAAGAAGGTGGGTGGTTTATGAGGGGATCCCCCTCTGGCAGAATGGTTTGTCCCACTGACCCTGACGCTGCCGGCCACGGGGGTGTATGTGCATGGGGTCTCTCGCGGCCCCTCCCCTTCTCACTGAGAAACCTGGACCAAGACCCTAACCCCCCCGCCATCCCCGCTTAATGCTCCTGGTGGTGGGGTGGGGTGCCTCCCTGTGACCAGCTAGGTACCCTGCAAGGCGGCCAGCCAGCCCCAGAGCACTTACGTGGTCCAGTGGTAATCGGTGGCAGGGGGGTTAGCGTCGGCTTTGCACGTGAGCCTCACATCCATCCGCTGCAGGTACCAGTTCCCGTCAAACCCCTCGATGGTCACCTCAGGCTCGTCTGCGGGGCGAGGGAGGATGTTTGAGAAGGGTGAGGTCAGGAAAGCAGGGCTTGAGGCGAGGGAGCGAGCCTCAGACAGGGAAGGGTTGGCAGGGACAGTGACCTGAGTGACAGGGAAGGAGCTGGAAGGCGGGGAGAGAAAGGGGGAGGGTGGGGATCACGGACCCTCAGAGCAGAAGTAGCAAGGAGATGGAGGAAGGGGGAAGGACGGATGGGCATGGGCAGGAGATGGGGAAAAGAGAGGAGGGAGGACAAAGCACCCCCAAAAAAATAAAGGGAGAGGAAGGCTGGGGGGGCAGTGGGCAGGGGCAGGAAGGGGGCGAAGGAAGTAAAGGAAGAGAGATCGGAGCAAAGGAAGAGGGAGGATTGGAGAGAGCGGGGCGACAGGAGGGGATGGCAGCCCCCACCCCCGAAACCCGCGTGTGCCGCCGCGCCCTGCTCACACTGCACGTTGAGGGTGAGGCTTTCCCGGAAGCGGTCCATGTGGTAGTTGACAACGCAGGCCAGGGTCTGCTGGTGAGCTTCCCGGCTGGGCACCAGGCGGTAGCGGCTGATGACTGTCACCGTGCCGTTGGGGTTCCGGATCTCTTGGTACTCCGCCTCGCCCTTCAGGCGTGTTTCCCAGGACACCACGCTGGGAGGCTTCCCGTTGGCCGAGGTGCAGGTGGCCACCAGGACCTTGTCGTCCTGCCCCTTCTTGGCTCGGAGCACCGTCTGAGTGCCCTCTATCCAGTTGGTGGGTTTGGCTGCGGGGAAGCAGAGGGAGCCGTGGGGCTAGCTCTGCGGCCTCGTCCAAGACGTGCGGGCCTGAGAGGTCACCCTGGCCAGCCCTGCCTCTGAGCTGCACTTCACCCAAGCCCCCGCCCAGCCCTTCTCGCGGGGACTGCTTCGTGTCTAACCTATGTCCTTCCTGCTCTATCTGGTACTCCCTTTTGTCAAGCGAAGGCCTTCCTGGAGTCTTGGCATGCTCAAGGCCAGTGGCTCACGCGGCTCTTTTCCTTACCGGGGTGTCGGAAGCTTCTGCCTGCTTCCTGGTCACCCACAAAGTACCCTGTGGTGGGACTTCCGACCCGAATCCTGATTGTCAGCTCTGTCCACAGCTAAGGCCCCGCACCCCATCCCGAGTGAGCTGTGGGACGGCCTGGCCGGCAGGGACTGGAAGTGCCACGCCTGGGGCTTTGGGAGCGGGCCGACCCAAAGAGAATGTCTGGGCCACTGAGGCACACGGTGAGGATGGCCGCGCCCCAGGCCGCGGGCCTCCGTGCAAACGGGGAGGGCGGGGTGAGGCCAGCTTACCCATCACGGTGAGGTTCAGCTGGCTCTCCCGATTGCCCGCGGGGAAGGTGGCGAACTCGCAGATGTAGACCCCCTCGTCCTCCAGCTCGAGGCGGGAGAGGCGGATGGTGCCGTCCGTGAAAGAGGGCCGCAGGAATTCCACGCGCTCCCGGTAGGGAGCCAGCACGGAGACGCCCATGGCTGGGTTGTAGATGGCCACATTCTGCTTGGAGCCGTTGGTGGCCTTCTGCCACGTGACCTGGGTGATCTTCACGCCGGGCAGCGGGTTGGCGAAGCTGCAGTGCAGGACCACGTCCGTGCCGATGAAGCCGTACATGGAGTCGTTCACCTGGACCACCTGGGCGTGGGCGCCTGGTCAAGGGAGACGGCGGGGCCGGTCAGTGACAGGCACGGCCGCCCGCCCCCCGACTCCCTGTGCCCTGCTCTTTTCTTGCTGGCTGTTGTCACTCTTTCGATTCCGATCATAACACAGTAATTGCTTGTTACTAAAGCGCTCTCTCTGGGTGATACCGAGAAAGACCGTGATCCCCGCCACTCAGAAAGATCACTGCCGTCTTGTCGGAAATCCCCGTTTACTTTTTTCTCTCTGTATTAATTTCTCTGTCTCTAGCTTTCTCTGCATAGCCATCTTTTCATTTTTTTTCTAAAGACGAAGTCAGGATCGTACTATACGTATCATTCCATAAGCTGCCTTTCTGTTTAGGGATACGTTATCGATGTTGCTCCGTGGGGAGTAAATTTACATTTTATATGGGTCGAACGCACTGCTTTCCCAGGAGTGCCCCACCTTCCTGGGCCTCAGTTCCCTTCTGGCAAATGGGGCATAGAATCCAGTCTCCACCTCACGGGGTCGCTGGGCAAACCAAACGAGACTGACGAGAAAGTGTCAGGAGGCAGGAAGTGCCGACCACGTGGGCACGCAGCGGCCACCGTTATGCTCCCCGCCACGGTCTTCTCCCTCGAGGCTGGGTACCCGTGCCCTAGGGTGCACTGGCTCCGTGCCTCTTACCCAGTCAGGCAGAGAGACAGAGGTGCTGTATAAATAAGGCTTGGCCTCTGCTGGATCCCGGCGGCCTTCACAGTCAAGTCTAAATGCCTTAACTTGGCCTTCGACGTCCCTGTCCACGTCTCTCCACACACGAGGCCTTCCGACCATGTCAGGCCGGGCCCCTCCTCAGAACATGCTGTGTTTCCGTGTTCCCTTCCTTCCCCTCTCCCTCCTCCTAACACTCCTCGACTCTTGCTCATGCAGTTCCCTAGAAAGCCCTAGAAGGCTCTTCCCCCTTCTCCACCTATGGGGCTCCCACTCAGGCCACCTCCTTTGGGGAGCTTCTCAGACCTTCCCTGCACGCGTTAATCCCGCCACGTCTGTTACAGATCTTTTCTGCCTTGGAATGTGGTGGTTCATGCCTGTGACTTCTCCGCCTGCACGGGGTCTGTGTCTTTCCCAATCACCACGTCCTCAGTGCCCGGCCCAGCATCAGGCACACAGTCGGTGCTCAGTAGACAGCTGTTGCCAGACAGACAGCGATGGAACCCATGAGAATAGAGCTTTGCAAGAAGGAGGGAGTGATCGGTGGCAGCGGGTGAATGAATAAATCCCCCCTAGTCTCCTCACTGATTGCTTTATTCCACCAGCTTGTTTGAGCTTCTCCCTAATCCTGAACGCAGGGCACAGACCCTCCAACGGGTCTCTCCAGCCCAGGCTCTTTCTTTTTCTTTTTTTTTTTATTAAAATTTTTTTTTTACACTTTTTTCTTTACTTTCAACAGAGTGACGCAGAGCGCAAGCTGGGGAGGGGCAGAGAGAGAGGGAGACACAGAATCCGAAGCAGACTCCAGGCTCTGAGCGAGCATTCAGCACAGAGCCTGAAGTGGGGCTCGAGCCCACAAACCGTTGAGATCATGACCTGAGTCGAAGTTGGACGCTCAGCCGTCTGGAGGCTCAACCGTCTGAGTCCCCCAGGTTCTTTCTTGAGCTCTGTTATTGGCCGTGCATCTGTACCCTTCGCATTGTCATATCCTTACTCCACTCGGTTCATTGAGCACCATCAGTAATATCTATCAGTGCCAGGAACAGGCGGGGGGATGGCCTCAACAGCTCCCCAAGGGAGCCTGGGGTTCAAGAGCGGAAACTCAGGGCTCCCCTTTGCCTCTGCATGGTGGAGACACAAGAGCCGGGCGCACTCCTCTGAGGGCTTGGAAGATCATGATAGGCGAAGCCCCCCCCCCCCACTTCTCCCATCAGGAGGGCACAAGCCGTGTCTCCTGGGTCACTACAGTGTCCTCTGTGTGTGGCATACAGCAGAAACTCAAAAATGCTTTCTGTGGCACAAAAACAGACACATAGACCAAGAGAACAGAAGAGAGAACCCAGAAATGGACCCACAAACATATGGCCAACTCCTCTTTGACAAAGCAGGAAAGAATATTCAATGGAATAAAGACAGTCTCTTCAGCAAGTGCTGCTGGGGAAACTTGACAGCGACATGCAGAAGAATGAAACTAGACCACTTTCTTACACTACTCATGAAAATAAACTCAAAATGGATGAAGGACCTGAATGTGAGACAGGAAACCATCAAAATCCTAGAGGAGAAGGCAGGAAGAAACCTTTATGACCTGAGCCGCAGCAATTTCCTAAGCAACACATCTCCAAAGGCGACGGAATTAAAAGCAAAAATGAACTACTGGGACCTCATCAAGATAAAAAGCTTCTGCACGGCAAAGGAAACAACCAACAAAACTAATAGACAATCGACGGAATGGGAAAGGATAATTGCAAATGACATATCAGATAAAAGACTAATATCTAAAATCTGTAAAGAACTTACCAAACTCCACACCCGAAACATGAATAATCCAGTGAAGAAATGGGTGGAAGCTATGAATAGACACTTCTCCAAAGAGGACACTCAGATGGCCAACAGACACATGAAACGATGCTCAAAGTCACTCATCATCAGGGAAATACAAATCAAAACCACACTGAGATACCACCTCACACCGGTCGGAGTGACTAAAATGAACAAATCAGGAAACTATAGATGCTGGCGAGGATGTGGAGAAGCAGGCACCCTCCTACACTGTTGGTGGGAATGCAAACTGGTGCAGCCACTCTGGAAAACGGTGTGGAGGTTCCTCAAAAAAATGCAAATAGAACTACCCTATGACCCAGCAATAGCCCTGCTGGGAATCTACCCAAGAGACACAGGAGTGCTGATGCATAGGGGCACGTGTACCCCAATGTTCATAGCAGCACTTTCGACAACAGCCAAATCATGGAAAGAGACTGAGTGTCCATCAACTGACGAATGGATAAAGAAGATGTGGTACATATATACAATGGGATACTATGCAGCAATGAGAAAGAATGAAATCTGGCCATGTGTAGCAACATGGATGGAACTGGAGGGTGTTATGCCAAGTGAAATAAGTCAGTCAGAGAAAGACAGATACCTTATGTTTCCACGCATAGGTGGATTTTGAGAGACTTGGCAGAAAACCAGGGGGGAGGGGAAGAGGGGAAAGGAAAAAAGCCATAGAGAGGGAGGGAGACAAAACATAAGAGACTCTCAAAGACTAAGAACAAACTGAGAGGTGAGGGGGGTGTGGCGAGGGGAGAGTGGGTGATGGGCACAGAGGAGGGCACTTGTTGGGATGAGCAGTGGGTGTTGTATGGAAGCCAATTTGATACTAAATTATTAATAATAAAAAAAATGCTTGCTGAATAAATAGAACTTTGGCCCCTTCAAGCCAAGCCCTTGTCATATTCTGAAAGCGTTCCCGATGCTTCCTCCTTCTCTATGCCTATTTGCATCCATGCAGCCCTTCAGGGCCCACCTGGGGGTACCCCACCCCTACCCCTGCAGCTGGCCCCTGGCCGGTCTGTGGGGTTCTGCCATGTCCTTGGGCAGAGAGCACTGGGGGCTGGTGGAGTGCAGGAGGAAACACCCACGGGGAGGCAGGGGGGGCTGGTTCTGCCCAGCTCTATCTTGAGCTGACACCTTGGCCAGTCATGTCCCCCTCCGGAGCCCTATTTTCCTCCTCTATAAGGGAGCGGGCTGGACTCCCCAGTCTCAGCGGTCCCTTCTGGGCCTGAGTCCGACTCCCTGAACTCCAGCTGAGCCTCGCTGAGGCCCCACCCCACAGAGAGTCCCATGGTGAGGTCAGCGGGCCAGACAGCCCAGTGCTCCTGCTGACTGGCCAGCTGGCAAGCGGCTAAGCCCCAGGCCCTCCCAGTAGGATAAGTGGGCGCTCCCTCCCCCTCCTCCACTCACCAACCTGCTGGAGGTCGCCCAGCAGCTGAGATAATGTGGGTATAATTGGGGAACTTTCACCACACGTAGCCAGAAACAGGAAAAGCCAGTTGGGAGGGCTTGGGCCATAGGTTGCGAGGGGGGGGGGGGAGGTGGAGGGGCGGGAGGGGGGGTTGGGGTGTGGGCACCAGGAACCATCTTGGGATCGGTGCCAGGGCACGGTGGGGCCTACAGCGGGACGCGGCCCACCGAGCCTGCCGCGACCCCCCTCTCACCCCCCTGCAGGTGTGGGGACAGGCAGGCTTCAGTGGCTGTCGCACACACTGCCATTCATTTGCTGCGTCTTCAGCAGTGACCTCACCCTTCAGAGCTGTGAATGCCAGGAGCGAAGATCGCTGATAGTGGCCTGGGCGTGGGGGCGGGGCGGCGCTGCCAGGGACTCGGGCGCCCTAGCGGCCCCGTCTCAGGCATCAGTGCCTCACCAGGCCACGGAGGCCCTCCCCACCCTAATGTCTGTTCTGGGGTTAAGGCCCCTGTCTCCTCTCCAGCGTGGCTCTCCCAGAAGCAACCCCGAAGCGGGCAGTAAGGAGAGTGCGGGGCGTGCCCACTCGCTGTGCACAAAGTGGGTTCTCCTGGCCCTTGCCCCGTGTGCGCTAGTGAAGAGGGGGCAGGCCAGAGTGGGAGAGGACCCCTAAGGTGCGGGCAGACTTATTTTCGTGTTCACCTCTCTGTCCACAGCCCAACGGGCACAAGGGAGCTCTTGGAGTACAGGGTTTGAGGCCACTCCCTGGTCCCAGAGATCTGGAACTAGGAGGGGCTGGGGCCACTGGTGAGGTCTGAAGACCCTTCCTTAGCCCTCCACCCCACTCCAGGCTAAGAGACCCAGAGCCCTTGCTTCTGGCTTGGGGCTTCTAGACTGTTTTTTTTGTTTGTTTTTTCCGAGAGACAGACAGAAAGAGAGAGAGTGCATGTGTGTGTGTTCAAGCGAAAGCAGGAGCGGGGGAAGGACAGAGAGGGAGAGAGAGAATAGAGAATCCCAAGCAGGCTCCACACTGTCAGCTCGGAGCCTGACTCGGGGCTCGAACTCACAAACCCTCAGATCATGACCCGAGCCGAAATCGAGAGTCAGACGCTCAACCTACTGAGCCACTCAGGTTCTCCAGGGCTGCCAGTCTTGGTCCGAGGATGCAGGCTTGGGGAGAAAAATCCCTCATTCTTTAGATTGGGGGCAGTTTGGGAGGCTTTCAGAGAAGGGGGAAGACCTCCGGGGGTCCGAGCGCTGCAAAGAATGGGGGAGTGGGGATCACCCCTGAAAAGGCAGAGGAAGGGCTGGATCAGGGCGGGAATCCAGGAGGGCCCTCCTCTGTGCAGGAAGAGGTGGAACCGTGAGTCTCATCTGGAAGGCCCGGGACAAGGGGCAGAAGCAGGAGGGCAGGCTGGTCCAAGTGTCTGCACCAACCACCCCGGCCCTGATGACTGGGAAGTTGAGCTTGAGTCTCCCCGACGCGGCCCGAGCTCCTCCCGTGTGCCTGGGCTTGTGAAGAGCCAGACAGTGTGGCTTTGCATACTACCCTCCCCCCCCCCCCCCCCCCCCCCCGTCACTTACGGGCTGAGAAACGTTGGGCAAATGACTTAACCCCTCTGTGCCTCGGCTTGTGCTGAGATTTCTCCTCTGTGAAATGGGGACTACAATAATACGTCTCCCACGCAGTGGTCCTAAGGATTAAATGACTACGTGTGAAACCAGAGAGCGGCACTTAGCACAGAATTAAACGTTCGGTAAGTGTTCGTTGCCATCATTATCATCACCATCACCATCATCACCACCACCGCCATCATCATTTTGTTCCCTGGCACGAGTGTCTAGTGTGTTTCTTGTGTGTTCCCCGGCTCCCAACAGATTGAGATCTCTGTGTGAGACAGAAGGCACCGGCTTGACCTTGGGTTTTGTTGGCCACACGGTGGCTCGCTGGCAGGGTCTAGGGCGTGGAGACTACCCTGCTAATTTTCCCTGGTTCCCCAGGCAGTTAGGGTGGTCCACATAAGGCATCGTCTCTCCTTCCTCACGGGCCCCCTCTTACATGAGAAGCAGGGGCTATCCCAGCCATGGAAACCAGAATCACTAAAATGGCAGCATATTGGAGCCCAATGGACCACGTAATCCATCATTTTACAAAGGAGGAGTCCAGAATCCACGAGGGGTTGGGTCACTTGCAGGGAAGAGTAACTCCAACCCAGTGCTCTTCCCACCTTGCCTCTTTCTCAGGAACTTGCGTTCTCAACCTAACTCCCCAGGGCCTCCCTCCTTCTGGGTGGCGTCCGTCTTGGAATATAGCCTCAGAGCCTCTCTTGCTGCTTCTGATAAACGGCCGGAATACCAGTTATCATACTGCGGCCACAGTGCCCTCAGGCCACCTGCGCTGGGCTTGGTGGGTGG
The DNA here is from genome assembly GCA_030068075.1 of Paguma larvata. Lineage (NCBI taxonomy): Eukaryota > Metazoa > Chordata > Mammalia > Carnivora > Viverridae > Paguma > Paguma larvata. The sequence continues at coordinate 11,945,730 of CM057831.1, forward strand.
GTGGGTCATGGGGTTGGGGGCCAGGGGTAAAGTGCAGGGGAGGCCGGGTGGGGGCACCTCCAGGAGGCTATGTCCGGAGGAGGGAGGAGCCAGAGGGGTGGGGAGCGAGAGTTAGAGAGATCCACGGGGACTTCTGCCCTCAGAGGTTCTTGTATCCCAGGGATATTAAGGGATGTGTTTTCCTTTTCCTGACCTCGAGCACTGCCTATATTCTCCCAGACTATCCTATAAGCTCCATGGTCTGGAACCCAGGCCCCCGGGGCCTGTGTGCAAGTGCCTCAGTTTCCCCATCAGAGCTCGGGTTGGGCAGTTCGGGCGGCCTTCATGGCTTCCCAGAAATGCTGAGCCAACAAGGCAGGCGTCGGGCCGGCCCCCCGAGACGTCACGGACCTGCAAAAGCCCGAGCTCAGCAACAAAACACAAAGGCTCCTCAGTTGTGGCCGACAAACCTGCTCCCCAGGGCCCTGCCCGCCTGCCCTGCCCGCCATGGAGCTAATCCGAGGCTGGGGCCATGGGTTCCCACGCAGCGGGGTGTGGCCCAGAATGGGGGGGCACTCTGCTCCCCGTACCCCCCTCAAGCAGTTTCTCTTCCTGCCCTTTGAAACGTCAGACCCTTCTCTCCCTGGCCAGGCAGGCTGAGACTGGGCCCATGTAGGTGAAAGGGGGGGGGGGCACAGGCGAGGGGGGGGTCCTGGGGTTTCTGGTACAGTCCACCTCTTTTTCTGTCCCCCACCCCTTTCCTGAGACTCTGCCTGGGCACCCTCAGTTGGGTGGTCAGCAGTGGCAAACCTGGCCCGGACACTGGGGACCCCACCAAGGGCCTCTCTGAGACCAGAATCCTTTGGGATCCCTCTCTTGGGCTTTTCAGGGATCTCCCTCCCTCCACCCCAGAACTGGCAAAAAGGAAGAGGACATCCGGTTAGAAACCAGCTAAGTGGTAAGTGGGAATGACTCACCTATGGGGGTGGGGGGAGGGGAGGGCCTCTAGCCGAAACCCTGCTGAGTCAGCACAGTGACCTAAAGGTTACAGGGCCCCTCCTCCCAGTCCGGCTACTTCCCTAAATGTCAACTCCCAGGCTGGCCAGCTCCTCACTTTCGGCTGCCAAGGCCGAGCCACCTGGGGGAGAGGCAGGCAGGGAAGAGGGCGTGATCAGGAGGGAATCCCCTTTCTAGGGTCCCCTCCTCCAGAAAGGTTTTGCCAATATGTGTTGCCCAGAACCCAACCGCTCTGCCGGCGAGGACCCACAAGAGCAGGGTTCTTGCCGAGGGCCTCCGAACTTGTCCTGTCTCGTATCTATGCCCCGGGCAGGTCTCCCCATTATTCGGGAGCTCCCCAGGGCTCAGGCTGCATCCCTACCCTCAGACTCCCCCCCCACCATGCCCAGCATGGGGTCCAGGGGGACCCAGGTCAGAGGGCACAGAAGCAGCGGCTGACCCAGTCCTTGTCCTTGTCCCCACACCCCTGGTCACCCCTCACGGGGGCTCAGCACCCCTGCCTCCTGCACGCAGGTGCTCTGCCTGGTGGGTGTGGGCCCTGGGGGACTCTCTCGGGTAGCAATGTCTGCTGGGATGGCTCCAGGTGTCCCGGAGCTTGAGTCCCCGCTGCATCCACCTTGCCAGGAGGTGATAACATCCCATGATCCCACAGTCGGGGGCTAATTGCTACTGTCCAAACCCGGCGCCTCCGCCCCTTCATTTGGGGTCACAGAAACTGCCGATGTTTTCTTCTTCTTGGCTGATGCCCCCCCCCCAACCCCCAACTCCCCGACAGGGAGCTGGTTAATGATGGGCTGTGGGGCTGGCGCCGGAGCCTTGGGCGGGTGAGTGCAGTGCGTGGGAGAGGAGGGGGCGCGGCAGCCTGGGAAAAGCCGGAGAAGGAGCCCAGGATCTTCCAGACGGGCTGGGCCAGCCCGATCCCCGCAGCATGAAAGCTGGGAAGCCCCGGGGTTATGGTGACGGCGCTGGGGGCTGCTCTGGCAAGTCCTGTCTCTCTCTGAAACCTAGCAGGGCAGGTTGGGGGACAGGGATGAATCAGGGAGCTGGGTTTTGCCTTCTCCCACTGGAGCAAGTGGCCGGGGGCCACCTGGAGCTCTCCGGCGGGCCAGGTTCACATTGGCTGCCCCCTCCCCAAGGCCCAGGGCAAGGCCAGGCCCGAGCAGCCCCTCCACCTGGACATTCCTGGAGCAGACGGCCCCTCTGGGCTCTGCCCCTCTCCATCGCTAGCCTTCAGGTCCCCTCTGTACCCCTCACCCCGTACCCTGCCACAGTTCCTCCGGCCAGGTGGTAGGGAGGAAGCGTCGGTACTGAGATCGGGAGAGGAAGTCTCTGGTCCCCACTACTTGGTCACATTTTTCTACATGGCTTTAGGTAGGGCAGGCAGTTCCCCTCCCTGGCCTCAGTGTCCCTTTCTGTAAAATGAGAGTGTTGGGAGCCCATGAGCCCAGAAGACTATACTTGGGCCATAACCTGTCTGGCTCCCTCTCTGCCCTTGCTCTGCACCTTCCCTGGATCAGACTCTGGACTTTTTCTACCAAGTGGCTGCTCCACCTCTGTATACTGCCCAGCTCCTCCAGGAAGGCCTCCCAGATTGACTGGAATGCCAGGCAAATCCAGGCCACATGTACGGGGCTCTTCCGCATCCCCGCAAGCACCGTGTGAATTCGTCTTTGTTCTCCATCCCCACTGGCCCCAATCCAGACTCCCCCCTGAGCCCCCTCCCGCCAGCGCAGCCCCTTCCCCGCCCCCCACCTCCAGCAGAGTCTCACTTCCTTATTTTCTCAACATCCCTGGGCCACGACTCTAGCCCAGTTAAGTAAATCTCGAACCTTTCCCTTTGCCACTCAGCACCCACCATCCCGTTCCTCCTGCCTCGTCTCCTCCTTCCTCCCAAGCCCTGCCCCTGGCGCAGGCCACAGTCGCCGCTTACCCGGTCCACTGTAGCATGACGTCAGGTCTACGTACGTGCCTCCAGGCTCTCCCCTAACCCACTGGCCACTTTTACCAGTTTTAATGTTTTTACTTATTTTTGTGAGAGCTCGAGCAGGGGAGGGGCAGAGAGAGAGACAGAGAGAATCCCAAGCAGGCTCTGTGTTGCCAGCATGGAGCCCGATGTGGGGCTTGAACCCACAAACCGTGAGATCATGACCTGAGCAGAAACCAAGAAAGAGTTGGATGCTTAACCGACGGAGCCACCCAGGTGCCCCCACGGGCCACTTTCTAAAACTGAGATCATTTTCTATTTAAAATCTTTCCACGGTTTCCTGCAGCCCCCGGGATCAGACCCAGAGCCCCGCATCTTGGGCATCGGAGCCGGCAGCCACCCCCTTTCCCTGCTGTCTCTCTCCTGCCACATGGAGCGGTACCATCCGTCCCCTGTCCCGTTACTACCCCCCTGCCCCGCGAAAAACGCATACCCCTTTCCCTGCCCCAGTCCTCTTCACTCGTCCCGAACGAGCTGGGCACACCCCCTGTGCCGAGTGAGGGAGTCCAGCAGCCCAAGGACCCCAGTACCCCCGCACGCATCCGTCACAGCTTCTCCCCTGCTGAGGGCAGGGGCCGGGGCTTCTGTAGGGGAAGGGGACCCCCCCCCCCCCCCACCGAACGGTTGGTGCAGGGGTACAAGCCAGAGGCTGCAGGCCAGGCTCGGCAGGTAGGGCGGCGGGACAGAGCTGGAAGGCAAGGCCTCCCGTCTGCGCCGAGGGCGAGCAGGTCAGGGCCGGAATCTTCCCCCTGACTGAAGCGGGGAGGCCGCGCCCCAGAAGGTGGAGGTCCGCCTGACCCCTCGCCTCCCCACGACACCGCGTCCTCTGCTTGCTTTCCAGTTGCTGTTTCTTGGTTCCTTCCCTCTCTCCTCTGTCCCAGTTCCTGGCACCCAGCCCCGCTCCTTCCTCACTCTAGACCAGAGGTGAAAAATATGCTTCTCACCCGAGCAAGCTGCAGCCGGAGGCCCTGCTCCCAAGGTCTTAGCCCTGCGAAGCCTACACATCCCCCCCACCCGCCCCAACCAAGTGCCATTCCCCTCCCAGCGCGGTGGAGGTTTTTCCTGGCCTGGCCTTTTGAGGCCTCTAAGGCCTGGCTCTAAGACTGGGGTTTCCACGGGTCCCATCTCTGCAGCCCACGCCAACCCTGTCCACCCTGCCTGCGTAGACGACACGTCTCACAGCAGACGCCCACGGCAGCCAGGGCTCCCCTCAGCAAGGGTGCGTCTTTAATGCCCTATTTTGGGGAGCGTGGGCAGCAGCCTCTTCACAAGGCTAGTGTGGGGGTGGGAGAGGGGGCTGCCTGAAAACAGAGCGAGAATTCCCTAGGCCTCCCCAGGAGAACCCCTCAAAAGCTCAGTCTCAACATATGCGCTGTCTCAGTCCTGTGCTCATGTTCACCACCTGCTCCGACGTGGAAGTCTCTAGAGCTGCCTCTTGCCTGAAGGGACCTGTCGGACCACCCCAGTGCCCAGCTCTGCCCACGCCCTGCCCAGCTCCAGGCAGCGGTCTGCACCCGAGGCTGGGGCTGGGCCGGTGCGGGGAGGGGAGGGACGGCCTGCCGGCTTCTGCAGGGAGGCTGGGAGACTGGCAGGGAAGGGGTTAAGAGGACTCTGCCGGGGGTGTAGAAGAAAGTAAGTCATCCAGGAGCACTGACCTGGAGTTCAGATGGGCCCGGGCTCGTACGTGCCACTTGCTGCGTGGGTGACCGAGCAAGCATCAACCTCTCTGTGCCTCAGTTTTCTCTTGTAAGCAATGGGAACGATTAATAGCGCCGTCGCCTAGGGCTGATGTGACCATTAAGTGAGATAGTACATATATGTCCTTCGCGCCACACTTGGCACGTAGTTATGCCACAGAAGGGGCCGCGTTACTGTTATTACGGTCTCGGGGAGAGAAGCTGCCTAGGAATCGGGTGAGCTGGCTTCCACTCCGGCCCTGCTAACTGCCGTGTGGTCTTGCGCAAGTCCTTGCTCAGGGAAGGCCACCAGCCCAGGGCAGAGGTCCTCGACCCCGCCACTGTTGACATTTGGGGCCTGATAATTCTTTGTCGCAGCGCTGACCCGCGCGCTGCGGGGTGTTTCGCGCCGCCGCTGGCCTCTGCCCACCCTTCCTCCGTGGTGACAACCGAAGATATCTCTAGCAGTTGCCAAGTGTTCCCTGCGGGGCAAAATGACTGGCCCAGAGGAGAGGGCATGGAGCTCACGCAGGGGCGAGGGACGTGCAGGGCAGAGCCGCGCAAGCAGAGCCCGTGTGCAAGCCAGTGCAGGAGGGTAGGGGCAGGTGGGCTCTCTGGAGGGGAAGTATCCTGGGGCCTGGGGCGGGTCAGAGCAGGGGAGCAGGCCTTCCAGTGTGGAGAGCCTGCTGTCAGCTCTATAGGAGGAGGGGCGTGTTCGGGGAACACAGGTGGGGAGGACCGGAGAGCCTGGGAGCCTGGAGCCGACTGCCCTGTGCTGTCGGAACATGGGTTACGTAGTGGCCCGTTCTCAGAGGACAGAAGATCGGGAGAGACACAGACAGCGGAGGTGTGGCTGGAAGCCTTGGCTAGGGAGGCAGGGAGGCTGCAGAGACCAGGGCGTGTGTTTCTGAGAGCAGAAACGAGGTCAGGCGGCGTCTTCCTCCGGCTGGTAAACCGCTATCATTTCGGAAGGTTTGCACCTCATTTGGTTCCTGCTTAAGTGAAATCCACAACATGTGTTCCCGGCATTAGTGGCGTGTTTGTGCTTAATTAGTGGCAAATTCTTTCATATTAAAGTCATTAAGTTTTGCCGTTTGCTCTTCTCACCCCGGGTCTGGCTCTCTTCTGTCTTTCCTTTTAATGCGGGCGGCCTGACTCCAGGTTGCTCAGTTTCTCGGCCTCGGGAGGCACACATGCGCATGCGCACACCCCTCCCTCCCCTCCCTCCTCCCCCCACTGGGCATTCGGACACTACAGCATCAGCCCTTGTGCCCGTCCCACCCTGGGCTGGCATTTGGGACTCCCAGCACCTCTGCTGCCATGCCAGGCTCCTCCATGTGGGCCGACAGCTCTGCCTCCTGCCCCTGGGAGCTCCTCCTAGGGCTGGACCGGCAGGGGCCATCCAGACTTCTGGGTATGGGTCAGGGCACTGCTGCTGGCAGGGGGGGAGGGAAATGAGCCCACCCCCACAGAAAGGCCTCGGTCTCAGGGGTCCCTAGTGCTGAAATGCGGGACCTCTGCCAAGATGCCTTGTGGCCGCCACATGGAGGTGATGCCATTAGGGCCCCAGACAACCTCCTCTCCACCTGCTTCTGAGACAGCCCTAAGAAGAGGGTGCCTGCTGCGGGTCCCAAACCCATTTCACTTCTGCGCAGGACTCACTGGTCTGGACAGTGGCCTTGCACTGCAGCCCGAGGGTTAGGTTAGACGGAACATTCTCGAGGGTTAGGTTAGACGGAACATCCCCAGGTGGGGTGGGAAGGGCCCGGTCTTCTGCGGAACCCCTTCACTGTACAGATGATACGAGAACTGAAGCAGGCCCGACCTTAGCTCCTGGGGCTGGAGGTGGGCTGGGGGGAGGCAAACCCTTCATGCTCAGGCTCCCTTGGTTGCTGGCAGAACCCAAACCCTGCAGAGAGAAGGAACTTCTGGGTCTCAGAAATCCAGGCGACGTCTGGGCGGCCCCCCCAGTGGGGTCTGGGGCAGACTGGATCACAGCAGAGGTGAGCGGAACTTCGGGTAAAGGGAAGGGGGTGTCTTTCAATGGCCCCTTCGGGCACATTCACAACCTGCCGCTTTTTCACACCCCTACACTCAGCCTGCTCCGGCTCAGCTGCCACCTCGATTCCAATTCTCTCCCCATTCCAAGGCTCGAGTGAAAACGGACATTTCTCTGCCACGTATAAGCCACGGGTGCCGAATCCCTCGAACCCTTCCAGCCTCTCTGATAACACCAGCTTTAGCTGTAGTGTCCCCCAGCTCACTGTACCCACTCGGTGTTAACCCCGAGAAGCATCCTCCCCAACCACAGTGTAAACCCCAATGCCAGCCCCAGGCCAATCCCAAAGTCAACACCAAATGAGACCATAAGACCTGGGTTATCACCCTACCCCTGGTGTTAACCTCTTACTGGTTTCGACCACAGCAAGAAGTGGAATGCGACCTGTGGCCACCATTCAAACCCTAATCTCGACTCGCCCTAGGTCTGAACTCAGCCTCAGCTTGGGGGCGCCCCAGGAGGAAGGAAGTCTGGCTCACAGTTTCTTTTTCTTCTCTATCTGACAGTCCTCCTTTTCGAATAGCCAGAGGAAGTGGGCTCTTCAAAGGGTCCTGACGTCACGTTGAAGGGAGAGGCTGGCTGAGGTTGAAGGCCTCCTCTGTGTGTGTGTGTGTGGGGGGGGCTGTTTGACGGGGGGCACTGGGCTTCCCACGCCATCTTGCTCTCCCGCCATGCCACCTGTGGCAGGGCCTTGTAGACACAGGCGGTCCCTGGAAAAAGCCTGCCCTGGACCGTCCCTTTCCCCAGCGCCCGGGAGGCTGAAAGGGGTGGTGGGCGGGCACACACTTTCTAGTTTGTCCTGATAATTTCCTCTTCAACTCTTACTAGCAGTAGGATCCCCAGTCTAGCCCCGCAGCCCAGCCTTCTCCCCTATAAACTAGGCCCAAAGCAAGGACACCTTGTTTGGCTGAGGAAGGAGGGAGGGCATCTGTATAAAAGGACTTCCTTGGTCCTGGGGTCTTGGGAGACGCCGCCTGCCTGGCCTCACCGTGCTCCCGGCCTCAGGCTGTCACCCTGCCTCCTTTGTCAGCACTGAAATCATCACCCTGGCAAAATGCTGAGGGGAGCGGGTCCCTACTGTTGCCATGGCCTGTCCTCTTCCTGCCCCCACGGGGCAGGGCTACAGGGGATGAGGGGACCCATGAGGCAGGAGGTGAAAACCCCCAGACCCAGCCATTCCCCCCTGTCCACCCCCCCCCCCCGTCACTGGGAGTGTCAGAGTTTTTAATGGGGGAGGTGTCTCGCCCATACTCTTCCCCTGTTTCTCCCTGCCATCCCTTTGCCCAACGTGAATCTATCAGGAGCCGCGCCCAGTCCTGCTTCCAGCTCAGACTTGTTGGGGTTTCAGGAGTCGCTGGGTAGGGGCCCGGCATGCCAGGACCTGTTTCCTGTCCTGCCTTGCAGAGAGAACGAGCACGTAGGCAGCGGGGCACGGCGCCCAGCTGGAGGGGCGCAGCCCAGCCTCCTGGCCACCCGCTTCCCCTCGCTCCCCTCCTTCCCTCCCTCTCCTGTCCATTCTCCTGCCCTCTTTGCCCAGCCCGCCACACTGCTCAGAACGGCCCCCCGGAAGCCCAGGGGTGGCTGGTGGCAGAGGTGTGTGTGTGTGTGGGGGGGGGGTGGTTCACATTCTGCCGTGCCTGCCACCTTCGGCTGCCCCGAGATTGGGTCTGGGTGCTCGGCGGCACAAGCCGGGGTCTCACGTGCCCCCCTCCCTCCCCAGAAGAGAAAGTACAGAAGGATGACGTTCCCTGCCAGGCCCGTGCCAATGATGGCAAGGACGGTTAACACGTGCGTAACTTATCTGTGCCAGGCCCAGGCCTGAGTGTTTACTAATATTAACTCGCTTAATCCTTGTAACGACTCCGGAGCTGGAGAGCCTTGTTGTCTCCATTTCTGAGATGAGGAAATGAGAGGTCAAGGAACCTGCCTCAGGTCACACTGTCTATGAAGCGGATTCAAGCAGCCTCCACGAGGCTCCATTCGGGGAGAGACTACGCTCTTCACCACTACACGGGCTGCCCTTGACCTTCCTTTCTTCCCTTCCTGGGGAGACGAGTGGCCGACACACACCTACCAAGCCCCAGAATCACGGGTTAGGGTGGGACTTCACACGTAGGACCCTCGCCTACTGGCGGCCAAGGTGATGGGGCTGGACTGGGTTCTTCGTTGGGAGGGCCGGCGGCACCCCTGTATTCCCACCCGTCAGGACTATAGGGGTGGCTGGGACCAGGGCATTCCTAGCCAACGGGATGTTCCTGGGCGCCTGAAACACATAAAACCTTCGTTCTTCCCTTGTTCCCTTCTCCTGCCAGCCCAGGAGTTACAAACCTTGACCCCTAGTCTAAACTCTGCCAATCTCTGGCTAAGGTTCTTCCTCCTCCCGTTCCTGGGATTCTCCACCTGGGAGATGCAGGTGTGACATCCTCCCTCATTGCCTCTGGGGCCTTGGGGCCAGCAGGTACGGACGGCGAAGTTCCGGAAATGCGAACGACGGCCACCTATGATGTATCAGGCGGTTACACAGATCATCTCACTTGGTCTTTGCAGCCAGCCTACGAACGGAGTCCCCTCAGCCCCAGGGCCGAGGAAAAGAGTCACTGCCAACTTCCGTCCTTTCCCCAAACCCCAGAAATGTGAGGTTCTGCTATTCTTCTTCTCATTTTTCTTCGCTGCCCCCCTCCCCCCCAAGCCCAACCCCACCTACTCTGGGTAATTAGCTACCCTGAAGCCCAGGAAGTGGGCAGCAAGCAGGTGCTCAGGAAAAATCGGCAGAGCCTCTTCACACCCCTCCCTGAGCGGGGGACTGGAGGGGGCACTCTGGGGGCCCACTCGGTGCCCAAGGTGAGCACAGAGCTCGGACAGAGAGAGCTCCCAGCCAGCGCCACTGGCGGGCTTCCCACCAGAGGCTGCCGGGATAGCATGTCAAATTAGCTTAATGAGCGAGGCCCCAGCTTTAATTGGGGCCCTCTGCTTTGCCGTGCTGTCTCCTGCTTTCATTTTTAATGCTGGGAAAGGCTGGGTTTGCTTTCTCGCGCCTGTGCGTTTCCACCCTGGCTAATGGCTCCTCGCTCAGAACGGCCCCTACAATGCTAATTGGGTTTAATTACTGGGGTAATTAATGATTCTATTGGAAAACTGAAATGTTGTGGGTGAGTTTTGTGTATAAATAGACCAGAAAGTCAAAGGGACAGAGGACGCAGGGAGAGACTGGGGCCGAGAGGAGATGCCAGGCGGAGAATCCTTCAGCTGGTGGTGGGTCCCTTAGACCATCTAGCCTCAGAGCTCCCCGCTTGGAGATGAGGAACCGGGGGTGCACAGAAGAGCAATGCAACCGAGGTTGCCAAGGAGTTGGCGGGGACGGAGGCAGGGGGCGCTGGCGGAGCCGGGCCCCCGGAAGAACAGGGGTGGGAACATGCGACTCTAGCCTTCGGTGGTTCAATAATGTGATAATGGACGTGAGGGCACCTGGGGAACAGCTATCAGCCAGACACCAGCCCAGAGAAACATACCGTGGTTGTATCTCATTGCGGTTACAAAGGCCCTGCCTCTGGGTCAGCAGATAAGCAAATAGCTTGTCAGGCCAGGAGGCAGCAGCCAGGTGTCGAAAGGAACGGTGGTAGGCGGGTAGTGGAAGGCCCTGGAAGGCCACCGCCCCTACACCCTGTCTAGCTGTTCATCTTTCTCCTCTCTGGTCCTTCGGGAAAGCACTGGATGGGGCGTCTCTTGAGGTATCTCCTGTATCTTTCCTGCTTGGCTCATTCCCACGAGCCTGATCCGGAAGGGCTGGGGAGGAGGGACGGATGGAGAAGACACCTGCCCCTTGAACTTCACGGGGGCCTGTAGGTTTGGCACCTTTCTGGGGAGGGAGGGGACTGGGGTCGGAACAGGAGATGAGAAGCGGGCGGGAGAAGACGGGATGCCTGGCCCCCACTGGAGGGTGAGCCCACATGTCCCCTGGAGGACGCAACCCCTGAATCCAAGTTGTCCGGCAGCCAACTGGGCACCTCGCCCTCCCCGTGCCCCACTGAGCTCTTCTTCCAGCTCCTCCCTTTCCCCCTTCCCTCCCAGGGGCCCCCTACATCAGTCACCTCTTTACATCCCCTGGACCCCCTCCTCGGAGTTTCCGGAACACAGTCCCGCCCTCCGGATCCTTGCCTGGGATCCTACAGCTTGCCTGGGAGGTCAGGGTCCCACCTTTCCCCATCTGGAATCCGGGCACCAAGAGCACTAGAAGAAGCTAAACCTTTAATGAGCACTCACTACCTAAGTGGTGTCGGGAGGCACCGAGTCTCCTCTCATCCTCACGGAAGTCGTCCACGAGAGGCCTTACTGTTACAGCCCGGAAACGGAGACTCAGGCTAGCGAAGGGCCCATCCACGGCCGCACTGTTAAATGGGTCTGAATACAAGCCTGATCTTGTCACACAAGTCCTAGCTCTCTGCTGCCCTGGGGGAGGGGGGAGGGGGGAGGGGAGCGTGTGTCGGGGGGTGCCTGAGGTGGAGCCAAGCTACTGATCAGCCTTCGCAATCTGTCCCTGCCTGCGTTCCCAGCTTCTCTCCTGTCCTTCCCACATCCCCACCCTCCACATGGGCCACCATGGAAAACTCGTACCCACACGGCCACCAGCTCTGTGCCCGGGGTTCCCACAAATCAGCTCTTGGGGGCGCAGTGCTGGGCTCTGCCAGAGACGGGTCATCTCTGCAGCCCCAGCATCGCCGCACAGAATAGGACCCCAACCCGTGTTTGCTCCACAGCCTGAGCCAGGCTAGTCAAATCTCAGAGAGCACACTCGGGGGACGTGGGGCTCGGTTGACTTCTCGTCCCTGGGATTCTTTAATCAAGACTTCTTAGGAAGCTCACGATCAAAGGAGGAGCGGACTCCCCGGAGAAGGCCATGATTATTTGTGAAGAGGAAGGCTTCCCGGTCGGAGGAAGGCTGAGAGGCCCCACGTGCGGGAGAAGCCGCGGCTCCATTTCCCCCCGTGGGAGGTGGGGGGCCCCCTCCTCCGCTCCCCAGTCTGACCCGCCAGGGCCAAGTCCCATCGCTCTTCTCTTCTAGCCCCCTTTACCCCCCTGATCCTAGCTTCTGGAATGATTCAAGGAAGGGGCCGTCCATTTCACAGATGTTGAAATGAGACCCAGAAGGGTGAGGTGACTTGAGGCTGTGGAGTCAATTAACTGAAAAGCCAAGGACAGAATCTGAGCCTCTTCCCCTTCTTGTACTTTCCTGGTCCCAAAGGGATGAGGAAGGCAGGAGGAATGGCCCCTGGCCGAGTGAGGGCTTCTGGGTAGCAGTCTTGGGAGGGCAGGCTGGCCTAGGTGAAGGTGATATGGGCGCTCCCCCCGCCACCCTCCGCCGCCACTCCACTGGGCCTCAGCAGCCCCCGCTGGGTGCAATCAGGAGGTGCTCTGGAGTTCACCCCAGCCTGCTCCCTCGAGGAGGGGGTGGAGGGACGGAAGCCTAAAGAAGCAGGTCAAAGCAAATCCTCCCCACGGGCCCCACCCCCACTGAGGGCGGGCAGAGCCGGAGCCTGCAGGACCAGAACCCAGGCGCCCTGTCCCGACACGTCCCAGGGAACGGCTTGACTGGGAAGTGAGGGAGTGAATCAAGGGGTTGGGGGGGGGGGTGCGGAGAAAGCGAGGGGGAAGGACAGAGAGGGGCAGGCAGGGGACTGGGTGGTCTGTCCCACCTCAGGGGACACAGGGATCAGGGCTGGCAGGAGGTAGGGAAAGGGTAGGCTCCCAGGGTGAGGGAATGAAGCAGTGTTGGCTCAGCGGGTCTTTGGCCCAAGGCCCCCCGGCCTCCCTGGTCGCAGGCTCAGACAGGTCCGGAAGGCAGGGCTGCGGGCTGCAGATAGGGGCGCGGTGGGAAGCAGTATCTAGTCTCATTGTCTGGGGAAGAACCAGGACAATGAGCTACAATCAACCTCAGGCTGGCAGAGGTGGGGCAGGGGGAGCTGCCTTATCTCCCATCTCCCTCCCTGCCTCGGACCAGGGATTCGGCTCTGGGGGCGGGGGGCAGCGGGCAGAGGCCACCGGCCCTTGGCGCCCACAGTGGATGCGGGAGGTGGGGAGGTGGGAAGGTGTGGGGGGGAATTAGGGCGGGGAGACACTTTGAACCCAAGAAAGACCGGTGGGAACTGGTTTTTGACTCAAGGCAGAGAAAGGGGGCGGCGGGGGGGGGGGGGGCGGCGGGGGCGGGGAATGGTCAGGCTTCTGCTTTTTTTTTTTTCTTTTCTTTTATGAGATGTGAACTCAAGCAATTAAAAATCTGCATTTTACTCTACACAACCTGCCTTGCTGAGTCTCCATCTCTGCTATATCTAGCTCGGCCCTCTCAGAGTGGCTGCGGCCGCTGCTCACCTTCGAAGGGATGAGACCGACTGAGTGTGTCCCCGAGTTGTTCCAAGGCTCAGCTCCCCCTCCTATGGAGGGTCCCTCGTCCCTAAAAAGAAATCCTGGCAGACAACATGTGTACCTCCTGCCTCTCAGAATTCTAGCAGCAAGTTATATTATTTCCACCGGTGTCAACTGGACACCTCTTCTGTGCCAGCCACTGGGAAGTGCTTCCTGCTTAGGGTCTCATATTCTTTTCACTTCCAGCCTTTGGAGCAAGTATTGACATTCCCATTTTACAGAGGGGAAAATGGAGGCCTGGTGGTGGAGAGATTTGCCAAGGCGCATAGCTAAAAAGTGGTCGGTCGGAACTTGAGCTGCAGTCTTCTGGTTTCTGTGCACTGCCCTTCCTCTCGGAATGAGAACGCCCTCTGTTTTTCTGTCTGCTCTCCTAAGACCGGATTCCAGCTTTCTAGGCAGGCAGTGCCGAACTCGGAGCCCAGCTGGCTGACATTCGTCGGTCCTCTGCAGATTTGCTTAAGAGAACAGGGGGAGTTTCCCCGGAGGACAGGGTGGGCGTCAGAGGATGAAGACCTGCCTCGTCCCTGGCTCTCCTCCCAGCCCGTTCTGGAAGCAGGGAAGGGAAAGGGAATAAGGTTTTGGGGTAGCTGAGCCAACTGGTGCCTGGACAGGTAGCTAGGGACCACACCTGCCCGGGCCCTGCCCTGCCCTGCCCCAGGCACCAGCTGGCAAAGGCTACCAAGTGGACTTGGGCGAGAAAGCATGTCCTTGGAAAGGCGACACGGGGCTTGACCCCCTGGGCCCGGCAGCAGCAGCACAGGCACGTCCGAGCCAGAGCTGGGGTCCTGAGCCTCTGCCCAAGCAGAAGTTAGAGACAGGGGCTGCCATTTACTATTCCTCTCCGCCCCCGGCAGAGGTTTTCCCCTAAACAACCTCACCCAGGTGACTACATAAATCGTTCCCCCTCCTTTTAAGGTCTTCACAGTAGGCGATCCTAACCTTTCCTACCTGGGAAACTGCTAAAATGTTCTACACCCGTCACTGATGAAAAGTTCTTCCTGATGTCTGTCTTCAATTCCTTTTGTTGCAATGGAAGCACACTCTGTCCCGTGGTGCGCTTGGGCCTGTTGAATCAGGTACCAGAGCTAGAGATCGGGCAGGCCCTCCTCTTAAGGAGAGAACATGAAGGGTAGGGAGAGGACTTAAGCGGCAGACAGACCTGGGCTGGGCTCCTCCATGCACTGGTAATGAGCCTCGGTAAGCCTATTTCCTCATCTGCCAAATGGACTTAATGTTTAAAAACTGACGATAAGCACTCAATGAAAGAACGTTGTGCATGGTGGGTGTGACACAGAGTAATTGATCAGGACCTGGCAGCTGGTATACAGACACTCTGAGGTCAGGGACAGAGCCGGTAAGCTGAGATCCTTCCCAAAGACTGGAGCAGGCCATTTCCAGCACCCCGAAGGCCAAGGCCACCCCCGCGTGTCTGGATTCTGGAAGCTGCCTGTGCCCTCCTGCAGAAGAATGAGCAGCCTCAGAGTCTACACCAAGTCTCAGACGGCACGATTGCTTGCCCCCCAAATCAGCATCCTCACTCTGGCCTGTGGCGCCTGGCCTGGTCCTGGGGTCCTATGGCAAGTGGGGGCCCAGAAGCGCTCTGCGGGGCACCCCGGTATGTTCCCTGCAGAGGGTGAGTGGCCGTGGCCCTGTGTCTCTGCCAGCTGGCCTCCCGGGTGGGTGCCGGCACAGACTCGTATTCACGTCATGGGCCCCGAGGACGCAGAAAGAAGGAGGACTGGAGGTCCCACACATTTGATGTGGGCGGAGGGGCTTCCTCCAACCTCCTTCCCCGGCTCTGGGAGTCTGAGACAGTTCTGAGCGTCCTTATGGGAATTCTGGGACTCCTTCACACGTCCGACCAGCAGAGGCCAACTTTGCCAGCTCCTCCCTCCCCCTGTTTCCTCTCCACCACCCCAGGCCAGCCGCACCCGGCCGAGTCCTGGAGAGCAGAGGCCCCTGTCCCAGCTGCCCGCCCTCTGGGCCCGGCTAGAGTAGTCACAGGAAGGCTGGGAGGGCCCCATTCCGCCAGCTCGCCCTGCTTACTCGTCACCCACAAATGTGCGAGGGAGCGTGGCAGGAGCCTGGGGTAGGGCCTTTTGAGAGACGCTGGGCAGACTCACTGGGCACTGGCTCGCCTGGCTCAGGAGCTACTTAGCGCGACCTTCCGGAGCGGGCGCTGGGAGACAGCTGAGGAAGCGAAGGCTCAGCGGCACTCAGGCCTGGCACGGGCAGTCAGTGGCGGAGTCAAGATGAAAACCTAGGTCTGCCCCCTGGCTCGCCCCTCCCCTGCAAGGCTTCCGGACCGAGGGGAGCTCGTGACCAAACTCAGAGTGGCCGTGGACCTGGTCCCCACCTGTATAGTGGGGACTGCAACCCCCAGCACCCCTGCTCTTGCAGGCTTGTTGAAGACATCAAATAAGACCAGTTCTGCCGAGAAAGCTGAGTGGCTGGACAAGAGGTGCCCAACTACAACCAGTCCATGATGCGGGGACACGGGACGGGACTGTGTCCCCCGTGGGGGGGACAGAAACTTTGCCAGGGGGCTTGGAGGGGGTGGGGGCAGTGACTGGCCCCCAGACCCATGCCCTGCAGTCCGGCCACACTGGCAAGTGTCCTATCCTGCAGGGACGTTGCAGCCTGTTTTTGGCTCTGAGGGTCCCTGATGTGACAAATTCATTTTGTTTGCATGTCACATCCCAAGCACTAACACCTAGTTCATGAAAGGGGCCCGGGCTGGGGGTCAGGAGTCCCGGGTTCTAATCCTGGTGCTGCCGTGAGCCAGCGAAGCGTGCGACTTGCTCTGTCTGGGCCTCGGTCTCCTCGTTTAAATATAGGAGCTAGTCAGTTCACGCCTCCTTCAGGTTCCTTCTGGGTGGCTGGCCCGGGAGTCTCTGCTCTGCCAGCCCCCAGCGGGTTCCAGGTGCGGGAGGCAACAGGCTCAGGGGTTTGGGGGGACGCTGCTGGGTGGGGGTGTTAGCCTCCGTGTGTTCCCAGGGGCCCGGGAGGGGGCGGGGGCTGCCGGTTGGCAGAAGTGGAGCCTTTGGGACGCTACCACTGCACGACAGGACAGAGAACAGGCTGGATTTTGCAACCCTCCGAGGCGTCGCAAACAAGGTGTGGCTGGTTCTCAAGGGCTTCTCATGCGCCCGGTGCGGTGGAGGGGGGGGTGTTTCTCACTGAAATGGCAGGGCTGGGCCCTGTTCTGGGACAGGGGTGGGTGTAGGGGGGGAAGCCACCAACTCCGCAGAATGAATGCAGGCTCTCGCCCAAGCCGAGGGGCAGCCAGCTTGCAGAAGCGCCCGAGCTTCGGGAGCTGGGGAGGCCCCTGGGCTGGAGACCTTGAGCTCACACCCAGGAAATGAGGCGTCTGTTAGTAAGTGAGACTCCGGCAGTGAGTCAGGTGTCGGGCCCCTGCAGAGCCCAGGCACAGGGGTGGGTGGCACGGGCCTGGCAATGGAGCCCTTGCCCAGCTGAGTTCTGACCTCATCTCTGCCGCGATTTGCTGTGTGGTCTCAGTAAGGTACCTAACCCCTCTGTGCTTCTTTTCTGTCGCCTGTGTAACAGGGAATACTGGTGACTGCTCTTAACACCTTCTGAGATTATCATTGGGGTCAAACCAGAGCGGCCTTTGAATACGAAGGAACTTGGAGACCTTTGCGGTGCTCGAGCTCCGTCTCCTAAAACAGCAGCGAAGGCTGACCGCGCCGGGCAGGCACTTCTTGCCTCCTGACACCCGGGGTGGGGCGCAGGGGGGAGGCAGGCTGACTCGGCCTCACCGATGAAGCACTAGAAGCTCAGAGGGGTGAAGTAATGAGACTAGGGGCTGGGGCTTCTGGGGCTCCAGCCCTCCCTGGTGCCAACCCCGAGGGGACCCGGGGAAGCCGACGAGATGACTTTGTGGACCTTGAGGCCCAAAGTCCAGCCTCTCACCGACTCCTCCCTTCCTCCTGCTCAGGGGGGGCATCTGGAGAGGAGACGAATCTGGGGGAGATGTTAATTAGTTCTGACAAATTAATAAAGAAAGCCTAATTTATTCTCCGGATCTAATTTCCTTCCCCGTGCTTTATTCTCCTGCCCAACAAGTTGTTGCTCGGGAAATGGAGGGGAAAGGGGGCAGTGGCGGGGGTCGTCGGAAGACGGGTACGGCCCAAATCAACCTGCCTGGTCCTCGCTGGCCACCCGCGCCACCCCGCCCCTCCCCGCCAGTGCTCCGGGAAGCCAGCCCCGGACATTAAGCTGTCAAGCCACTCCCGATGATCTCCCTCTATGCCCGCCGGCTCCGGGGCGACCGCGGTAGCAGGCCGGCGTTGACTCATTCTGTCACCGGCCTGCCCTGCTTGGGGAAAATGCAATTTAATGAAGTCCGATGGCAGGGCTGGGGCAGACAGGGTCCCGGGAAGAGGGCGGCACTAGCTTGGGGATGGCGGATGGTCTCCTCTCTCTGTGGGGCAGGGCCTTTGGTCCGCCTGACATTATGTCATCTTCGGTGCCCCGCCAAATACCAGCAGGAGGGGTCGTTCCTCCAGCTTCCTCTGCCTCCACTCACCCCTTCTGCAGCTCTGAGCAGCCAAGGCATTGACCTTCTCGACAAGGGCCTCCACCTCCCCTGGCTGCCTGTTTTCATAGCGTATGGTCATGACAGCTCGGAAATTCTCCCTGCTGTTTACTCTTGATCCCTTTCGCTGAAAAGCAAGGGCATCTCCCCATGCCTTTTGACGTAGACTCTGGGAGAGGGGCAGCCACTGCCAGAAACCACCAGGCCAGTCCAGCGGTCGGGGAAAGAGGCTGCCTGTGTATCGGCGACCCGGCTCTGGTGCCGGAAGAAAGCGGGTCTTTCCCCTTTGATTTTTGGTTCGGTTGGGCTCGGCCCTGCCAGTTGCACGCTCCTGGTCCTAACTCGTCAGTGGCATTTGCTGGAGACTCGTGTTCTCTCTGGTTGTATAGCAGAGAGGCCCCCCCATCTCCGGGCTCCCGGGTTCAAAGCTCAGCTCTGCCACTGGCTTGCGGGGTGACTTTTAGACTTTCTGTTCCTGTTTCTTCTCGTATACAAACGGAATGATAGTAGTCACTTCCTCTTGGTTGTTGGGAAGATTAAATACCTTCCCGTAAACAGAGCGTCAAGGGCAGAGCCTGGCACAGAAGAAGGGCTCAGCACACACTAGGTCACAAAGCTTCCGTCCACCGTGTCTTCCAGGCCCCAGGGCTCCTGCTGATGCAGGACCTCCACGCCTGCTCTTTTATTTCTTTTCCCTTTCGCGCCAGCACCCTCATCCGTTAAGCCCCCCTAGGCCGGGTCAAACCCTCTTGTTCCCGCCAGCCCATCGCCTTTGGCCATTGCTACACCTGTGAGACCTTGTTCGCTGTCTGTCCCCTCCGAGGCCGGGGCTCCGCGAGAACACTGACGGCGCTGCCTGCGCTCAGCTCCCCAATCTCTAAAAGTCGACTGATGCGTGGCATGACTGGGAGGCCACAGTGACTGGGACCCAGACGGTCTCGAGCAGTGGTCCTGGCAGGGGCAGTGGGGGCCCAGTCTGATCACAAGCTGCTCCTGCCTGGCTCCTTTCTGGGTCCCACTTGCAGGAGGCCCAAAAGTAGTTAGGAAGGGCTTTCCCGCCGGAGGCCAAAGGGACAGAGAAATAAATGTCTTACAGCAAAGGCAGTTAGACATCTCTAGATCTCAGAGACCAGCCGGCCCCCATTCTTGTCTGCCCTTCCTGGTCACAGAGGGCCTTGGACTTGACCACGCGGTGGAGTACAGCTATAGGCCCTGCTCGCATCCACTGTGCGCCAAGGACGAGCCAGAAGAGACTGGACAGGAACAACTGAGCCGACCCCCTCGCTGTACAGATGAGGACGCCGAGGCCAGACGGTGCTGGGGTGACCTGGTCGCCAGGTGGCCGAGGCAGGACTCCTACCTCTGAGGCTCTTTCCCTGAAAGCACGCTGGGCTCACAGGAGCAACCCTGCTTTCTGTCCGACTCCCACATTTGATCCCCGTCACCCCGGATTACGGTTAAAGTAACTCCCCCGCTCAGTGCTCCAAGTGAGGTCCCAAAAGGATCGGTCACATACAGTGCAAGAGGTCACGCTGCCAGGTTAGAGAAAGCTGCTCTTGGCTCTTCCAGACTGTCCCCTCCACTGCGCCCAAGCCTCTTCTCCAAGGCTAGTCACTGCTTCCCCCCAAACACCCCGCAGACTCTGCTCCTTCGGGAAGCCTGCCCCTGTGAGTGCCACCAGCTCCCGGCTCGGGGGCCCTGCCCTTAGCACCCGGTAGAAGAAGCGCCTCTGGTGGCTCACCCAAGGCCACACCTGGCATTTTTGTTTGCCATCCTGGCCCTGCACATGTCCTGGAGGGCAGAGCTGTCTCCCACCTCCCTCTGGACCTTTCCCGGGGCCACCCCAGTTGTTTCTGGAGATGGAGAGGGCCCAGAGCTGTGAGAGAAAGGCTCCCAGGGACAGAGAGCTGTCTGCAGCATAAAAACAGGTCCCTTGGGCCCTCCCAGCTTCCTCCTCCCCATGTATAATTTGGTTTACTAAGCACTGTGAGGGCTCACTGCAGGTCTGAGTCTCCTCCTTGGGGTGAGGGCAGGCCCTGGAGGTGCTGAGAATGCCCTGCCTCACGCCCAGCCAGGTGGACGGATGCAGGAACAGGGCTGAAGAGCCAGCTGTGTCTGTGTGCAGGGAGAGAGGGGAGAAGAGTGGGAGGGGACCCAGCTGAGCTGGGACACGGGCAGCTGGTGGACAGCAGGAGCCAGGCCAAGACCCGGACTGCCCTTGGCTGTGAACGGACAGCTCCTCCCGGGACGAGGCAGCGTGCATCCCTGGCCCGGTGTCAGACCCGAGGCTGGGGGAGGGCTCGGACACGCTCCCACTCACGGCCCGGTGGGAGCTTCTGTGGCACATGTGGACAGCTCTGGCTAAGAGCCCGCTACTCAAAGTGGGATTCTCTCGGAACTTTCCTCACACGTAAAACAGGGATCACTGCCCTGACCTCTGGGGGCTGCAAGGGGAGGAGGTTGCGAGCACTCCGTGGATGCTATTAAGCGGGAAGAGGGGCGCTGGCGGGGGACGGGGCGGCTTGGCTGGTCGGGGTGAGCTCCTGGAGCAGGCTGTGGCCAGAGGGACTTTCAAGGAGAACACGTGTGCACGCGTGCGCACGCCTGTGTGTACAGAGGACTACTTAAGACGAAGGGTGGCCAGGAAGGCCTCACTAAGAGAGGGGACATTTGAGCCAAGAGCCAAATGCTAACCATGTATCTGCCTTGGAGAACATTCCAGGTGCAGAGGCCTGAGGTGGGAGCGTGCCTGGGAGGTCTGGCCAGTGTGGCTGGAGGGGTGGGAGCCAGGAGCCGGAGGTCCAGGCTCCTCTGGGCGGGATGGGAGGGGATGGGAGTGGTTGGAGAGTGTGCACAGGACCAGGACCCAGCCAGGTTTGAGGGAGCCGTCAGGGGTGGAGCCAGGGAGGCTACTGCAGAGTTGGGGAGGGACAGCCAAGGCCCCAGGGGGTGTGGCAGGGCGTGCACCCAGGTCTCAGGAGCCCACCTCTCCCGCCTCTCCAGGTGAGACAGCTGGGGGCTCACTCCTACCTGCAGACAAGCCTGAAAGGGAGGTGGGAGGGGCAGGGGTGAGGAGGAAGCCCTCCACAAAACAATGGCCTTGAGCCAGGACAAGAGAGATGCTTGTTCTCCTTTGTTGATGATAGTTGTTGGGAGAAATAAAGCCGGCGCCCTCCCCTTCCACCTTTCCCTTCCGTCCCCACCTCTTCCCTGGGCACAGGCTTTCCTCTGACACACGGAGATCAAATAACTTTTCACTCAAAGGGAAAGATATTATCTCCCCTTACAATTCGGCACCAACACCAGCAGACCGACATCCCCAGATTAAAAGGCAATTAGGCAGCTTTGTTTTTGCAGGGGCAGAAGGTCTGCTTGGCACCCTCCTTGGGAACTGGATCCCACTGTGGGGAGGACCAGCGGCTCCGATGACTCCCCGTGGGGAAGGCTGCTGGCCTCGGCTGGGTCCTAACCCTAGTCTGGCCCCCCCGCCACCCCAGCCCCACAGTGAGCACCACTGTAGCTCTTCTCTGCATGCCCTTGGCCTTGGAGAGTGAAGGCTATGTTTGTGATCCACCCGCCACCCCCCAATACAGCCCTGACGCCTTTCAAGCCCATTTCAAATGGCATGGACCTGCCCCCATCAGGGTTTCCAATCTTTTGGAACCGATGGAAAAGACCAAGGGGGAAGGGGCCTCGGCTCCTTCACTTGGTTGACTATGCTGATAGCGCACGTGGGGGTTAAGGCCCACACAGCCCCTTCAGGACACCTACGTCGAATCCTTGGAGTGGGTGGTGTCACCCCGCTTGTATGCTTGGGTGGTCAACACGCACAGGAGCAGACACCGAGGGGCAGAGAAGTGGAACAGGAAGTCCGAGGCACAAAGCTAGGATGCGGCAGGCGACCCTAATCCACCCCTGCCCTTCCAACTCCTCCCCGTGGGGCCGGCTGAGGAAGGGGAGGGTTTTAAAATCCATCTTTTGCCTTCCGGGAGTTTCTGTGTGCAGAGGACAGTGGGGTCATGGCCACGCTTGTCAGCTGGGGTGGTCAGGGTTAGTCCACCCATCCCTAAGGGGCTCTTGAAGGATGGGGAGGTTTTCATCAGACGCAGGTGTAAAGGCTGCCATGCCCACCTCGTCGTGAAGCTCCCTGAGCATCTGGGCTCCTGTTCACTGCACCAGCCTGACTTCACTCAACCCTCCCGTCCCCCCTACCCCCCACCATACCGGGTCTCTCCTCCAGGACATTTTAGGCTCTGCCTTGCCACTGGGCCTTTGCACAAGCTGCTGCGTCTGCTGGGGGCACCCTCCTCTCCTGTACCCACCGCTCTCCCTTTCTAGCCAAGCGTCACCCTCTGCTCGCTTTTGCTGCCCCTGCCCCATTCGGCCTCCACCCTTTGGCCGAACCTTCCACCCCATCTCTCAGGCGAGTGACCACCTTGGCGCTCCACAGAGGCTAACTGAGGGGACGACGCTCTCAGATCCGGCCATGCCCAGCCAGTCTTTGCTAAGCCAGGACGCCGAATCCTCCCCTCCTTCCAGGTCCTTCTCCCGGGTCACCTCTCCCAGAGGAGCCCTCCCGGCCCTGGCTTTCCTGGTTCCCTTGCCTTTATCTCTGAAGCGTATACTCGGAGTCGAGCACCGTGCCAGCTTCTTTTGGGTTAGAGGTGACGGCCGTGGTGGCTTGGCAAGAGGCGGGAGGATGGACAGAGGGGTGAGAAAGAATAAGGCCTTTTCTTTTTCTCTAGAAGCTTCGTCTAGCTGGGAACCCAGACGTGAAAATAAGTAATTCTCAACTTAAGAGCTATGTTTCATTTGGCTTTTGAAGCATGAACCAAAAGCGATGGGCGTCCAAGGGGAAAAGCGATTCCGAGGGTGACGGCGGGATGGGAGGAGACGGGGGTTTCTAGCTGGGTCTTGCAGGGTAGGCAAAGAGCCCCTCAGAGAGAGAAGAGGGAACAGGGACGAGGCGGTGTAACGTCGCTGAGCTTCGGCTGCTGGTGCAGGGGTGAAGGGGGCGGGAGACGGGGGTCAGTTTAAAAAGGGCTCTGTAGGCCATGAGGGTCTGCACGTCACCCTGTAGCAACCGAAGGCCACTGACGCTCTTCCAGCAGGGTGGTGACACAGAAAGAAGCACGTGGAAGGTACTGTGAAAGGCATCGGCCACAAAGAGGCCACACGGTGTGATTCCATTTACAGGAAACGTCCAGAACAGGCAAATCCATAGGCGCGGAGGTAGATCAGTGATTGTCAGGGGTTGTGGGGGGGAGACGGGGAAAAATGGGGAGTGGCAGCATTGCTTTTTAGGGTGACGAAAATGTCCTCTCTCAGGAAGTGGCAGTGATCACCCGACTTTGTGAATCTACTGAAACCACCACGTTGTATACTTTCAAAGGGTGAATTTTATGGTATGTGAATTATATCTTGATGAAAAAAGGCAGAGGCCCGTGGAGAAGAGTGGACAGTGAGGAGCCAGATCCCCCCTCTGCCCGGGCCACTAGGAGACCTTCCGCAAGGCTGCAGCACCCCCGAATGTAGGGGTCCCCGCTCGGCACAGCTGCTCTGAGCAATGACCTTCTACAGGGTGCGGGACACTGGAGACAGAGAGCCTGGGACCACCTCCCTGTCTGGGGCAGGCTCCCCGTCTCCCTCTGCGCGAGAGGTGCGTGCGGCTGGCAGCTTTCGCCTGGGACCTGAGCGGCAGACGGGTCACCTGACAAGCCACACCACTTAATTGTGAAGGCAGGCAGGTCCCCTGGCAATAGAGCAGGCAGGGGAGAGGCTTTGCCACAGACGAGAAATTAGGGCAGAAAATAACACCACGAAGACGGAAGTGTCCAGAAATAGGAGAGAAAGAGCCTCGCTCACGTCCCAGGGTGTCAGGGCCCGTCTGAGCTCCTGGGAACCCAGGGACCGTCTGGCCACTGAGCTGCCAGGCTCTCTGCCGGGCTTGGAGCTCTGTTACGTGCCGCGCACTCGGCGGGGCCCACTCTGTGCACCAGGGGGTAGAGGGACACCCCTAGGGAGCATGGTGCTCGGACCTAGTCCTTTGTGTGTGGTCCTGAGCGACTCTAACAGGGCTGTGAGGGAGCACTCACTCCCAAGGTGGGGAAGCAAAGGACCCCATTCTCAAAGCCCTGTCACCTGGAAGGTCTGGGGACCGAGGATGGACACCGGTAATTGAGGGCAGGGGAGATGGATCAGCCATCACAAGTGGGTTGAGATTTCTGGTGCTTGCACAGTGGTGTGTGTGTGTGTGTGTGTGCGTGAAGTCCTTGGGTGAAGATTTTGTCACTTGGGGTGAGGAGGAGGTGTAGGGGCAGGGGTGGCTGAGGCTTGGAAGTATAGGAAAAACTGTAGGCTTTCATGTCTCCGGGTTTCCCCTCCGGTCCCAGGGCGGGCAGAGGGCAGGACCAGTGCCCCCCCGCCACGCCCCCCCCCCCCCCGCTGATCTGCACGGGGGGAGGGGGGGGCAAGTGCTTATGAACAGAAGCCGGAGGAAGCCCAAAGCAGCCTGGGAGAGCAGGGCCGGCACAGGAGGGTGATGTTGGGGGCTCCCGACTCCCTGGTGGGCGATAGCTTTCTTCTTACTCTGGGCTTGGGGGCCGAGGGCAGGGCAGAGAGGAGAAGGCGAGGCGGAGCAGGTGTGAGGGGGAGGACCTCACTGATTTTTCCCAGCATCCCCTAGGCCACTTCTCTCACTACAAACCTCAGTCTCAAGCCACTTGGTTGTCATGGAAACAGGCGGAATAGAACAGATGGTCTCCACTAGCCAAATTCCAATTAAACAGGGCAGAGACGGATGGGGAAGGGGGTGCGATGTGACTAGGCCACAGAGGGCTCTGCCCTCGAACCCACCTGGCGGCAGGAAGCCCCTGGTCCCTTCCGGCAGACCAGTGACTGGGGTCAGAAGGACATTCTGGGAGGTGGGTGGAGAAAGCGGGCGAGAGGAGAGTCCCCACCCAGTCCCCTCTAACCTTACCCCTTTGCAAAGGTTGAGGGAATGCCACCTTGGAGGGGGACAGTCCTGGGGTGGGGGGCACATTTAAATCTACGGAAATGCCGGAACAGAGACACATGCCCATATGTACACCCAAACATCCATCTGCAACGAAACAGCGCTGCACACGTACGCGTGCGTATGTACGTGCACGCGTATGTGCACAGAAACTCACGAGGGCACGCGCAGAAAGGTTAAGCAACCCAAGGACATGGGAAACATTAACTAATAACGTGATCGATGCGCTATGGCAGGAATGCTCGAAAGTGCCATGACGACGCCGGGGAGGAAATGATGAATTTGGGGCAGGAGGTTAGGGAAGGAAGGGTCTCGAAGGCTGAGTGGAACCTCGCCAGGCCACGGAGCAGGGCCCGCCAAGCAGCGGGTCGGCAAGAGCAAAGGCCCGGTGGGATGAAAGGCAAGAAGCAGCAGCGAGCAGAGGGCACGGGCTCGGCGTGAGCGGGGTCTGGACGCCGCCGGGACACGCCTGCCAGCGCGTACCTGCCCGCGGGACTGCACGGCCGACTTCACACACGTGCACGGCCACAGAGCCCCATGGTTCCCCAGGGCTCGAGGCCCGGGAGACACTTAGCAAAGGTGAGCGACACACACGAGAAAAGATGCTTTCTGTTTGCTGCAAACAACAGGCGGAGGGTACGGGAGGTGTCGGGAGAAAGGGAAGCGGCGGAAGTTTGCAGTCTTGCCTACGGGGGGCTACGCAGAGTGCCAACGACCAGAGAGGTGCGCGGAAGGAGACCTCAGCGCCGACGACGGGCTGAGGAGGAGGGGAGCCGGCCAGCCCCCATCTGTACGTTCGCTGTAGTTTACGGAGCACCTACTGTGTACAAGGCACCGAGCGAAGGCCTGCAGAGATCTTAAGGCTGAGCCCTCTCTTTCAAAGAGCTCAGTGTCTGGGGCGAGGGGAGGAGAGAAAGTTCTAGACCGGGCAGGAGGTTCTGGCTACAGTGGGACCCTAGACCAGTGGTTCTGAACTGGGGGTGACTCGGCCTCCCGGGGGCCATTCAGCCATGTCTAAAGGCATTTTTTTAGTGTCACACGGTGGGGGGTGAGGGAAGACACTGCTGGCCTCAACTGGGGAGAGACCGAATATCCTACAGGGCACAGGACAGCCCCCCCACACACAAAAAACTGTCTGGCCCCAAACGTCAATAGTGCTGGCTGGGGCTGAGCAACCCTGACACAGACCATGGGGTCTGTAGTTAAGTCAGCAGCGCCGGGGAGCTTGTGAGAGCCCCAGACAGAGCAGGGCTGTGATGCACTCACACTTCTCGCTCTGACTGGGGTGTGCAGGGCTACCCAGGAATGGGGAGAAGGCCCCAGGATGTCTCGGAGGGTGGTGGTTGTGGACGAAGTGGAGGGGGGGCACTTCAGCCACTCCTGCTCAGACTCCAGGTTTCCAAGCCTCTCCCACGTTAGGGCCCCGGGTTGGACCCTGTGCATACTTGAGTCACTCAGGAAGTCTCTGGACGGCTCTGTGCATCTGCGTGCCCAGAGAGCAGGGATGACACCTGTTTGGAGCATAGCACGTCCCTACCAGCTCCTGCAAAGGGTTCCAACAGGCGGGAGGGGCCCTTCTCTCCCACCTCCCCACCCTCCGAAGGAGCTGTTCTGGCACGCCACGGGGGAGGGGGGCAGCACCGAGGACCCCAAGGAAGAGGCCCGGGATCCCACACAACCCAACCGCAAGTTTTCTAGCAGATGGAGGTGAAAACATCACCCCAAAGCCCAAACTCAAGGGACGCGTGGCCCCCTCTCCTCCTTACCCTGAACCTCCAGTCCTGTTTCCACTTGGGGAGTTCGTTACCTGGTCTTCGAGTGCCCCCTGAGGCACACTGGCCTTTCAATAAAGCCTTTAGCCTCGGTTTGAGCTGCTTAAGGTACTTTTTCTCGACTTGAGGGACCTGACTGACACACCAGATAAACATCTGTTGACTAACTGACCTCGCCTAAAGGATTAGGGAAGCATTACCCCCAGGGTCACCCCAGGACCTCACCTGGCCAGCGGCAAGGCCGGCCAAGTGAGTCAACAGGGGCCAGCGGCCCTGGCAAGGAGACGCCGTCTGGGGTGGTCCGGGGTGGTCACTGTGGGGCCTGCCCTTCCAGCAGGAAATATCTAAGGGCATCCATAGAGCCTGTGGGGGGAGGCTGGCTAAAACAGACCACTAATCTCTCTTGAAGATTAAATACCACACTGGCTCCAGAGACCAGAAACCAGCTGGGGGGAGGGGACGGGAGGGGAAGGGAGGGGAGGGGAAGTGGCCTGGGGCAGCGGGGGGGGGGGGGGGGGGGGGGGAGGCGGGGGCTTCTCTTTCAGAGGCCTGGGCAGAGCCTAGAAGGTGGGAGTGGGGGAGCCGAAATTGGGGAAAAACACCAGTGATTAACCAGAGCTGCTAATTATTAACCAGCTAGACTCTTGGACTTGAGGGCCCATTTCTGGCTTCACCCCTTCCCCGGTGTTGAATCCCAAGCGCCCCCCGCTGCCCCTCCTCCTGCCCCGGGGACTATCTCAGGCCCGGCCTGGTGCTTTATCTCCAGTGCCCTTCCTGGTGAGCGTCAACCCCTCCTCCCAGCCCGGGAGGGTGTCTGGAGAGACTAGGATGACAAGTGATTGAAACTATTATTTGGGGCGGGTCCCATGCTTAGTCTGGATGACCTCAAGGCAGCTGTGTCCTTGGGACCCCCACCCTCACCCTCTGGAGGGTAGCTCAGCCCCTTATCTCTCCCTGCTCAGCCTCAGGTTTGGCAGGGGAGGCAGGGGGAGGCAGGAGGAGGAGGGAAAAGGAGGGAGGGGGAGCTCCCAAAGGTGCTGCTAGGGAGGGGGTCTGACAGCAGGGGAGCAGCAAGCCTGGGGGACGTGCGAGAAGGGGTTCCAAGCTGAGCCTCCCGGGCTTTGGGCGGGGGCACTGGAGCTGAGTAGGGTACAGGCGTGCTGGGGTTCAGGAGGGAGGCTTCGGGGTTACCTTCGGGATAAAGGGAAGCCCGGACTCTCCAGGGGCGAGCGCCTCCTCTAACAACCGGCCAGGGTTAATTCAGTCTCGACTGAGAAACGAAGCGGGGCACAAGGGTCTGCCTGGGGGTGACTGTGGTGCCGGGTGGTACTGACGAACTGCCTGCAGAGGGGGTGGACCGCATCCCGGCCTCGGGATCACAGTGTCAGACGGCGACGTGGGGTGCCGCACCCTGCCACATGCCCCAGCTCGCCCTCCTAGTGCCGCGACATGCCACGGAGCCGCTGCCCCATGTCGTGAGGCGCTAATGGGCGACATGAGACGCTGCCAGGAGATCACCCCATGTGGGCGTCCCTGCGGTGCCCTGTCCCCTCCCACGGGTGACCACACCCTTTGCAACTGGCTCCCACCCGTCGTCACCGTCAGGGCACAGGCTGCTGGGAGAATCAGGGGCTGCTCCTGCGGTCTCCAGGGGAAGCGCCTGGCAGGCAGCGGGGCCTGCTCCTCAGCCCCTCCCCCCCTGCCCTCCCCGTGCCCTGAATCTGTGCAATATGCTCCCTTTCTCAGGCCCTTCTCTCCCCATCACCAACTTAATTCCTTAATTCCCACTGGAGATAAGCGGATCTTTCACTGCAATTTATTGTTAATCCAAAGGAAAACAGGGTTCGGAAGGGGTGAGGTGGAGGCGGGGAGGCGTGAAGGCAGCCGACCCGCGGTGCCTCCTCCCAGATCCTCGCATGGTGGCGGCGGCTGAGGAACCCTGGGCCCAAACCCCCGTGTTTGGGGCATCATGCCTGCCACCGGGGCTGGAGACAACGCGGTTCCCTGGAGCGCGCCTCCGACGGCAGAGTGTGTCAGGCCCGGTCAAAAGTACTCGTGGGAGAGAAGGCCGAGGTCTGGAGACCCTCTTTAAAAGCCTGAAGCACATCACGTGCAAGATCAGATGGGCTCCACACGATTCCAAGCGGGCAGACGCAGGATTAATGGGTGGGCGCTTCAGGCAGGCGGATTTCAGCCCAGCGCAAGGAAGAATCTGGGGCGGTGAGAGCCGTGGGGGCTTCCGCGGAGGGTGGTGAGTTCCCCATCGTTGGGGGTATTCATGCTGAAGTTGGATGTTTAGCCAACTGGTAGGGATTTTAAGAAGTATCACTCGACTCTCCTTCTAATGCCAGGTTTCTCCTGACTCACCTGGTCTTTTCTCCACGGGGAAGGGAGTTACCCTCAGCTGATAGCCCAGCTGGGAGGCTCTTTTTGAACCAGAGGATGATGGGAGGGGCAGGCACAGCCTCAGATGGTTAACCCACCTTTACAGGTGCAGGAGAACTGCAGTCCTGTTCTAGCCCCTTCACAGCCCAAGCAGGGAAGGCTTAGGAAGAGTGATAGGTTTACCTGGGCAGTACCCTAGAAGGCCCCAACTGCTTCTCTCCATCTCCCAGCCAGGCCACTGTCCTCTGGGCATTAAGAGAGGGCACCCTCAGGTGTCCCCTGCTGTGTGTGAGGTCAGAGGGCAGGCGCCATCCCCTGTTGGACTCGAAGCTCCAGGAGGCGATGTTATGTTTACTGCTCAGCCCCTGCTCCCTGCGTGGGCCACCGGTGCCCCCGCTGTGAGCGCAGGAACGAGCCTGTCACGACACACCCAGGGCGGTGGGATTCCCGCGAGTGCTGGCATTCGGCACGCTGGGCGGCCAGAATGCTGCGCATGGCGGGGTTCCTTGGTTGCGGGCATATAACTCTTGCTTCCACCTACTCTTTAGGAGGGGAGCTCGGGATGGCTCCAAAAAGCTACCAGGCACCTTCCCGGGTGACCATCCGGAGGTGGGGGTGGTCTTCCCGGAGCCGGAGAGCCAAGTTGAGAAGTGACAGGAACCCGGCTGAGGGACCCCTGCAGTGGTGTGCTGGGCCAGGCTGCCCAGTCTCAGCGAGCCGCCCCGCCCCTTGACGGAGGCTCCCCAGGGCAGCTAATAATAATCAAGGGGTGCGAAGGCTCGCTCTGTGGCAGGCACTGTGCTGATCACGCCACGTGCATTATTTACTGTTTCGAAAACCTCTCTCCATCGCTTCCCCGCTTCCCAGCGAAGGGAACTCAAGTTTAGAGGAAACAAGACCCAGATACACGTGAGGGCACACGTAAGTAATGAAGGATGGAGACCACGTGGTTCCGAAGCGGCAGGCGGGTTCAATTCGCTGGGGGTGGAAACAGTCACAACCACTTGTTTGTGACCCTATAGACAAAACAATTATCCAAGACTGACCTTCTGCGTTCTCTAACTGGCGACAGTCATCATCTTCCATTGCCGGCCTCTCCCCTCACTACTGGGTGCCCCCCAGTATCCCGGCTCTGCCCACTCCCCTCCCCCAGCTGGGTGCGAGCCCCCGACCTCCGTGGGGGGAAAAGATGGCGATCAGAGTCTAATCAGGAGCGTGCGCGCGCACACACACCATAAACCTCTCTCGTACACACACAGAGGACATAAAAACACTTGTAAAGAAACACATAAAGCGGCACAAATTATCATTACAGCTCGAGCTGTGTACACAAGTGCCGAGGGGGTAGGAGTGATGGAGTGAGACGGTGGGAGAGGAGAATCGAGCCATTTCCTGGGCAGGATGTTTCTGGGGGGGGGGAGGGGCGGGCAGGTCCCCAGAGAAGCGGCCTGGTGGCCCTGTCTGCCCCTGCTCTGGGCTCTCTGGGGTGGGGGGTGGGGCAGGGGGAGCCACAGAGACCCTTCCCGCTGATCTCTGCCACAGTACCAAGAGGTGGGCGCTAGGGGTGTTGTGGCTCCCTCCCCCATCGCCGCCCCCTCGGTAGGGGCAGGAGGCCTGGGAAGGGTGCTGGGGGGCTGGGGCAGGGCAGGCACGGGGAGCAGGGGGCTGTTGCCTGAGTCCCCCAAAAGCCCATCCATCAATCCGAATGGAGATAATCAGAGCGCTCAGCCGGCCCAGGACACTGATTGCTCTCCGGGCACCGTAAACGCAGGGAATAAAACTGGGAAGGGGCCGGGTAGGAGGGCGGCTCGGTAGCAGGGCTGGCCACCCTGCCTGGGAAGGGAGAGGCGGCCCATCCATCATCCTGAGAGATGTAGCTATCTAGGCCAATGAGATGGAGGACAGTTTGGGGGGCGGGGGAGGTGGGCGATCGTAATAAAATAACCCAGTGCAGTGTGGCTGCCGTGCTCTGATCTTATTTACACTCAGGAGGAGGCTGCCCCTGCCTCCGCTTCCATTTCTGCCCAGGAGCCACTGCGGAAAAGCTGCTGCCACTGACACCAAAGCCTCGAAGCACGCCTGACCCACAGGGTAGAGAAGAGGCGGCACGGAGGTGGCGGGGCTCAGGAGTGCGGCTGGCCGCGTCTTGAACCCTCTGTCCTACTTCTGCTCCCAAGCACTTCCCGGGCGCGGGGCAGATTCCAGGCCCGGGAACCCATCGCGAGGCGCTGGCCTGTGTCTGGGTGGCGGAGGCCGCGCCGTAATTCGAGCTAACGGAGCATGGATAATCTAGAACAGCAGAGGGTCTAGGAGGAATTTCTCTTTGGCATCGAAACCTATCAGATGACTGCTCTGCAGCCCAGTTACCTTCCTAATTAAGCAAGTTCGTGAGGCCTGAGTCCTCGTGGCGATGTGTGGGGGTCAGGGGGTGCCGAGCGGAGCGTCGGCCCCGGGTCCCCCTCCAATCTGCATGTGAGCCATCTGGAGGTCACTTAGTCCTCAGCCATGACGTCAGAGAGCGTTTTGATTTTTCTGTTCCCATGACCCTCTTCCCTGGGATGGCTCTCTAGGCCGGCTGTGAGGCTGCCATGCCTCGTGCCTCCGTCCTCCGGTCCCTGCTCTCTGAACCTGCCTGGGGCAGAGGAAGCACGGGCCCTTTCATCCCAGGGGATCAAAGCAGGCGGCACAGAGGAACACCCTCAATCCTCCCCACCTCCCCAGGTAGGGGCCCCTCCCTTGCCATCTTTTGGGATCTCTGGGTGAGGGCGAGCGAGACCAGAACCTTCCAGAAGCTTTGGATAGGCGCGGGCCTAGGATCAGGTTTGCTGAGCTGTGGACCCACCCAGGACCAGGGGCTCGCCTGGGAACACCCGCTGGGGATAGTTCCAGGCGGCTTCCTTGGGAGAAGCTATTACACCTGGCCCTAGTCTCGCCAGTGAAGCATGGGAGGAGGCCCCCAAGTGGCATCGGTGATACCCAAAAGCTCAGGGGATGAAACGGTGATGACGTCATGACATTTCTTTCCAGCAGAGCCAGATTCACACTCCCAAGACAAAAGAGTGACTGCAGCGGGACCCGCCAGCACTGCGATGGCAGTACTTCCAGCACCCGTAAGGTATCCCAAGGACACAGTAATGAGCACCGAGGCTCTGAAGACAGGCACTAACAACCCCACGTGCTGCAGGGCCGCACCAGGTTATTCCTGACACATCAAAGGGAGCGGGGGAGGGGGGGAGCTGTACGCAAGGGTGGGGGGCATTACTCCCGGAGCTTTCTCCGTCACCCGTCCACCCAGAAGAGAGGCAGCTTAGCTAAGTGGCATGATCACGGACGGTGGGCCCGACCTCCCGGATCTGAACGCCGGCCCTGCTGCCTACTAGCTGTGTGACCACGGGCAGGCTACCCAACCTCACCCACGCGTGAAAAAAAGGGAGACTGGAAGGAGCCTCTACATGAGTTGTAATGAAAATTAAGTAAGTTATTACATGCGAGGTGTTTATAACAGTGTCTGGTACCCAAGAACTCTCAATAAAAGTTTGTTATTACCGCCATCGTCATCGACTCCCAAACAACCAGCCGTGTATCCGCCTGGCACGTACTCCCAGCCCACGATGTGGCCAACCCTGTGCTAGTCCCCGGGGGGACGCCGTGACCCATCAGCAATGGACGTGTCCTTTTGAAGCTCTTGGTCTTGGGGAGAAGATAAGTCCCAGGCTCAAATAACTATACAGCAAGACGCAGAGTGGCTAGTGTCATACGGTGGCACGGAGGAGGTGCCAGGGGGCTTTGAGATGAGAGAGGTTATCCCCAGCCGGGAGAGGGGGTGGGTCACGAGGCTCCATGACAGAAGTGGCTCTTGATCTCAGTATTTAGGTATGGGAAGTAAGGGACAACTTTACGAGGGTCGGGTGGGTGCTGGCATGTGCAAAAGCACTGAGGTGGGAAAACAAGGGGCACGAATAGATGGGTGTGTGGCTGGGTGGGCCTGGCATGCAGGGGAGGGCAGTGGGAGAGGAGCCAGGGAGGGGGCAGCCATCAGAGGCTTCTGGGCCTGTGAGTGTCTTTCTCGCATGTGTGAGCAGACAGGAGCCGGAGGGCCAGGAGGCAGGGGCTACAGCAACAGTCCTATGAACAACGGGGTTGCTATCAGCCCCTCCGGAGGTGGCGCCCGTATCAAGCGGTGGAAGGCTGGCTTGGCTCTGAGGCACCGTCTCTAACTTCCTTTGTCCTGGCAGCTGGCTGCGTTTGCCCACAAGACACCAGGACTGAGAGAGGGCGTGCTGGGGGCGCTGCTCAGGCCCCAGGAACGGAGCGCATGGAGGCAGCCCCGCCGATCCCACTTGGGGCCTGCGCTCTAGACCGGCTCGAGACGAGGGCCCTACGGGGGAGCTCCAGGAGCTAGGACAGGTCCCTTTTCCCCAGAGCGAGGCTGCCTCGCGTCTGCCCCGACAGATCGGCCCTCCCAGCTCACTGACTCATTTGGCGGGCAAAGCGGCTCACACGCCAAAGCGTGGGCTGGGCTGTGTGACCCTCCATGGGAGCACTAGCAAGCGAGCTCGCGTGCGCTAAGAACGAGTTATTTGGGCCGGTCGCTTACTTTCCTCCCCAAGGCCGAGGTACCAGGAAGGGGCGGGCTTTCCTTTGCTCTGGTCTTGTTTTCCGTGGTGATGACCGCTGAGCCCCGGGGGTATTCTGGTGACCAGCAGGTATATGCAGGATTGCGGGGGGTGGAGGGGTGGGGGGGAAGGTGCAGGCGGAGAGGAGCCCGGCTGTCGGCGGGCACTAGAATCTGCTAAGCAAGAAATAATCCCGGCTCTGGTGGCAAGAACCCCATGACGGCACCCAAGCCTCCATCGCAGCAACTGTGGGCAAGTTCCCCCACCTCTGGAGGGGCGTGAGACCCACAAGCCCCTGCCCCCGCTGTCAGCTGGCGGAAGGAAGTGCATCCTTTTCAGGGGAGGAAAACCGTTTCCACCATGGGGTCCCCAGGTCTCTACCCCCACCGGGCAGAAGGATGGGCCTGGATTCAAGCCAGGTGGCTGTGAGGAAGCCAAACCCCAACTCTACTGCTAGGATGTGACTCTGAGGCCTACGGGTGAGGGCGGGGAGCTGTCCCCTGTCCCCAAAGCACCCCCTCCCCCCCGCAGGATGGTGTTTTGCTAAGCTTCTCAGCCAGCTCCTGCCAGACAAAGTGGACTCCTATGAACAGCCCTGGAGGGAGCAGCGTCCTTCCCCCCTTCAGGCAGGGGACAGAATTGGGGGTTCAAGTGGGCAGGAGGGAACCCGTGTTTCCAGCTTTGGGGAGCACACATGCCAGGACGGGGAGGGGGGAGGCAAAGGACTCCATTTAAGCCCATAGATCGAACTCCAACTCCCAATGGGACATTCTCATGCCTATGGCCATGGGCCTGCTTTGCTTCCTGGGCCACGCCTGCAGCTGTGTCCCAGTGGAACTACCAGCCAGCGGAACTAATGTCCTCTAATGAGATCCGGGCCAGAGTGGCCGGGCGGGTTTTATTGTCTGTGGCTTGGTAATGAGACTCCTCATAAACTGGGAATGACATTGGGGTCTGCGCAGGCCAGAGCGGGGTGGGGAGTGGCCCAGGAGAGGGAGTCGGCTCTGCCTGCCAAATCTCGCCCCCTCCCCTCTCTGTGGCTCCGTCCGGTCCATGTGTCTTGGAGCACTGCTCTGTGCCCCTGTGCCTGCCTGGGCCCTGGGGCCCTGTGCTCAGACCTCAGGGCCCTGCCCAGGTCTCAGGCCAGAGCTCCAGGAGGTGACGCTCTAGCTTCCAGAGGGACACGGTTCTCCCTGGCCCCCCCCCCACCCCCGGCTGTTCTGTTGCTGGGCATGACGACCTGGGCCGTGATGCTGACCTGGGCTCCGTGGTCGGCTCCCTCTGGCTGAGCCACCCTCCAACCTATGTCCTCAACTTACCCCTCCATTCCCCCGGGAAGCTCTGGCTTGTGGTAGGGGGAGAAGGGGGGGTGCTGGTGAAGTGAACGACCGTCTCATGGGACACGTTCTATGGTGGCCCGGCTCAACCTCTTCTGTATCTGTCCATCTCAGCTCAGCCTGTGTCATCTCCCTCGTCTACCGGCAGAAGCTCTGCCACCTGATTTGGCCACCCTGGGGGCCTTGAGATGGTCAGCGAATCA
Source organism: Paguma larvata (assembly GCA_030068075.1). Taxonomy (NCBI): domain Eukaryota; kingdom Metazoa; phylum Chordata; class Mammalia; order Carnivora; family Viverridae; genus Paguma; species Paguma larvata. The sequence continues at coordinate 11,980,748 of CM057831.1, forward strand.
CTAAGCCTGACTCACTTTCCTCATCTGTAAAATGGAAGGACCAGGAATACCGTTTGCACGGGGCTGCTGGGAGGATGGGCGGGAACCGTGAGCTGTAAAGAGCGTCACGGACATTTTTATTATTAGTGGCGAAAGGATTCCATCCGCAACTGGAGAAAGTGAGAGAGGGGGGTGATGCCGGGAAGGACCCTCTAGTTGGCTGTACCATCTTGCCAGAGGAGCCGGCTGCTGGAGAGAGGGTCGTGTTGCCCAGCCGTCCCCCCGGGATGTGGAATTTTGAAGGAAGGCAGGGGCTGAGCCCCAGGCCCTCCCCGCCAGCCGCGGCTTCTACCACGGCCAGGGCTCCAGATGGACAACGGAGCCCTGCTGGGCGGTAGCCAGGGCGTGGGGAGGGTGCCGAGGGGAGCCCCGGGTGACATGCTGCAGAGCAGAGGCCACAGAGCACCTCCTGCTTGTGAGTATACGACCACCGGGGTTGGGCTGGTGCAGGTGCCCGGAGCCCCCCAGGCCCCCTGAGCCCCGGGGGGCTGCTGCAGCCTCAGCCCTCATTTCCAGACAGTGGGGTGGGGAGCAGGGGCTCGCTGAGCAGCTCCCGGTCGGTGACGAGGGCAGAGAGGTCAGCACTGGGCAGGCAGCTGAGTGGCTCTTTCTCAAGGAAGTACAAAGTTGCCACTGCCTGGCTGGCGGATGCGAAGGGGCTGGGACCGCTCAGGGGACAGGCGCGGAGACTAGGAGTAGCTGCCACTTTCCTGCATGTTTGTCACATGCCGGGTGACGAGCTAAGCGCTTTTCATACGTTACTGTCCTTCCACTCTTCACAACCTTCTCCGGAGTCTGTATTGACAGCAACCCATTTTACAGATGGGAAAAATCTGAGGCTTAGAGAGTAACTTAACCAAGTCCACTCAGCCAGCAATTAGTAGAGCTGGGATTCAAACCCGTCCACCTGGCTGCACTCTGCCGTCTCACTATGCTGGGTGGCCATGGGGGGGGGCGGTGGTCCTTTCTAGGCTGTAGGGAGAGGAACCAAGCTACCTGCCGCTCTCTCATAACTAGGGCCTTGAGACTGCTGTTGCCCTGCCCTAGAAGACTGACAGGCACAGGTCCCATGAGCTCCCGAGAATACGTATCATTGCTCCCCTCCCCCACCCAAGGATAAACCTTGGGATTATGCACTGCCCTGAAGAGTCCATAGTCTGCCAAGGGGAAGACTCTCTTTGTGTCCTTGTTGGGTCTCTCCTGTTGCACTCTGTTCATCCGTCCTTCGGGAATGGGTCAGGGTTCAGATGTTAGGCTTGGTGCCTTTTCTTTCCAGCTCTTCCCTCTCGCCATCTCCCAAATCAGCACAGTCCAGAGTTTCAAGGGTTAACTGGACTAAGGGGTGTTATCTCCAACTCGGGGCATTCCCTCTGCAAAGCGATCCCTGCTCAGATCTTAAGTTACCTCCCGCCCCAGCCAGCACATCTGCTGCTGGCTGGGCAGACCTGGTCTCTACCGAGAGGGGCGGGCATCGTGGGGGAGAAACACCTGCCAGCCAGGCTTGGGTATAGGGTCCTGGGTTCCCAGGACCAGCGTTCCTCCCCACTTCTTGCCCCTCGTTCCCTCTACGGGGGCTCTCCCATCTTGCTGCACGGGCCCAGGGTGTTGCCAGACACATGTAGGTTGCCGACCCAGGGACGCCTATGGTTCTGCAGGGTTATTTTCGTGGAGGACCAAAACCCACACTCACGCCCCTTTTAAAATGCCAGAAAAGGCCACCTTTCTCCTCAGAGGATCCCCTTTGCCCCAAGTGTTCACACAGAAAGCAAAGATGCCAAATCAGCAGCTGAAAACCTATCTCTCAGGGCCGCTCCCGGCCTTCCAGGGATTTTGAGAAGCCGTGGGGCAAGCTGGACCCCGGTCAACACCAGGCTCCAGACACCATGGGCCAGGGAGACAAGAGAGGAAAGTCTCTCCAGGTGAGCATGCCGAGGCCCAGTCTAAAGCCACGGGCAAAGAACAGGAAAAGAAACCAGTGTAAAGGCTTCCCACTCCCAAAGGACCCGACGGCCTATCTTGGAAGGAGCTGGCTGAGGGCAAGTCCTAGGTCTCTTCCCAAAATCGCCTCTCTGACCCACCGACATCAACACAGGTCTTACCAAGGCTCAGAGTCACTCACAAAATCCTAGCTGGAAAGACAGAAATCAGTTCTACATGAATATACATCTGATACACAGTTATAGCCTCAGTCCCGTGCTGACCTACAGACACCAGTGCACAGCACCTCCTGGCCCTCGTGCCCGGGGGTCTGCACGTGCACAGGGAATCACAGGTAACCAACGCAAGCACACAGAGCCTCACACACGGGTGTGCGCGTGGCCAATGGACACTGATGGTGAAACGGTATGCAGACTGTCAGGAATGTTACAGCCTAAGTGCCACGCTGGCTAGTGTCCAGTCTAGCCCGGCACGCTGGCTGACAGTCAGAGTTCAGACAACAAAAACAACGGCGAGAGTAAAACAGGTGACTACGCAGGTACCCTCTCTGTCTCTCCCCCAGGCAGAAGTCACCCAAGTTACCAGGTTAACCAGGAAAGATACAATCAGGAAAATCGAAGGTATATTCACACCTCCCTTGGGTGTTTTCTGTTTGTGCCGAACAATGAACATTAGTCAGCTGCTGAACAATGGGAGTCCCATAGACACAGCAACCGGGGCAGACCCTCTGTCTGTGCCCCCACTCCACCCCCCCCAAGCCTGGCCCACTTGCCCGCTGGCTCAGCCATCAGCACCAGCATTGTGCTGGCTGGTATGACCATCCTAGGAGCATTCGACCGGGTCCCAGGTCAGGAAGTGGCTAACGAGCAGGTGGATTCATTGTGCAAAGCTGAGTGGCCGAGAAGGGAACTAAAATCACCGTCTTGGGCAGCATCGGGCAACAAGGGGCCACTTATCCCCCCCTGAGCCACAGATACTCAGGCTCAGAGAGGCCTTCCAGGCTGCTCAGCCCAGGCTCGGCAAGACCTTCTCCTCCCCTCCGGCTTGGACTGTTAGGCCTCGAATCTGATTCTGAGACACTCTCCACAGCGCAGCCTCCAAAACGGGCACGGAGACTGCTGTCTGCGCGTGCCGTAATCCCCAGGCCGGCAGAATTGGTTTTGCCATAATGTTCCGCCCGGCAAGCCCGAGCACATCGCTGTCTGTGAGAACTGGGGGGAGAGGAAAATAGCCCAGCAGCCCTGACGCTCGGAGTTTCGAAGGAAACCAACCACCTTCTGCAGGCTCTGTAGCAGACTGCAGAGAAGGGCCGTGCTGCGGGCCCAACAGGTCCTCCGAGGGTGAGCATGACACCTGGGGTGTGTGTTCTCTTTCCAGACAAAAGGTTTGGGGAAGCCAATTAGGGAGGGTGTGGTGTAGGTGGGACACGGGCTCTGTGCACCTGCTTCTAAGGCAGGTTCTCTGCCTCCTCCCCGGGGCTCCTCCCGTCGCTCTTCGGGGGTGCAGTCCCCACGCCCCACTGGCCCCCTCCTCTGAGCTGACCTGTAGGAACCACAGGCTGTTACCCCGGAAGCTTGCGGGGCTTCGCCGCCCAGCCTGGTAAAGGCTGTGTTGTTGAAAACATACTTCTGTGTTTATACGTCAATAGCCAGATTGGGAGTTTTTTGTTTTTTTTTTTTAAATTTTTAGTCAGGGGGCCATCGCGCACAGCAGGGGGCTGTCCCCACCTGCTTCCCCCCAAGAGGGGACCTCTCCTCGGTTCTCCAGGCTCCCTGACCCAGCCCAGGAGAACCCAGAAAAGAGCATCAGGCTGGCAAGTCTCCAGAGAGGAGCGACAGGAAGCAATGAGGAGGGAGCTGGCGGGTGGTGGAAAGTGGGGTGCGGGCAGGCAACTTCAGGGCCGACCAGCCTCCGTCCAGGGGTCAGAGGGGCACAACCACACCCACCCGCCTCCCTTCTGCAGGGGCGCCGGGCGTGTGAGGAGCTTGGCCAGCGGGGAAACGCATTCTGGCTCCCCTGATGCCACCCGGCCGTAACGATGACCGAGGAGCACTCGAGTGCCTGTCCGAGCTGTAGTTGGGTCTGCATCCCGCTCCTCAATCTGGATTTTTGGTGGGAGAGGAGTGTCTACACTGGCACTTGAGCCAGGTGAGACTGCCTGACCCCACTTCCTGAGTCGGGTGGAGCAGGGCAGGCTTCCGGGCCCCCCAAAGAAGGAATTAACCACCTGGTATCTCAAAGCTGGGGGGGGGGAAGAGAACACAAAAGGAGGGGAGAATGGGGGCGAGTTCATTCTTTTCCCCCAAGCCTTTCCACTCTTTGTCCCACAGGAATTAGGTTAACCCCTGGTGTGCCGGACCAGCTAGAGCTCCCCAAAAGCTCTCCTTTCCCTAGAGTCCGGGTAGGGACACTATGCAATTGAAGGGTTCCCAGAAGCTCACCCCCTCCACCCCTTCCGGAGGTCAGAGGAGTCCTAGGGCCCAAGCTCCCGCGGGCTTCCCAGGAGGTCCGGTCACTCACCATGACCACCCTGCCAGGGGAGGGACTCATGCCCCCTAGAAAAGGGCAGTGCTCCTGGTGTGCCCTGGAATCCCCCCCCCCCGGCCTCCCCCCACACCTAGCAGGCAGCACCCCACAGGCTGCAGGGGTGGGGGCACTGTGGTACCGGCTTCCCTAAAGTGCTGTCGATGCCAATGGCCGTTCAGTCAGATCGGTGGAGACTTGGCAGTGAGCTGGCGGCAGAAGGAGTATCAAATTGAATGAGGCTAGGTTCCTGCCTTCCAGGGGTACACCCCAGACCCCGAACTCCGCAGCCAGGCTGGCCCCTGGGTAACAAACTAGCCGGTGAGTCTGCGGCATCGTTGGCATCTCCAGCGGGCTGCTGCCAGGGGCGCTCCCATCTGATATTCTTGCCCCATGCCGAGGGGGAGCTTGGACCCCTTATCCTAAGGCCTGACCACGTGCTCCAGCCAACCCCCTCCCTCCACCACAAAAACCCCATTTAGCCCGGGCGGGAAGTCGGCTCAGGTTTCTTCCCAGAGGGATGGAGAAACCCCCACCCCCACCCTGATCCCCACCGGTGTCACCAGCCGCCCTGGGAGCCTGACAGCTTCCCCAGGGACACAAAGGGTTAAATCCGGGCGCGGGGACTCGGTCGGATTTGCCTCCTAAACGCATTTTCCAGTTCATTCCCCAGCACAATACGCTGGCCGGCCGGCCCCAGCCTCCGCCCCCACCCCACCCGTCAGATGGGCCACCGCGGGCCACCCCGGGGTCGGGCATCGGATTAACCCCTCGGCCGCCGGCGCCTCGAGGAAGGACACGCGGGGCCCCCTCGGGAAAGTGGGTCATGAAGCCACCAGGCTGGCACCGAGCCCGCGGCGCTTCCTCCGGGGAGAGCCCCCAAACCGGGTGCGGAGTTCCGAGGCGAAATCCAGCTCGCGCAAGGCCGGGAGGTTGCGAGCCCGCGCGGCCGGGGCCTCACCCACCGCGGAAGGAACCGCAGGTGAGCGAGAAGCTGTCTTTGACGCAGGAGCCGGCTCTCCGCGCCCGCGTGTGGCTGCGTGGGGCGGGAGGGGGCCCGAGCGCGCGGAGCCGTCTGGCAAAGGGGCCGGCGACAGAGACGAAGCCCCCCTGCCATCCTCCAAACCCACAGCCCACCAGCTCCGAGACTGACGCCCTCCCCCTGGGGCTGTTGTCTCACACCCCGAGCCGGCGATTACCGTGATTATTTTGCGTTTATGTAACATGCAGTGTTTCCAAACTGCTTCCCGAGCTGAGAGCTGGTTATTAAATAAATAGAAAGCTATTACATATTATTATTTTTGTGAAAAACCGAGCGGAGAAAGTGCTTTCTTGCTACACAGAGACGTGCATCCGACTGCTTCCCTGCAGGGCAGGCTGTGAGGCTTCTCCTTCTCTCTTTCCCCGCCGTGCCACCCGCACCCCCCTTACCTAAGCCGTGACCCAACTTTTCTGGCTCCTTTTGCTGCCTATAACCCAAACGTGCCCGCCATCCAGCTCCCAGCCCCGGGAAGGCATGGGGGGGGGGGTGGCGGTGGAAGGCAGAGGCGGAAAAGCGCTTACCTGGGAGGAAGAATGCGGTCAAGCCGAGAGCGAGTCCCCACCAGCGTCCAGCGGCGCCCGCAAGCCCCATCCGAGCCATCGGGGTCCGGGGGTCCGGCGAGAGGGGCCGCGAGGAGAGCGCTCCCCGCGCTCCAGAAACCAGCCCGGAAGACGAAGGCCGAACGCTGCCGGCCGCCGGGCGCTCCGAGGATCCAGGTCAGCCGCAGCCGTCGGCCGGGGCGGGGTGGGCTGGGTGGGATCCGCGCGGCCGCAATCCGGGCCCCGAGGCCGCCGGCGGCTCAGAGGCTCGGTGGATGCCCGCCGCAAGTTGCACGAGTCATGCCCCCTTCTCCTCCTCCGCTCTCCTCCCCGTGCCGGTCCCCGCCCTCTTCTTCCACGCAGAGCCGGGCTGGGGAGAGGGACCCACCCCCGGCGCGCCCGGCTGCCCGGCTGCGCGGCGCGGGCTCCCGGCCCCTGGCGCGCTCACGCCCTCTCGCTCGGCTCCAACTTGCAGGCGTCCATGGCCGGCCGGCCGTCCTCCGAGGGCGGCGGGACGAGCCCAGGCGGCGGGCGGGCGGCGCGGTGGGCTCGGGGCCCAGGCGGCGGGCGGCCGCGCGGCTCGGCGGCTCGGCGGCTCTGGCGGTGCGGCTCCGCGCGCGGAGGGCGAGCCGGGTGCGCCGCGCGTCCCCTCCTCCCCGCGCCGCCGCCGCTGCTCGCGCTGCCGGGTCCGGGCCGACCCGCAACAATGTGCAGCTGCCCCGGCGCCGAGTCGCGCCGCGCTCGCCGCTCTCGCTCTTTCTCTCACTCGCCGAGCTCCAGCCTCTCAGCCGCTCTGCCCGTGATGTCAGACCGAGGGGGAGGGGTTAGCGTTAACTCCCTCCTGGCTCCGACGCACGGCCCGCGCCCGCCCGGCCCAGGCCCGGGCCGCGCGCCCCTTCCGGCCCCCCGGCGGAGGCGGGTCCAGGGCGAGGGCCGTGGGGTCCGCCGCGGCCCACGGGCTCGGGAGGTGCCCCTTCGGTCGCCTTCCCGCCCGGGCGAGGGCCGGAGGGCTGGCCGCCCTGCTCCTCGCTGACAAAGGGAGGCAGTGACCCCTAGCGGCCGGCGTGGGGGGGAGAAGCCGCTCGGAGGGGGTGGAGTTAAGATGGGGGCGGGGGCGGGGGCTGTGGAGGAGCGAGCGTGCAGTATGGAGGCTACTGGAACTGGCGAAGTCCAGCTGAGAGGGCGTCTGCAGGCCCTCTTCTTGGGCTTTGGCCCCATTTTACAGATGCGGAAACAAAGGCCCCAAGGAAGGGAAGGCGACTCGCCCAGGGGCACGAGGGCGGAAAGTGGCCGAGCTTGGGCTAGAACCTGAGAGCCAGAGCTCCCCCTCTCCTCTGCATCACCTGGACGCCGAACGGAGGGCCGCTCTGCGGGGACGACCGGAAGCCGCCAGAGAAGTCCAGTCACTGACTGGGTGAGATGGGGCCACTGAGGTTTCCGGTCTTTTCTCATCTCCGCTGCTGTTCAGGGGTCTCCCCTTTCCTGAAACGGAAGCCCCCTCCTCTTCCGAAAGCAGCGGGGAAGCCGAGCTCTGCTCCCTTTGCCAGAACCTTGGTTTGGAGTGATTTGCAGGAATCTCGCCAAAGTGACCCAGTCCAGCGCCCCCCCCCCCCGCCCCCGACCCCAGGCTGAACTCGGCACTCTCCGCCCCATCCCGTTCACCGCCCGCCACATCAGGGTGTGTTTGGCTTCCAGCCAAGGCGGCCGGACCCTTCAGGGCCCTTGGCAGCCAGAGGCCTGCCCTCTGCGCCTTCTCTCTGGACGTCCTACCCTCGACCTCCACCCTGGGTGGAGGCATACAGATAGACAGACAGACAGTTGCCCACTAGGAAGTTCTCCCCAGATGCCTGACCAGATACTGTTCCCTTTGCCCATTGCTGCCATATGTCCAGAGGGCAGGAGCCAAGGGGAAGAGCCAGTTTCCGATAACAAGTAAATTCCAGTTCCTGGGCATAGGAGGGGCAGAAGGAGGACGGGCAAGGAGGGCACCACTGTCTCACTATTTGGGATCTGGCCCTGGAGTGTCCCTTGTTTTCCTGCCGGAGTGGTCTAATTTGGCACTCCCATGGCCTCGGGTATACATGTTCTACGTTTAACAAACGGAATCGAGCTTCCTTGGTACCAAGCACTGTGCCAGGCTTGGGGATATAGAGACATTGTCATTGCCCTAAAGGCGCAAAGTCTAGTTGGGGAGGGGGGTGCAAAGGCAGAAGACAGATATAAAAACAGATGTCGTATTTAAACAAGTTTTTAATGCGTGTAATGTGTCTTAGAGGTGCACACCCCGGGATTGGGTGGGTTTTGGAGAAAGTGCCGAGTTTGGCCTGGCAGCGGGTGGGGGGGGGCGCTGGGATGGGGATCAGGAAAGGCTTCTGGGGAGCAGGGACACGGGAGCCGGTGAGGCATCTGATAGACAGACATGTACTGGAGTGGGGAGGCATTAAGGAGATTGGATTTCAAGGGGAGGTCTGTATAAGGAAAGGCACAAAGACCAGCAAAAGTTGGGTGAGTAGGACCCACAGACTGGTCGTAGCCTGAGCCTAAGACTTGGGGAAAGGGGAGGCCTGTGGCCCTGTGCATGTCTGGGGGCCACCAGGAGGGTCGTATGTATGCATTTGATTTGTGGCAGCCCAGTCTGGTGGCCAGCTACCTCCTCTCTGACCCATAAGGGCGTTAAGGGCCAGGGGCGAGTTGGTTCCTTCCTGCGGTCTGAGACTCTGCCTGGCATGTTGTAGGAGATGAATGGATGGGTTTGAGGGGGTAATTCCAGATGCTGCAGTAGTTCCCTGCTCACGCTCCCGCCTCTTCCTCTTTGGGTAAGGCTTCTCAGATCGGCTCCTTAAATGAGCTTCCGGAGAGGGTGTGTCTGGAGGTCCGGACGGCCAGTCGGGGATGGAGTTGGGTGGAGAAGATGAAGTCAGGGGCGCCTGGGTGGCTCAGTTGGTTAAGCGGCCGACTTCGGCTCAGGTCATGATCTCACGGTCTGTGAGTTCGAGCCCCGCGTCGGGCTCTGTGCTGACGGCTCAGAGCCTGGAGCCTGCTTCGGATTCTGTGTCTCCTTCTCTCTCTGCCCTTCCCCTGCTCATACTCTCTCTCTATGTCTCTCAAAAATAAATAAACGTTAAAAAAAAAATTAAAAAAAAAAAAAAGATGAAGTCAAGTAAATGAGATAGGATGGTCATTCATTCATCACCACAAACCCTAAAATATGCAAAGCACCCAATAGGTGCCCCGTGTGTGTGTGTGTGTGTGTGTGTGTGTGTGTGTGTGTGTAGTGGGTGACGGGACAGATAAGAGAGCCAGGGGAGCCACAGAGGAAAAGAAAGTATGGGTTGTTTACTCGGAGAGTAAACAGATGTCTTTTTGAGTATCTACTGTGCTAGGTACTGACGGCACAAAAGGGCACAGCCAAGACCCTGCTCAAACAAGTATATGATCGCGTGAAGGTTGGTCACTGCCAAAGACAGCCCCCCAACGCATCTACCTAGAGGGAGGAGTGAGTGCTTCTCATGGTGGAGAGCAGGCAAGACTTCCAGAAGAGGTGGCCTTCGTCGGAGGTTGTGAAGGGGGGTCAGATATGGACCAAGAGAGAGCGAGGAGAGAACTTTGGTGGAGGGAACAGCTTGTACCAGGACACGGAGTCGGGGGAGGTTGGGGCCCTGTGTGGCAACCGCTGGCAGGGCAGTGTTTTTGTTTTGTTTTGGTTTGGTTTAGGTTTTTGTTTGTTTGTTTGGTTTTTTGTATGTGTGCGTGTGTTGTTTTTTGCTTTTTTGTTTTGTTTTGCATTCTGGGGATGCGTAAGAGAAAGGGACAGAAAATCGCAGGCAGATTTCAAACGGTCTGAAAGGGTTCCTTCAGGGGCGGGAAGAAGCACAGGACCAGGTGTCGGGAGCCTAGGCTCTGGTCCCTCCTCTGAAGCCGGAAGCCCAGGCGTCATCCTTGCTGCTGCTTCCTCGGCCACCATATTCTAATCCCAGCGCAGACACTGGTCGTTCTGCCTCCACTGTTACCTTAAGTCTAGTGACTTTGCTCCATTTCTCCTGTTAGCACGCCCTCCACGTGCTCATAATCTCTCCCCGATCCTTGCAATGCCCGCTGGCAGTATAGACAGTGCACACTGAGGGGAGGCAGGAAAATAGCCCAGCGCGTGGGACCCTGGAGTAGACTGCCCGGATCTGAATCCTGAAGCCCCTGCGCTGCCATGCAGTAGCTGTGTGCCCTTGGGCAAGTGACTTGCCCTCTCTGGGCCCAGGTTCCTCACCTGTAACATGAGGGGGAGGAATAGCACCGACTTCATGGACTCGTCGTGAGGATTCCGTGGGTCGGACAGCACGGAGCACTCGAGCAGTGTCTGGCGCACATTTAGAACAGTGAGTGTTGGCCGTCCTTGTAACCGTAGTCCCTCTCCCCACGTCCGCTTTCGCTTTTCTCTGCCGTGGTGCTGGAGGGGTACGTGAATTGTTAAAACTTTGATTTTGAAGTAATCTGGGATCTACAGAAGAGTGGCAAAGACGGAACAGAGTTTCCAGGTGTCCTTCATCCGACTTCCTTTCATGTTGATGCCTGATACATCCAGGGTATATTTGTTGAAACTAAGAAATTAGCATCGGTATAATACTATTAGCTACAGTATTTTTCTGGGTTTCTCATTTTTCTCCTAATGTCTGCTCTCTGCGCCAGGCTCCAATCCACAATTCCACATTGCATTTATTTATTTATTTTTTTTTTAAGTTTATTTATTTGGAGAGAGAGCAAGTTGGCAGGGGGGCAGAGAGAGAGGGGGAGAGAGAGAATCCCAAGCAGGCTCCACACAGCGCGGAGCCCCGTGTGGTGCTCGAACTCCTGAACCGTGAGATCGTGACCTGAGGCAAAGTCAGGTGCTGAACCGACTGAGCCCCCTAGATGCCCCAATACACATTGCACTTAGCAATGGATTGTGTTCTAATGCAAATGAGCAGGACCCAATACCAGAGACCCCTTCCTTGGCCTACACAGCCGAGGTCTGTGTCAGATTCTCATCGAGCCCTGTGGGGCTGCACGCTGCCGCCGCCTAGTCTCACCCAGCTCCGGGGCTTTGAGTAGGAGCCGCTGAGCTTTCCTGAAGTTTCCTGAGGCCATCTAGTTTGCCTCCTTGGCTTCTACTCCTCTGCACCGATGTTCTTCCTCTTCCTTTCAGCCAGCCCCTTATTTTTGATGGCTCGGTTTACATGTGTCGTTTCCCCGGAGTGGCCCACTCTGCCCTCTAGACCAGGCGAGTCCCCCTCTGTATGTGCTTACAGCTCCCTCGCATGCTTATAACCCTCCGGCAATCGTTTATAATCCTGGATTCTTTCCCTAGTGGGTTCTCAGTCCCTCCAGGGCAGGCCGTGTGGGTCTCGTCTGCTCTATCCCTAGCACCTAGCGTGTGTGTGACACTCGGTAGGCGCTCCGTGAAAACGTGCTGATTGACTCACTCATATCCAGTGCCGCTTGCTACCACTCGCTTCTCCTTTCTGGGCTTCGGTTTGTCTTCTCTGCAGACCGAGGAATAGAATTTGTTCGGCGGCTTTCCGATTGCGTTTTGACAGCCCTGCCTTTGCCTGGGTTCCCCACGCCCTGCTTCGATTAGGAGCCGTGTTTAAATTTTTTTTTAATGTTTATTTACTTTTTTGACAGAGAGACAGAGTGTGAGCAGGGGAGGAGCAGAGAAAGAGGGAGGCACAGAATCCGAAGCAGGCTCCAGGCCCTGAGCTGTCAGCACAGAGCCCGACGCGGGGCTCGAACTCACAAACCGTGAGATCGTGACCTGAGCCGAAGTCGGTGCTCAACCGACTGAGCCGCCCAGGCGCCCTTAGGAGCCATGTTTAAAGAGCACCTTGTTTGCACGCTCTTTGAACATTGGGCTGTGGCAGAAGTTTCTTCGTAATGGATTCTGCTGCTTAAAACGTTTGACCCCCCCCAGACATATTATTGCATTATATATTCTGTTTCCCATATACGGTTGACCCTTGAACAGTGCAGAGGCCAGGGGTGCCGACTTCCCGCACAGTTGAAAATCTGCATATGACTTTTGACTTCTCCCAAACTTAACTGCTAACAGCGTTCCGCTGAGACCAGAAGCCTCACCAATAACACAAGCAGTCGGTTAACACATTTTGTATATTCTACATATTATACGCTGTATTCTTACGATAAAGCGAACTAGGGGAATGAAGGTGTTATTAAGAAAATCGTAAGGAAGAGGAAATACATTTGTAACCCTGGACTGTATTTATTGGGGAAAAAAAAAAAAAGCCCCATGTAAGTGGACCCGTGTAGTTCGAACCCGTGTTTTTTTTTTTCCAAGGGTCAGCTCTAGTTGCATTATTTTAGAACTACTTGACTTATTTTTTTCTGCAAGCAGCAGTGAGCCATGGAAGATCTCTGAGCAAAGACGCTCTTATTGGGGGCTGCCGGAACTGTGGTTCAGGAGATGAATCTGGTGATATCACAGGCACAATGGTCAGAGGCGGACCGGTCAGTGAGGGAGGAGGGAGCGTGGACCTAGGGTTGTCATGGAAGCCAAATGAGGAGAGAATTTATTGGAGGAAGAGGTGGCCAGTAGCGTCTGATGCTGCAGGAGGCAGGTAGGGATCAGAAGGGGGTCTTCGGAAACAGGGGGAGAAACACCAGTGACCCCTTTGGAGTCGTGGCGATGGTGGAGCCGGGGCCGAAGCAAATGGAAGGTGAGCCAGCAGAAGCGGCAGGTATCCACCCTGCTCTTGAGAAGTTCGGTCGTGCACAGAATGAGCAAGATGGCTCGGAAGCTTGGAGAGACCAGGGGGCTTAGGTTCCCCTTTTTGTTGGGAAATCACAAGCTACTGTGAGCATCTCACAGGCACAGAGAAAACAGTTAGTGAACAGCAAGTTCTGGAAAACAGGGGTAAGGTGTGAACCAGGGTGCGCTTCATGGCGCGCGGCCCGGAGGAGGCACGGGTAGTGGCACCTGGGTGGAGGAGGGATCCGCCTCAGGAAAGAAAGGACTTCTCTTTTTCCGAGCCTGGAGGGAATGCGAAGAGAGCAGTGAAGACAAAAGTTTTGGGGCCGGAAGCAGGGAAGTGACTGATGAGGTCGTTGCAGTGAGGAAGGAGATGAAGTTACCTGCACAGAGATGAGAAAGGTGGCTTCAGACCTCATGAGGGAGAAGGCCAAAGGAGGTGGAAGGGAGGTGTGGTTCCTCGAAGGAAAGAGGAACGAGCATGGTGTGTGTGCCTTCGTGGAGAAGAGTCAGGACCAGTGGGCATATGCGTGGGGGAAGTAGATTTTGGGTTAGGCTGGGAAGACTTGTTTAGGGAGCTGAAAATCGAATCCGTTCCCTGTCTCCTTTCCCACTGAGGCCTCAGGTCCATGTATCGGCGTCGCTGTGTGCGGGATCCTGGCCCTGGTGTCGAGAGTGGCCCACGTGAATTCCACGTTCTCTCCTGGCCCTGAGACTCGGGGGCCGCAGGAGTAGCCGCCCGCTCAAGGGACAGGCGCGTGAATTCACCTTTCTCACCGACCCCCTGGCTGGGGGCAGGGATCAGACGGAGATCAGCTCCGAGGAAGGCGCCATCGCCAGGAAACTGTCCTAAGGTCCCCCGCCCCCTCAGCTTCCACAGGCTCTTTCAGAGAGGCAGCTGTCGGGCTTGGAAAAGACCCAAAGTCAATACAATAATGACTTCCCCTCCCGGCCATATTCCAGGCCCCTCTGTGTCATTTAGTAATTGGCTAATAAAGCTCACTTTGATGTGAGGGAGCCCTCTTAAGAAGTCCCCCAGATTCCTCAATACCCAGAAATCTCTTGATAGAAGAGAAGCTTGAACATATATTAGAATGGGGTGCCGAGTGGGGGTCACCCTGCCCTGTGACCCTGGTCCCGGATCTAGGGTCAATGGAGGCTGAGGGCAAGGGGAGAGGAGAGGAGGAGAGGAACCCCAGAGAGGAAGGATGGCCAAGCCCTAGCCAGCCCCAGAGAGGACCCACTGGCGTGGGTGCCCCCTTCCCTAACCTGACAGGCCAACCTCACCCCAGGCAGTGGGAAACCACAGTGCCTAATTACTGTTATCATCACCTTGCTAGCTGTGGTGATTATGATGGTGCCTGTATATCCCACAGTGCTTAGCGACATTTAATTATTGTTATTCTCACACAGATCCCTATTGCCATGGCTGCCATTGCTGTTGGGGACGATGGGTCAGCTGCGCATGGCTCTACCCCAGGTACAATGATGACCATGTGGAAGTGGTACCAAGACGGCTAACAGGTGGCCAGCCTCTCCCTTGTGGGCCATGGTGTCCCAGGGAGCTCCATGCCTTTGGGAGCGAGAGCTCTGAGCAATGATAGAAGGCCCCAGTTCCACCTCGAACCACCCAAGTCTCCAGAAGGAAAGGGCCCAGAAGGCAAATTAGTCTACAACACAGAAGGCCCTTAGTGCGTTCCTGTGAATCACCATGTCCAAAGTCCTAGGGGATTCTATTTGTTTTGAGAGAGAGAGAGAGAGAGAGAGAGAGACCCCAGAGGGTTCTAGATGTGAGTGGAGGCACCATTTCTGATTTGGGAATACTTAAAACTCAACAGTGGTACCGAGAGAAGGTTCTGCTAAGGACCTGCGTGGGCCGGGGAGCTTAGACCAAGACCTGGGAAGGGGCTGAGAAGGTTTTCGCCTGCAGCATACCCGATGGGGAAGGCCAAAGGGAGGAGAGCGAGGAAGAAGACACTCGGCCTCCTACCCACACTCCCTTTTCGTCGCTGGTGCCTTCAGATCGGGGGGTGGGTGGCTGGGTGGGTGTTGTGGTCGGGATAATTATCAGAAGGCACTAGTTGTCTAGAGGAACCAGAATTTTTTTCTTTTCTTTTTTTTTTTTTTTGACAGCCACGTGGAAGTCAAGGAATGGAACTGATCTCAAGGGAGGAACAGAGGTCCTGGGTCAGCCCAAGCCTTGCAGAGAAAGCACACGGTGGACACTCGCCCTGGGAGCCCGGATTGAGGCTGCTCGTTCTTCTCCGGGGCACTGTGGAGAGTGGCTCCTGACCTCTTTGGGCCTCGGACCTCTTGGGAAGCTGGTGAAAGCTGTCTCCCTCTGCCCCACCAGCGGCACGCATGCGCGGAACAGCTTCTACACAGCAACCCCTCCGAAGCCCAGCTGGGGCCCTGAGTTAGGAAGTTCCTGCCGAGGGAGGAGTCCTTCAGGAAGGAGATAGCCCTGAGCCCGGACTCCCTGGTATCTGGGCTAACGAGGGCTGTTAATGACCCGAAGGACCCAGAACAAGGAGAATCGAAACCAGATTTCTATGGCGTGAACTAAAAGGAAGCACAATACACATACGGCATTGCGATTTTGTAAAAAAGCTACACCTATAAAGAGAGAAACGCGAAGGCCAGGTGGAGAAAGGAAAACAATTTGCAGGTAAAGTTTTTTTTTTTTTAATTTACTTTAACATCATTGTAAAGTTACTTTAATGCTAGATTTACTTTTTTCCTATATTATGTAAAGTGCTTTTCCTCCAGAAATGAGGTTCTGAATTGTATTTGATTTAGGGCATTAATATTAATGCCCGGCACTCCTTGAGTACATGCTTCTGGGCACAGCTGCTCCCGGAGCGTGTCCGGTGGCCCGGATGTGACAGCCTAAGGGAAGACAATGCCCGTGCAAGTCACCGAACTTCGAGGAGGCTTCGAGCTGAGCAGGGAGGGCTGTGTGTATGATTTAGAGTCAGGAGTCCCAGGTTTGCGTCCCGAATCGGCCATTTACCGACTGTGGATAAGAAGGGTGGCCAACTGTCCCCGTTTTCCCAGGACTGAGGGGGTTCCCAGGACGTGGGACTTGCAGTCCTACCCCTGGGAAAGTTCTGGGCAAACTGGGGGATGGCCATCCTATTCACCAGTCACTTTACAACTCTCTGTGCCTCATTTTGCTCGTTTGTAAGGTGGTGTTGATGACTTCCGTTTGTAAGAGTGGGGGGTGGGGATTGTTGCTGTTAAGATGGGACGGGGGAGAGGGACTGGGGAGAGGCGGCAGTTCTCAGCCTGGAGATCTGAGAGACCCAAAGCCTGTATGGATGCACACTGTGGTAACGGGGAGGGCTCGAGGCCACCACTCTCTCACAAAAGGCTTTAGCAATGATTCATTAACAAGTGTTCATGCACCACCTATGACCGGGTACCATGCTAAGCATCGGACTAAAGCCATGAACCACTAAGACATGCTCTCTCCCTTCCTGGGGCCCAAGTCGATGGGGGGAAGAAAGGATGAATAAGGAAGTGGGATACCAGGGGAATCTCGGGGCCTACAGGGATGTCAGGGATGTGGGGACTCTTCCCTAGTCTAGGGGGTCAGGAAGGGTGAGGGAAGCTTTCCTGCGGAGGTGAGTTGAACCTCAAGGGGGCAAGGTCAGGCTAGCCAGGAATGCTACATGGAGAAATCAGACAGGGAAAAGCAGCAAAAAGACCCAAGGGTCCAAGTGCATCGTAGGACTGTGAGTAGCTCAGTGTGCCTGGTGCAGTGCAGGAGGCGGGGGGAGAGAAAGGGTTGGGAGGTGTGTGCCAGGTCACGTGGGCCTTGCGCACCGCCTGAGGGAGTTTGGACTTAA
The DNA here is from genome assembly GCA_030068075.1 of Paguma larvata. Taxonomy (NCBI): domain Eukaryota; kingdom Metazoa; phylum Chordata; class Mammalia; order Carnivora; family Viverridae; genus Paguma; species Paguma larvata. Next base: position 11,997,416 of record CM057831.1, read on the forward strand.
TCCTGAGCGCAGCGAGGAGCCACGGTGGGGGTGCATCAGAGCAAGGGTGTTCACACCCGGCCGCCGCGCAGCCACAATTAGTATTTTGCTAAGATGGTATTCCCGGGCCAGGGCCGGGGTTTAGCTTGTCAGGCCAGGTCCTCTGGACCTAAAGGTGCCAGCCCCGTCTGTCCTGCTCCCAAGGCCCCCCGAGTCTGACCCACCTGCTGAGCACTCCTGCGGCCCCAGTCTGGTGTAGTCAGTCTGTCCCGTTCCCTAGCAGGGGCCCCGCTGCCTGGCATAGACTGTGGCTCCAGAGAGCAGCGCGGCGGGCGCCCCCCTCCCGAGCATGCTGCTGTCACCACAATGTGTGTGTGGGCTTGACGGCTGCGTGGCAATGAGCTCAGGGCATGCGGGGGGCTCATGGAGCCCAGGCAGCTCATAAATAATGACAATGACACCAATCCGTCCAGCAACGGGGAGGTGGGCGTGCACCCATATGCTTGCGCGTGCAGACTCGTGCATGTGCACATACACTCAGATTCCCTGACATTTATGCCCGCACCGCCGCTGGAACTCGGGCAGGCAGGCACACGGAGGGATTCCCTGCTGCCTGCGTGACACTGACGCAAATGGGCACGCTATTATGGTACATTCATCTGACACTGACACGTATGTTGCAAACGCTCCGCACGCCTATGCTGACCCACACCCCTGTATCGAGTGCTTTGCACAATGCCTGGCACACAAGATTATTATATTAATGTGTATTCATGTGGTATTAAGATATAGGAATGTCTACACATGTCCCCATATATTCATAGACACCCATACATTGCCTCATACATGCCTTTTTTTTTTTTAATTTTCTTAAAGTTTATTTATTTATTTTGAGAGAGAGACAGGGCACGCTAGCTGGGGAGGGGCAGAGAGACAGGAGAGAGAGAATCCCAAGCAGGCGGATGTGAGGCTCGAACTGTGACCTGCACCAAAACCAGGAGTCGGGTGCTTAACCTACTGAGCCACCTAGGCATCCCTGCCCCATACACTCCTTTAAAGGCCGGTGCAGGGGCGCCTGGGTGGCTCAGTCGGTTAAGTGTCCGACTTTGGCTCAGGTCATGATCTCGTGGTTCTTGAGTTCAAGCCCCGTGTCGGGCTGTGTGCTGACAGCTCAGAGCCTGGAGCCTGCTTTGGATTCTGTGTCTCCCTCTCTCTCTGCTCCTCCCCCACTCACGCTTTGTCTCTCCCTCCTTCAAAAATAAATAAACATTAAAAAAAAAAAAAAAGGCAGGTGCAAACACCAGAACTCCATCCTTCCTCAAAACAGGTACATACACTCCCGTGGACAAAAACAAAACCAAAAACAAAAACAGGCTTACCCTCGAAGATGGACAGGTTGCTATCACTTGCTCTCCCAGCTGCACCTACACAAAGTCATGACAGCAATAATAATAATAGCAAAACCAGCTTGGGTGATTGCTTTATATTTTTCAAAGGGTTTTCAGGCCTGTAATCTCATTTGATTCTCACAGCGGCCTGGTGAGGTGGGTGGGCGGAGCAGGCTTTATTACCCCAGGTTTATGGGTGAGGAAGCAGGAGCCAGGAGAGGTGAAATACACCATCTGGGAGGCGCCTGGAACCCAGATCTGACTTCTCTGCAGCGAGCTTCCGCGGCGGGGGGGGGAGGGACAGGCCTGTTTGACAACTTCCAGCTCGCACACTGTGGAAAGCAGCAAGCGGGACATTGGCTGGCTGCTGGGTTCTGGATTCCGGGTCAAAACATTTCCCCCAGTGAACCCGGGCTGAGAAGTGGGAATTGGAGGCTGATAAAGGGAAACCGCCATCATTAGGAATCCCATAAAGTCTCGTTTACAGCTCCAGCCAGATGAAAGCAGCAATTGACTGCGTTGGAGGGAAAAGCAAATACGGATCTCCTTTAGGGCTGGCGGCGTCGGACAGCTGATCCTGGGGGGGGCGGGGCACGGAGGTCCTGGGGTGGGGGGAGCGTGCCCCATCTGGGAGCTCCCCTCCTCTGTGCACTTCCTCTCCCCTCTGTCTGGGCTGGCCTCGGGGTCCTCGAGCTCTGGTTCTTGGAGAAGGGGGACAAAAGAACAATAAAGGTCTCTCCCTCCCCCCAGAGCCCTTCTCTCCTCCCACACCACAGCAGAAGCCTCCCTCTTTCGCTCAGTCCTGAGCCTTCAGGACATCAGCACCCTGCGTTCTGTTGGCTGGGGTGGAAATGCGCAACAGGCTGCCGGTCCCCTTACACCTGGCCTGCCACCGCCACGGGGCCAGACCCTTAAGGCCTGAGATCCAATTACTCTGAAAGGTGACAAAGACAGCTTTCTTCAAAGGCCTGGGCTCTGTGGGGGAGGTGGCCTGATGGTGAAAGGACATCATCCCGTTTGGCTTCTGCTGCTGCTACTTCACTCTGGTTTCATCATCACTGGTGCCTTAGTTTCTGCATCTGCAGAATGGGGATATGAAGGCCACCTTGACACTGCTGCGGTGGGCCAGAGGAGAGGAGGTGGATAAAGCCTCCCTGCACAGCGCCTGGTTCCCTGCTGGGCTCCATGGTGTCAGTGTCCACGGGAGGCCCCCCCCCTCCCCGCTGCTGCCGGGGCTGGACGGGTGGTGTGGCAAGAGGCGCTCCCCCAGCCTCTTGGGTGTGCCGGCTCCGGCGGGGAGGGCGGGAGGGACAGGGAGGGGACAGCTGTTTGACACTCTTGTCAGCATCCGTTACCTGGTGTGTATTTTCCCAGGAGCTGATTACATTACAGCATGTGTTGATAAACATTTGGAGTCGGAGCGGAGTGGAAACGGAGCGGAATGTTAAGCGGGTGGAGGTGTGGTCAGGAGATGCTGAGAAAGGGCTGGCCGCGAAGAACGGGAGGTGGTGATGGGGGTGGGGGCGGCGATCTGGTGACTTCTTAGCCTGCCCTGCCCCTGTCTCTTTCTCTCCCTCCCCTGCTCTGTTCCCTGCTTCGGCTGCCAGCAGGGCATCCAGACAGGCCGCAAAGGCAGTGCTTTATAGTAGAAGAGGTGTGGGGTTTGGACCCAGGCAGTGGTGGGTTCGAATCCCAGCTCTGCCACAGACTAGCTCTTGGCACCTCGGCCTCGGCTCTTAACTTCCCCAGGCTCACTCTTTTCCTCTGGAAAGCAGGCTCACCGTTCTCTCCACAGCCCCGCCCGGCGCGCAGGACTCAGCGCTCGCTAGTCAGTGGCGATTCCTGCCCCATTTCACCTGGAGGAGAAAAGGTGCCCCCGCCCTGGTTTTGCTTCCGATGTTCGGCAGCTTTTTCTTATGTCTGTTTTGGGCTAAGGGGACGTGGGCTTATGTTTTTCCTAAGACATCTTCCCCACCTCTAACTCTGGTTAGGACTGGTCAGGTGACCCAGGGGGCCGGGAACATTCCACCCTAAATCTTTATATACCTGTGTACTTAGCGACAGCTGCACTTAGTTCATTATTTGTTTAGTTATCTCCCTGATGTCTTTCTCCCTCGCTGGTCCACAAACTCTCTGAGGGCAGAGGTTGTTACCTGGTCACAAGTGACTGCCCAGAGCCTAGCCCCGTGCCTGGCACCAGAAGGACTCAATGACTCTCACCCGTGGGTTCACAGCTGAATGTCAAGATAACCCCTCCCAGAGGCCTGTGGTGTCTTCTTCTGTGGTGGTTTCTAGATCGGAAGCACTGGCTGTACTTCTCCCTTGGCCTTTGTAGGAACTTTTCCTGTGAGTACCTCTTGTCGCTGAGGTTGTGCGCTTCCCCAGGAAGGTTCAAGAGATCCGGCAACTGAATACTGAAGAAATCCCATAGGCGTGTCTCCTATTCCCCTCCCCCACCTCTGCGGGTCCCTGCCGAGACACCTGCCTCTCCAGCCCACTTCCAGGTGCCCCATGCCGCCTGGCGCCTCCGCCTCCGCCTCCGAGGCTTGCAGGCAGGCGGGACGGAGGAGCACGACTGCCCAGCGCCACCTAGCGGGCGTGGGGCCGGGGGAGAGCGCGTCCCCGTCTTCCCAGGCGGGCGGGAGAGCGACTGCCCCCATCGCGCAAAGTAGGGAGGCCACGGCCACCGCCCCGCTAGACCCCTTTCTCTACGTCCAGAGAGTGCAGGCCCTCCGGGGAAGCGCGCTTGTCCCAGGTTCCGGGGAGCCCTGCACCCCCCCCACCCCGACGGCAGAAGTCGAGGTCCTGGGCGTCCGGCTGTCCTCAAGACGGCCTACCACCCCTCCCCCCGCACTTCGCGCCGTCGTTCCGTCCTTCCGCAGCCACAAAGAGACCATTGATTGGGAAGAGCAGCCGGGTTGTGGTAGAAAAGCTGGAGGGGAGGCGAGCACGGACACACACACACACACACACACACACACGCACGCCCCGCCTCGTGCAGCGCCCAGCACTCTTGCTGGGGGCGGGGGTGGGGGGCGCGGCGGCCGGGGGGCTGGGCGACAGGGCCTGGGGAGAGCTCTGCGCCTCGCCCCCTTCTCTTTCTCTGCCCGCCCCTCCCCCGCGCCTAATGTCTGCACCCAGCATCCACTTCTGGACGAATCCGCAGCGAGTGGTTCATCCCCAGAGGCCGGCTACCTCCCCACCGCCCCCCAAGTGCGGTCTCCTCTCCCAGCAAAGATGTTCGCGGCACTTAGGGGCTCTTTTTCATGCCAGGCGAAGCCAATATTGTTTAGGAACGAAGAACCGCTGTCGCAGCTGCTGCGAAGACAAATAATATGCAGTAATGCATCCCGGGCTGATAGGAAGGTTTGACTCTGCGGCCGCTCTGGTTTATCAGAACTCGGTCCTCTCTGCGGAATGGCTAATAGAGGGCTCGCAGCACCCAGGGGAAGTGTCGGGAGGGGGGCTGTGTCAGGCGGGGTGGGAGACGGGAGAAGGCAGGGGCAGGAAGACTTCTGGTAGCAAGGATTCCCTGAGTCCCTGTCTTCTTATTCCCCCTCCTAGAGGGTGCAACTGGGTTTGAGGCTCGGCTTGAGGCAGGGCTTCCGACCCTTCTACAAACTCCCGCTTCATCGCGTCTGCCAGAAGGAAACCCTTATCTGGCACAGCATCCGAATTCTGGGCACCCTGACCCTTTAGAGGCCAGGGCTTGTCCCAGGTTCCCTGCCTTGTGGGGCTCCTGGTCCCTCCCTCCATCCTGTCTTAGAGCTGGGCTGCAGTGAAGATGGAGGGGGGTGGGTGCCGGCAGTTGGTACCTGTAAATACAGAACTAGGAGCGGCAGGAAACAGACTCCTTGAAATCCCACTTGGTGCCTCCCTGGAAGCTTCTGCTGGCCACCTGGGTACCTGTGTGTACACAGGAATTGGCTAGGTGCTGGGGGGCGGGGCCGGGTGGGGATGCTGGTTTGCTTGCTTTGAAACACTCCTTCCCAGCCCCCAAAGCTGATGTGGAGAGCGTGCCCTTGTATGCGTGTCCCCGTTTGTGAGCAAGGCCGTGCCCACCTGGGTGCCTGGAGATGTGGATTTATTCACCTACTCACAGTCTGTCTGGGTTTGAAGGGACTCTGGAAGAGCTTTCTCTCTGGCCCACCCCCTGCCCCCTTCTGCCACAACGATGCCGAATGCTTATCTGGTTTCTGCTTGATTGCTCCCAGTGACAGGGAGCTCACTACTTTCCGAGGTAGTCCATCCCTGCTCTGACGGTCGGAATCTTGAGATGGAGACTCTGGCAGGCAGCCCAGACAGTGTCCCCTCCCACCCCCACCTCTGACCGCAGGAACACAGGGCCGGGACAAGGTGTCAAGAGACAGCAACCCGGTAAATTTACGGCCAGTGTTTCCTGAGTGCTGGCTGTTAGCCAGGCACTGTGCTGAGTATCGCGCATGTATTGACTCCCCCAGTCTTCATGAAACTCTGTGAAGTTATGTCTGTTGTTACCTCATTGTACTGAAGAGGAAACAGACACAGAGTAGTTAAGGCACTTGCCTGAAGTCTCACAGCCAAGAAGTAAGAAAGCCCGGTCTCAAAACCAGAAGGTCTGGTTCTGCCTGAGCTTAATCACCACATTATAATGGCAGGCACCACCCAGAGAGAGAGAGAGAGAGAGGGAGAATGTATGTGTGTGTCTTTACCACCATTTCTGGCTTAGTGGTATTAGAGGTTCATGGACACCCTGGGCAAGAAATGAAGACATCAAGAATTACCTTTGTCTCTCTCTCTTTCTTTATGTTTATTCGTCTTTGGAGGGGGGGAGGGGCAGAGAGAGACGGAGACAGAAGACCTGAAGCAGGCTTTGCATTGAGAGCAGAGAGCCCGATGCGGGGCTCGACCCCACGAGCTGCAAGATCGTGACCTGAGCCGAAGTCAGCCGCTCAACTGAGTGAGCCCCCAACTGCCCTTCTGGCCTTTCCTCTTCTTCCCCCTCGGCCTTCCTCGTGCAGGCCTAGAGGGACAGAGGGGACATACTCACAGTGAAGCGGCACAGGCTGAATGCGGTTGGCGGCCGGGAGATAAGTGGGGACGGTCTGTATTTACATCCCACGCCAGCCGAGGGTTAGGTGGCGCACGGTTCAGAGAGCTTTATGTTCAGTTTTATGTCTAGACAGAGTTTGGGATGAGGTTATCACTTTTCTTCTAATTAGCGCAGGAAGGCTTCCCGAGGCACCGCTTTCAGGAGCTCTCCGGCTTGCCTTGGCTCTGCCATCTGTCCCCAAGAGTGAGGCATTAGGGTAGCGTCGCTGAGGGAATGAGCGTCAGATTGGGAGTCAGGACACCTGGATCTTTGGCCTCGGGTCTGCCCCCCAGCTTGGTGTGTGACCTTGGCTAAATTACCCTGCCCCTCTGGGTCTCCACTTTCTCCCTTCTAAAATGAGGGGGTTCGGGCACATGGGTCTGTCAGATGCCTACCGTGGGTATACTCTGCCGTTCAAACAGGGCTGCTCTGCGCAGGTGGGCAGGTTGTGCATCGTGCAAGGGCACTTGGCAAAGAAGTGTGGGCTGAAATCTGCCCGAGGCTGTTCTCACCAGGCCATGCAGGGGTGGCGCCAGTGTCCACTGGGGAAGGAGGCGCTTTTTCCGAATTTGCACAGAAGTACCACGTGGGTGTCCTCAGCAGTGACCCTGCAAGGTCCCCACACAGATTGGGTCCCCAGGGTTGGTCAGAGCTGGGTGTTGAGGGGTAAAGGGCATTGCTTTATCAGAAAGTGAGGTCGTGGGTTGGGGGCTAGAGGGAGGAGCAGCGAGAGGTCCCATGGGCCATAAACTGCCAGCCAGGCCGCCGTGGGCAAATGCCTGCAGGAAGCTAATCTTTAGACGGAAGGAGAGGCCGAGGGGCTGGGGGCGTAGGGAAGGCAGGTCACAGCTGGCGGTAGGGGACCACATGTGACGGCCCCCTTGGCTAAGGTCAGGGTGTCCCTGGGAGCTCTCCCTGTCCCCTCAGGCTAGCTTGCTCCTGTCTCCAGTCACCTCCAAAGCAGCTGGCCTCTGCGAGGTGGCTCTTTGTGCTGAGCTTCCTGTTAGAGAGAGATGGGAAGGGGTAGGATTTTGTTTTTTTTTCCAGGGCCTTCTGAGAGGGCTGCAGATTTTTAGAGGTATTCCCTTACCCAACAAATGGAGGTCCCCTCTGAGCCAGGCCCTGTGGTGAATAGAGCGGCGTGGACCCTGCCCTCAGGGGACTCACAGTCTGACGGCAAGGAAATGGCCTTTGTCCCCTGAGATGGGGCGGTCTGTGGATATCGTCGGGCCGTCTGGTCCCTGCACTGGGTCGGAGGCGGCAGACTCTGAGAGGTACCAATTTGGGCCACGTGGGGTGTGGCTTAGGAGGAAAACTGGGGGTGAAGGAGGAAGGGGAGGTACACAGGCTGAGGGGTCTGTTGCGAGGGGGGGAAGCCGCACTTTCACTTGGTTGGGGAGTGACTAGGAATGAGGGGTGTGGGGGTGAGCACCGACGGGAGCTTGTCGCGTGAGGGCCACCACTGCCGCTTACAGACCAGGCCTCTGGGGACCATCCGTCTCCCTCCCCCGTCCCGCCTCCAGCACACAGCTGCCCGGAAGGGTCCCAGGAAATGTCACGGTGATCTGGCATGCGATGCTCGTTCACGAGAGGAGAGTCCCCCCTCGCGTCTGGCTGAGTCGTTCCTGTCGCAGGTCCTGCCGTGTCCCCACGCGGCACAGCAGGTACAGGTTTTGGATGCCAGGCCTTCGGAGCGGCCAGGCCTCCCCCTCCGTGTGGGGTCGGGATGCGCGCAGCGAAGCCCGGGGAGTTGTCATCGCTGCCGTGACGATGACTGCGGGCGTGCCCTTGTGCCCGGGCCAGGCAGGCCCACCCCACTCTCCCAGGGGGCCCCCGCTGCTCTTCTTTAAGAGAAAGAGATCACCGGGAGGCCAATCCTCCTCCTCTCGCTCACAGGGAGGCCGCGCCAAGTGACCCCGTTTTGAAGATGCTCCGTACCCCCTGGCTGCCTCGCACTCGGTCTCCAGTACTTAGCCGGGTGTGATTCGGGCTCCGAGAAGCTCACGCTGGAGAGGCAGGTGCCGGGGGATGGAAGCGGCTGTGTGTCTCTGCCCTGTGTCAGAACAGTGGTGCTGACGAGGACAGTCCTACCGATATGACAGAGCTGACCCTGAGTTCTGACCATGTGCCGACACACCAGTCCGTATGAGTTTCCCGTTGAAGCTATAACAAACGACCACAACTTAGTGGCTTACGGCTCTGTAGGTTAGAGGCCTGACACAGGTCTCACTGGGCGAAAAATCAAGGATTCCTTTCTGGTGATTCTGGGGGTGATTCCTTTTTCTGACCTCTCAGAGCTTCTGTAGGCCTGCATTCCTGGGCTTGTGCCCCTTCCTCCGTCTTTAGAGCCAGCAACGCTGTCTCCCCCTGGTGCTTCCTCTGCTGACACGTCTCTCCCTGACCCAGCCAGGAAAGCTGCTCTGCTCTCAGGGACTCATGCGAGTCGGTTGCGCCCACCCAGATAACCCGGGGTAATCTCCCCGGCTCCAGGACCCTACTTTAAAGGCCTCCACAAAAGCCCCTCTGCCGTGTAAGGTGACATATTCTCAGGGCCAAGGGATTAGGGAGTGGGGCCTCTTTGGGACCCATTATTCTGCCACCACAGCGTACTTGCACTTTTTCATATCGTGGGCCAGTGAGGTAGGTAGTGCTGTTACCCCCTTGTAAAGATAACTGCCCAAGGTTACCGGGCCGGTACTCATTTTTTTTGGGATTCAAACCAAGGCAGCCTCACTCCAGAGTTGTACTTTAGTTACTGTGACAAAAGCAGAACCAGAGAGCAGGAGGCAGAAGGCGTCCGAGTTACAGATGGTGTAAAGTCAGGTCCCTGTAGGTCCGCCAAGCTATGGAGCCATGTGTATTTATTGAGCATCTACTATAGGCCGGGCCCTGGCTCTTAGAAGGAGGGGACAGGTCTCTAGACTGAGCCCTGGTTCTAAGCCCCTTCTCTTTCCACATCCTATTGCCGTGTGAAGGGATGGGCCCTACCGGCAGAGGGTAACCGGGAGGAAGGATTGTGTTCCAGTGTGGGCTCAGGCCCCGGGGGTCTGGGCCCTGCATCCCACAGGCCCCTGCTGGATCAGCCCAGAGCCCGCAGGGGCTGGTTCACCAGGCTGACTATCCTTGCCCATCCGTCACGATGGGGACCGGGCCCTCGGTGAGCCTGGGACCCGCAAATCATGGAAATTAAGACCAATTAGAGGGGGAAGCAGCAGCCCCTTGGCAGGCCTTCCGGCCGCAGAGGCGGCTCGGCAACTTTATGGATGTTTCCTTCTATTTTGTGGTCCAGCTGGGAGGCAGAAACATGCCAGCTCAGCACAAGGCCTCGTCTAGATGCTTCTGAGCAACCGGGAGGCAGGGCACCGCCTCGCCAGGATCCGCAGCTCCCTCTCCAGCTCCCCGCAGGTGTGCGCGGCTGTCCCCGGGGACGCCAGAGCCGGCGTCTGGTCCGTGGGGCCTTCTTCGCGGCCCACCAGCCTCCTTTCTCGACACGGCTCTGTCCCCCACGCAAGGCCTCTGGAGAATCAAGCCCCGGGAGCCGGAGGAGGGAGAGCGACAGTGGCGGGTCACCTTGCTGCCGAGCCTGCCCCTGCTCCCGCCTCCCCTCCCTCTGTGCTCCCAGCTGGAGGCGAGGACTTCCGCTTCCCGGCCACGGCCCCTCCCAAACTGAAGCCTTCCCCTTCTTTTTTTCCCCCAGCAAAAAGGAGACTGAGCGCGCAGAAGGTGTGCAGCCCGAAGTGGTAGGGACCTGGTGGTCCCTGAGGGCTGTGGCAGGGTGGCGCTATAGGCACGGAGACAAAAGTGAGAATAATTCTCTAGCTTCCAGGTCCTTTTAGCACTTTAACTGCTGCCCCCTTGCCCCTGCCCCTCACCCCGAGCCCTGTAATGAAGGCAGAGACGGACCTGTGCACTGTGGAGACGCCCGGCCCTGAAGGGGCCCAAGGAAGGGGGGCAGGGGTGTCCAGTACGGAGGTGACCCTGCAAGGGACACCCCTTGTCCCCAGCCTGCCCTGAGGTCTGTTTTATTTTAAAGAATCTTCTTTAATGTTTATTTATTTTTGAGAGAGAGAGAGGGAGAGAATCAGAGTGTGAGTGGAGGAGGTGCAGAGAGAGAGGGAATTAGAACCGGAAGCAGGCTCCAGGCTCTGAGCTGTCAGCATAGAGCCCCGCGTGGGACTGGAACTCATGGACTGTGAGATCGTGACCTGAGCCGAAGTCGGACGCTTCACCGACTGAGTCACCCAGGTGCCCCGAGTCTGGGTTTTTAGGATAGGCCCGTTTTGCCGGGTCGAGGCCGTCTTCTGGAGAAAGAGCCAAGTGGAGAGGAGGGGCCACCTTGCCCCAGGGCCTCTGAGCCGGCCATCAGCTGACCCTCTTCCTTCACTGGCTCAGCCGCAGATGGGGCCTCGCAAAAGGGTCGCAGCGCCCAGTGGTGTGTCCAGGGCTGAAGGGAGACAGAGCCGGACAAGGCAGACGAGGTGGTGCCCGGGCCCTGGCCAGCACGGTGAGCCAGAGGCGGGCGGTAGAGGGCCAAGTCCCAAGGGAAGCGGAGACCCCTGGATGCCTGCAGACAGATGGGGGAGAGGGGAGCACGGGGAGCGGCAGGGGATGTGCCCGGGCACCGGGTGGCTCCGCGGCGCCTGCCAGTCCATCCCTCCCTCTGGGCCTCCAGCTGGGGGCTGCTAAGGTCATGCCCAGCCCCGCCGTTCTGGGACTCTCATCTTGGCGACTCTGCCTCGGGACTCATCCAACTGGCCTTGGGCCCCCGGCTTAGCTTAACCTCTCTGTGCCTCAGTTTCCTGACCTGTAACATGAGATTAACAATGGTATCTCCCTCAGAGGGTTCTTTTTGTATGGGGGTTGAGTGATTTCAATTTGCGATGGTACCTGCCCCATGGAAAGTGTTGTGCAAAATAGTAGCTATTGCATGAATTATCAGTTCTTATGTTTAAAAAGGTCGTATTAAAGTTTTTTTTTTAATCTTTATTTATTTTTGAGAGAGTGAGAGAGAGACAGAGCACAAGTTGGGGAGAGGCAGAGAGAGAGGGAGACACAGAATCTGAAGCAGGCTCCAGGCTCTGAGCTGTCAGCACAGAGCCCGACGCGGGGCTTGAACTCACGCACCGTGAGATCATGACCTGAGCTGCAGTCAGACGCTTAACCGACTGAGCCACCCAGACGCCCCTAAAAAGGTCATATTAGAAAAGTCATATTATGTCCTTGCAGGATCTGGGGTCCAGGCCTAGGCTGGAGTCCTAACTGTTCCCCTAATACTAATGTATGACTTTGGGAAAGTGGCTTAACCTTTTGGAGCCTCAGTTTCTTGATCTACAAATTAGGTATAAACAACGGTAGCGACACCGGCTTCACAGTGTTGCCACGATGATTAAATACGTCCTGAGTAAATTCGCGATATACACCGGAAAGCACCTGCCACGACACATTGCTTTGTCTTCCTGGCTGAAGATCAGATTTGGGACCGTCTGTAAGGGAGAAGGTAGGACTCCTGACAAGTAGCCGTGACCTTCGAAGTGGCCAGACTGCACCGGGAGATTCCGCAGGAAGAGCGCCTGCTCTTGGTGGGACAGCACAAGGAATCAGAGCAGGACTTCCGGTTCCATTCCCGGGCCGCCCCCCATCCAGAAGTGGGGTGGCGGTGGCAGGCCAGGGGAGGGGGACTCGGCCCTGCCTGGGCTTCTCGCCTAGAGAGGGAGCAGATACTCCGCGGCGGCCAGACCCGTGAAGGGCACAGACGGCTTCGTCCTTGGTGGGCGCCGGCTACCGGGCATGGCGCACCCAGGGCGGTCACACTCAGCGGGGAAGAGGAAGATAAGTATCACACCTGAAAGAGTCTTCCCTGACCCAAGAATCTGTTGGGTCCTCTGTTCTATGTTCTGAGTTCTCTATTTTTTGCCTTTATTATTTCTTATTATAATTTCTAAATAGTTTTGTGTGTGTGTGTGTGTGTGTGTGTGTGTGTGTGTTTTTAGTGATTATTGAATGTTTGTCTCCCTCACTAAAATGTAAGCTCCCTGAGAGCCCTGAGAGTAGAGACCACGTCTGGATGCCTTACCTGGGGTTAGAAAGAGCACCTACAAGGTAGTCGGTGCTCCGTAACACTTCGATGACTGGATAAGAAATAATCACAGCAAGCAAGCACTCATCTAGCTTTTATTATGTGCCAGCCATCATCCCAAGCACTTGACAAGTATTAACCTATTTAAACTTCACAAGACTCTCATGAGGCCATTTGGAACATTATCCGTGTCTTATAGGTGAGGAAACCGAGATACAGAGAGGTTAAGTAACTTGCCCAGGGCCACACAGCCACCGGCCAGTGGCAGGACTCAGGTCTTCCGGTTTGGCTCTGGGTCCGCGCTTTTAGCGGCCGTGCTATGCTGCCTCCCGGAAGGAATGGTTGAGTGGGCCACATTCCACATGTATAATGTGTGCTGCGTTCGGACGAAAGGGGTTTTGGGGGAGGGAGTGAATGGGGCGATCCTGTAGATTCGGCCACGTGGTCCTGAGGAGCAGGACACAACCGGCCCCTGCTTACCTGCAGAGGCACAGGGGTTCCTTGGGAGGTCTTCGGCCCACCACCCGTGCCCTCCCCAGTCGGGCGCTGAGGGTTAGGGACGCCCATGCATTCAGGGCCCACTAACTTGCTGTGGTTCCTGGCGCCCTCTGCCTAGAATTACGGAAGTGCGGGGAGACCAGCACGGGTGTGCGGACCCCTGAGTTCCCTGTCCTGGTCTCCGCCTCCTCCCAGGCCTCCTGTGTCCCCGGAAGCCTCCCCTGACAGGGAGGGGGTCAGGGGACCGCTTTGTCGCCGCAGGGAGGAGGTGAGGGAGATGAGTGTGTACGTGCTTCTACTCGTCAGCCCCCTGGCTGAGCCTCCTTGCCGCCCGATGTCCTTGCACCCCTCAGCACCTGTCTTCCCCACTGCTGGGCTCCTGGCGTGTCCCGCCCACGCGCTAGCCTCCTGTCCCAGGAGCCCTGATGTACAAACACGAGGAGTGTGACCTCTGGTGTCCTTTTGGCAGCCAGCCTCAGCTCCTCCCCCCTGGGATTCCTGTCTTCCTGCAGGGACATGTCTTGGCACAATCCTGCCAGCCCCAGCCCTGGCGATCTTGTTGGCTGGGACAGAGGCGTGATAAGGACACCGAGCCGGAATAAAGGGCCAGGTTTACAGGCTCCTTGGCACCGGTCTGTGCCACAGAAGTATCATGGGATGGAGAAGCCTGTAATAACTTGAGATCCTTTCTTTCAGGAAGAGGGCAGCGTGTGGTTGGGGGATGTCCTCGGATGACTTACAGTTGGTGGGGGCTAACCCCCCACCCCCAGGGACGTATGAGAAGGACCGCAGATAGGCACTAAACTGCCTTCAAGTGGCAGCAGGGAGAGCAGGGAGATCCCGTTCCCTGCAGAGCTTCGGCTTTGCTAAGTGGGAATGCAAGTCGGGGGCCAGAGCGGAATTGCGCAGAACCCTGGAGGGAGGCACGGCCCTGTCCGGCCGCATCCTCCTCCTCCTGTGCCCTCCGCCCTGCCCACAACCCAGGGCTCAGTCTTACCTCCAGACCAGTGGGAGCAAACCTTCCAAGAATAGCACGGTGAAATTCTCTGGCTCTGGCTGAAGGCAGAAAGCTGAAGGCTAGTAAGTAGGAGAAACGTATTCTGGTCTTGGCCTCGGTATTCACACAAGTTACGTCTCTTTAAGCCTCCCGTCTTGGCTTACAACACGAGCATGTCAGGCAGCGCTTGGACCTCCTGACTTCTAAGGCCACTTCCAGTGTTGGGATTTCAAGGAGGTGGTGCAACTTGGGAAGCCCCTGGGGCTCTGAGACAAAAACCTACTCCTGGAGGCTTGAATCAGAGAGACTCGAAAATACTAGCAACTACTTTATGGTTGGCACAGTGCCGGGGGCTTCAAGAAATATTTATTTCTCATGGGAACTCTATTCTTTTTTTTTTTTTTAAACCTAAGCAGCTAGGGCTTAGAAAGGCCTAAGTAACTTGTCCAAAGTCATGCAATATAAGAGGGAGAGACAAAATCTGACAGTGGGTTGTGCAATCCAAGGCCTCTGTTTGGTGCTCTGCTCGGAGACAGAAGTGGGTGTGGGGGGCGGGCAGGTATTTGGTCTTTGCTGTACCAAGAGCAGAGAGACTTGTCCCAGGCTGGAGACTGTCACATGCCAGGGACATTCTACCCTGGGGAGGAAGGAGGAAACTCCTGGGCAGAAGGGCGGGGTGGCAAGCGTGGGAGGTGAAGGCAGAAGAGGGTCCAAGTGGCAGCAGAGGGAGGCTGTCCGAGGAAGGGGACCCTGGGGGGCTGCCAGCCCCCAGAAGGGTGAGCACACCTCTGTGAGCGGCGTCCCGTCCTGCGGGCTGCTGGCCATGGGACGCTGTGGCCTGCCCTCTTCATTCTCTCTCCAGGCCCCTGGGGCATGCCCCAACTGCATACATGCGCCGACCCGCTCTGTCGTCCTTTGTCGCACACCCCATCAGACACAAACAGGCTGGCAACCTGGCTTGTTCAGACGGTGCTTCGCTTCCTGGCACTCACCTTGGCTCTCCTGTTCCCAGCCTCGCCCACATCCGGTCTGTGCGTGTGTGTGTGTGTGTGTGTGTGTATTCATCTGCAGGCTACATAGTGGTCTGCTGTCTGTTGGCTTCTCTTGGGTTTGCACAAACATACGCACAGCGTGATAATCCCTCTGGTGTGTGTGTGTGTATGTGTGAAGGACACACATACACACACACACACACACACACACGTCCTTCTGTCTATCCCCCTGCTGCTCAGCTGGCCTTTCTCTCCAATCCAGGCACATCTCCGGGTCCCAGAGAACCCCATCAATCTTTAACAGGTCCGGGCTCTTTCTCCTCTTGTTTTTCTCCTCGCTGCGATCTTCGCAGGCTTGTCCAGCAGCAGGAGTGCCGGGCCGGGCAGGCCCCCTCCTGGAAGTGGCATCCGCAGGAACAGCTGGCCAAGGAATGGCTGTGTGGGTGGGGGCAGGCAGGGCCGGGAAGGGATTTATTTGCCTTGGATTCTTTTCCGCGAACATTTTTGTCCATTTGCCATGAGGTTTCATGGATTTCAGCTGATGTCATTCTGGTGCGTGGGAGAGGCTTTGACACCCACATGGCGGGGGGGCGAGCACCGACGCTGGAGTCGGGGAAACCCTTGTTCTTGCTCCAGAGGAGCCTTGGTTTTCTCAACAGATGGACAAGGGCTTTGGCACGGTTGATCTTTAGTTTCATTCCAAAATGTCGAGATTCCAGGAGACTTCTGCTCTCTTTAGAATCTGTCTACACCCTGATCATTTCAATTACAGTCTCTTTCTCTTTAACTCATTTGTATGCACAGGCGTCATACGTGCAAACATGAAGGCAAACACACATGCACACATCCAAATGCAGCTTTGCTACCGTATGTTTTCCAGGAACTTCTCCAACTCATCTGGGCCCCAGGCCCTCTTCCAGAGCGGGGGCTGCAAGCACAGGTGTGTGTGCGCGCGCGCCACGCGCACATGCACACATGCGCACGTCACCTAGAGGTGCATCTCTGAGTTGAAGCGTGCCTCCCAATGGCGATGACCCAGGAACCCATCAGCTTCTCCACCTAGTCTCACAGCCCCTGCTCAGAGCTGGACCCGAATCCTCAGCCGTGTTCTTGCTGCCCCCATCCCTGACTGGAAAGGAGACACGGGACGTAGAATGAGCAGGGGACCCTGGAATGTCAGAACTGGAAGGAGTTGCCCTGACTGCTAATCTGGTTTCAAACATTTCACTTAAAGCCTGGAGCCTCGGTTCCGACCAACTCTTTTCTGGACACGCGAACAAACCAAACCACTTACGCCAAACTGCTGGGGGCAGGGTAGGTGGGGGCTGGGGTGCCAGCCAACTGGGTATCCTCCAGCCCCCGTTACCACTCCCGCGTGCCCTTCGAGGGAGCAAGCTTGCTGCCACCCCTTGGAGCTTTGACAAAGACAGCTTGAAATCCATCCGTCCAGCTGACAAGTTCTCCAGTGTGGTCCCAGGAGCAGGGGCACCACCTGCAGACTTATTAGAAATGCAAACTCTCAGGAGGCCCCGCCCCCAGTCTGGCTGAATCCGAAATCAGAGGGCAGGGCTAGTGATCCGTGCTGAAGCCCTCCAGGTAATTCTTAGGCCTGTGCCAGTTTGGGAAGCGCTGGGCTTGTACCACCCCCATGCTCTATAGATTTGGAACTAAGGCCCAGAGAGGGGCGTGTCTTACCCAAGATCTCAGAAAGCGGCGTTATGTGCAGACTATGACTCCAGGTGACTTGTCTGTCGACATCTGTAGGATGACGCCCTGAGATATTCCTACCTCTTGCCCCTCCTTCCCCCAGGCTGGCATAAATACTCAGGGACAGGCTAGTTTGGAGTGCTTTTTCTTCAGGGACGCTGCTCTGAGTGGTGGGCGGTGAGGCAGCCCCCCCTGGCCTATAGGAATGAGGGGAGGTGTGTATTAGGACCCCGATGAGGAGAGTGTGACTGGTCATCCCCATGTGATACATGTAGGGGGTCTTCTTGGAAGAGGCGGCCTCCAGCACACAAGACATCAGGAACCAGAGGTGGTGCTTTTGCGCAGGCCGGTGTGAGGGAGTGGGAGGGGGGGCAAGCTTGGCCCAGAGGAGGAGACCCAGGACGGCCTGGGCTAGGAGCGTGCTGGCAGGGGAGGGGCTGGCATGGGATGGGGTGGGTGGGGGAGAGGTAGGAGGAGTGGAAGTAGTCAGCTTGCCAGCTCTGCTACCAGTCCCCCAGAAGCCTGGGGACTTCTCCGAGGAATTAGGGAGCGTTTAACATCTCTGGCTAATTAGCTGCCGCCTGCTACCGAGGAAGGAGGAGAGGGGAGTTGGAGCCGGGCAGCTTTGAAAGGCAATGCTGCTCCTTGACAAAGCCGGCCTGGGGAGGTTTCAAAGACAACTTCTGAGCAGCCCGCACGTTTCATGTTCATCAGATCCTTGCTTCCCAGGCTCCAAAGACAAACAGTGGGATTTAAGGGTTTTCTTCCCTTTTTGGAGACATTTCATTCTGAGCTGTGAGCTTTCAGCTGGGGAGGAGGCCGAGCCGGCTCAGCTCCTGCCCCTCCAAATCCACAGCCTAAGCAGAGCCTGGCTTCATCTACTTTGCACACTAGAAGCTTCCCAGGGGCCCCCTGAAGCTCAACACCAACTCCCCCAGCAAGGCTAGTGGAGCAGGTGCTTGTGGGTCCTGAGGGGTACAGTCCAGGTACTGCTGGACTTTATGCTCAGTGAGGACAGGACCCAGATTCCTTGTTGGTCTTTATCTCCCCAGCACTTGAGTGAATGAATGAAAGAATGAATGAGTGTGCTGGTCCTTTTTTGCTCCCCAGTCCATTTCTTGCCTTTCTCGGTTGTGTGGCACAGGGAACTACATTTCCCAGGCTCCCTTACCTGTGGGCGGGTCCAGCCAATCAAAGGCAGTGGAAGAAGGTGAAGCATGGGAGGAGGGGAAAGGCCAGGATATTTCTTCCCTCTCTCTGTTTCCATCCAGGTCTCTGCAGAGTCTGTGTCTGCTCTTTGGCTCCTGCTGAGCAGTCTGCATAGCTCAGCTCTCTCTGGCAGGCCTGCCGCGGTTCCCACTTCTGTCTGGTGGCTTCAGCTCCTGGGCTCCTGGAACACGGCCTTCACCATCCAGACCCAAGAAGGTGGTAGCTGATCTCTGGGTTGTCTCCCCTCTTCTGTTACCTTGCAACCAAATCCCTGATTTAAATCCCTCCTGTTGAAAGACCTAGAGTGGTTTCTGTTTTCTCCGTGGGCTTTGTGAAATGAATGAATAAATGTGCTGCTTATTCTGTTCAGAAAGAAGGCTCTGTAAGACCAGCCAGGTTTGGTCAGCCTGGGGCCTGTTGGTCTACGGAGCTGGCAGCCTTGCTCTGGGCAGGACACCCCACTCTACTGCCAGGGCACATATCTTGGGCACACAGGTGCAGCTCTAAGCCCAGGAGATGCCTCCCTCCTATCCCCGCACTGTTCTTTCCCTCTGACCTTGGCTCTGCAGCGTGATGCCAAAGCATAAGCCTGTGGCATAAAAGGACAGCAAGGTGCAGAGGAAAAAGCCGCCTGCTGCCAGTGGGACCCTGTGCAGCCCTTTATAGTCTCTGACTTCTTGGAGGGTCACTGTGACGCTGCAGGGTAGACCGTCTTATCCCTGTCTTAGGTGGGTGGAGCCTGAGACTCTTAAGAGCTTCTGTGGCATCTCTCCTCTTTCACAGCCGCATGGTCACTTAGTTCTGTGCCTTCAGGGTCACTGTTGCCCTTCTTCTCACCCACCTGCCTGTCCTCACTGTTTCTGCTCCTCTTAAACACTCAGGGGGCTTCACCAGCCTCCTAGCTGGTCTGCCTGCCCCAAGCTCACCGTCTTCCATGCACCCTCCATACCCCTGCCAGGGCTGTTTTCTACAACACAACGTTAAACCCTGTTATATAGCTCCTTTTTGCTTAAGGAGTAAGGTTCAATCTCCTCAGTGTGGCAGCAAGGCCCTCTGAGATCTGATCCAGCCCCTCTCCAGCTGTGTCTCTGGGGTCACCGAGAACTCCTCTCATAGAGCTGGTGGTTCACGCCAGGGCCATGCTCTCAGCGCCAAGGACCCCCATCTTCCTGGGAAGCTCCTGCTCTTTCTTCAAGACTCAGCCGTGGTGTCCCCTTCTCCGGGACACTGTGCCCAGCTCCCCTGCTCCGGGTGGATGCCTTCTCCCAGGACCCGAATCTCCTTGTTCCCGTTGCGTTCGTCACGCTGAACTGCAACCGTCTATCCGCGCCCCTGTTTCCCCTCCTAGGCTGCAAGTTCCTCGAGGGTGGGAATATGTTTCCGTCACTCACTTATTTAAAAATGCTCACCGAGCATGAACTTACTGTGGCAGAATGCTGGGATACTTGGCTTGTATCTTGGAGTATGCGGTCGAGTGCGGGGTAATCGCTCACGCCAGTAGCGCTAGCAATAGAGGGTCACACCAATAGGTATGCAATTATAGGTTATGAAGGAAAAGCCAGGAGTGTGATAACTTCGGTGTTTGGCCCCAGTAGGTATTCTGTAAGGCGACTTTCCTTCCCCAGCCTCAGGCCCAGGCACCAGGATGTGCATTTATGGCTATATTTATAATGCTGCTCCCACAGCGGACATGTGTACTCACCCCTGGCCTGAGCTCTCTGTGGGAGGGACTCTAGCTCTTCAGCTCCTCCCTCCGAGGCCTCATAGCACGTAGTAGGGCATGTGACAAATGCAAGTTGAGTTAAAAATAGAGTTGCATCCCTGCGTGTGAGTCAAGATGGCTTTGGTATCTGGAGGAGCCGAAGCCACTGGGCAGTAGGGTCAGAGCTCTGGACACGATCGCCCTTCCTCTCTCTAACGATGGAAAACAGGACAAGGGGAGTCCTTTCCCCTCCGTTACTTCCTAGCTGTATGACCTTGGACAGGTCATATCAGCTTCTCGGAGACTCATTTCCCTCACCTGTAAAATGGACACGATAATGATACCTGTCATGACACAGAAAGTGTTAGAGTCACACCTGGCCCAGAGCGGGTGTTCCGCGAGTCCACGGCATCATTGTTAACTACGATTATTGTTATTACTGCCCTTTCTGCGGCCGGTTCCCAGTGAATCACTCGCTGTCTTCTGCATGCGTCTCGCCACCGATCCCGCACCCAGCCCAGCCCCCTCTGGGCTGGCACGCGACTGGAGTCCCATCTTTCCTCTTGCTAGCAAGCTGTGGGTAACTGGGGCTTAATTAAGCATGCTTGACTGGGGTGTGATTAGCGGCTGCTGTGAGTCAGCAGAGGCCCAGGCTGGGGGGTGGAGCGAGAATGGGGCAGGAAGCTTCTGGTGCCTGGGGCTGTATTTCCAGGCCCAATCAGCCCACATTATTCGTCATTCGACAAGTGAGGGGGACAGAGTGAACAAACCTTCTGTCTTTCTGATTCCTCTGGTTTCTCTCACCAGCCACCTGACCCGACCCTAGCTAGAGTTCTATGGTTGTTATTGCTCATTCATTCATTCATTCATTCAGCAAATACTGCTTGCTTCCTGTCTCCCAGGCATTGTCATAGGTGCCAGAGGTGATACAGTAAAGAGTGTGGACATAGGTCATTGCCCCCATGGGCCACGCAGACAGAAACAGAGATTAAAATATGATGTGGGAGGGGCGCCCGGGTGGCTCCGTTGGTTAAGCATCCGACTTCGGCTCAGGTCATGATCTTGTGATCTTGTGAGCCCGCATTGGGCTCTGTGCTGTCAGCTCAGAGCCGGCTTTGGATCCCCTGTCCCCCCTCTCTCTCTGCTCCTCCCCCACTTGTGCTCTCTCTCTCTCTCTCTCAAAAATAAACAAACATTAAAAAAGGTTAAATATATTGTGACGTCTGCCACCATGGGGTGGGGAGGCAGCACACAGGAAGCCCAGGAAGAGCTGGGGTCTCCGCGCTCTGCATGTCCTGTCCCGCACAGCCTCCCATTTGGCGGCATTACTTCCTTACCTGACTATCTTGCCCACCTACTATTGGCAACCTTAAGCCACGGCCTCTGTGACATTCTCGGTCCCTCCAGCTCACCGCACAGTGCTTGGAACATAGCAGGTGCTCAAAGAATTGGCCGGTTTGTTGGTTGAATGAACCCCAGCTTAGGAAGCAACTTAGGATGTGCGAGGCCCTCGAGCAGGGGTTGGTAAACTAGAGCCTGCGGGCCCCATGCCCCCTGCGGCCAGCCTTATACTGTAGAGCCCTCAAGCTAAGAACGGTGTGTACATTTTCAAAAGGGTGGGTTGTGAAAAATAAGAAATAATCAAGGGATAATATGTGGCAGAGACGTAGGTGGCCGCAAGGTCTAAAATATTTACTCTCTGGTGTTTTATAGAAAACGTTTGCTGACCCCTGGTCTAGAAGCACCTTGCTTTCCTTGTCTATGCAATGTGGAACCCGAGTTAGGTACCACAGACGCTCCCTCCTGGTGTGATTCTGCACCCCACGGTTGTCGCCCTGCCCTTGAGGGCCCGCGGTGCATGCATTCTGTATCTGTAGCGGCCCCCCGATGCCTGCACCCAGCAGCTGCTCGGGCAGTATGGGCCAACTGGTGTTATGGTGGCAGGAGTGGGAGCTCAGAGCCTGGCTGTGTGAGCTTAGTCAGTACTCTGAGTGTTTGACCCTCAGTTTCCTCACTTGAAAAATGGGCGTCATAACTTGGCACCGATTCGCTAGGGTTGCAATGAGAACGAAGGAGACACGTACACGAGGAGGAGCGTTGTGAAGTCTTCGGTGCTGTCCAAATGCTAGTAGCTACTGTCACTGTTGTTTCTGGACATGCCATGGGTCACTCAGCTTTGTTACCTAGCTCTGTTCGGTGTGTTTTAACTCATAGGATGGTTTCCCTAAGAAGGATGGTTGGGTTCTTGAAGGTCAAGGTGATTCTAAAGCTGCCCATCAGGAAGGTCCCAGATGAGTGGTCTCAGTGATGGGACATTTGTGGCCCTGGGGCACCCCCTGCCTGATCACTGCTTGCTCCTTTGGTTGCGAGGGCTGAGAAACACTGGCAAGGGATAGTTTATTAAGACTTGGGGAGGGTGGACCACCCCCCCCCAAGTCTTGATCCCTCACCATTCCCAGGGTGGGGATGGAGCCAGACCTGCACCGCAGACTCGGTCCTGCCCCCATAGTCACCTCTTTTCATTGAGACAGAGAACTGGGCTCTCCTGCGCAGGCTGCCTGCCCCCTGCCCGGCGAACCTTACTGCCACAGGATCTCGCTTCATCTCTTCATAACCTTGACCGACCTTTGTTTAGCATTTTTTTTTTTTCAGGGAGCTCTCCTAAGGATACCCATTTCGTCTTCCGTGAGAATCCTCTGTGGTAGGGGTTTTATTTACCCCCCCCCCTTATAAATGAAGATACTGAGGTTCAGGGAGATTAAGAGACTCGTCCATCGCGAGTGTCCCAGCCGGGATGAGACCCGGGTCGCTTACTCCCAGGGCCCTTTCCATCGCACCAAATTGCCTTTCTTCACCTGCCTCATTTGTCTCAACGAACCTTTCTTCTCCTGGTCCCTCTCCCACTCCTGTGCGGCTTTGTCCCAGCTAACCCACAGGCCTGGGAGAGGCCCCTTCTCCACCCCTGTGCTGGTATAGAGTCAGGCCCTCGCCTGCATTGGAAACCTACTGTGACAGAACGGTAGGGGGGCTCCGGAACCCCCCTCGCCTGGTCCTGAACCCCGGGTCCCGGGGGGTAGAGATGGCTAGGGAAGGCACACACTGGGGGTGCCAGGGAAGAGATGTCAGATTCATTTACCATGACGTGGAATGTTTATGCTGCTGTGGGGCTCTCGGTGTCACACTGCATTAAGTGGGCACTCAGTGCCCACTCCCTCCAGCCACAAGATCAGCTGCCTGCCCCTGTCTCCCTTCTTCCTGCTGGCTGGCGTAGTTGGTGTCATTCCTGACCCCTGGGGATACAGTCAGGCCCTCCTGAGTGCCCAGCCTTTGAGAGGTGCCACTTCCTAGGGACTGAGGGTTTGACTCACGGAAGGAAACTTTGACCCCTTAACACAGCATTGTGGTGTCCCCAGGGGGCCAGGTTCCTATTTCATGGTTTGGTGGGAGAGTTCAGGCTTTGAGGACCCATCAGGCCCTCTCTGTAAGCTCAGCTCAGAGGTGATGTCCAAAAGAAAGCCTGGATATAAGAGTAGGCTGCCATGGGGAAGAAACTCAGACCTTGCCTCCCGAAAGGAGAAGCCCCTGTCAGTCCTGTAGGGACACCTAGCAGCCCCGTGCCCATCAGTGTGGTTTCCCTTCTGCTTCGCTCAACTTCAGTTTTGTCTCTGCAACTCCCCCCGCATGAGGTTGAAGACGGCAGGGCTGGGCAGCAAAGGGAGAGAAGACAGGGCACATAACCACGCCCCTAAGGAAGAAGGTGGTTTGGGGGGGCACAAGGCTCTGTAGGGTACCCAGAATAAGGAGCGAAGGGTGGAGGAGTAGGGAGCATGAGCCTGGCACAAGCTGAGCACCAGAGTGCAGGGGCTGGCTGCATTCCAACCCCCGCTTCCCCCAAGACCTTCCTAACTCTCCCCTTGGGGTCTGGCCTGAGGCTCCCTCTCCAGGTCCACTACCCCAGACCTCATCATTGCTTATCCAGACTCTAGTCTGCTCTGCAGTCTTCACCGGCTACCCCTGGATCCACCAGGCTAATGCTGACCGTGTCTCCCTCCTACTTCGATCCTTTGGTAACTTCCCATTGCTAACAGGACCACATCTAACTTTTGAGCATGGCGCCTGTGGTCCACCCGTGGTTTAGCCGTGCTTTGCCGTGCAGCCTGCCTCTCCCTACTCCATGCTCTGAGGCTGTCGTCTGGCCACGGGAACCCGCACAGCCCCAGACACACCGCGCTCGCTCTCATCTTGAATGTTGGCACAGGCCGACGTTCTGCCGGGTTAGACCGTTACCCACCTCCATCATCCGGAGAGATGCTACTCACCCTTTGTGTCTCCTCTCAAAATCCACCTCCGTTGTAGATCAACTTGGCCTTGACTTCCACGGAGATGCCACCCAGCGAGGCATACATCTCCACTGTGACTACCATCTGCTTTTATTGTGGTTGTTCACTGATGTGTCTCCCTGACTCTTGACGGTGAGTAACTGAGGGTTGAGACAGTGTCTTAGTCACCTTGGGACCCTTGACAATCGCTCTGTGTTTGACCTACATTGCTGATATTTAATAAATGGAAAATGCACCAAAAAAATATTTGGAAAATGCTTGAATTAGTAAACGAATCAATGCCTCGAGGGGTCCTCCCTGTTCCCTATTCCTTTAGCAATGTCCCTCACGCCTCCCCATGGGACCGGGCGAGACAGGGCTCCGAGCCCAAAGTGTTCTGTCCAAATTTCTGGCATCCAAAGCTGAATCCAGCTTCAGAGCCCAGCACGCTAAGCCCATCCGAGGAGCTGCATGTATTGTGGCAAATGTCAGCCTCGGCCAGCTCCAAACTAGGTCAGGTCCTGCTGCCGGCCGCCAGGAGTCGGCCAGCCCTGACTGCCCAGTGGCTTGGCCACGTGGTTGCAGCTTCTGGGCAGAGAGAGCAGGCAGGGATGCTGCTGAACTAGGGTAGTAGCTGAGGAGGGGGGGCCCTGGACCTGGGGTGGAGGAGAGGACCTGACACTGAGGCCAAGGCAGACTGAAATGTTTCGCTTGCGCCTCAGCCATGATTTAATTAGGGAACTCGCCATTCATTCCTTCACTTACATATTCAACATTTACTGTACACCTGCCTTGTGCCAGGTACTGTACTAGGTGCTGGGGTAGGAGGAAGAGATCTTCGGCCAGAGAAGGGAGGCAGATAGAACCAACCACAGCAAGATGAGCTGGAGCGACACCAAGGTTCATACTGGAAACACTGGGCTGCCCAGGGGAGGGACGACTGAGAGGGTCTGTGGAGATCAGAGAGCCGCCATGTCCCGAGGGCCAGCTGCTTGCACGGCTGCAGGAGCCGGCCTTGACCCCACACCCGGCCCATGAGCCTGCACCCTTCCACCTCCGCCCTTCCACCTGGGTGGCCACCGCCCGACTTGAGCCCTCTTTCGCCTTTTACTGCTAAATAGGATGCCCACTGCGTGATTATGAGTATTCATCTTTGTAGGTTCCCTTCATCAATTCGAGGAAGTTCCTTCCTTTTCTCTAGTTTGCCGAGTTTTTATCAGGAATGGATGTTGGGTTTGTGTCAAATGCCTTTTCTGCATCTTTCGAGATGATCGTTATGGCTTTTCTTTGTAGTCTATCAACACGGTGAGTTACATCAATTGATTTTTGAATTTTAAACCAACTCTGTATTCCCGAGATGCGCTCCCCTTAGTTGTGATGTGGTCTCCTTTTATATATTGTTGGGATAAATACCCTAAAAGTTAGTTTGGAATATTCGTAATCTATCTATCAGCATGAAACATATTGGTCTGTAGTTTTCTTTTCCTCTTTTTCTTTTTTTAATGTTTATTTATTTTGAGAGAGGGAGAGATAGAGAGAAAGAGACAGAGCACTGGTAGGGGGAGGGGCAGAGAGAGATGGAGACACAGCATCCAAAGCAGGTTCCAGGCTCTGAGCTGTCAGCGCAAAACCCAAAGGGGGGTCGAACTCACAAACCATGAGATCATGACCTGAGCTGAAGTTGGATGCTTAACTGACTGAGCCACCCAGGTGCCCCGGTAGTTTTCTTATAGTGTCTTTGTCTGGTTTTGGTATCAGAGTAAAGTTGGCCGCCTAAGATGAGTTTTGAATGTTTCTCTCCTTTTAATTTTCTGGAAGAGTTTATATAGATTTGGTGATATTTATTTCTCCAATGTTTGGTAGAATCTACCAGGCAAGCCTACTGGGCCTGGAGTTTTCTTTGTGGGAAGGTTTTTAACTACAATTTCAATTTCTTTCATAAATACGGGGGCACTCAGTTTACTTCGTCTTGAATGAGCTGTGGTAGTTTGCCATTGCTCTATTATTAGTTCTTTGCACAGCCCTTTATATTATATGATATGTTCTTGTTTATTCCCTTGATTTTTATGTTGTTTATGCTTTTCCCCTACAAAACTGAGCTCCTGGAGGGTAGAGACTGATTTGTGATTTTACTTTTGTACTGGGTGGAGTATAAGCTCAGTTAATCATGGTGGAATGAGTGGAGGTTAATTTTAGTCTCTCTAAGAATATGGTAACATGGATATTCCCATCCTACACCTGTGAAAGCTGAGGCTTAAAGAGGTTAAGTAAATTGTCCAACAGCCACCGCATCACCTAACAAGTGGATCGAACATCTGACCTTGCTCCTGGATGGTTTCTCTCTGGGTAAGTATTCGCTTGGTAGCAAAGTGGGAGAGTAATGTCCATAGAGAAACTAGCCAGTAGGTCTCAAACTTCCGTGCGTGAGAGTCACTTGAAGACCGTACTAACCGGGCCAGGAATCTGTATCGTCGCCAGCTCCCCACGTGACTCTGGTGTGCGTCACCAAGAGGCCACACTTTGAGAAGCTCTGGCCCAGCCCGTGCAAATGTGGGGGAAGTGTAAGGTCTGCTCTGCTCAGAGAAGGAGGAGATGCTTGGTGCAGAACCCTAGAAGCACCGGAGGGGGTGGTTGTGAGTTCTGAGCGTCTGGGTTCCCTGTCTCCGAGGCTGGGGCATTTGTAGATGAGTACATACAAACCGCGAAGGCGCTAAATCAACTCTAGCAAGTCCTTGTGCAGGGCCGGTGGCTTAGGATCCAATTCCTTCCCACTCGTGTGTTTCTCAAGTGCCCAGAGATAGGACCAGTGCGATGTCTCTGCTTTTAATAAAGGAATACACTAGAGGGGTCTTCCAGGCTCTTCTTGGATGAGGTCCCAGAAACCTCACTACCCAACTAGCCCCATTGGTCGCTTCTTACCTGGCCCATGGGGAAGTGAGGACCAGGATGGGAAGGAGGACAGGGAAACAGAGGAGTCCTGGGCTACTTCCTAGGGAACGAACACCTAAGTGTCAGACGCCTCTCTCAGGGGCTCAGGAACAGCTTCCTCTTGGCGGATTCTGGGGGCGAGGGGGATGGGATGGATGAAAAGATTCTAGGCCCTAGGAATGTGCCACAGGATTTGCTCCTCCCTGGAAGGTCTCCTGGCTCACTGTCAACCTGTGCGAGTCAGGGAAGGAGTGGGGTACGTGTGGTGGGGATGAGAGAGGGTTGGGAGGGGTGCTTGGACAAGGGGGGTAGGGCCTGTCCTCCACTCTCATCCCCTAAGCCTTGCCATGACACATTCCAAAACCTCAGCTGAGTTCCCTGCCCCCTTGCCCTCTGGTGTCACATTGGATGAGGCTTCTGCTGCAGCAAGGCAGAAGTGGCAGGCAGAGGCAGTAAGGGCTGGTGCCCCATGGGGCAGGCAGGGAGGGAGGCAGGAGGGAGAACACAGCAGGAGGAAGGGCAGAGGGCAGGAGTCTGTACTAGGTGCCAAGGTGTTGTGTTATGGGGGGTGGGAGCAGGCACCTTCCTGGAGGCAATTTATATAACGCATGGCTTGGCTGTCAATTGGCCTGGAAGCTAATGGAGTCATTTGCATGCCATTACCAGATTGGCTGGGAGAAGCAGAAGGGCACTTGTCCCCTGGGGTGGTCTCTGCCATCCTGTGTCGGCACGGGACTGGACAGATGTCATCGCCTTCACATGGGAGAAGGCAGCACCTCCCTGGGTAGAGCAGCCATTTGTCTTTGTGGCCTAGTCTCAGTGACTGAGGTCAGAGGGAGGGCTCTTACACAATTCCCAAACAGCAGAGAGGGCAGGCCACTCGTGCTTGGCATTGGAGTGGCATCCAGGCAGCAGCCTGTTAGGAAGTGCTGGTGTGGTGTTTTATCTGGTTAGATATTTCTGCTCACTCTCTACTGCTCGGTAATAGATGAGCACGACCCTGCCAGCTTAAAACGACACGCAATTTTATCATCTCGTGGTTTCTGTGAGTCTGGGGTTCAAACCACCCTAGCTTGGTCCTTTGCTCAGGGTCTCACAGAGCTGAAATCTAGCTGTTGGCCAGTCTGTGGTCCTTTCTGGAGCGCAGGATCCTCTTCCAAGCTCATATGTCAGAATTCAGTTCCTTGTGGTCGTAAGACTGAAGTCCCATTCTCTTGCTGACTGTCATCCAAAGGACTCTCTGACTTCCAGAAGCTGCTCATAGTTTCTTGACCTGTAGCAATCCCACGGGCTCGCTCACTCACTTCACAGTGGCTTCTTACTTCCATAAGGTCTCTAAGAGATCTCTCTCTCCCTGGAAAGGGCCACTCCCTCTATTAGTTGCGTTCACCTGATTAAGTCTGGCCCACCCAGGATAATCTTCCTTTTAATTAACTCAAAATCAACTTATTTGAAACCTCAGTTATCTCATGATAATCATGATACACACGAGGAGGCAGGGATCTTGGGGCCACCTTAGAATTCTGCCTGTTACAATATTTAACGGGGGGGGGTGCTGAGAGAGGGAGAGAGGGAGGTATTTAGATGTTTATAGATGAGAAGGAATGATGAATATAGAACAAAGGAGTCATAAAGAGCACACCTGCAATTCTGTTCTGCCGTGCTCTGCCCTCCCCTTCCTTGCTTATAATGAAAACAGTTGATAATTCAGAACTTTCATTATAAACAGTGGCTGTTGCATGGATAGGAACCAAAAAGAGTATTTGCTGTATGTGCTCATTTCTTACGCGGAATTTGTGGGAACCAGCTCAACCAATGACTATTGCTATTAGCCATCTGCTGGGACGTGCGGATAGCTTATAGAATCCGAGAATCATAGGCTGCTGGAGCCAGAGGGGGACTTTGGGAATCTTGTCATCCCACCCAGTCTGGAACCGAGGCCCAGAGAGGGGATGTGAGTTGTGCACGGTCACACAGCTCGTTGCCAGGAACCAGTTGGTGCCTGTTCTTTTAGCAAGCAGGTCCTGTGTGAGGATTGGAGAGGGCAGATGGGTCCTCGGTCACCTCGTGCACTTTCCACTACACGAGTTCGCCTCATTACATAGTCCCTGCCCTTCTAACATGCCTGGCTTCATAGAATTCTTAATGTGTAAAATATTCAATAGCGGTTGTCTTCCTTGTCCTGGTTGGCCATGGGGAGCAGGCAGAGGGGGCTTCAGCCTGAGCACAGATGGGGTGGCAGCCTGCAGAATGGCAGTGTGTGTGTGTGTGTGTGTGTGTCTCCAACTGAGATTAAACCCTGAAAGCGGGACTCAACCTTGCCTCCCTCTCCCCCATGCAATCACATCCTGCCTGCGACTATGTCATCTCCATCCCTCCAGCCTTTATCAGCGTCACAGGTGCTGAGTCACAGGACACAGGTTACCGGGGAAGGTGATTAATGATGGCAGCTGTGGTCCTTCCTACTCTCCCAGCCTCCCTGACCTTGTCCTTCCCCTCTTCTTTCTAGTTTCTCTTACCCCCACCATCCTCTAAGAAAAGAGATAAACATTCAAGATATGAGAGGGGAAGGGAGGGAAATTGGGCCCTTCTGGGGTAAACGCTCCAGGTCAGGCACCATGCCAGGCTCTTTCACTTGTTCTCGTTGCACAATGTACGTGAGGAGGGGCTGCAGGGTGTCCTGGGATGCAGGGGAGGGCTGTGTTCTTCCCACGTCGCCACAGAAGACAGTGCCAGGCTGATTTCCTGCAGACACATTTGCCACCCTTTGGCACATATGTTGCTCATGTGGGCTCTGATGTGCATTGCTGTCCATGTGCCAGGCTCCAGAGGACAAGCCCACATAACCCCGGAGCCTTCAATGTCAAAGCTGTCAGGGACCTTAGCAATCACTCACTTTCCTGAAAGGGTGCGATGGAGGCCCAGAGGAAAAATGACTTGCTCAAGGTCATACAAAGCTGGCCTTTCCTGATTCCCATTCCACAGTTTGTTCTTGCATCCAGCTTTTATTTCTCCTGCTGTACTTTTAGTCTTCTCTGGAAGCAGGGACAGAGTCACTGAGAGGTTCAGTAGGGTGAAGGGTGAGGAAGGGTAAAGGTCTCTAGTGAAGGATATTTAAGGCATGAGGATGGCCTCCTCCAACACCCAGCTCTGAGCAGCTTCACCCAGCTCCCTCTTTGAGTGATGGGTCCTGTCATCATAGTGATTGGAATGGACGGCCTGCCTACTGGCAGGGCCTGGGATGTGACCGAGGCTCTTACACTGAGGCAACTTTCATGCAATGTTCTCTGTCCTTAGTTCTTGCCATTGTGCCCGTGAGTGTGTGTATGCGATGGGGGGTGGGGGAGGAGAGGGCTGCAGAGTGTAAAGGGAGGGCTATAGTCTGAATACACATACAGAACCCCAAACCCAATTTCTGATTTGTGGAATATGACAGTGGGTCTTCTCCCGTTATGTTTTTGGGAATCCTGAGGAGTTATGGAAGTGGCTGACAGAGTACAACTCAGGGGGGCCCTGGGGTGCTTTTCTTGCTTCCGTTGGCTTCCTCTGGGTCAGGCTGGGAGGGTCCGAGAGAGGGCTGGACCCAGCTCCCGTCTTTCTGCCCTCTACAATCTGGTTCTTCGGCGAATTTGGCTGAGGGAGAAATTTGATCAGAGGAGACAGGACTGGGAACTCAGGTCTGGCAGATCTGAGAACATGAACTGAACTCCAAGGGCCCCATTTTCTTGAGAAGTGTTTGCTTGGGTAGTTGAGTCAAGTCTTATTTTCCCCCTTTGGAGAAGCCAGACCTCTCTGTGAATTCAGCACCTTGGACAGGATTCATGAGGGGGCTTATGAAGGCAGGAATGTCCTTCATACCTTTTGGTGCCCCTACTAGGCCCGTGGGCCTGGCAGTCATGGGTGCCAGACACCCACAGCTCCCAGTAGATCCTGATCTGGGTCCCCAGGCTACTTACTGGGTGGACTGGGCTTTCATGACTGGACCCTCAGAAACTTGACTGCCTAGGAGTCATGGAGTTGGGGCTATTCCTTTGGGTGGGGTTGGAGTGAGGGGGTTCATGGACATGGCTGCTAGGGTGGTAGTTGGTAGAACTGGATTTGGGGAGGTTAGAGTGCAAGCACTGGTAAATTTTGCCTCTTTGCCTTCTCATCTGTAAACTCAAGGATAGGAACCAAGTAGGTCTTGTTCATTGCTGTGGCCCCAACACCCCACAGAGTGCCTGGCACATGGTATACACTCTTCAATGATTAGTTTCTGAATGTATTTTAAGGAACGAGGCCATAGAAAGTGAAGTCTGGATTGGGAGCTCGAGAGGAACAAAGACAGGACCTTGGGTGGGCTTCTGTCAGGGGACATCTTCCCTGTCCTGATTCATTTTCTCCTGCTCTCATCAGGAAACTCCTTCCTCAGCCTCACGGTCTCCCCAGTGTACCCCACTTCCCTCCACCATGAATGCCTCTTTGCTTTTGATATTTGCCCACTTCTGACCTATCTGTCAGGGCCCCTCACAACACCATGAGCCCTTCCCTCTGGAGCCTTCCCTCACACTGCAGAGAGCTCTCCCACTCCTGAACTCCCAAGGCTCTGACTCTCTGGATCCCTAACACTAAGAAGGATTTTGTATTCTGCATATGTGTGACTTTGTTCTGTGTTGGGATTCTATACTTTAAACAGTTTTTTCTTTAATTTAATGATATACTTTATAGAACCCAATATTATCATTTCAACATGTGTTCAATATTACAAAATTGTGAGATGTTTTACATTCTTCTTTTCAAATCCCATGGTGTGTTTTATACCTCGAGCCCATCTCATTTCATGCTGGTTGCATCTCCAATGCTCAGTGGTCCCAGGTAGGGTGGACAGCATATTTAAACAACTTTTGGTGCTGGAAACAGGCCACCGGAGTGCATGTGGCCTGAAGCACCACCCAAGCGTCTTCACTGGGGGCCAACAAGCTAGAAAGCCCCCTGCAAGCCAGAATCTTGGGTTCTTGCTCCATCCTTCCTGTTCTCCACTCTGTAGCTGTCAGCAGAGGCTGGTCGTCTGTGCTGCTGTCACCTGCTCCTGTAAACGTGGGGGGTCGTTTCTGCTTCCTCTCTGCAGCACCCGAAGGCTGTGACTTGTTACCTCAGGTTTCCCACAAATAGAAGGTGCTACATTCCCTTCCGCATAAAAGACTTCAGCCTATATGGCCCTACATTCTACTTTGTATCACCTCTTCCTCCTCCCGCACCCCATCCCCCACAAGCTGTCCTAGAATATTGAGCAGCTCTCATTCTAATGGACTTGCCCCCTTACCGCTGGCATAGGTGCCTTGAGGGATACTGAGCTCACCATTACTGGAGGTGACCAAGACTATACACTCTCCCCCAGGGCTGATGCGAAGGGGAGTTCTGCATGAGTGAGAAGTCAGGCAGGAGAACTTCAGGGAGCCACTTCGCACTTTGAGCGTCCACAGTTCTATCAAATATCCGGCACAAGTGTCCTAGAGGACTGGGTAATGGGAGAACAGAGGGGCCTGTGATAGCATGGTGTGGAGGTGAGAGTGAAGGGTGAGGAGTAGGGTTGCCCCCACAACACTTGCTGATGCCCAGGCTGCTGTCCGGGCCCCCCAGTGCTGACCTCGCACACTGCCTGCACGGTAGGCACCCCCGCCACCTGCCACTCTTGAGCCTTCTCCTCTGTAGGTTAAGGATCCCTGCTCCTTCCCAGCTCTCCGCATCAGGGAGGCAGCGGAGCTGGGGCTAGAGCACGGTTCTGGAGCCAGGTCTCCTGAGTTTGAGTCCTGACTGCACGAGGCGCCTTGGGGTTGACATTGGGCAAGTTAATTAAGCTCTCTCTCTGCTTCAGTTTCCTCATCCCCGCAAGTGGGCTGGAAACTGCGCCTGCCTCACAGGGGCATCATGAGGATGCGAGGAGTTAGCAGGGTGCTGGGGATACGGCGTTAGAGAACCATTTGTAACATTAACTACATGACATGGCTGCCTCCACCCCTCCCTCTTATTGTCCTCCTATGGAGGTGACTTAGTGTCAGTGAGTGACCCTTCATGATGGGAGACCCAGGACGGAGCCCAGAATGTCAGGAGCATGAGACCTTGACCTCTCTCCACTGGCCAC
The DNA here is from genome assembly GCA_030068075.1 of Paguma larvata. Classification (NCBI taxonomy): domain Eukaryota; kingdom Metazoa; phylum Chordata; class Mammalia; order Carnivora; family Viverridae; genus Paguma; species Paguma larvata. The sequence goes on from CM057831.1 coordinate 12,030,403, forward strand.
TATTCTGTTGGTGCAGCTCCGCCCAAGGTGCTTACATGTAGATGGCTCAGCGGCCTCGTCATGTTCTGATCTCATCTCAAGCTGGTTTTCAGCTATACCCTGAGTCTGTTTTCCACATACTGCTGAAAAGTGGCTTCTACCCCACCTTGTACTCACGCAGCCAGACTTTGCCTCTAAAAACAGAAATGCCCCTTTCCCCTCTATCTCCTACTGCCCCAGACTTTCCGGGTCCTTTTGGGGTCTGAGTCCTCACGCTGGACATATGTGTGATGTCTCTCTGCTCAGGAGCACCCAATGCCACTGTGCTTGCCATGGTCTCCTATAGGGAGAGGCCTTGGGGGAATGGGGCGACACCGAGAAAACAGACCTGGCTCTTGCGCCTTCCCTTTGGCCTTGGTAGTCTGACTCTTTCCTTTGCCTTTGACCTGAGTCTTTGCTGGAAGACTGAATGTTCTTGCGAGTATGCCTGGAGCCCTCAAAGTCTTTATGGCAGGTGCTTACCCTCGTCTGCTTGTCTGCCCTCCCTCTTCCCAGCTGCTGGGACTTATCTCTGGGCCTGATGCCAGTCTGAGCTTCCTCTTTGCTTCTGGATGGTTCTTGTCTCTGCCGTTAAAAAAGGAGGTCCCCGAGGGCAGCAGGCGTGTCGCCTTCCCTTTTCTCACTACCGCTGTTGGTGCACGGCACCCGGGAGCAGCTTTGTCCCCTCTGCTGAACAGATTCTAGTTATTAGCCAGTGTTTCAGAACTGTGGGCGCTCCCTTCCTTGGACCCATGAAGGGTTCCCCTACACAGGACCCTCAATTGGAGCGGCGCCACCAGAGAGAGGCAGATACAAGCAGGGAGATGCAGGAGAAGACAGAGAAAGACCTAGAAATGTGCAGGGCTTCACACCCGACGCTCAAACCAAAGGATGGAGCCCGAGACAGACAGGGCCTGAGGGAGAGGTCAGGACTGGAGGCATGGACTAGTGTTCTTCCTTTCCGGATCCACAGAGCCAGAGCTGGGAGGGACCTCAGGGACCTCCTCGTCCCATCCCCTCGCTTTGTAGGTGAAGACACTGAGGCGTGGCGGGGAGGTGAGTCCAGTCCACGCAGCTAGATTTTCCCATTGTGTCGTCCAGAGCAAGCTCATACATGGACAGAGCCCACGATCGCCTCCCACTATCTTCCCTACAGGCTTTCCAAGAGGCCGTCGCGCTGGGGGCTAGCAGCCCAGGGCATTTCGCTGCAGAGGAAGGCAGCAGAGGGGGCACTTCTTAACCCACAGAAACCACAGGAGCGTGCCCACCCCGCAGTCCAGGAGCCCGGCTGAGGGTGGTTGCTGCTCAGGGCTCTTGGGGGAATATGTGGTGTGAACTCACGGCCTAGAGGGACTGATGGTTTCCGGTCCAAATTAAGAACGGGGTTTCCTTCTGGGTCTGAATGCTAGCCGTGCAATGGTGGCCCAGTCACTAAACTGCTCTGAGCCTCAGTTTTCCCACCTAATAGGCAGGGATAATAATTCTCTCCTCTTGGGAAGAGTGCTTGGGGTTTCTATGTCACTGCGGAAAAGGGGGAAGGTATTACTACCCCCACCTCCTCCTCTCTCCTCCTCATTCCTTTTTGTTGCACTGCCCATCTCTCGTTCAGCTCTGAACACTTCCTTGGCTTGGAGCATGGCCGCTGCTCCCACCTCTTGGAAGAGGCCGCCGTTCCTTTGGCTGTTTGTGGAGAGATGCCTGTCTTCTTGCTCCTTTCTTTCTTTCTACCCTCTGCTCAGTCCTAACCAGCCTTCCTCTTGATTTTCCACAGCAGTGGCTTTTGGTGGGGGGACACTGAGCCCTCCGCAGAGAGCCTCCCCAGACCAAGCGAGGGCAGTGGCCATGCCCGCCACCGTCCAGCAGGCCAGCCTGGGCACGGAGGCCGCTCGGCTCTTCTCTCGCCGTTCCCGGGGGCGGGCATCGCCGTGTCTCTCAGACTGAGCGGCGGCGGCGACAGCAGCAGCGGAGAGAGAGCCGACCACCCGCTCCCCCGCCAACTCAGCCCAGCCATCTGCAGAGCTAGGTGTGTGACTGAGCCCTCCGCAGGCTGCGGTGCCCGAGGCTGTCAGACGGCAGATTCTCACCCCGCCTTCTGAGGTGTTGAGGAAACACGAGACGCACCACCAGCCCACACCGTGGCGACGAACGTGGCTCTGCCATATGCCAGCCTGGGGGTGCTCCAGTCTGTACACCCTGGGCGTGGTACCCACCTTCCAGGTGGGAAGACGTGATGCCCGCAGGGGAGCCAGAGACGGCGGGGGGTGGGGGGCGGTGTGGACAACTGGGTGTTTCCTCCTGCCCCCGGCTCCGGGAGCCCAGGCTCAGCTTGGCCGTGCCAGGGAAGGCAGCGGGGTACCTCCCATGCCCGGCGGGGGACACATCCAGATGCTGAACATCTGCAGGGCCAACTGGCCACGGAGCACATTTGTCCAGGGCATGCTGGTAAGGAGAGGCTGACTTGGCATGATTGTGGCCTGGTGGGGGGTGCAGCAGGGGGATGGAAGGAATGAGTACCTCCTCGAGCGAGGCACCCAGCTGGCCGGGCCTGAATCCGCCTTGCTGGGGAGTCAAGCGTTCTGGGACAGGCAGAACGAAGCATCTTCCTAGGACAGCACGTCTGCCAGCCGAACGCTGTTCGGAGGCAAGCTGACACGGATTTACGCTCCTATACGAATTCAGTAAACGCTACAGCCCCCGCGCGCCTGCGCGCAGGCTGGCAGATGGCCGCGAAGCCCCACGGCCTGTCTGCGACACCTAGGGCTCAGCTGGGGCGAATATGGGTTCTGGAGACCCCGATGGAAGGGGCGCTTGAAGGACCCAGGACGCAGCGGGGAGGGGGCGGTCGGTTCCTGCCTTCGGGTGTCCCATGAGTGCCTCCACAGGGGCGCGTGTCTGGCTGGGCCACCGGTGCTCTTGCCCTCCCCCTCGCTTCAGTGCCGGGGTTTGTGACGTGAGGGCGGGGGACGGCGTGGCCTCTAGGCACTACTTGGATAAGTGTTCTGGGTCCCTGAGTTCCCTACCCGCTTCTTTGTCCTCTCTGCACCCACAGAGCCCTCTCTGCTCCTGGTCGGGCAAGATAATGATGTCCAAGCCATGTTGGGAAGCCCATCCTCTGGGTTTCTCTTCTAGAAGGGGACACCGAGTATGGTCCCTCTTTTGAGGCCCAGCTCTGCCCCAGCCAGGAGTCCTCTGCTCTGGGATGGAGGCTGTGGCCAGGGCCCCCACAGCATTCATCACTGCACTTGGCCTGCTGCCGCCCCAGCGTTGTCATTTTACACATAGAGCCACCGAGGCCAGAGAAGGACGGTCACTTGCCGGAGTCCCTAAAGGTGTCGGAGCATGATAAAAATGGCTTAGAACGCAGGCCTCCTGAGTCTCAGCGTAGTCCATGTGCCCTGTCCCAGGCTGCCTACTACAGTCCCCACCCTGGAAGGGACACAGGAAGCTCTCAGTGCAGCTCTGCTTTCTACCAGAACAGGGAAGTGGGGGACAGTAGAGGCGACAACAGTCGGTTCTCCGATTTCAGTGGGCAGGATGGGCTGTCTGTGTCCTGCTCTATCCAGCTTCCCAGTGCTCACCACCCTCTAACCCTGGCCAGCACCTCCCCCTTTCACTGGGTCCCCCAGCCCCCCAGCATCCAAAGTTGGCCATTACAGGCAGGCCTGCAGGGAAAGGAAAGAGCATGGACGGTAACGGCAGGGTTTCTGGCACAGCGACGAGCAGGCGTGGAGGCAGTGCTTTGGGGAAGGGGCCTGACTCCCCGATGCTTCTGGAGCACCCTGGGTTTGGGACAGCATGACCTCAGGCCCCAGCATGCTCCGGGAAGCTGCTCTCCCCGTGCCTGGCCCGGGCTCCCCTCTGCCAGCCTGAGGGCCAATAACTTCCGACGTCACAGCTGCTGCCCCTCCGGTGGCCCTCGTCCGCCACAACTGATTGCAGTGTGTGCCATTCCATTTTTAACAGCCCTGCCCGGCCCGGGCTGCCCGCACCGATCCAGAGGCGGGCCCACTGTTGATTGCGGCGCTAAAAATACCGGCATGGCTTCTGATGAGAGCAGGGGGCTTGGCTCCCCCTTCACCCAGAACCTTGGCTCTTGGCTGCCTTCTTGCAGAGGACTTTGTGCAGCGGCGGCGGGGGGGAGGGGGCGGCGGGGACCCTGGAGCCTGGGGGCAGAGAGACCCTGTTACTCCCATGCCCTTTGCAAGCATCCAGACAAGAAGCAAAATGGCTTTCCAGATACTTGGGCGCCAGATGGCATCGGGGGGCTTTCAGAAGTTTTGAGTGGTAGGTATTTTGCGCTGTGTAGACAGAGTCTTAAGCTGTTTTGTGATTCTAGGTGTGTGATTTACTGCATCTATGCTGGGGAGGAAAGCTGGAAGGTTCTCAGTCTTCCGTCCCTTTCTTCTTTCTTCTTTGCTTCCTACTTCCGGTCAGTGGCCAAGTCCTGTGGGTTCCTCCTGTGTAATCCTTCCCATTTTCCCCACTCAAGCTCCTTTCCATCACCACCCTCTCTGTCAGGTTCAGGGCCCTGCCTGGAGCGTTCTCACAGCCTCTAGGAGTCCCCCTCTCCCCCCCTGCACTGGGCCATGCCACGCACCGCCGCCAGTATACCTTCCTCAGCGCATCCCTCATCAACCACTTCTCCACTGGGAAAGCCAACTTCTTGGCCCAGCAAGTAAGAGCCTCCGTGATCTAACCTCGACGGGTCACTCCAGTCTTGTGTCCCTCCAAGGCACCCTCAGGATGCGTCACACGGGGCTATCCTCTGTTCTTAGCACGAGTCCCAAGGCTATCTTGCCTGTGTTTCCCTAAGGAGGTGGTGGTCAGGCTGTGGGAGGCTGAAACCAAACCATTTCAGGGAAATTGCAGATTTAACATAATCAGAGAGTTTATCGGCCCCTTTGCTGAGAAGTAGACTTTGGAACAGAACAGTAGAGCCCATTCGGGGAGCCTGGTCAGTTAGAACATGACGAAGTAGCCTACTGGTGTCTTCATCCTTTCCTCTTTTTCTTTCCTTTTCTTTCCTTTTCTTTTCTTTTCTTTTCTTTTCTTTTCTTTCCCTTTGCTTTCTTTTCTTTTCTTTTCCTTTGCTTTCTTTTTTTAATGTTTATTCTTGAGAGAGAGAGAGAGAGAGAGAGAGACAGTCTGAGCAGGGGAGGGGCAGAGAGAGAGGAGACACAGAATCAGAAGCAGGCTGCAGGCTCTGAGCTGTCAGCACAGAGCTGGATGCGGGGCTCAAACTCAGGAACCATGAGATCATGACCTGAGCCCAAGTCGGACGCTCAACCAACTGAGCTCCCCCCAGGCGCCCCTCTTCTTGCCTTCTAACCTAAGTGAGTGACCTCCCTGGAAACAAGGCTGTCCTTCCTGAGGGCCCTCTGGACCTTGCCAATGTATTTAAGGTTCTTGGTCATAGAGTACATTGTCATTTCACTCCTGGACCCCTGTCTGAAGGGCTGGCACCCAGGATTAACAAAGCATTCACAGAAAGACAAAATGAGACCAAGTCTTACCAGATGGGGCCCCCCTGGCCTGGTCTAGGGGCAGTTGCCCATCTGGCCCAGGCAAGCTGTTTGGGAAACCACTGAACGCTATCAAGCTGTGTAAAAACTCCACTCCCCAGCCTTCCCCTCCCCCCAGCACCTGCCACCATAGGCTCCCTAATGCCAACGCTGCTAAGTGAACCTCCCTCGTTGACAGATGGGAAACTGAGGTCCAACAAGGGGAAGGGGATCTTCTGAGTTAATGACAGAATCAGAACTACAGCTCAGGCCTCCTGGATTCCTAGCGTTTTCCCACCAAAGTCTGCTGCCTCCTTCATTCCCTTATCCAGAATGTCCTTCTTTTGTGTGGGAATTCTGCACGTCTTGCTCATGAGCGACTAAGGGCCCCTTCCTATGTGTCATTGAATGAGTGTCTTCTATGTAAGCCCCCCAAGGACAGGGGACTGGATTGGTTTCAAGTGTGTGCCCAGTTCCGGACCTGGTATATAGAAAGGGCTCAATGAGGGGCACCTGGGTGACTCAGTTGGTTGGGTGGCCGACTTCGGCTCAGGTCATGATCTCACGGTCTGTGAGTTCGAGCCCCGCGTCGGGCTCTGTGCTGACAGCTCAGAGCCTGGAGCCTGCTTCGGATTCTGTGTCTCCCTCTCTCTCTGCCCTTCCCTGCTCATACTCTGTCTCTATGTCTCTCAGAAATAAATAAAACATTAAAAAAATTAAAAAAAAGAGAAAGGGCTCAATGAATGCTTGTTGGAGGAGCTGATGAATAATTCAGAAGTCCATTCTACTGAACTTGCATTTGACGGTGGATGTGGTTACTGTTGTTGAAATCGACATTGCTTAAAACCAAATGATGCACTCTCTCAGGGCAACAGGAACCCAGGAACGAGTGAATTAGCTGTCCATCCAGCTCTTGTCCTTCCCCTCTCCTTCCTACTTGCTGTTAGCATCACTGCCCAGGCTAGAGCCAAGAGCAGCCTACAAAGCCCCCACCCCCCCTTCCGTAAGTGTACCATCTTTCCTGTCACCTCTGCCCAGAGGGATTAAGAGAGAAATCATCTACCTTAGTGTCAGACTTTCAGTCCTTATTGCTGCTGGGCACCAGCTACAAGGAGCGTAAGGAGGAACGGAGGTAACGAGCCAGGAGAAAACAACAGCGTATAAGTTGAGTAAGTGTCCAGTGGATTCCCTGGACTTAACAAGTGTGCGGTGAATGTGACAGTCTTGCCCAAAGGCTCTTGCTGGTAGTGTTGCAACAGGGACACGGCCCCTCTGTCTCCTCCTCCGCCTTCAGCTCTTAGGCAGGATGGTCTGACTGCCTAGAAAGAAACCACTCAAGCTTGCTTCCAGAATGGAGGATTTATCATGAAGATGAAGGGGTGCCTCACGGGACCCCCCCAGAAGAACATTGGGCCTCAGGAGAGACGAAAGTCACCCAGAACCCTGAGAACTGTCCTTCCCACCTGTTTCCCCCACTTTGATGCCACGCGGGGTCGCATCCCTGCTGCTCTGTGAGCTCCATTTTCCTGCCTTACTCGGCAGATCAGCTTTCTTCGCTTGCTCATCAACACAGGGTCCTAAAATAGCTGCTCCACCTCCCCCAGCCTGCCCGGACTGCCTGACCTCCAGCTCCCGGCAGGCCCCACCTGACTCCCAGGCTCTGGACACCTTGCTGCCAAAAATCTTAAGAGAGAGGATCTGATTGGCTGTTGGTCAGCCAATGACTTGTCTCCTGCCAGGTCAGGTGTTCACTTTTGCTCCAATTGCATGAGGAGCATGCAGGGATGGGTGGGTGGTACTGGATGCTGCCTTCCCAGGGTTGTGAGTGTGCAGGGTTGTTTAGAAGGGATAGCCGGGCAAGGCAGCCTTCACCTCTACAGTTTGACTTGTGCCCCGAGGCCAGCCATTCTCCAGTAGAAGGCAGTTTCCTTTCCGGACCCATGACGATTGTTAAGGGTGTGCCCAGACATTTTCTGTAAGCCCTGCAGGAAGGAAGGAGCCCACCTTCCCCTCCGCTGTATGCAGCACCCCAGTCTCTCCTTCCTGCCTGTGCTCAGGCTGGAGTATAGGCAGTCCCCACCACACCCTGCAGGTCTCTCCTTCCTCCAACTCAGCTGCTGCCCCAAAGCATCTAGTCCCCTTGATTCAGAGTAGCCCAAGCCCTTGCAGGATGAGGGCAGGAGTCAGGGACTCTGGCTGGGGTGACGGAGACTCTCTGGTGTTGCTGCAGCACCTACGAACCTGTAGGTTGTCTCCTGGGTCTGTTCTGAGCACGCTCTGCCCGTCTGAGGGTTTAATTCTTTGCGGTGGCTTCAAATAGACCCACAGAGTCTTTAAAAGGTGGAGCGTAACTCTCCTTCCTTGAGCGACCATTTGTTCCTGGTAAATAGAATAAGAGCAGTGCTAAAATGTGAGTCCTAAGACTTGGTCAGAAACGTGTTGTGACTTTCTCCTGGGTCTCCGGGGGCAGCTTCCATGCCCTGAAGCAGCGTAGGAAGCCCGTGGGGAGAGGAACTAAGACCTCCTGCCCATGGCACATAGGGAGCCACCTTGCGAGTGGATCTTCCAGCCCCAGTCAAGCCTTCAGGTGCCCTTACCCCTTGACTGTAGCCGCACATGGCCACTGGAGTCAGAGCCACCCCACTAAGCCTCTCTCAAATTCCTAATACACACGAACTGTGACGTAATATTTCTGTGTTTAAACCACTGAGTTTGGGGATTACTTGTTACACAGCAATGGATAACTAATACACCCCTGTATTTGTCTTCCTCGGGTATTTGTCATTTTGCAGGAAGGACTTTAATTCATGTTCCCCTTTCTGCTATGGGAAGAACCAATGCGCAAGGTCACTCTTGGGTCCCCCCACCATTCATCTGCTGAATAGGGGCCTCCCACCTGGGAGGCTGGGAGGGGGACCTCGTGTCACCACCTTGCCTCCAGTGGGTGTTACCTTCCTCCTCTCTACTCCTGGGAGCCTGTCTCCCAAACTTCTTTGGGGGAAAAAATCTTTGCCTCAAATCCAATACCAGCTTTGGCCTCACCCCTGTCTCCCAGGCTTTTGCATTGTCTGATGACCCTCCGCTGTGTCCACCCAAACCCTGTCCTTCAGTTGGAAGAAATGGGCCTTAGCTCTTGAAGCCTCCATAAAGTCTTCAAAGTTTCTTGGGCCGCTAGGTCACACAGGGGACCCAGAGGGTCCCGGAAGATAGGGACCTGCATGGCAAAGCAGAAGTTCAGTTGGCGGGGGGTGGGGGCGGCGGGAGGAGTAATTCAGGCTTAGGCTTAAAGTCAGGAGGTTTTCATTCTGGTTCTTCATACTCATCAAGTCTCGTGGGATTTGCACAACCTTCTTTGCCCTTTTAGGGCGCTGTCATCTCATCTGTAAAATGGGGCTAAAAGAATTTTTCCTGCGTACTTAAGTGATTGTTATAAGGAAGAAAAGAGATCATAAATGCGGAAGTCTTTCGTAAACAATAAAAGTGAAGACCAAAATGTGAGGATTAAAGACAAACTCTGATAGAACGTGAGGTTTACCCATCAGACGAGCCAGCCCTTTTTGCATACTTACCTTATTGAATCCTGAGGTTGGTATTCCCGTCCCCGTTTTGGGATCAGCGAAGCGAGGCTCAGCAAGTGGGCCCCGCTCGCCGGAAATCTCGTCCACTGTCTGTGCCGCCGCCGCTCCTCACCTGGGCCCCGACGCGACTACGCACCGAAGCATCCAGAGAGCTGGCGAGATCCACCCATAGCCCCTGAGTTCCTCTCGCCGCCTCGTTCACCTGTCTGCTCAGCTGCCCCTCGAAGCCTCTGGCGGCCCAGAAGGTCAAGATCCTGACCGCTTCCTCTAGGACATGACCCAGCCCTATATGCTTGCTCTTGGGTGTACACCAGGGGGTGGGGGCAGGGGGGCCTGGGAGCAAACAGACTCGGATCCTCTCAAGAACAATGAACTGCTCCTCGCGTGAAGGAGAAAAGGTTACAGAACCACAGAGGGAGGTTTGATCAGTGAGAAGTTAAAAGCTAGGTTTGCTGTAGATAAACTCTGGGTGACGACCCCGGAGGGAGGTTCGCAGCCATTAGCACTTGTGGCCCTGTGAAGCCTCTGGACCATTAGGCTGAGAGCCCCTCCCTCCCCCCCCCCCCCACCAGCCCTGGGTTTCTTGTTTGGGGACAGGGGGATGACTTCAGTGAGCCAGGCCACGCAGTCCAGCGTCAAGAGGCCACACTGCCTCAGTCCCGCCCCTAAAGGATCCCTCCCCGATTTACAGTCTGCTCCTGTGTCCATCCTCTCTCCCCTGGGTGGGCCTGATTTCTCCATGCACAAGACAGGATTTCTGACAATTTCTTCCAGGCGCTCTTTGCTCACGACCGCAGCGCCCCTGTCTCCGGCCTCACCCTACTGCTTTGGCTGCGGTCAGCGAGTCCGTGTTCCTTGGGCCTTTTGAAAAGGAAGGTTTCTTTGCTTCTGCGTTGCCCTTCTGGGTGAACACCACGCTCCCTCCTGGGCCCCCTTCTCTCCCAGCCTCAGAGGCGGCACCCGGCCTCTGGGATGGGGTAACGACAGCCACTGGGGACCAGCGGCAGAGACCGGGGGGCGGGGAGAGCGTCTTGTCCTCTCTCTGAGCCTGAGAAATCTCTCCCGTTGCTGCTCGTGGGCCGGCGCAAAATGTTTTCCCTGGCTCTGGGAGTACCTAATTGCCACCCCTGCTCGCCGGGGCTGGAGCATTTGTCCCCACACAAAGGAAAGGTCGAGAAGCTGCTGAATTGCATTTTCCTCTCTCTTTGCCATGTGTCTCTGAAGATGAGTCATTCTCTTTCCTCTCCTGCCTTCCCGCCTCCCTTCCCATCCCCCCGCCTCCCCAGGCAGTCATCGGATCTGGGCTGGAATCGCTGCCCAGCCTGGCTGCCTGGGCCTCTCTGTCAGGGGTGGGCTCCTGGGTTCCCTGGTAGGGCACAGGAGCCCCGTCCTAGGCCTGTGGGCCTTGGAGCTCAGCCTCCTTTATTTAATCTTCTGAAGTATCTGTCGAGCGACTTCTATGGGCCAGGTGCCGTACCAGGCACACAGGAGAGATGAAGGGCATGATTCCTGTAACTCATAGGTCTAGAGCTGAGTGGAGGAGAGGAATGTTAAACATGAAATCGTGCAACATCCACATAATCGTATGTAACTAACATTGATATGGGCCACGAGGGATGAAGTACAGAAGGCTTTGAGAGGGCAGGAGGAGAACCACATACAGATGGGGTAGGGAAGCCCCTGAGGAGTGGAAACTAAGATAGGGCTTGAAGAAACAGAGTGGGGCAAGCATTTTCGGCACATACAAAGGTCCTGTGGTCCAAAGAAGCTTGGTACTGTAAAGCAACAGTAAGAAAGAGTGAGGTAGGCACGCAGTAAGCACAAGGGAGGGAAAAAGGCCGAAAAGAAGGGAAGGACCAGAGCATGAGGGCCTTGAGGGTCAGGCTAAGAAGCTCAAAATGTACCTAAGGGCCAGTTAGGCATTTTCTCGTCACATTAACTCCGTACTTACTCTAGCCAGCAATTTGACTCCAATTGCTGTATTCACCCAAAAGAAATTTATGTGCACAACCAGACTTGCATACAGTATTCTAGCAGCTTTACTCATAACAGCCCCCAAACTGGAAATGACCCGAATATCCGTTACCTGGCGTTTGGATCAACAAACAGTGGTATGTCCATGTAATAGTAAACTATGGAATCACGAGAAAGAACCAAGTACTGACAGATGCACGCGTGGCATACGGAGCAACAGGGGTGGGTTCCAAAACCGCTATTTTGAATGAAAGAAGCCGGAAACCGCAGAGCACGAAGCATGATTCCATTTACGTGAAATTCTGGAAAAGGCAAAACTAATTCCCGGGGATAGAAGTCAGATCAGGGATCGCCTGAGTGGGAGATGGGGGGGGGTAGGGTGTCGACTGGGCGGGGCTGTGAGGGAACTTTCTGAGCAGATGGAAGTAGAATGGGCTGATGGTTACCCAGGCGCATGCATTTGCCGACATCCGGTATCTAGACTCTTACGAGGGGTGCATTTTTTTTACATCAATTGTGTCACTACCGCTGATTTTTAAAAAAGTGTTTTTGCAATGAGTATGGTTTCTATTACCCAAATAAAGGAACACAACACTTGCAGAGACAAAACATGATGAAAATGGGTTATGATGATTGGATTTGAGTGTTTCTTAAAGCCCTCTGGCTTCTGGAGGGAGACAGACCCGGAAGGGAGCGGGCGAGGAGGTAGGGAATTACTGCCTGGGTTCGGGCAAGTCAGGATGTTGGTGCTGGGGGGATGGGAGCAGCAGGAGACAGGCTGGGACATGGTGCTTCCTCCCCAAGGTCAAGGGGCCGTGTCGGCCTTCAGCTGGGCCTGGCCCCGGGGCGGAGATGCCGGTCCAGGGCGAGAGGACCCGGCTGGCCAGCTCACAGACACCCGGGTCCTGAGTTTCTTCCCGCTGTCACACTCATGAACTCATATTTGGACTCACGCTCATTGACCCAAGCCCCACACACACCCCGGGCCACGTACCACAGAGCTTTCGCGTCCTGGAGGACACGGGTTTGAATCCTGCTGCCCTCACTTGTCGGCTCTGTGATCTCGGGCCTGTGGCAGCCCCTTTGGGCCTCATTATCCTCCACTGTAACGTGGCAATGACAGCAAACGTGGCTGCGTTCGAGACGGCTGCGAAGACCTGCCCAGATCAAGGACGGAAGGCAGTCCGCGCTGCTCCTGCGTGTCCTAAATGCTCCGCCAGGATGATTCGTATTTCACGTTCACGCCCACTTCCATTCACACTCCAAAATTAGCAGAAGGTGCGGCAGGAAAGGGTAATTCATTTCTCCACGGAGTCATTCACTCGTCCCCGGCGCCCGCTTCCCGTCCTGGGGTCCCTATATCCGCTCCAGCCCTGCCAGCCCTTCGGACAGCTTTCCTGGATCTGCCCAAGAGGCCGAACTCACCTCGCTCGAGCGGGCCTCGGCCGGTCGTCCGTCCTGAGCCTGGGCAGGCGGGCCTGGCGGTGCCGAGGGCAACCTCCACCCCCTCGGGCCTGCCTCCCTCTCCCAGCCCATCCTGCCGCCTCACACCTGGTCCCCAGGAGCCAGGCCTGCTCCCAGCCCTCCTGGGAGGCTGAGGTAATTGGCTCAATTAATCAGCTCAATTAGCACCTTCCGGGTGAGCAGATCAGCTCAAGTCCCCTCCAGTCTCTATCCAGTGGGCTCATCTGCGCCAGCCCTGAGCAATGGCAGCAGCCGGGGGGCCCTGGATGCCTCGTGCTTCCTTGGAGAGGCCCTGGGGTGAGGAAGGAGGGGGCGGAGGGCTGGGGGGAGGGAGGAGGACGCATAATACTCCAACTTTCATCCGAGGTTCCAACTCCGTCCCTCTGCTAGGGAACAGTATCATAGGGTCTTGAATGAGATCACTGTAGTGGGTTTGAATGAGCGGCCCCCAAAAAGTATGTCCGATATCCTAATGGCCAGAACCTACACATGTGCCCTCATTTGGGAGAAGAGTCTTTGCAGGTGTGATTAAGTTAGCTGCTCTGAGGTGACATCATCCTGGATTCCCCGGGAGGGCCCTGCATCCAATGACAAGTGTGCTTATCAGAGACTCGCAGAGGGCGGACGGACATAGAGAGGGCCGGGATTGGAGGCACACAGCCGCAGGCCAAGGAAAGCCCGAGGCCACGGAAGCAGGGAGAGGCCGGGAAGGATCCTCTCCCAGAGCCTTAGCACACAGCATGGATCTGCTGACACCTTGCTTTTGGACTTTTGGCCTCCAAAACTGTGCGGAAAATGCATTTCTATTGTAAGCCGCCTCATTTGTGGCAAGTTGTTAGGGGTAAGCAACTAATGAAGTCATCTTTTTTTTTTTTTTAAGAGTTTCAATACAAAAAAAAATTTTTTTTTAAGTGACCTATTTGGTCCAAACAGACCCCGAGGGATGACTAGGTCACCTGCAGGAAGCAGTGGCAGAGGTGGGACCAGAACCCGCCCCGCACCTAAGCTGCCACCCCCAGGGCTGATACCGACAGCAGCCCCCTCTGAGGGAGGGCTGGGGGTCTTTATTCATTTCCCTCCAGGAGGGGCCAATTTATCCTTTTCTTCTTCTTCTTCTTCTTCTTCTTTAATGTTTATTTGAGAGAGAAAGAGAGACACCGTGTGAGCAGGGGAAGGGCAGAGAAAGAGGGGGACAGAGGATCCAAAGCAGGCTCTGCACTGACAGTAGCGAGCCTGAGGCGGGGCTCGAACTCACGAACCGTGAGATCATGACCTGAGCCGAAGTAGATAGATGCTCGACCGACGGAGCTGCCCAGGCGCCCCCCTCCCCCCAACTTATCATTTTCTAAGTATGTCTGGCTGACAAAGAGGCCCTACTTGGCGTCCCGACTGGACCGGCGCTGTAGCTGGGCCCAGGCCCCAGGCCCCAGGCCCTCCTCGTCCTGGTGCCTGCATCCTTCTGGGGCTGTTGGAGATGGGCCCCGCTTGCTGAGAGGCTGTGACTGGGCAGGTGTGAAGCCGGTGGTGGGGAGATGCAGAGGGGAAGCACGCGGCTCCGGTGCGAGAGCCAGTGTTGGAGGGGTCTGCGGTGACATGGGCCCAGGAGACACCTGGGACACCCACGGGAATGGTCCAGATGTGTCTTTTCTCTCCCAGACGTGTCCTCCGCCCTCAAACCGCGACACGTCCCGAACTCCAGAGACCCGTTCAGGCATCAGGATCCAGACGCAGCACCATCAGGGTTTCTGGCTGCTGCTTCTGCTGCTTCTTTTTTCTTTATCTTTTGCTTGCGGGGGGTAGTGTTGGGATTGCTTCGGGTGAGTTATTTTTCGGGGCCCCGGGGCCCAGGTGCCTGTGGGATACTTACGGCTTCTTGGCCGCAGAGGGAGTCAGGTGGAGCTCACAGGCACCAGGGAGCAGGGGAGAGGAGGGGTCCCCTGCACAGAGCTTCCGTTCCTGACTGACTGACAAACAGGAGCGATAGCATCTCTCTCGGCCTTCCCCGGGGGCCTGCTTACAGAGGAGTTCGGCCCGAGTCATCTCCGCAGTCAGCTGCGCCTCTCTGTCCTGGGGAGATAAACTCATCACTCTGGAAGGCAGGCCGGGAGGGGCTGTCGAGGCAGGCGCGCTGAGCCGGCGCGGCCGCACACGCGTGTGCCCGCTTCTCGGCCCTGCTCCGGTGCCTGGTGGCCGCGGGGTGGAGGTCTCGCCGAGAGGGCTTCCTTCTCCTCTGCCCTTCACGGGAGGCCTGAGGACGGCTGGTGGGGGAGCTCCCCACCGTCCGTAGGGGTGGGTGCATGTGGGGGGGGGACGTAGGAAGATGGGGGACAGGCCGTCACTCTAGAAAGGCAGAGAGAAGTGGGGACCAGCTCGGCTCTGTGTGGGCCCGCTGGTCCTCCCTGCTGGCCTTGGCCTCCCCAGCTGAAGGTCTCAGCCTGTCCTCGCGACTGAGAGATGACCTTTTGGTGGTCCTCCTTCCCGAAACTGCAAATGGAACCAATAACAGGCAGGATGACAGTGCCCAGCTTTTTGGGGGTCACAGATCCTTTGAAACTCTGGTAAAGGAAACAGACCCTCCCCCTCTCCAAAGGCGTGGACGCGAGTGGGTGTGCACGCGGGTACGCTTCTGTCTGCTGTTTGTGGCAATGCACAGACGCCCTGGAAGGCTCACCATGGTTTCCAGGTTCGGAAGTCCTAGACTCGACGGCTTCCGGTCCAGTCGCACAACTGTGTGCTGTGTGCGTGCCGCAAAGAAGAGCCAAAGCCAGAGGCAGCCTGAGCAGCCAGGAGTCTCTGGCTGGGTGGCGTCTTGGGTTGACCCCAGCCCAGCCCTGCCTGAGGGCGTCCGTGCGACCACGGGCTGGGTTGGCATCGCTATGCGGGGCGCCGACATTTGCCACCACGGCTACCCTCTTTTTATAGCTATACCCCCCCTCCCACCTCCTCACGCTCACTCCCAGCACCCCGCCAAAGGTCCCACGGGCCACATGGCGTGCATTTGTGGGGTGAGGGGCCACCAGAGGCCTGCTGGAGCCATTTGCTCTGTGCTCCACGCGAGGAGGGGCTCTCTGTGGGACCTGGAACAAACTGGCGTGGAGACTGTCACTGTCCCAGGCATGTCCCAGATCTCGGCAAGATGGAGCCTGCCTGGGCTTCTCCGGTCCTGCCCTGAGTTACCAGATGACATTGCCTGGATGGACTGGATATTTTGGGAGGGGGGGAACCTCCTGATTTGTTGAGCTGGAATCTGCATCATGTCCTGAATCCTTTACAAAGGGACGAGAATGAAAAAACTGGGACTGGATGCCACCATCTCATTTAATTCTTACAACTTGCCCTGAGGGAACTCCCACGGCGTCCCATAGACAGGAGAGGATGGAGGGGCGGGCTAGAAGTTGTCGGGCAGAAGAGACCCTGCATCACACACGGTCCCAGGAGCCTGTATGGGGACACCAGGGAATGACTGAGGCCACACTTGGTCACCCCGCAGACTGGTGCCCTCACACTGATGCTGACGGGTCAACAGAATCTTGAGATCAGACTGAAGCCACATCCCAAGGACGGAAGGCAGAGCACTCTTTGTGTGTGTGTGTGTGTGTGTGTGCGTGCACGTGCGTGTGCACAGGCATGCATTTGTGTCTATGTGTATGTGTACTGCGAGTGTAAACTTCTCTCGGAGACGGAAAAAGGTGTTCTGAATACATTCCATGCCGTGTGTGGTGTTTCAGGTGTGCCCCACCCAGAGGGGGAGAGAAGGAAATCCAGGGAGGCTTCCTGGAGGAAGCAGCTCTTCAGCAGGACCACTAGGACTTGAAGAGGAGGGCCGTCCCCAGGGCTGCAGCTGAGCCGTGTGGCATCTTCATGTGCGTTGCACTAAGGCGCGCCTTGCACAGCCCTGCTCTGGGCCCTGCTTGATTCTGTTCCAGCTTCAGTTCTTTCTCGAATCCAGACCCTCCTCTTCCTTGGCATTGTGTGTGTGCACATGCCGGAAGGGACCAGAGTTAGGACAGACACGTGTGTGAACTATGGGTTCCAAGTTCATAGGGGTTCCCTCCCTTGGAGTGCTCAAGGATAGTGTGTGTGGACAGGCATTCGGAGCCCCCTGCTTGGTCCTGTCCAGACCCTGCCAGCTTTCCGACGGCCAGAGTCTGCTTGTCTGCCACTGGGACAGTATGGGGGACAGGGCCTGGAGCTCTGGATTGCAGGCCAGTGTCCCAACATCTGCCCACCTCTCTCCCTGGGCACCCGCGATCCCCAGCAGGGCCCACCCCGGTTCCCTGGGCAGCGACCAGCTTCGCACTTTACCGCTGGCTGACGCGAGGGCTGGGTCTGCTCCCCTCTCTTTTCCCTGTCCCTTTTCCTGGTCCGGACTGGGTGCACTTGGGGACCCTGCTTGGCCGCGCTCCCGGGGGTCAGCCTGGCCCTGAGAAGCTAAGTCTCATAGCCCCAGCTACCGGCGGGACAGCCCTTGAACCACTGCCCAGCGGTCCCAAACGCACCGATGCCCCACTCCCCCTGCGCACAGGGGTGCTCCCTAACCTCCCTAGACGCACGTGCAGCCAACCGAGGGGACGGGAGGCCTGCACGGAGCTGAGCGAAATCCCACATGCCACAGCCAGGGACGGCCTCTCCCACGGAGGCTCTAGGGCCTCGGAACCAGGAGCGAGAGTGGCGGGTCTCCTGCTTCCCGGGCCCCCTGGGTCTGTGCTGGAGGCTGGGGCTGGGATGGCTTCCCAGCTCAGTGGGTGGCTAGAAGTTACTCATCCTCATAACCGAGAGCAAACAGCAGCAGCTCGGCAGGGAGGGTGGAGGGGGCCCGGCCCACCCGGAGCTTGTGTTGCCAAATTTGTTTGTGTTTATTTTGGTTCCTCTGCACAACCTGGAAACAAATGTGCTTGATCCCGCTGCTGCTCTGTCTCTGCTTTCCATGGGGTGGTGACATGGGGGGGGGGGCGGTGGCTTGGCTCAGGCCTGCCCTTCCCTCCATGGAGAGACCGCCTTTCTCCTGCCCTCTGGCCAGTTCTTCAAGGGAAGTTTGGGGGCCGGGGTGCAGGGCTGAGGGGTAGGCTAGGGGGAGAGAAGCCATGCAGGCGAGGCAGAGAAGGAGTGGAAAGTTCCTGGCACCAGGAATAGGGAGACCTGTGTCTCCCGCGGGCTTAGCCATGATCTCGGATAACCAAGTTCTAGCATTTAATGGGCACTTACTAATTACCTACATTGTTTCACTTCAAAGCTACCTTTACTATCAAAAATACCTACTCTAAAATGATAACCGTGTTCTATCATGGGACTGCTAATTATCACTACAATAGCAATCATATTACAATATATAAATGTACCAAATTAACGTGCCATGCCACTTAAATCTATCTAATGTTGTATGTCAAACAGGTTTCAAAAAAAAAAAAAAACAACAACCACGCAAAAACCCTACTCTCCTTCCTGGCACTGGGGGTGTACCGCAGGAACAGAAAAGGAAACACTTTGTCCCCACAGAGTGTACCTTCTGTCGGCACTACGACATACGTATGCTTTCCTTTTACAGATCAGGAAACTGAGGCTCGAAAGGATGAGTGCTTTCTTTGCCCGAGATCCCTTCACTTGCTCGGCGGGTCCGTACCCTCTGTGGCCTCAGGTTCCTCCTCTGTGAAGATAGGAGTCAGATGAGAGGCGTGGGATCTGGAGGGAGCACTTCCCTGGGGCTCACACGCACACATGCCCGGTGCTTGCAGGGAAACGGAAGGAAGGCTTGGCCGGATTCGCAGTGGGCGGACGAGGGGCCGGAGGGAGAGGGCAGCCGTGTTTGGAGTCTGGGATGCTGCTTAGCGGCTTGCCTTCTAGGGGGCAGGGGGGTTAGGCTCTGTGGCCCCGAGAAGGTTCTCTCATCCTCGGGTCAAAACAAAAGCCTCCTGGAGGAGAAGCGCTGTGTGCCTTTGGTCATCTATATTAAACCCTGTTGACGGCGTGAGCAGTTCAGCGGTGAGGGTCCGGGTCCCAACTTTTCCCATGCTAGACGCAGAAGGATGAGTGATCTTCGGGATGTCGCCTCCTGGGGCATCTCTGCTTCTGTCTCCCAGCCCCAGCCTCCAGCCTGCAGTCCACGTCCAGGGCGTCTTCGACCTGAATTGACCCGGCATGAGGGAACGGGCGGGAGGGGGGTGGGGGGGAGAAGACACCGTGCTTGGAACCCACAAGGCGATGAGTGTGTTCGAGTTCCAGGTGCCCCGAGAACATGCAGGGAGGCCTGTGACTGGTAGGGCCCCGCCGCCGAGCAGCCGAGAGGGGACCCTCGAGGGCTTGGGGAGGGCTGACTGGAGTGGGCTCAGAGGCTGCGAAGGTCCGGGAGGGCAGACAGAGCTCCTGTCTGAGGGAGATAAAGCTGAGAGCTGGTGGGGTGGCGGGAGGCCCTGGAGGGTGAAGACTTGGCTGAGGCGTTCTTCGAGGTCAGAGCAGTAGTTTGAGGCTAGGGTGGCAAGGTTAGGCCGGATAAAGGACTTCCTAACCGAAATGCTTGTCATGACTGAAGTGGGTGCTGCTTTCTCTGGAAGGAAGGGGCCTAACTCTTGACGCCTGCAATGATGAAAGGGCAGCACAGCCAGGAGCAGAGGGCTGGAGCCAATGACCTCTCCCCTGCCCTCCTCCGGGATCCTGTTGACCCCCCAAGTCTGCCGGGAACTCAACCTCAGCCTGCTTGATATCAGAAAGGACCCGCATTGGGGAGAGATGGGGTAATGATGGGGGGCCACGATGTGGCCCCTTTTTGACCCCCTTCTGAGGAGAGGGGCCCACAGGGATATTCTAATACCCTTCCCGCCTCTGCCTCCCCTGCCCTCCCAGGCAGCCCGACCTTATCTCAGCCCCTCTCCTATCAGGTCTTACATGGGAAGTTCCTCTTCCGGTCTGCCCTGCAGCCTGCGCTGACTGGTGGGGAGTCCCCCGGTAATGGCCTGCCCCCCACCTGTCGGGGACCTGGGGAAATGTATCGCTTGCAGCAACGTGTCAGCAGGCTCCGCGTGGCGCGGCTGGGCAGGGCTGACAGCGGGAATTGGAAGCTGGCTGCTGTTTGACAGGTATATTATTCCCGTTGCCCGCGATTTATTTACCAACCAGCATGCAGAGCCCCAGAAAGCTCCCAGAAAGAGGGAGGGAGTTGAAGCCGGGGAGGCTCTGAAAGGGCGAGGTGGCCTCGGTGCGCTGACATTGGCGCCCGCGTGGGGAGGGGCGCGGGGAGCCAGGCCGGCGTGGGTGGCGGAGGCCCCCCGGGTCTTTGGGGCCCGTCTGTGGGAACTTCGCCTAGGGCCCCAGCAAGCGGGGCTTCCTAAGCACCCCGGGTCCAGGGCCAGTGGTTTGGGGTCAAAGTCAAGTGAGAGCCCATTCCTTACGGGTGGTTTGGGGAGGGGGCCCTGCCTTGCCAAGCACACAGGGGAAGAGAGGGCTATGTTGAAGAGGGGGACCCCTGAGGGGGGTGAGCTTCTCCGTGTGGTTGTCCAGTGCCCATCAGCGCACAGGCGCCGGGCGGTGGGGTGAGTGAGGTCCGACCTTGAACCCATGCCAAGCGAGGCATCCTGCTACAGAGTCACGTCTGCCTGGAGGGGGCACCTTTTCCTCGTTTGCTCAAGGGTGCCCCGTAGGCCAGTAACAAGTCTAGGAAGAGAAGCAGAATATTTGGAATCAGACAGACCGGGCTCGGGGCCCATCCGGGTTACATCCAACCCACGTGACCCAGGAAGGTCCCAGCTCCCTGCGATCGCACGGAAAACGGTAGTAATGAGAATGCCGCTTCTCGGGGCTGTTGCGAGGAATAAATGAGATAATCCACACGAGCGCTTTGTAAGCTGTGAAACGTAGACGCGGTTTTCCCGGGTTTCTAAAGGAACAGAGGAAAAAGGCGGAGTGAGCGATTCCCGCGTGCGTCCCACACGTGGAGCGGTGTGAGTCACCGGGAGGGACACGTCTGCAGCGTGTTCGGGGTGGGGTGGATGCCGGGATGTGGGTGTGCCTGTGTGGATTTGCTCCGAACAAGACGAGGAACTCCTCGCAGCGGCCCTTGGCTGCGGCCTGGGAGTCTGGGAGTGTGTGCTCCGTGTCTGGGAGCGACTGCGTGCTGGCGTGTACCCGTGTGCCAGGGAGGGTGTGAGGCCGTGTGCGTGACTTCGCGGTAGGCTTTCTGCAGTTCTGACCGAGCTCTGCACGGTCGCACGGAGTGTGGTTGTGCCTGAGAGTTAAGGTGTTGGGTGCGTGCAGGGGCGTGTGCAACTTGGTGCGGGTGCGCGCTAGCACACACACACCCCTCCGCACAACATGAAAGGAGTCTTGCGGTGTCTGCTGCACGTCTCCTGCCTCGGAACCTGATGCAAAATTCATGAGGCATCAGTTTCTAGGAAGGAGGAGATGGAGAGGGAGTGTGGATTACATCCCATCTTGAATGGTGAGTCACAGAACAGAGTGAGGCTGAGTGTAAGTTTCCTCTCCTTTGGGGGGTACAGTCGGGGTGGGGGAGGGAGTTGCCTGTCCATCTATTTTTCTCCCTGGCTTCTGGTCTGGGCACGTCCCTTCCTTGGCTTGTAATAGCTATGATTCCCCCCCGCCCCCCATCACCCAGCACACTTGCCGTGGTCCCAGAGGCAGAGCTGAGGGACTGGCCCAGGGGTTGGCAGGTGCAGGCAGGAAATCGGAAAGTGCTGGGGTCCGAGTTCCTGTGCGCCTCCTGCGCGCCCATCAGATCGGGCAACTCATGGTCGGGGGCCCGCAGGTGGCAAGTAGGAAGCAGCACCTCTGAGGTGGGCGGTCTCCCCCGGAAACCCCAGCCGAGCCTCCATGTTGGTCCAGCTCCTTCTTCTCCAGGGTTGTCAGGCCAGAACTGAGGCTCCGGGCAGCGGGTTCACTCACACCTGCAATTTGCCCCTTTCGTCCCCGAGAGGTGGAGGGGCTCCTGGGCGTCATAGGGCAGCAAGGTGTTCAGGCTTCTTGTGCTGGGCCCCCGGTGGAGGGGGACTGGACAGGCTGCAGAGCACCCCCTCCTTGCTCTGATGCTGGCACCCAGTTCCTGGTGACGGCTATGGCCGGGGCGTGGGGTGGGCTGGAAGGGCCCTAAGATGAGCCCGGCGTCCTGACCCCTGCGGAGGAGGGTGCTGCGGAGGCTGGCAGGGGCGCAGATGCATGCGGCTGGGAACGAGACACAAGTCCAGAGGGGCAGGGACCCTGTCATGTCCGTTTATGCTTCGTGTACTGGAACCCGGCCCCCTGGGGAAGGAGGAGTGTGGGCAGGGGGAGGCAGTGCCAGAGAGCCTGGGGGACCCTCTGTCCCCCAGTCCTGGCTGGGACATGCTTGTCGCCGACAGCCCCACGGCCCTGCTCCTCCTGGGCCCCAGACCCGACTGTTTCCCGAGTCCTCTCCCTCGGGGCCCTGCCCCGCCACCAGGGCAGCACGTGTTCGCCCTTCTGACCGTGCCTGTCAAACCCCCTCCTCTCTCTCTCTGCTTCTCAGCATCCCGCCCCCACTTCTTTCTCGCTCTTTGTCTAACCTCTTTTCTGTGCTCGAAGAGCTTTCGCCTGACGTCCCATTCCCCATCCTCTCGCTCGAAGAGCTGGTGAAAACCGGGAGAGGAGGCCGGGCTGGAGAGAGGCCAGGCGAAGGAGCCTCGGACGCCCTCTCCCCCGCTGGCCCCAGATGGGTGTCACCACCCCGGAGAGGAGGGGCTCCCTTGCGACCTGCTATTGTGCACACATGTGTGCATATACTCAAGTGTGTGCGCACACACGGGGCCCACACACGGCTCCAGGCCCTCTGAGGAGGGAAGGAGGCCTCCAGGTGGGACAGGAGAGAAGTCAGAGTGACGTTGGTGCTTCATACGTGTCAAAGGCAAAGGCTCTTAAAAGGGAGAGAGCAAATGAGGGCACGTGGGCAGGAGGCAGGCACGCCGGCCTTAGCTTCCCTGGGCCTTGACCTTCCCGCCAGAGCCATCCGGTGAGTGTGGCTCTCTACCTCCAGGCCTGCCGGCAGCCACCCAGGACGCATCCGGGCATGTGTCCTGGTAGGTCAGCCCTCAGACTCCCGGGGGCTCTGCGCTGAGCTTGTGGCCACCGGCCTGGGGTGAAGTGTTGGGACCCCAGGAGACCCCGTGTTTTGGGACCTGCCCCAAACCCCAGAGTCCTTGGCTGAGGACTAAGACCCTTCACAGTCAGCCCTGCCTTTCTAGTTCCCCACCTCCCCGTGCTCTGTGTGGCTTCTCATCAACTCCTTAGTGTAGGTTATAGCGCTAAACCCCCCATCAACCGGGCACCAGGGTGGCTCAGTCGGTTCGGCGTCTGACTCTTGGTTTTGGCTCAGGTCACGGTCTCGCGGTTTTGTGGGTGCGGGCCCCGCGTCGGGTTCTGTGCGCTGAGCTTGCCGAGAAGGTATTGTCTCTCCATCGCTCAGATGAAGAACCAAGCGCTACAGGGATAATGTAGGTTCCTCAGATCACACGGTTAGGAGGAGCCTGGGTTCAAATTCAAGCCTGGGTCTAACGCTTGTGACTGTAGCTCAAGTGGAGGCAGAGGGGCCCGGAGGGGGGACTTTGTGGTGGTCCCCACTTTGGCCGTGAGCCACACTGTGCCGTGTGAGTCCGAAACTGCCTGGCTTCCTGTGACTTGGGCTCCGAGTTTTCGCCGGTTTTCCTTGCACCATTGGGCCCCTGCGTGACTCAGCCACAGGGACCTACGGGGAGGGTCAGATGGGCCAGAGTGACAGGAAGCTGGCCTGGCCGGAAGCCTGAGTACGGGTCAGTCAGAAACCCTCAGGGGAGGGTGAACCTTGGGCACGGAGTCCCTGGCACAGTGTCGGCTGGGCACTAGAGTCCACGTGAAGCTGGCGGGACCCGACTCTCCGTGTTCTCATCACAGAACTACATCTCGGCTAAGCTTCCGAAGGAGCAACCCGGGCTAGGTTTCCCCCACCAGGGCTTTGGATGCCGGCATCCCCCAGCCTCCTGCCTTCACAGCGCTGGAGGAGAGCAAACCCCTGCCACCAAGCCAGCTGCCGGAAGGCGAAGGGTCTGTCCTTTGCTCCCAGACCCGTGTCGAACTACAGAATTATAAACCGGATGGAAATAAATTTCTAAAGTATCAGCTGCTTTAGCTCTTCCGTTCCAGGTTGAGCTGCAAGCTGGTCCTGGAGAAAGAACAAGAGAGCCTGGGGCTCCCCAGAAGCGGAGGCTGAGACAGAGCCTGGGGCCCCGCCTTCCCTCCCTGGGGCCCTGCAAAGACTCCGGGTAATGCAGGAACAGCCGTCTCTCTCTCTCTCTCTCCCTCTTTCTCTCTCTACCCACGCCGGGTAACCCAAGGGAGAGACTCTGGGTCCCAGTGGGTGATCCAGCATCAACAACTTGCTTCCTGTCTTCTCCGTCACCAGCCCAGGGCACAACGGGTCAGTCTGCAATCACAGCTGCTTTCCAGCCCGGGCACCGCCGCCAGCGCTAACTCGGGGGCTGGCCACCACCTGCTTTCCTTCCCGCCTTCCGCCACTAGGGCTCAAGGTGAGGGAGGGAGCAGGTGGGTGGCTGGGACTCAGAGGTCAACCAGCCCAAGGCCTGGCCCTGGCCGCAGCCACGGTGAGGAGCACGAGGGTCGGGGATGCCAGGAAACGGACAACAGGCCCGCGCAAAGAGCACACGCAAGGCACAAGTGAATCCCAGGTTCTCTGCGTGGCAGGGACCCCGGAGGCCATCAGCCTGGCGGCTCTGACCGCTGCAGCACACGGAACACAGTGGGTGACACCGTCCTGCTCCTCAGCCACCCAGCTCCTTTGATGTCACACTCACCCTCTCTCCAACCCACACATTGCACAAGCGGGGTGATGCTCTGTGCATACAGAAAGCAGAGCCTCAGCAGCCCCCTAGGGCCACCCAGAGTGTGGTGGCTTCTGTCCACGCCGGGCTTCCCGTAATAGACATCCAATAAATATCGGTTGAGTGCGAACCTGCCTGCTCTCAACAATGCAGATGGCCAGGCCCCACCCCAGGGCCCCTGAATCAGAACCTCAGGAGTGGGGGCCTGGCATTTTAATTGTCTGGGTCATTCTAACAAGGTGCCCCGGTGAGAAACCGAGAGTAGCAACGACTTGCCGAGGGCCCCACGCTCAGTGGTGAGATCAGAGCCCCCGACTCTGAGGCCGAGTAGGGGATGACGGGGGTCAGGGGCGCTCGGGGCTCCCTCGAGGTATACGCCTGTGCAGGGGTTGCGGGGAGGGAAGAGAGGAGGCCTGGCGGAGGGAAGGGGCAAGGGAGTTCTGGAAGGCTCGAGGTGGCACCAAGTACATTCTTCCTTTCTGGAGAGAAACTGGAGCCGTGGAGAGAGGGGTGCCCTGGTGCCTCCCCCCCGCCCCCCGGCTTGTGCACTAGAGAGGAGTGTCGCCCCACAGCAAGTCTAACTGCGGCTTCCTTGAAAGGGAGCGAGTTGGATTTCTGTGGCAGTCCAGCCCAGGAGAGGTCACTCGGGGGTGGATTTGGCCTAAGAGCAGCAGGAGTCAGCCGACCTAGCCTGGAGTCCGGTTCTGCCCTCTCCAGCCGCTTCCCCTCACGATGCCTCAGTTTCCCCATGACCCCCTGATTAAAAAGTGGGGGGTGAGAGCACCAATTCGCCCGCAGCGAGCGGAAAGGGAAAATGAGAACACACGGGTGAAACCACTTCTCAGCGGGGACTTTCCAGGCGAACAGAAGAAGCTCGGGTCCGGAGTTTCACAGGCCAGGGTTTGAATCCGGTTCTGCCACTTCCTAGCTGCGCCACCGGGAGACAAGTTACTTAAGTGTCGTCATCTGTAAAATGACGATAATGAACCTCTACATCACCAGATAAATATGAGCTGTCAGCGAGAGAATGTGTCCCCGGCACATAGCGGCTCAATTAGCGTCACTGTTCCTTTTGCGAGGGGAGCCGTGCGGCCTGGCGGAAAAATGACCTTCGGGTCCGGCCCCTCCTCTGCCCGCGTGGCCTGACCTCACCTCACCTCTGTGAGCCTCCGTTTCTGCCTACGGGGGAAGTGGAGTGTAATCCGAACCTCACCGGAGTGCCGGGACAGTGAAAGACGTGGCAGGGGAAGAGTTTACTGGCCGTGTTCGATAAATGACGGAGACTGCTATCAGCCCGAGTGACCAGATAAAAGCAGCCATGAATCAAGGGCCGCGGAGCAAAGGGGAAAGAGCTCTGTGGGACAGGGGGCCGGAAGAGGAGGCGGGTGGATGGGGATCACAGGGAGACACCACCCGGCCCCACCCCGCAGCGCCCAGCGCAGCCGGCCCCGCTCTAGCCGGAGAACAGCGCTGGGCGCGCTCCGGTCTGGCCCGCCCGGCCCGAGGCCAGTCTGCCGCCCGCCCGGCCTGGCATTGATGGATGCCCGGTTCCAACAGCGGGCTGGAGCCCGGATCAATACTCTAATCAACACCACACGGAACCGCCAGCGCTTTTCCCCACCCCAAACTTGGTGTGTGTGGGGGAGACGTGGGGGGTTGCCGAGAAGGGGGAGAGATGAACTCCAACGCTGAGAACTCACTAGATGAATAATTGAATCTGAGGGTGAGGAGGAGGGTCGGGCGGGAGAGACAACACAGCCAGAGCCGCAGAGGAACCACGCTCGCTGCAGTTGGGCAGCTGGAGGCGGGGGCCTCGTGGACTGCCCGCGGATGAGTGGAGGCCTTTGCTATCCCCCTCCAGCCCCTGGAGCCCTCCTTCACTGCCTCTTTGGGAGCTAGTCTCTGTTGCCATCCTAGGGCCTGGGCACCCCACTGCCCTCCAGGGAGGAGGTCCGGGCATCTCCCACTTGATCCTGGTGCTGGGAGCCTTGCAGGTGCAGCATCTGAGCCCCGTGGGAGGTCCGCGGGCAGAAAGGACTCGGTCCTAGTTATGGCTCTGCTAGGGTTCAGCGGCGTGACCTTGGATGAGTCGCTTCATCTCACTGAGCCCCACTTCATTCAGCTATACAAGGAGGCTAATCATCTCTGCCCTCCTGGCCCCGTGAGGTTTCCGAGGGGAGAAAATGCAATATTGCTTCCTGACGGCCCAGGAAGGCTCAGGCAGGAAGGGGCAGGATGGGGCTCGAGCCGAGGCTGCTGACTCCGCACCCTGTGGTATCAATCCACCAAAGCCCGCCGTCTCCTGGCGTGGAGACGGCACAGGAATGCAAGCCTGGTTGGCATGTGGGTGGACTTTGTGAGGAGTTGGGGGGTCAGGGGTGGGACCCCATACCTCATCTTTTGTCATCTGTCACAGTTCTTGCATGCCAATCCACGGAGGAGGTGTCCACCGAGGTCTGTGCTCAGGGTCAGGGCTCTGGGAGAAGGAAATGTGGCCACAAAGCCTGGCTGAACCAGGGTGGGTCTGTGGGCAGCGAGACCGTCCCTGGCCAGCCCCCTTTATTCCTCACCCCAAATCCCCTAGAATGTCACAGCCAGGAGAGAACTTAGCGACTTTACAGATGAGATCCCTGAATTGGCTCCAGGGCCGCTGCTCTTTGCGTGAAGGTTGGTGGTTTGCAAACTGGGTTCCTGGGGGACCCCGGGCCTATGGAGGCACCCTGGAGGTGCCGTGATGGGGGCGGGGAATGGAGGCTGAGTAAAATGGGCTTTGCCTCCTCTCCTCTGTCTCCGTTTTGGTCAGAGCCACCCCCTCCTCTTTGATCTGTGTGTCATTCCCAAGAAAAACATACGGAAACCAGGGTGAATATTGCCCCTGGCGTCAGTCTCCTGCGCCCGGACCGTGCTCCCCTCAGTCCCTCCCCTGTGGACCGCCCTCATCCGTCCCTGCATGCTTCTGTGCTCTCCTTCCGGACCACGTTCCTCTGCACCTCTGTGTGCCTCCCTAAAATCAAAGCCAGTCCTCTAACTCTCCAATCTGGTCTCTGCTCAAGAGACCAGAGCGGAGCTCTCCCCCGTATCAACGTGTATTTCACCTGGGGTCCTCTGGAGCTGTCCCCTCCGTTTGCTTTAAAGGTCTTGGGGTAGGCCAGCTGGGAAGATGCTGTTGGTCCAGGAGGCCTTTCGGGGCTTCTCCCCCACAGTGAAACCAGATGCCCGCGCCTTCCTCCAGGCACAAAGCTGAGTCTTGCTGCTGAGACGGGACAGCCAGAGGGAGCGGCAGAGGCTGCAGTGGGGCGGAAGGAAGGAAGGAACACAGGCTCTGGAGCCTTCTAAGCTGGCTCCACCCTGACCTGGGGCAAGCGCCGTGCTTTGATTCCCTGCTCAGAACTGGGGGCGATGGCCGGAGCATCGTCTCCTAGGGCAGGCATGAGAATCCCAGGCCAGTATTCACGGGGAGCGCTAGAACAGTGCTGGGCACAAGGTGCCCTTTGACCTTGCGTTTGCTATTATGGGTGGGGACAGAGGCAGACAGAACCGCCCTGTAGGCGATGCACAACTCCGAAGTCCTTCCGCGCCCCGCACTCCAGCTCACGTAATCCCCACAAAAGCAGCTACTTCTAGGAAGTAAGTGGCCAGCTCTCCGTCCAGGCGGGCCAACCGCCAGCCTGCCTCTTCCCCTGGCAGGTGCTATGCAGCCCATCGACCAAGCCTAGGAGATGAGGTCTCTAGGCTTCATCTTCCAGGGTTTCTTCGTCCCAGGCAGACCAACCACTGATGAATTTCCTGCCTCGGGGACAAAGTGGTCCCTGGCATGACTGTCTGGGGCTCCTGGTGGGGCTGCGTTTCTGGGCTGGGAGAGGGACTGTATTATGACATTTGGCTCCGGGGGGTCAAAGTCAGCCCTGGTCTCCACCTGCCCTCTGGCATGGGGAAAAGGTGGCAGGGTTCTGGGCCCAAGAGGCCTGGTGGGAAATGCACACCTCGCTTGACTGCTGGTTGGGAAGGGAGGGAAGCTCGGGGACAAGCAGCGGCTTGGCCTGGGG
The DNA here is from genome assembly GCA_030068075.1 of Paguma larvata. Taxonomy (NCBI): domain Eukaryota; kingdom Metazoa; phylum Chordata; class Mammalia; order Carnivora; family Viverridae; genus Paguma; species Paguma larvata. The sequence goes on from CM057831.1 coordinate 12,058,812, forward strand.
GAGCCCCATCTTATTCTCACCCTGGCGTCAAGGACTGGAGCGTGGGCTGGAGGGGGCGGGCTGTGAGTCTGGACACCCGAACTCTGTCCCTGACCTTTCCGGTAATCCGTGGGCAAGGCGCGAGTCAGTCTGGGCATGGGCTTCCCCACTGGTGGACTGGGGTGCCCACAGCACTCTTCCCAGCATCGTCGAGGGGCTGATAAGACCCCAGAGACAGCAGACCCTTCGGCGGTTAGCAGTTGCCGCCTCGCGTGTCCTCTGGGCAGGTGTCCAGCCCTCTCGCCTGCCACCCTCCCTCCTCCGTCCCGTCCGGACAGCAGCCAGCGGCCCACGGGCAGGGCCTCTCCCCAAGCTCCCCGTGGCCTGGCGCTGGCCCCGCTGGAGAGCACATTTCTGCTCCATTAGGCCAGCCATGCGATGTGTTCAGAGTTTCCTGACGGGAACAGTAGTGGCCGCCGCCGCCACCGCATAAAACAGGCATAAAATGAAACGTTCATTTCCCTCCCCGACCTGGGATGGGCCAGTAGGTTCGTCTGATCAGCCCTCAGAGCATGGGCTGGAAAGACGCAAGATCCCGGCTCTGCTCAGCGCCCTGAAGAAACAACCTGCTCGTGGAAAGTTGAAATACAATCACAGTTTAGTTCGAGTTGGATATTAATAGCTTCAGGGGGCAGGCTTGGAAAGAAAGAGGGGAGGGCAGGGAGAAGGAGAAGAGGAAGCTGTGCACACCATCAACATCCAGTTTCCTTGGAGACTCGGGAATCTTCCAGGCTCGGGTCTGGGGTGGGGGAGGATGGGGTGCTGCTGCCTGGGCACCGTGGGGCGCCCAGCCTCCGGCCTGCCGCCTCACCGGCCCGGACACCTGTCTCCAGCTCCAGCTGCCCCTTCTCCGTGCCACGGCGCACACTGCTCTCTGGCCGGTCCGTACACGGCCTGGGCTGTGGGTTCTCACGTCTCCGGTCGGAGACGGGGCCGTGGACACACCTGTGGGGATGCCGTTGTGACTTGCCCATCCTTGGCTGCGTCAGCGTGGGATGCCGACGGCTCACAGCTGCCCCTTCTGCAGAGAACTGCCCCCTGCTCGGAGGGTTACCTCTAGCGGCTCCTCAGGGCAGCCACCAGCCAGCCAATGACGGGCTGATGCAGGGAACAACGGGCTGAACCCCTTGCCAGGAGCAGGGGTAATTTTCTTGGCTGATTTATGCTCCAGAGTGACCCATGTGGTGACTTGCCCCAAGAACCTCTTGCCCTTCCCTCTGCTACTTCTCTTACCCTTTACGCGTTTGGCTGAAAGGGACTCCCTCAAGAAGTCAGGAATCCCGAACCCCTGCCTCAGGCTCTTTTGTTAAGAAACCCAAGCTTAAGAGCAGCTGGGTGGCCTGGAGCAAGGCCTCGAACAGTCTGCGCCTCAGTGCCCTCAACCAATCCCTCCTGGGATTTGCTGAGACGACCGCAGGAGGTGCTACAGGTGGACTCCCTGCCCCCGGGAGGCAACTTTCAAATTCAGAGGCTTACAATACACGCTTACCGTCATCCCACGGTTCTTGGGGGCAGAAGCCCAACTGGGTCTCACGGGGCTAAAATCGAGGTGTCAGTGGGACTCCATTCCTTTCTGGAGGCTCAGGAAAGGGGCTGTTCTCCTGCTTCTGGAGGCCTCTGCGTTTCCTTGGCTTCGTGGCTCCTTCTCCCCATCTTCAAAGGCAGCAGTGGCCGACAAAGTCTCCCCTGTGCCGCGTCACTCTGAGTCGGACTCTCCTGGCCCGCTCTCTTACTTACAGGGACCCTTGTGATCATGCTGGGCCAACCCAGATAATCAAGGATAAGCTTTCCGTCTCAAGATCCTTGGCCTAATCACATCTGCAGAGTCCCTCGGACCATGGAAGGGGGCACATCCTGGCTCTGGGGAAGGGGAGATAGACACTTGGGGGGGCATTATTCTGTGTGCTGCACAGATGGATGGATCTCGATCACCATCTCCTCATTTCCTCTCCTTAGGCATGTCACCACACCCCTTTGGGACTATTCCTACCTCCTTAATTTAAAGATCGCGGTGGGGGTTAACGGCGAACACGGGCATGGGGAGGGGGATTGCAAATGGACGCAGCGAAGTAGAGGCTAGTCCTACGGACTGACTTTTTAAATATTTTTTAAAGTTTATTGATTTATTTTGAGAAGTGGGGGGAAGAGCCGAGAGAGAGGGCGAGAGAGAATCCCAAGCAGGTTCCTCGCTATCAGTGCAGAGCCCAATGCAGGACTCGAACTCATGAACTGCAAGATCATGACCTGAGCTGAAGTTGGTGCTTTAAAAAAAATTTTTTTTTGACGTTTATTTATTTTTGAGACCTAGAGACAGAGCGTGAGCAGGAGGAGGGCAGAGAGAGAGAGGGAGACACAGAATCTGAAGCAGGCTCCAGGCTCTGAGCCATCAGCACAGAGCCCGATGCGGGGCTCGAACTCACAGACCGCGAGATCATGACCCTGAGCCGAAGTCGGCCGCTTAACCGACTGAACCACCCAGGTGCCTTTCTATGTTTACCTTATTTTTTTAATTAAATTTTTTTTAAACGTTTATTTACTTTTGAGAGACAGAGCACAAGCAGGGAGAGGCAGAGAGAGACACAGAATCCAAAGCAGGCTCCAGGCTCTGAGCTGTCAGCACAGAGCCCGACACGAGGCTCGAACTCACGGACCTCAAGTGACGGTAACCTGAAGTCAGACGCTCAACCAACTGAACCACCCAGGCGCCCTAAAGCCCTGTGGTTCTCAAGTGAGTTGATGGCTTCCATGCTGACGCAGGAAGGAGGGTTTACAAATTGAGAGGGTTCCCTTCTCGGACTAGGGAGAAGAGGTGTTTCTCTGCAGGGATGGGGCGGTGGGGGGCTTGGGGAGAGGGCTGGAGAGAATGCTTCATTGGCAAAGCTGGGAGTTCTGTCAGGCGATAATGTTACGGGGGCTGATAAAGATGAAATTGTTATGCACAAGAAAGCCCCCTCCTCCCGTTCACCGGGTGCTTGGACTTGGAGGACAAAGAATGGAAGAAAAAAGGAGCGGTCGGTGTTGAGCCTCAGTGGAGCAAGGAAAAAGACACCTGAGCAGAGGAGGAGGGTGTATCCAGGTGAGACAGGTGGTAACAGGGTTTTATGGACACAAGGGCAGGCCCAGGCAGACTAGCAAGTAGAATTCTCCCGGCGAAGGCGGGGGCTGTCGGCTTTGCCTCCTTCTATTCAGTTGGCTTAAAAAAAGAAAAAGCACAAAGTAAGCACCTACTTTGTTCCACAGTACGGATGGACCTGGAAGGTATGGCGCTAAATGCAGTAAGTCAGACAAAGACAAATGCCGTAACCTCTCTCTTACAGGCGTGAACCAAAAAGTAATACGCGACAAACAACAATCCAGAAAGCGAACTCACGGATACGTACGATATTTTGGCGCCCGGCTGCGCGCACTGCCGTTGGAGCGGACCGCTCGGCCAGGGTGTGTGCCTGTGTTCGGCTTCTGGAAACATCGCCTGGGGCAGCAGCTTCCAAGATGGCTCCGCGGATCCCCGCTTCTCGGTCCTCCCTCTTGTTACGGACGGAACGTTTGTGTCCGGCCCAAATTCGTATGTGGAAGCCTCAGGGCTTCCCAGGGTGGCTGTGTTTGGAGATGGGGCCTCTGTGGGAGTCCCTAAGATGAACTGGGCGCAGAAGAATAGGGCCCTGGTTTGTTAGGATCGGCGTCCTTATAAGAGGTCAGGGAGCGAGCCTGCTCTCTCTTATTTGCTTTGTCGGGTGTGCTCTCTTACTTCGCTGCCCCACTCCACACACACACACACACACACACACACACACACACACCCTCAACGCTTTTCCGAACCACTGAAAGTAAGTCGCCTACGTGAGGACCTTTTACTCCTAAATCATTCCGTCTGTGTTTCTTGGGAACATTCCGGCACACGATCGCCCTACGGTTACTGACCTCAGTCCGTTGAACACGGCTGTAATACTTCCACCTACCTTACTACCTGTATTTCCATTTTTGAAGTTGATCTAATAATGCCCTCTGTGGTGTCTTCTCCTCTTGCCATACAGAATCCTGTCTCGCGTCAGGCATTGTTCTGACTGTCACGTCTCTTCGGTTGCCTTCAATCAGGAACATTCCCGTGGCCTTTCTTTGTCTTTTATGACACTGACATTTTGAAGACGACAGCCCCTCCCCCTCTTCCCTTTTGAATAGAACCTGTTCCTCATTTTGTTTGTCTGATACCTTCTTGCGGTGAGAGGAAATTTTGCTTTGCCGGCTGGCACCCCGTGTGACTGGTCTCCGGGTCTTGCATCCAGGGCCACACGGCCTCTCTCTCTGCTCCTCCTTCGCGATGCTAATTTCGGTCACCTCCCCGGTCAAGGTGGCGTTCGGTGAGGATGATCTTCTCCGAAACGGATAAGCGACCTGTGAGGCTGTACTTTAAGACCGTGCAAACATTCCGCAACGTTTCATCGAAATTTCCCCAGGATTCTTGCCTGAACCAATCTTTACTATAATGGTTACAAAGCCTGCTCTCCCACCTCCCACTCTCCCCCAGCCTTTCCCGGTCAGCCGTCGGCATTATACCGTGAGCAGGGACTCTCTCTTTGAAGGTAGCTTAATTCAATGTCGTCTAACTTACTGGCTTTTTCCTTTCTAGCGAACATCTTTTGTGTCCAGTCAAAAAAAATTTTTTTTTTGCCTACCTCAACCTCGAAAGGGATTCTTCTATTTTCTCCTGAAAGCTTTTTGTTACTAGACCTTCGACATTTAGATCTGTGATCCGTGTGGAATGGAGGTTTTTTTGTGCCTGACGTAAGCTAGCAGTCGGGATATGGAAATCCAATTCATCCAGGTGTTTTTATTACTAATTTTTATTTCCCCAAGAGATGTATGAATATGTACCTCCCCCCGCCCCCGAAAAATTACAGATAATGCTAACACCCTCTTGGACCTACCTACCCTTCCTAATCTTTCCCCTTCTCCAGAGCAGGGACCACGAGGGGAACCATTGTTATCAGTTTATTCCATCCTGCTGCAGTTTTTTTCCTTGAGAAATTACATCCTTGCTAGTGACATACTATTTTCTTCTTTCCCCCCATAGTCGCCTTGCATGAGCCATTCTGCAGCTCGTTTTTTGCGCTCGGCAACGTGTCTAAGGCGTCTTTCTGTGTCGACACTTAGAGATCTCCACAAGGCTTTTAACCGGCTGTGTCGGACTCCGCGCTCGGTATGACGTATGTCACAAACTCTCACAGTACAGCCTGTTCAGTCACTGGATTGTTCAGTCGCGGATTTTTAAGTTGACCCTAATATTGCGTTCTGTTCCATGACGATTTTGGTTTTATCCGCACTGTATCCGTATCGTACTGTGTTTTTATCCTGACTTGTATTCAAACGCTGCTCTGAAAATGGAAGCTTCCGGAAGAGAAGAGCTGCTGTCCCAACCCCCCAGAAGTAGATGAGGTAAGATAGGGGCCGGGGAGGCCCTGGGCTCGTCCTGGATTCAGGCCAAGTGAAAGAGCTCAGGGCCTGGGGACTTGCCCAGGCTCACGCAGCCAGCGAGTGGCAAAGCTGGAAGTAACACCCGGGTCTTGGGAAGCCAAGCCCGGGACACGGGAGACCTCCCAGGCCTGCTCCTGAGGCCGCCTGGTTCTCTCCCTGCTTCACCTCCCTTCAGAGCTGGACTCTGACGTAGGCTCCCGCTGGGGTGTATCGGTGGGGGTCTGCTCCCTTCCCGCCTCTAACGCCGGTCGGTCTCCCCTGGTCCACACCTCGGTTCTGGGGCCCTCCCCCTTCTGAACATCCGTTGGTTGATGATCCTCCGCCTTCCAGGGTGCCCCAGCGGGACAGGTGAGAAGGAATTTTGAATCGAGAGAAGCTTCAGCCCAAATCACATGTTGGGTAAAATAATCAAAGAATCTTCCCCAAATTTGTCAACGGCGGCGCGGGGCCTAGCGGTTGGGTAATGACTCGCCCTTGATGACGGATCTCGAGAAAATGCGTTTTGGAAGCAATCAGTATATGCTGAATAGAATTCTATTTTACAAGCATTTTATCTACTCTTAAGGACACGGGAGATGAGGAAAACAGATAAGCCTCTCTATTAATATTGATTAGACCATTATATATCTGAAAAAGAGATTTTAGTCGGAGATGATTGCACCTTACCGGGCCCAGCCTCCGTTCTTGAATGGACTCATTTAATCTGCTGCTCGGCGTTGGGGGGAGGGGCGTGGGGAGGGGATGGGGAGGGAGGGGCGCGCAGGCTTTGCTCCCTCGCATTGGACACAGGAGGCAGGACAGGGACACCGGTAAGAGGACCACAAGGGCACTTACATACTTTCTTGCCGATCCCACAAGGGCCCGATAAAAGCAAGATAAAAACAGTTAGCAGCGGCAGGAAGGTCAGCCTTCAGAAACAACTGTTCTGGTTTTTTTTGTTCGTTTGTTTGTTTGTTTTCTGGAAGAGTCCAGAAGTTGAAACGAGAGCACCCTCTTTTCTGGAATAGCTTTAAGAATAAAGACACTATGGGGCGCCTGGGTGGCTCAGTCGGTTGAGCGTCCGACTTCGGCTCAGGTCATGATCTCATGGTCCGTGGGTTCGAGCCCCATGTTGGGCTCTGTGCTGACGGCTCAGAGCCTGGAGCCTGCTTCACATTCTGTGTCTCCCACCCTCTCTGTACCTCCCTTGCTTGCACTGTGTCTCTCTCTCTCAAAGATAAATAAACATTAAAAAAAATTAAAGAATAAAGACAATAACCACAGGTTAGAAATGAACTCTTTTATATTGACTATAAAAGTAGCTTGATAAACATGATGTCACTACTTTACTAATGATCAAATTTAAGCAATGAAATTTTATTAAAAAAGTTTTTTCTTTTTTTTAATGTTTATTTATTTTGGGGAGAGATAGAGACAGAGCGCGAGTGGGGGAAGGGAAGGGAGAAAGGGAGACACAGAATCGGAAGCAGGCTCCAGGCTCCAAGCTGCCAGCACAGAGCCCGACGCGGGGTGGAACTCACCAACTGAGATCATGACCTGAGCCGAAGTCAGACGCTTAACCGGCTGAGCCAGCCAGGCGCCCCCAGTGAAATATTATTTTTGCCGTCATGTTGGCAAAGTTTCCTTTCTGGTAAAAAGAGGCCTAATTCTCAGTCTCGGTGAGGATGTGGAGACCTGTGCTTTCACGCATTACTGGCAGAGTGCACGAGAGTACGGCCATTTTGGAAGACAGCGTGATGGTGTTTACAGAGACCAACTTTCTGTTGAGCACGAGGTGAGGAACCAGGTGGAGAGTATTGAGTGAAATTAAGTCCTTGCCCTCACAGAGTATATCATTTCATATAGGGAAAGTGGAAAGCAATAAGTGAAAAATACAATTAAAGACAGGAAAACCTTGGGTTGCCAGTAACTTGTTCTGCGAGTGTTTTGTAAGACGAGCAAAAATTTCTAATAAATTTTAACTTGATAAAGGAGGGATGGCTTGCAGCACGAGTCGTACGTGACCCCGAATGTCACAGGATCACAACGGAGCCAATGGTTCTCGAAATTCACTTTGGTATCAAATGCTTTGAATTACAAGCATGTTTCCAGAACGAATTATGCTCGCAAACTGAAGTTTTACCGTATTTACCCATGCGGAGGACCTTAAGGGAAGGAAAATGGGAGCCAGAGAGAAAGGAGGGGAGATTGGTGAAGGCATTTCCAAGGAGGCAGAGTTGGGCTGAGTCATGGCTGATAAGAAGATGTGAGCCATCAGAAGAGAGAGGTCACGTGCAAAGGTCCTGTGGTGGGAGAGATCTTTGATGAACTTAAAGGAGACCAGACAGGACACAGTGGGTGAAGAGAGCGTAGTGGGAAGTGCAGCTGGAGAAACGATGCCTGCCAAGTGTCAGGGGAGTCCTGTTTTCAGTGGAGGTGATACCACCTGCTGCTACTGTTTCCGGAAGCCTTCTGACTGCCGTGGAGTGAGTTTAATTCTTTTCTACACTTCGGTGTAATGTCTTACAATAAGCATATACTTGTACGGTTTAAAAAACAAAAAATATTTGGAAAGAAAAGGTAAATCTTTCAAAGAGACACGGGGCAGGTGTCCGGGTGTGAAAGGGAGGGGTGTGGGGAGGGGAGCTAAGGGGCACCTTAAGGGAGGGTGAGTGCAAACACAGGTGACCAGTGCCGAGTTCAGCCACTGCCTCCTCCTCACCTGGGCCCCGCCCCCTGTCCCTGAAGACACCCTTCTAAAGCCTGCTCAGCTCTTCTGCTATCCGCCTCCTTGCTGGTTTCTCGAAGGTCCCACTCGTACGGCCATAATGCACAGCCCGGCTGGGGTCAGGGCCTCTGCGGGCTGAAGAAGGCGGATGCCGAGGCTCTAGCCCGGCCGTGTCCCATCCCGAGATGCTCTCGCCCGCCCTTGGCCTCTCCCCCACCACCCCGGTCTTCTCTATCTCCCTTACTGGCTCCGCCTTCCTCAACAGAGGCTGTGGGCGTGTCCGCTCAGAGTGTGGTGTCTGGGTTGGAATCCTGGCCGTAGCACTTTGCTGCTTGGGTCTGTGCCCTCAGCCGCAAACGGGGATTATCCCAGTACCTACTTCACAGAGTTGAGGAGAATGAAGGAGGGAAATATGTCTAACCTCCCGACAGTGCCTGTCACACAGTCGGTACTATATAAGTAGCGGCTGGTAGCATCTTTCCTGTTACTCAGGCCAAAAACGCAAGCATCATTCGGGATTCCTCCTTCCCCTCAATCTAGCATTCTGAGCCACCAGCAAATGCAGAGTCTGTCTGTTTCCCAGGCCCCGCACCGCTGCCCCGGCCCGTGCCCTGCTGGGACGGCCCTCTGTGGTCTCCCTGCCTCCGTTCTTGTCTGCCTCCAGCCCAGCATCCTCACACCAGCTAGCCAGACTTCTTGGAATGAAACCCGGATGAAATGACTCCTCTGTTGGATTTAGAATACAACCCAAGCTACAAGGCCCTACAGAACCTTCCAATAGAAAAGAAATGGAAATTTAAGCAATAAAATTGTTCTGGTCATTAGATTAGAAAAGATTTTAAAAAAATTTTAGCGTTTATTTATTTTTGAGAGAGAGAGAGAGAGCAGGAGCAGGCAGGGGCAGAGAAAGACGGAGTCACAGACTCCGAAGCAGGCTCCAGGCTCTGAGCTGTTAGCACAGAGCCGACGTGGGGCTCGAACCCACAAACCGTGAGATCGTGAACTGAGCCGAAGGCAGATGCTTAATCGACTGAGCCATCCAGGCGCCCCTAGATTAGGAAAGATTTTAAAAAGAACACTCAGTGTGTGCGTGTGAGGATGGAGTGAAACTTCACTCTTAGCTTCGGAACCTCCTGTTGGCCCAGGGTTTTGAGGGAAGAGAATGTTTCGAGAAGGAAGGTGGTTTTTGGGTCAAAGGCCACTGAAAGATGAAATCAAATGAGGACAGAGAGCTGATTGTAGCTGTGGGGAGCTTTGGCCAGAGTGGGTCCAGGGACTGATGGGCAGGGCAGCCATATTACAAAAGAAGGCAGAGAGAGAACCCTGTGAGTGGCAATAGCAGAGAGAGAGAGAGAGAGAGAGAGAGAGAGAGATGGACAGTGAGGAGACACCAGCCTAAGGAAAACTCTGGAAGAAGCAGAGAGCTCTCTGGGTGGGAGGGGCGCTGGCTGATGGGGAGGGTCCTGAAAGCCCCACTGAGGAGCCGGTAGGCAGCCGGAAGTGGGAGAGAAGGAACTTCAGGAAGCCAGATATTTGCTAAGCGTCCCAAGGGGATGGGCCCCAGCTTAAAACTCATTAGACAAAAAAACAAAACAAAACAAAAAAAACAACAACAACAACAACAAAAAAAGGAAAGCGTCTGAGTTTGATGAGTTTGGTTCTCCATTGGAATTCCTGCTGGAGCCTTCTTGATTTCCTTGGAAAGTCCGATTGCTCTGATCACGGCCTTAGAGGAAGCATAACTCTGATAAGGGATGGCTGGTTGTGTATCTGTGCGGGGATTCTCCCCAGGAAAAAGGAGCTGGTGACGCAAGGGCCCTCAAAGGAGAAGACTATCACCTGTGTGCGTGTGCATGTGTGTCCTTTTCCAGTTCCAGTTGGGAAGGTAGGCAGGGGGTCTAGGCACTTGTTTTTGAGCCTCCGGGGCAGGAGAGCTGGGTGAGGGTCGGGTTGGGACCGTCGTTTGGGGCTCAAAGAAAGCACAGGCATTTTCGGTTTTGCTGTTTCAAAGCGTGGGCGTGTGGGGAGCAATATATAAGAAAACCCCTCTATCTGCCGATCTGTGTCCCACTTACCCTTCCAAATCCTGCTTGAAGCCTGCTGCACACCCGGAAAGCCTTCCCTCTCACCTCGGCTCCTGGTGTGACGAGTCCCTGCTTTCGGCCAGATTTGTGTCACTGGACCAAGGATAGAGGCTCACACTCCAGCATCTAGAGCAACCTCATCTCTCCGGGTCTTGGTTCCATCATCGCTATCTCAGAGATGATGAGGGCAAGCCTGGCTCTTGGAGTCTCTGGTCCGAAGTGTCCTTGGGGGGGGGCATCATAGTGGGCAGGGCAGACGGGGTAGGCAGACACCCAGGGTATCTGCAAACATTTATTATCCACAAGATGCTATGATTTGCCCTTTTCACGAATGGCCTCGTTCAATTTCACAACAATCGCGTAAGCCAGGAACTACTCGTATCCCTATTTTGGCGGAGGAGGAAATGGAGGCTTCCAGGTGTCAAATGAGTTGCCCAAGGTTGGTGTGGCAGCCAGTGGCAAAGCCGAGTGTGAGATCGCCTCCTGGCCTGGGCAGGGGGCCTGGGCAGGAATCGGGGGAGGGCGCCAGGCAGAGCTGTGGCCATTCTCCGGGCGTTAGCAGGGACTCTGAGAGGTCACCTTGCCTCACAAGTCTCTTGCTCTGCCACCCCTGTGTTCTCTCTCTCTCTCTCTCCTAGCCTTGGAAACTCCTGGGGATCAGAATTACACACCACCTTTTCTCTAGGTCAGGGACTGAAAAATTAAGTTCCTAAGGGCCAGGCGAGAATCACACGAAGTGGCACGTGGCCGGAGTAAGTGCAAATGTTTGTTGCACGAGACCCGTCAACTGTAGCTCCTAAGGGGGAAGCACTGGCTTCTCGGGAGCCCCTCAGCTCCCGCCGGCTCTCACCTCCTGGCGTTGGGGTTTGGTGTCGTCAGAACCTCCAATCCTTCAAGAGGAGCTAAAACCTCTTGACTTTTAAAAGTTGGTTCAAACCTGTTCCGAGCAGTATCTTAAAATAAGTCAATAAACAGACAACATACATTTGAAGATAGGAGGTAGCTCTGTCAGGTGGCAAGGTTTGTAACCTCTGAAGTCCGATCGCGTCCTTGCCTTGCTCCGGGCAGGCTCATTTGAAAGCTCCTCCTTCTCTGGGCACTCAGGAACTGCAGCGGGCACTCTTTGCTCCTTGGCAGGATCATGGTTGGTGAGTTTTCGATGTGGTGGGATAGAAGTCTCTCAGAAGAGTCTTCTTCCTTACACCTTGCCCGCCCGCCCCACCCTCCCACCCCAGCACACATCAGCACGTTCCAGGAGTGGAGCAGATGTTGACAGAAATGAGTTCCAATTCCAGCTCTGTTGGAGGGGTCTTCTCATTGGACTTTGAATAATAACGTGAGCTGACACCGTGCTGGCAACAGCAATCCCTTGAATTCTCGTCCTTCGCTCTCCAGTTTCTGTGAGAAGTTTGGAGACATGGTAGCTGGGGCAAAATGAATGTCCGACAGACATTCAAAGATGACCAACCCACAGGGGACGGAGACACCGTGAGCAAGAACCGGGAGAAACCACAGGCAACACAAATAGAGTCACATGGACTCCAGATATCGGAAGTATTGACATAGACTATAAAACAGTTGTACTTACAATGTTCAAAAAAATAAAAACCCAGCTTGAACACTTCAGCAGAGAATTAGAAACTATAAAACATGCAACATTTTGGAAAAAGGAATTCTAGAACGGCTGAAAAAGGAATTCAACAGCTGAAATTAAGAATTTGATGGATGGGTTTAATAACAGATTAGACACAGCTAAGAAGAGAATGAATCAATTGGAATTTAAATCAGAGGAAATGGTTGAGAATAGAGCACTGAGGGGCAGAAAGATGGAGGTACAGAAAGGACACTCAAAGAACAGGGCACAAAGTGACAAGTTCAATATATGTCTCATTGGTGTCTCAGAAGGAAATGGGGAAGAGGAGAGAGGAAACAGAAGAAATGTTTGGATTTTCCGTTACTGAGGAAGACATCAGCCTGTCGATTCAAGAAGTCTCCAGAGGCAAGTTGATCTGTACCAGACACAGAGGGGCTCAGTTACTCACTGGCTCAGAGGGGTAAACCAATACTTGGCAAATCCCTGAGCCTAGATGGGAAAGGAGCCCGAGGACCCTACCTGGAGGGAGTTGGGGGAAGCAAACGAGGAAGTTGGAGAAGCGAAGTTTTCATTCATTTGCTTCGTGAACTTACTCATTCATCCTTTTTTTTTTTTTTTCCATTTACTTATTCATTAATTCAACCTTGATTTACTGCCCACTCAGCCTGAGTCACTACAACTGGCATTTGGTCAGAAAATGGGAAAGTCTTAGTTTTAAGAGTGATTTGTACTTGAATGAAGCAAGATGCTTAAGGCAATTAGCGTCTGGGTGCCCAGAAGAAAGATGGCGCCTGGATGTCTACCATGGTGGGGATCAGAGGCTGGTTTGGGAAGAGAGGCAGTTCTATGGGCGATACCCCAAACTACTGCTTATGAAGTTTTTGGCCCATCTGTGAAGATAGCATTTATTTCAGGGAGAGATAATTTGGGCTCCAAATCAACTCTTGGATACTCTGAGTGAAATTTGTAGGGTTTTTGAGAACCCGACTGTCTTAATGTGATTTGCATTGTATTTATTTTCCTTTGTCGGTAAATTTGTTGTAGTAGAGGGAGCCCGTGTAAACTCTACTGAAAGGAAGAAATGGGTTTGTGTGCTGGCGTGAGCCACGGAGGAAGGAGCCCCCCGCAGCCGCCCCACAGATGTGCTGGCGGCGGTGAGCGTGAGCGGGGGCAAGCCACGGTAACCCTTTCGGGGAGCAGCCAGGTGCATCTGCACAGCTCTCCCACCTGGAGGTTTGGGAAGGCTGAGAACACTTAAGCCACATGCGAACTTGAACAGTGACTCCCTCTATGCCTCTCAACTCTTTTGGGGTCACGGGCCACTTCGAGAAAACGACGAAGCAAAAGGGCACACACAAACCCCATTCCCTGTGCAAATTCAGGGGATTCATGGATTCAAGTCTGAAATCCTTTGGTCTATCCGCTCCTTCATTTGGGGAAACTGAGGTCTACGTTGGGGAAGAGATTTGTCCAAATTCACACAGAGAGTGGCAGAGCTGGGACTCTATCCCAAGTGTCTGGCCCTTGGTCTGGTGCTGGTCTGCACTCACTCCCCCAGCAACCTCCAGGCTGTGCGGAGTGGGTTGGTGGCACTATATGTAGGGGGAGGGTGGCTCTCTCTCTCCCCCTCTCTCGGCATTGTGTGGGGGACAGGGAGCTCATCTGGTTGCTTGGGGTGGAATCAGAGACATGTTTGAGAGATTGCCAGTGGGTGGAGGTACCACGAGTAGAATGCCTTGGAAGAAGGGACCCTTCTCCTGAGAGGCCCGAAATGTCAATACTAGCTGTTTCTTCCTTCCTTCCTTCCTTCCTTTTTTAATGTTTATTTATTTATGAAAGAGAGAGGGACATAGAATCTGAAGCAGGCTCCGGGCTCTGAGCTGTCAGCACAGAGCCCGATGGGGGGCTCGAACCCACAGCCTGCGAGATCATGACCCGAGTCGAAGTCGGATACTTAACCGACTGAGCCACCCAGGCGCCCCGGTACTGGCTGCTTCTTAACCCAGAAGGCACTGGGCAGGAGCAAAGGCTAACGAACAGAATGAGACAGTTGATATAAGTGTTACCGGAGGAAGTGATTCCTGCTGTCTGTTTTCTCCTCTCTCATATCAAACAGTCTCTGGAGCGACCCGGTGCTCTGGAGACAGCTCCAAATTCCCAGGGTGACCTCTGCCTGGGCTCCTCCTTCCTCGAATCCGCCAGAACACAGCTTTGAGCCTGACTCCGGCCTCATGGGGCTAATTCCCTTCTGGTTCTCTCTCCTCTCTCGTCTGTGTTTCCCTTCCTCTCGCCTTCTTCCCCCTCTGCTGCCAGGGACAGAGGAGGGAGGGTACGAGCGCCACACACTAAATTCTCATTTTCTTTCAAGAAAAAATTATGATTATTGAAGATTTAGTCTTTGAGTCTAAAAATACCTCAGTGTAAATGCCTCTGTTCCCCCAATCCTTTTCCCTCCCCTCCCATCATCGCTCCCTTTCTTAATCGGGCCCCCGTGAGAGTTGCACTGGGGGCAGGTGTGGACACCACTGGTGTCTCCGTAGCACAGCTGAGAAATGGGGGGGGGGCCTGGAGGGTTGTGGGGAGGTGCGGTCAGAGCGAGTGCGGCTGCAGAAGAGGGGTGCTGGCGTCTGTGGCGTCCGCTGCTTGCTTTAGCCCACATGTGCTGTGGGCGGGGTCCGGAACGAGCCTCGACCTCTTGCTTCGGAGCTGGGGAGCAGTTTCCAGACATGCCGTAGCTCTGAGGCACACTTCCTCCCCTTCTCAGCGAATGTTTGATTTGGAGTTTATTGATTCCATTTGCCGGAGTATTTTCCTTAAATATTTTTTGAGTCTAATGCACACCGTCTGTGCGCCCGTAACGGCTCTAGCTAGCCTTGTTTCTCTGCGAAACCAATAAAGCAATTTGGACGAGCCGAAATGGAACTCAGAGGCATCAGGAGAGGGCAGCTGGAGACGTGGGCAGAGAGAGAGGCAGGGGCTTGAGACAGAAGAGCCAGGAGGTGGGGAGAGGCAGGACCGAGTACATAGATGGAGGATCTGCTGTGGATACAGAGAGATGGGAAAGAATGGGAAAGCGGAAGGAAATTAGACAAGGAATAAGACGAGGGGATGAGGAAACACGGAAGGGAAAGAGGGAGAAAGGAAGGTAAAGGAAAGATGAAAAAACATATTATGACCAGCCGGCCATTTTGTGTGACCTTGGGGATCGGGCGAGTTAAGTCCATGGATGACTCAGATTACTTGAGAGTTTCCAGTTCCAATCTCTTCCTGTTCCCACGCAACCTTTCATGAAAAAAGCAAAATGGGCATGTGGACCGTGCTCGTGTCCTCGTGGACGGTGCTGTGGGCTCCTCCAGCATCCAGTCACCCCTCTCTCACCGTGTAGAGCCTGTTACTTGGGTAGGACTGAACTCCTGAGTCGGTAGGGACCAACTGGCTTAAGCCGACCACAGTAGTCCTGCCTCCAAGCCCCGCGCCAGCCCCAGGATTGGTTGAAGGACGGGCACGCAGCCCAGGACCAAGCCAATCAGTGCGTAGCAGTCCCCTGGCCCTGGTGATTGACTCAAGGGCTATCTTGTCATTGAAGTTGGCCCAATCAGAGAGAAAGTTGGAATTTTGGTTAAAAAGTAGGGGAGGAAAAGCCTTTTATCTCCCCCTAGTTTATGAGACGGAAGCCTGGCGTCCCAGAGCCGTTGGCAGCCATTTCACTACCACGATGGGATTCAGCTGGGAACGCAGCTGTTCCATTAGGATGGCGGAGTGGAAGCAATCGCAAAGAGATGGAGCTAAGTCCCATGGGACATCCCAAACCTCTGGATCAAACTCATCCTGAAGCCAACATTTCCTCCGGACACTCCAGTTATACGAGCTGGTAGCTCCTTATTGTTTCAGTGGCTTCGAGCTGGATTGGCGGTTACATAGAGTTGAAAGTATACTAATTCACGTAACATCTGAATGTGAACCCTTCTGTTCTTCCAGCTCATGAAACGAATAGAGAATCGGCATCGTGGGTGATCAGGCCCTTCCTGTACTCGGCAGGGCAGCAAGGTAAACGCATTCTCCCTCGAGGAGCCCTAGGAGCAGCTTTCGGCTCCAAGTCCGAATTCCCCTGCTCGGCAACTCAGACTCATCTTTCACTGCCTCCCTCTGTGTACCCCACTGCTGGCCAGACTCAGCCCCTCTCGCCATTTCTCCGAGCACACCCCTACCTCTCCCTGCCTGCACCCCCGCTCGTAGATGTCCTCCTTGCTTAGAACACCCCCTCTCGCTTTGATCTGTTTGCATGCCACTCATTTCTCCAGCCCCGTTTCTGTGCCACCCTCAGCGCCTCCCCTGACTTTAGCAAACCGTTGAACCCCTTCCTGCTCGGGCTTCCTCAGAATCTACATGCAGTAGGGGCAGGAGGTGGCCAGAGAAAGCGTCGTCGGGGTCGTGGGTTAGAAATCACGTGGAGAACTAGCACTCTAATGGATGAGGCTTCTTTCCTGGTTGACCTTCCAAGGGCCTTCATACCTTTCTTGTCACACTTTCTGGGTCCTGCCTCAGCTGCAGTTATTTGTACATTGACCTCGCTTCCTCGCTGGGTCATACAACTAACTGTTGGCGGCCGGGACCCTGGGATGTCTCGGGCCGCAAAGATTCACCACCTTCCCTCCATGGAGATGCACACGGGCGATGGTGTTCCCCCATGCAGAGTGGTCCTGAGATTGCTTTAAAAAATCTGGCTTTGAGAGCTGTCGCCCTTCCCCGCCGCCCCGCCTTCCTTTTATACTCAAGAAAACATGGAAGAAAGGGATTGACTTGGAGCAAAAGGCCATTGTGCGGCTTCTTAAAGACCCGAATGAAACGTGGTCTTGACAGCCTCATTCGTAGAGACAAAACGCTGTCTTCATTTATGAAGCAACTCTTTACATTTTGAGAACGAAGCTTGGAGGTCTGAACGGGCATGGAGTTTCGCACCGGGTGCGGCGGGGAGACACACAAGCGGGGCTCCCTGCTCCATAGGTAGGAGAGAGGGAAAGCTCTCTGGGCTCTGCCGAGGGGCGTGGGAGCTGTGAGCATCCTGCATTCTCCACGTCGCTCTCCCTGGGGTCCAGAGCTGGGTGGGTGAGAGACGGAGAGATGCTCCTGAGAAAAGGTGGGGAGCCTGAAAAGACTGGGGTTCGTGCCCTGCTTTCCAAGCGCAGCCCGAGGAGAGGACCAGCCTCCCAGAGTCTGGGCGGCAGCGTCCGTCCAGGGAGGTGTCGGGGTGGGTCTGAGTCAGTGCTCCTGGTTGGACGCCCTGCATGCGGCACGTAGAGGGTCTCGGAGCAGGGGGTTGCAGGAGTGCAGAGACGATTGATGGTAGAAGGGCTGAGGTCGGGCTGAGGTGGCCACATGACTAGAGGTCATGGGCCTTGATCGGCGAGTGCAGCTGGGATGTCAGGAAAGGTCAGGCGGGGCCAGAGGACACTTGGTTGACACCCAGGACAGGTGGCCTGGAGGGTATCTCACGAGGCTGACAGTAACCCAGAGGACAGCCGGCGTGTGCTAGGGACCCCTCCCCCCAGGCCATCTAAGGAAGGAGGATGGAACGTGGAGGCTCTTTGAAGCAAAAGAAAGCTTCGATTCTTGATTGACTCTTTCAAAGAGAAAGTTTTAAATGTAGTTGCTACTTCCTGGCACGTCGATCTCTTCTCCCACTCCTCCCCTTCCCCCCCCCACCCCCACCCCAGCCCTCCAACTAACTACCAGCAAGAATGGAGAATCTGTATCGAGAAGCAATTGGGGAGGAGAAAGAAAGTTACCTGGTTTTGCCCATGGAGTTGTCACTATAAACACCACACTTTACCGCAGTAATTACGGTTTTGGGGAGCGGGAATGTGTGTTGAGAGATCTGACCTAGTGTGGGACATCAGAGAGGGCTGCCTGGAGGAGGTGATGTTTAGGTGAAAGTCTGGGAGATGGTAGGAGCTAGTGGGCTGCAAAAGGAAGGCAAAAGGAATCGGGTGGCCCTTGCTTCTTCCCCCCGCTGTGAGGGCTCCACCAGAGTCCCCTGGGGTCAGCTGCCCAAGTCAACTGGGAGCCACAGCCTGCAGAAATGGGTTGTCTCCCAGAGACCCAGGCTTGAAGGCCCTTTGCTGGAAAGGCGTGGGGGTGCCGAGAGAGCCTAGGTCTGAGCCTCTGGCCAGGCATCCTGACTGCTTGTCCTCCTGGAGATTTTGGCCCGAGTGTCTCAGCTGGCCACAGCCCCCAGCACCTTGCGTGGGCTCCCGGGTGCCTTTGCTTTCTGAGCAGGGCTGGGGCCAGGCGCGGCACAGCCTCCACACCCCCTGCCCGTCCCTATGCAGTGTTGCTCAGCCAGGAGCCGGTGCGTGGTGTTGGCTGCTCCACTTAATGGTCAGGGAAGGAGGGAACGGTGTACCCATCTGCCACCTGGGAGCCCATTAGTGGCCGCTGCTCGGGTGCCAGCCTCAATTAGCTCAGGCAGGAGCAAAAGGCAGTAGGCAGAGTGGAGCTAAGGCTTCCTTTCCACGGCCCCGGGGGGATAGATCGCACTTTGGGGACAAGTGAATGAGACAAAGAGAAAGGCAGGTATCAGCCTTCTCCTTGCTCCTGGTTTGAAGGGAAATGTTCTAGATCAGAATCCAAACCACAGGACAGGAAGTTCTCTTTTGCTGAAAGCGTCTGGACCGAGGCTGAGAGCAAATGGACCATCATTAAAGAGTTTAGAGGAGGGTTTACCGGGAAGCTGATTCTCAGAACGGCAGGGTAGGGGTGGGGTGGGAAGAGGGCTGAGGCCTGGACTGTCGTCCAGCTTTCGGGAGGCAGCCCTGCTGGTGAGCTTGGCTGGGAGAGCAGCGGAGAGGGAGCTCTGGAGAGGGAGCCGCCATGCTGATGCTTCCTGTAGGATGTGTGGGAGTCAAGGGCATGGCCCAAGCTTTCCTGGAAGAACAGAGACCCCTAAACAGACCTTCCAGAGCCCCTGTGGACGTGTTAGAAACAGCAGGTCTGGATCCTGGATGCTGGGGAATAATTTTCCCTTATATCAGGGTCATTTTCAGGATGCCTGCCCCTTCTAGAAGGTCCAGGACAAGGCTGCCAGACAGAACGTAGGATGCCTGCTTAAACGTGAATTTCAGATAAGCAAGAAATAATTTCTTGGTATAAGTCTATCCCAGCAATACATGGGATATACTTATACCAAACAATTCATCCTTTATCTGAAATTCAAATCCCACTGGGTATTCTGTGATTTTATTTGCCAGATCTGGCAGACTTTTCAGGGGTTTTTCCAGAGAGCGATGTGAGGAAGGAGGCAACAGTGTTCTGACTCCCAGCTAGCTCCCTGGGCCTATCCCAGGGGCGGGGCGCAGGGTCTATGGGATGTAACCCAGGACCCTGGCCGTGGTCAGTGTGGGGAAATGGCTTCATCAGCGATCCGTTCTCAGCTCAGACTGGCAAAGGAGGTTTGAGAGAAGGAGATACTGAGGCAGGAGTAGGGGAGAGGCCCAGGCTCTGCCCCAACCTGGCAGAACAGGAGGCAGACCAGCTTTTGGATTCCTCCGGCTCCCTGCTGGGCGCCTCTCCCCTCCATTAGCTGGTCTGGCCTCCCTCGGTTGGAGAGATGGGAGGTATTATTCCCAATCAGACTCGCTTTGACTCTGATGAAGGGAACACTCGGCATCTATCACTGGACTCTTATAAGCTCTTATAAGCAGTGGCGTTGGTCTTCCTGGCATGGGGGCCCCCGGCCTCCAGCCTCTAAATCTTACTTCCTGGAAACCCGGGAGCCTGGTGGAGCCGGAGTGAGACGGGATAAAAGGAATCATCAATATTCCAGTGCCCAGCCCCTGACACGTTTAAAATGGAGCCGAGTGTTTCTGAGTGCCCTGGCCGGGGCGCTCTGGAAACCTGTTCTTTCTCCTTGGCCTCCCACCCCGCCTGGTGCTTCAGGTGAGTCGGGCAAAGTCTGAAATTCGTGAAAATAGGCCGCGGGGCTGGAGACATGCATGGGCTTGGAGTGGGGCAGTTCGTCATCAGGCCTCTGGAAGAGACCCTCCAGAGGGCTGGTAGTGCCAGGAAATCACAGGCCTGCAGAGTTCATTATACGTTCCGTCGGGGGCTGCCCCAGACGCACTTAAACACATGTCTCTCCCCGGGGCCGCCCCCCACGGTTCATGCTCTGGGCTCTGGTCCATCTGGTATTAAGTGAACAAAACAACGGACCGCAGCATCTTCCTTAGGAGAAGATTCTGGAGGCAAACTGCCCTCAGCAGGATTGCTTTGCTCCTGACGGCCAGCAGCCACTCTTCGTGATTTTTTTTTTTTTTTTTTTTTGGCTACTTCATATGCTTCCTGTCCCCAACCTGGATAAGCCTCCGCTGTCTCTGGGCCAATTCCTAATCCCCAATTTCCTCCAAACTGCTAAAAATGGATGTCTTGTTGCAACTGTTTGGGGTTAGCTACTCTTGGCTCCGGAGCCCCCCCCTCCACCTTCCACCCCACCTCCCTCGGCCCGCCGACCCCTAGCGTGTGGATGTTTTTGGGTTTCCTGGGTGTGTCTGCCGGTTCCCCTGGACTGCAGCCTCTCCCCGGAACAGACCAGCCGCTTCCTGCCTTTTCCCTTTGGGCTCACGACACGGCTCCTTTCTCAGAGGGCCTTTGACGTTCCCGCGAGATGTCTTACTGTCTTTTGATTTGAGACTCTTTCTTAAGTGCAGGCCCTCGGCTCCACTTTCTGTCCATTTCCATATCCTAACTCAAACGGCCCGGTTGCTCCGGGCAGCCCCGGGGACTGTCGCTCGTTCATCCTGACCACGCACTGAGGACTCTCTGATTGGAGGGGTCGTAGATTTACCGACACTCAGGGCGTCTCTGAGAAAAGTTGGCTCTGGATGGAACAGAGGAGTCAAATTCTAGCGGCCACCCCTGCCCTTGTGTTATCGATCCTGGGGTGTCAGCCTAAATCGGGTGCTGAAATATCACTGGAAATGCGACAGGCTACAGAGAGCTTAACCGTCGGAGCCACCCGGGCGCCCCAGGCTACAGAGAGCTGTCTGCAGCTGACAAGTGCTCCCTGTACGAAGTAGAAGCTCATGGCCACGTCCACTGATCACCTGCTTGGGGTCTCGGGCGAGGCCTCAGAGGGGCACGTTCAAGCAGCGACTGCTGGCTGATCCCTCGGTCACCTTTCGGGGAGGAGGCCCAATTAGCCGCTGGCCTCTGGCTTTGCTCTGTGGGGATGGAGTGCACATTTGGAGAGTCCAGGCTGGGCCCTGGCCTTGGCTCTTAGCTCCTCCCTGACGCAGCCCTTGCCGTTAGCTCTAAGTGCGTCAGGAGCACATATCAGTTCGAAGGAGTGACGCACGAGGACTGCCCGGGGCACCTGCCGATTTCTGCAGCTCCCTGAGGATTCTGGGGCCACACTTCCTTGCTGTGTCATCTCGGGCACCCCCTTCTTCTCCGTCGTCTCTGCTAAGTCCAGGGGCCAGGCAGGCTTCAAGAGAAAAGCCTCGCCCGCCTGCTCCACCCAGACATGCCCCCACGCATGTCTCCGTCCCGGCCAGCCACGGCAGCCCCCAAGAGCCGCCTGCCGCCACGGCTTTGCCTAGGTCCTTGTGACCCTCTCCGGTTAAGGGCGGTGGGTGCCCTGGGCCCCTCCTGAGGTCTCTCTGATGTGGTGGCCCGTCCCTCCATTTGAAATCTCTCGTTCAGTAAGCATGTCTTCTGCTTCTCTTCTTCCTTCTGAGGCTAGACTCTCTCTCCCCGATGGTGCTGTCTGTCCCTTATGCCCTCCAAGCACCAGACATCGCTTTATATCAATCCACTCATTTATTTATTCATTCCGCAGATACCGGAGGGTCGCCGACTGCGGGCAGGCCCTCGTCTGGGGCCCGGGGTGGAATGGTGAGCAGACCCCGGCTCTCACAGGGCTTACCTCCAGTGCGCGGGCCGTGGGAAGAGTGCGGGAGGTGTGCCATGAGCGAACTGATGAGCACAGCGTTAAAACGTGGCAGCGCGACGGGCCGCTGAGTGGCTGCTGTCAAGGGTGGTCAGGGAGGCCTCTCCACCGAGGGACGCTCCCACGGAGAGCCACAGGGCAAGAAGGGTGAGACCCGGGGTTGTCAGGGCGCAGGAGGTTCTGAGACCAGAGACCTGCAAGTCCCAAGGCTCGGAGCGGGGTGCTGGGGAGGCCGCCAGAGGAGCAGAGAGAAGGCCCGAGAGGAGCAGGGCAGGGAGGTGGGCGGAGGAGGGGGTGCTCACACAGGGCGTTGCCAGCCAGGCAGAGGGCTGGCCTTCGATTCTGGAGGTGAAGAGGAGCCACTGGAAGGTTCGATGCTCTGTAGAAACTGGATCTGGGAAGGCAACGTGTTGGGGGGAAGCGGGGAGCCGGCAGGAGCGGGATGGAAGCAGGCTGCTGCACGCTTCCGGAGAGCCAGGCAAGGGGCTCCGAGCAGGGGGAGAGAGAAGCGGGCACCGGGGGTTGCCTGGCGTGGAGACAGGGCCCACGGGCTGATCCGATGGCCTGGATGACCTGCGGGTGGTGAAGGGGAGGGAAGATTTGGGGTTTGCCGTAAGGCGCAGGACAAACGGCTGGGCCACGTGGGAGCCCAGAGCGGGGAGGGGGAGGCAGGCCGTTTCTGGGGAGGGGCGCGGCCTCCGACTCTATCTTCACCCGAAAAACCAGATGCGCCTCCAGCCTGTTGCTTCATCCTTGCGCTGCCCCTGACCGCCACGGTCATCTGTCCAGCCACCCCCGGCCTGCTTCGAGTTCAACCCCAAGACCCTCAAGTTCAACCTCCAGTGGCCGAGCAGAAAATCAATTTGGGTTCCACCTTCACGTCCTCCTTCTGATCCGCCTTTCCACACCCAGCGAGTCCCCGCCCCCTGTCTTTCCGAGCATCCACGTGCTCCCGGTTTTGAGCCCACCCCCCAGCTTCCCCGCCCACTCCCGCTGGTTCCCCTTCCCCTCTGCAGCCTGAGGGGTTGCTTTGTTTTCAGAGCACCTGTCTGACCATGCCGCTTTCTTTCTCAAAACTCGTCACTGACGCTCCTTGACCTTCAGGACAAGGTCTGAACTCTTCAGATTCCCTGCCCAGTGCCTGGCTCTGCACCCCCCACCCCTCACCTCACTCGTGGCCCACCCCGTCCCAGCCAAGTAACCTAAGCCAGCTGCTTTGCGCCTCCAGGATTTTGCCCAGGACCATGGCCCTTCCCCCAAGCTTTCCTCAGCTGTATGCCTCCCTCATCTTCCCATCCTATCTGAGAGAGAGAGAGAGAGAGAGAGAGAGAGAAACGAGTGGAGGAGGGGCAGAGAGAGAGAGGGAGACACAGAATCCGAAGCAGGCTCCAAGCTCTGAGCTGCCAGCATAGAGCCTGACGCGGGACTCGAACCCACGAACCGTGAGATCATGACCCAAGCCGAAGTCAGACACTTAACCGGCTGAGCCACCCAGGCGCCCCAGGACCCCTTCTAAGAAGGCTTCCCCAAACTCCTCCTCACCCTGTCCCAGGGAGAACCCAGCCCTGGGATAAGCTGAATGTACCCCAAATCATGCACTGGAAGGGCTCTGGCTCCTATGTCTCAGGAAATGGAGCGGGCGGAACCCCTTACTTCTCTTCAGCCTCCCCAGGCTCTCCACCATCCAACCAGCCAGCGCGTCTGACTAATTCCGACTCCTAAGTACGTTCCAGGCAGCTTCCGTTTCTATTTTATAGACGAGGAAACTTGTCCCGCACACTGGCATTTTCTAAGGGTGCACACTCCCCCCACGGTCATGAAGTCAGGATTTGCGAAGTTTAATGATGTCTGCTCCCTTTCTCAACTGAAGGATGGGGAGAGCAGGGCTGTGTCTGCCTGGGGTGCCGCGTGTCTCTGGGACCCCGGAGACCGAACGTGTGTGCAGGCATTGTGTGTTTCGTGGATGAGCGATCATGCCCTTTGCAAGCATGTTGCATCTTTGAGTCCTCTAACGCTCCAGGCGCCTGCGTGTTGTCCGCCTCCCACCCCTTACCCGGTTACCTGTCTCTCAGTCTTCAGCGTCAGCCCAAATGCCCCCTCCTCCGGGCCGTCATCTCTGACTTTCGGGTTAGGTCAGCCCTGGTTATACGCTCCGCAGCACTGTGTAATTTTCTCTTCTTGCCCTTACCTGAGCCGACTTGTAAATTCTCCCTTCTCTGATTGTTTGCTCATGTCTGTCTCCGCTAGGCTGTGAGCTTCACGAGTCCAGGCGCTGTGAGGTTTTGGTCACCCTGCACTCTCCATGCCTGGCACAGTGCCTGGAGCGCGGCGGGTGCTGGATAAATATTTGGCGAGCGAGTGGACAATTGAGAACGATGGATGAGGAAGGGCTTTGAAAACTGGAGAGTTCCGGGGCGCCCGGGTGGCTCAGTCGGCGAAGCATCTGACTCTTGATCGAGGCTCGGGTCATGGTCCCACAGTTTGTGAGTTCGAGCCCCGCGTCAGGCTCTGTGCCCACAGTGTGGAGCCTCCTTGGGCTTCTCTGTCTCCTTCTCTCTCTGTCCTTCCCCTGCTCACTCTCTCTACTCTCAAAAACAAATAAAAAAAATAAATTAAAAGGAAAAGAAATAAACATTAAAAAAAGAGAGAGAACTGTCAGGTTCTGCCCTCGCTCCCAGCCTGTCTCAGGCACCCCCCGTCTGTAACGCTGGCCCTCCACGGTGGTGATTCTTAAACCTTGTAGCGATGGGAAAAGATAGATGGCGGGCAGGTGTAATTTAGACATGACCCAAAGTAAATCTGATAGCTTCCCCTCCCTCGCACACATGCATACACAGCTGGGCACGTGTGCACGTGCACACACACGCGCTCTCTCCGTCACACCCAAGGGCGCGGACTTGTGCCAGGTTTGTGCGGTGCTGCGCAGCAATGTATTCCGTATCATACTTTCTGCAGGCTGATCTTAGATCGTCAGCTCCCAGAGAGACGGAAGTGGCGCCTACGAGAGTCTCTGTGAGGCTGTGAGTACTTAAAGGGAGTAGACACCGAATCCGTGACCAGCGAGTAAATTACGTTCAAAGCCTTCCTCTGCGGAAGGCAGGCAGGGAGAGTATGGATGTTACCTTGGTAGCCACGGGAGAAGTGTTTAAGGACTTCTGTCTCCGGAGGGATCACTCCAGGAAGGCCGAAGGGAGGAGGCGAGTGCCCTCGGCACACCCCCCCCCCACCTTGCCTATGTGAGAGACAAGTGCAGCTGTGGCTGCCGGTGGCTCCCCCTCCCCGAAGTCCTGATGTTGGACGATCCCTCGTTTGGGCTCAGTTTCCCTTCCAGACCCGGCAGGCGTCCAGCAGCCTCCCGGACAGATTTCGCACTGTCGGCATCCGAAAGGGCCTTGAACACCGAGGTTGTCCTCCAACTCGGCCTGAACCCTTCCAGAGATGGGAAGCTCACTACTTTGCCGGGCAGCCCCTCCCACCGCTGGCAGCTAATGGTCATTTCTTCCTTTTCCGGGGCCAGCCGTGCCTCCTGGCCACCAGCCTGTCTCTCTGAGAAAGTGCATCCGTCTCCCTCTTGAAGGAAGAAGGGGGTCGCTCGGCGGGGCGGCCAAGGGCTGGGGGTCACTGCATGTGATGCCTCCCTCCCCACTCCCCGCGCCCACGGCGGGGGCTTTCCTCCTGTGTGCTTCCTTGGGCCCCGTGATCCCCCACCCGGCTGCGACTTTACCTAAATGTGCGTCACCCAGAGGATGGGGACATTTGATGGCCGGGGGAAAATGACTTTTTCTCTTTTGCCTTTCAAACAGTAAGTCATGATTAGTCTAAAAATAGCCTGTGGCAACCAGAAGAAACAAACACACACACACACACACACAAATGATACTAACAATCCAGAGTAGCTAATTATAGGAGAAAGGAAATGGTTTGGCAGTGATGTTTTCATATTTTCTCTGAATCAAACATTGTGCAGGGAGAGTGAAATACATTAAGCATTGTTAATAAATTTTCCTACCCAGAGACTCAAAAATCCCTCTGTCAAGCCATTTACAACCTCCCTGGGCATTCCTGAGTTTGTGGTATTTAGACTCGCCGGCCTCTCTGCTTTTCCCCCAAGCAGCCTCTGCTCACCACCGTGAACCTCACAACACGCATCATCAATCAGGCAGCCTGTCACCGTTGCTCAGTCCAGACACTGAGCAAGCACCTTGGGTGAAGAAAGCTCCGTAGAGGGCACTGAGTAAAAATTATTGACGGGATGGCTCATGAGCCCATAGGGGGGGAAAAAAAAGAGAGAAATCACTAGGAATCACCCTGGGTTCACCAAGCACAAGTCCAGCCCAAACGACTTCCTTTGTCCGGGCTGATAGGTTTTCTAGACTGGTGCCGTGTGCTTTGGGCATCACATATGCGGGTTCTGGCAAGGCTTTTTGTAAAGTCTTCGATGTGATCCTCGGGGACAAGACGGAGAATGGTGGATTAGACGGTGATAGATTCAGACGGATTAGCGGGCAAAGCGCACTGTGAGCCAACAGCGGGGCGGGGCTGGGGAGCCGCCGGGAGAGGGGGTGCCATCACGGGCTGTATTAACCAAAGCCCAGAGCCCAGAAGAGGGGCGACCACGGCACGTGCGTCTGTGCTGGGCAGTGGCCAGACCACCTCGGGAGCATCGCGTTTCCGCCCGGGAGCCACGGATGAGCGAGGACGTTGCCGAATGGGATGGCATTTGGTGCCGGGGGCGGGGACGCCCCAGGGCGAACGCGCACCGTGCCACGTGAGCCGTGGCTGAGAGAGCTGGGGACCTGAAACCTGGGAGAGAGAGCAGCTAAGTGGATCCTGACAGCTGTTTTCAAATATTTAAAGGTCTGCTGTGGAAGACGGAGCAGAAATATTGGATGTAGAGTCAGAAACACGGCTCTTGACAGCGAGGCGGATATGGGTTTGGTCCGTAGCACATGGACGAGAAGGGCGGAACTCTGAGCCCCGAAAGGGGGTTTTCTCCGCCTGGCCGCCTGCCTGGGTTTCCGTCCCTGGAGCAAGACTGGAACGTGGGGCTTGGCCTTTGTACCCTCTTCTTTTCTCTGGCTCACCGGAAACACACCAAGCCCTGTGCCGAGCCCGGAGGAGGAGGATGGATGGACGCAGAAGCGCCTGGGACATTGGCCCTGCCCCCAAGGGCTTATGTTCAAGTCAGAGAGATAAATCCAGAAACAGCTACTGTTCCCAAGGCCAGGATTGCCCTGCAGTATAGCAGGAAGAGCCCTGGACGGCTCCTTCCTGTTCAGCTGCTGACTCGCTGTGTGACCTGGGGCAGATTATTGTACTTCTCTGTGCTTCGAGCGTCCAGTGGAACCTAGGCCCGGTCCTCTGCCTTTGCAGCGGGCGCCAAGCAGCTGGGAAATTTGTTTCGAATGCCGCCCGCTGCCCCACTGATGCCGTGGGCCCGGGGTGACCGAGCGATTCCAGCGCTGGGGGCACACGCGTCCCTGACAACTACTAGCTGAGTGAGGAAATAACGTGGCTTCTAGAAGAAGCGTCAGTTTTCTGCTGAGAGCTGGGCTGGAAGGGAGACTGGCCAGTAGGAGGCTGTGGCCCTGAGCTGGGGGTGGGGGTGGGGGTGCGGGAGGAACGAACGCCAGCCGGGCTTAGGGCGGTGAGACCCAGTACGTGAGGACGGTTCTCAGTGGAGACACAGAAGTGGCAAGTCTTGAGGTGTGGGATGTGGATGGAGACACATTCAAACGACTCTCCGGGATGAAGCTTTATAATTGTTTCGCAGGCGGACCGTCCTTGAGGGTTGGGACGGTGAGTGGCCACAGTCTCCGGACTGTAGATTCTGACCGCCGGCCTGGCAGCCCGAGGGTGCGCTGGGCCCGGTCTGCAGAGGCCGGTCCCTGCTGTCAAGCTCCCTGGAAGAGGGGCAGGTCGTGTCCCCCCCCACATACACACCCCAGGAATCCTGAAATGAACGCCCCAGGGGGAAAGGATCTGAGCCACTAGGTCCTTGCCCGCGGCAGATCCGTGGTCTCCTCACCCCTCATGCTGCCCTTCCCCCTCTCTCCCCTCCGTGCCTTCTTCCCCTTCCTCCTCCAGGCAGCAGCGCCAGGGAAGTAATGAGGTCGCCCAACTGGCGGTGCACGCGCCATCAGGGTGTGGAATGAAGACGGATGACTGTAGCTAAGAGACAATTTGAAAAGGGATAAATACAGGCAACAAGTTATTCACCCCGGCAATTTGTAAAGAGCGTTAAAAACCTGCAGATGGCTTGTCTCGCGTCATCTCCTTTTCCATTTGCAGGCCGACAGGCCCGTGCAAACGACAGTGATGGATGGCCCGGGGCCGGGCCCCTTCATCTACAGCTCCGCCATTGATTAGTTTGGCTCGCGCCGCACCCCGGGGTGGCGGACGTGACCTGTCTCCTAGAATCCAGGGCCTGGACTGGGCGGTGGGACTTGGAGGGGACTCCGTGGGGGAGAAGGCGGCGAGGCTGGCGGAAGGCATGGGGTGCGGGCGGGGAGCGGGGAGGCCGCCGAGGGCTTGGCGCTGGAGCCCCGGAGGTCGGCAGAGGGCAGCAGGAGGTCTCTGGGGGTCTTCGGTTGATTTGAGGCAGAGACATGGGGTAAAGGACCCAGCGGAGGTGAGGAAACTGGAGTCCGGTCCTCCAACCCAGCCTCCATCAGAGGCTGTGTGTCCCACCATCCCGGCCTCGTCGCACTGCCTGGCACTGACGGGTGATGAGCAAGGCTCATCGACGCTCTTTTATGCGTTGCTTTTGGCCTCTGTCTCCCAAGTGCCTAATTAAGTGCCTCTCTGTGAATGAATCAGCAGGTAGCCCAGCCCCCTGTTCTAAGTGGGAGGCTGGAGGTCCCACGGACGAGGGGAGGGGCCGTAACCGTCTCGGTGGGGTGGGGAGCGAAGGGGAGGCTGATCCCAGGCTGAGTTAGGATGTCCGAAGCGAACAGAATGTAGGAGAAGGACCCTCGAGACGGTCCAGAGGCAGGAAGGGCGCAGGCAGGCAGGCTGCTGCGGAGAGGATCAAAAGATTACGAGGCATCAAAGACTACAAATTTAGGGCAAGGTGAGAATGCACAATTCCCCGCAGTGCCTAAGAAATTAGGGAAAGAAGAAAGGGTTGAGGAAGGGCCGTGGCGGTGGGATTCGAGGGGACTTTGGTCTTGCCTCTGCTCCCATATGACTCCCCGCAGGCTGCCGAGCGATGGCGGGAACCTCCCTGGGCTCCTGCCTTCCGAACCTAAAAAGAGAGGGGTGCCAGAGCAGACAGGTGCTTGGAATCATGATCCCTTTGGATCGTCTGCCTAACCAAGAGAGAGGGAGGGAGGCCAGCTTCGTTGGCCTCATTTTAAAGCTGAATAAATAGAGACTCGGAGAGGTTAAGGAACCTCACCATCTGTGCAAGTCGGGTTCAGGGCCCACCTCCTCCCTGAAGGCCTCCCTGATAACACACCACAGTGAGGACTCTGTCTGCTGGATGCTGATCATATACTGCCTTTGTATTACCAG
Organism: Paguma larvata; assembly: GCA_030068075.1. Classification (NCBI taxonomy): domain Eukaryota; kingdom Metazoa; phylum Chordata; class Mammalia; order Carnivora; family Viverridae; genus Paguma; species Paguma larvata. Next base: position 12,088,163 of record CM057831.1, read on the forward strand.
TTGCGGGGGTGGGGGTGGGGGATCTGCTGAGGAAATGGGGTTACCTCGTGGTTCTGTTGGAGAGTGCTGAAATCAAAGACCATCTATAGCCCCCTGCCCTCCCCCAGGCGTCACCCCCACCCCCCCAGTGAGTCAGGATTAGGGAACTGAGCCCTATCTGGGCAGCTTAAGTACCTGTCTGCCCTTGGACTGGCCACTGTGCTGGCCATGGGTCTGTGGTTCTTGCCTGTGAATTAAGAGGCAGTGGCGATACAGAAAGATGACCGAGGTCAGGCCCTCCCAGCCCTGGCCGTCCGTCAGAACACTTGCGGGACTTCTGAAATCACAGGAATCCGGGCCTGCTTTCAGCCCTGCTGAATCAAAATCTCTGGGGACGTGGCCTAGGCACCTGGGCCTTTTCTTCCCAAGCTTCCTAGCTGACGCTCAGCCGGGACTGGGAAACAGTGACCTTCATGGAAAATGATAACGGCTCTCATGACCAGAGACCTCCCTGTTTGCCAGGCCCTGTGCTTACCTTACCGCGTTGAACTGACTACGACTTGGCTACTCCCGTCGGTCCCTGAGAAAGACTCCGAGGCAGGAATTCGTGCTCAGGAGGCCTTCTGGGGAGCACTCCCAGAGAACAGCACCTGTAAGGCAGGGAGGGAAGAAGGATAGGGCAGGAGAAGAGGGTGACTGTGACGTACCGACAGTAAGACCTGAGCCTAGCCCGGTGCTGAGGCTGAGATGGTCCTTCAGAGTTTTCTCGAGCATAGAGAAGGGGGCCGTCCGTCTCTCTGCACCCCACATGGACCAGTGGTTAGTTGGTCCAACCTTTGGTTGCAGGCTGCCTCTGGGGAAGGTGCCTGACCTTGGGGAGGACAGCTCCTTTCTGCCAAGGACATTCCCGGGAGGGATACAGGTACAGCCATGAGCAGGCAGTGTCCAGGCAGCGGGAGGGACCGAAGGCCTGGTTCTGAGAGATGGAGTCTGGGCGGCCAATACCCATTTTATGCGAGCAGAGATTCAGAGATTGACCTATCTAAGACCACAGTCTTGGTGTGGGATCCCGAGTCGACTCCAAATCACCTATTCTTTCCACGTGGCTCAAAACTACACAGCTATATTTAAAATATTTGCATAAAACGTGGAACCCTAGCTCCATACCGCCTTCTCCCACCCAAACGCATAAACACGCAGGCGCACGCACACAGAGCCCCTCGCGGGGAAGGTAGAAAGGCTAAACCCAACATGGTAGGCATGGCAGTCTGGGGAGATTAAATGACACAGTGGAAGCAATAGTAAGATTGTCTGCCATCATTTTTGCCGTCAAACGATTATTTGTTTACATTTTTTAGAATAACAAGCTTTAACGTTTGGGCCCTTGTTAGGCCATCTCCGATGTCCTAAGGACCCCACTGGAGCCCGACAGTTCCTTTGCGCCTCCCGAGTCGGGGGCACAGGGCCTGTCTCTTTCTTTCAGGGGGCCGCCCCTCCCCGTGCCCTGGTCTGAGGGGCAGCCGCATCAGGCCAGTCGGGTTGGCGACCAGTCGGGTGCCCCGATTTGGCTCCCGATGGCAGCTGCTTGGCACCCCGACTCTTGCTCGCGAGCGGGCCTGACTTGGCTGGGGCTCGGCCCAAGATGGCGGCGACGGGGGCGGCAGCGCGTGTTCCCGCTTGATTCCAGGCCTCGGAGGGCGGAACGGGAAAGGCAGCAGCTGGGAGCAGAGGGAGGCGTCAGCCTGCGTGGTGCAGAAACACTGAAATAGACGCGGTGGCTGAGGCAAGGGCGGAGGAGGAAGTCTGAAGGCTCACCTCGGGGCCAGCCAGCTCCCAGGGAGGAAGGGTCGGATACAGACGGGGGAGGAGCCCCTCTGTCCAGGGGAGCACTTTGGGACCTTCGAAAGCCTGCATATCTGGGCGCCGTCTGGTCACCTGTTTCCCTTCTCTCCATTTGCTCCCTTTGCCCTCACCGACGCACTCCCGTGTTCCTTCGGAGTGAGCATGGGGTCCAGTCTGCGTTAATATCCCAGGCTCCCCGTCACTCGGCATGGTGTCTGGCAAACAGCCCTGAATAAGTGTTTGTTGAATGAGCGACTTCCCTCCTTTCTGTGTGCCTTGTCGTATATTCAACCACACACTCCTGCATTCTCTTGAAGCGTCGGAGCCTTCTCAAGGCATGCAGAGGGCTCCCGAAGGCATGTAGAGGGTGCACGTTGGCTTCTTGGAGGTCAATCAGCTGGTTGGGGAGTCAGGAGTCACCCCCGCGAGAGAGCCAGAGGTCGGATGAACGACCTGGCCAGCCCGGGAGTCAGGGCAGGGGAGAGAACGCCGGCCGTGGGCCGGCCTGGCCTGGGAAATTCTCACACACGAGGCCAGACCCTGCGGCCGGGAGGATTCAGGTAGAATGAGGCGGATGGGGTAGAGGAGGAGTCAGGGATGAGCGAGAGAGGAGGTAGACCGGGTGAGAGGGGCAGCGGGGGCAGGATGGGGGCCGTAAGCGGAGGGGGGTGTGTGTGCTGTCCTCTCTGGCCTTCTGGAGCAGACGGCAGGGCCTTGACCTCTGGAGACTGCCTACGAGCTTGGCTTTCTAGCCCCCCTGCCTGGGTGTGGGTAGCACTGGGCGTGTCCCCCAGGCTCACCGGCTGCCGATCGTCACACTTTGGGCCGTGACATTTTCTAGGATCACTTTCTGGCGACATCCCAAGGCAACTTCGGGCCGGATATAAACGACCTCCCCCCAAAGTGGAAGAGAGACCAGCCGGTCCCTCAGACCCCACCTCTGTCCTGGCCCATCGGGCATGCTCCAGCCTTCATGTTTACTCAGCCTCTATTAACCGGGCCCTGTGAGAGCCGGCTCTGCTGCGCCGTGTCGTGGAGCCCTGGCCCTCCTAAGGAGCCCTAAGGAGCTCTAAGAGCTCTAAGGATCCTCCAGCTCCATGCCCGAGGGACCCTGCACGTCACGCAGGAGGCTCCCGCTAGAACTCACCTGTGTCTCAGCCATTCCCAAGGCACAAGTGAATCCTGACCCATCCTGGTCCCCTCCCTGCTCCCATCTTGCCCACCCCTTCTCCGGCCACAGGGAAGAGTGCAGGAGATTCAGACCCTTTTGCCCCCCTCTGTTCAGGGGCCCTCAGAAAGGGACAGCTTCCTCCACTGGCTTCTGGGGAAGTGACTGCCGTTCTTTGATAAACAGGAGAAGCAGCCAGAGAGGAGCTTCAATCCCAAGCTGTCGGGTACAGGTTTGCAAAGGGGTGGGCCGACCCCTGCGCCCGTCTGGGCCTTGCCTGGGTGATGCATGGACGAGGTGGCCCAGGGAAGGAGGAAGCATGAAATTCCCAGAGCCTGTGGGAATCCCAGGGTCTGGGGAAGCCCCTCTTGGGACGCGGGTGGGGGTCAGTCACTCTCTCTCCACCATGGCCGCTGCCTCTTTGTTGCCATCTCTCTTCCCCCCACCCCACCTACTGGCTGAGACTGCAGTTTCTACCCAGGGCTGAGGTCATCCGGTCACCAGAGGGGCCAGCATCACTGCCATTACCTGTGCAGGGTCCCTTCGCCAGGAAGTCTTGCCTTTGGGGCACCCACCCCGGAGCATCCCCTGGACCCCTAGCCCGAGGAGAGAGGCAGAGAATTTCTTCGCCAGGGGAAAGGCCAACCTCAGCAGGAGGGGAGGGAAGGGCAAGGTTTCTGGGACACGCCATTCGAGCGGCTTTGGCAGTTTTGAAGGTCACTTTTTTTTTCCCCTTCCACGAAAGAATTTAATTAGGCTTCCATAAAGCAGTTAGATTTAGGAGCGGAACATTTTTAGCTCCCCTGCTAGGAGTGCTCATGAATATTAAAGACTGGGGAAGGAGGCAAGAGGCAGGAGCTGGGCCAGCTCAGACCCCTACCTGGCTCTCCAGGGGACTGCGGTGCGGACAGCACGTGGGTGCAGGATAAAGGGCGGCGGTTCCCGCGCAGAGGGGACGGGGGGGGGGAGGGTGGTGGCGTCACTAAGAGTTGTCGCTAAGAGTTGAAGTCATCACTTCTTCCATTCAGGCAGGACCCAGATGGACTGTCCTGCGGTGCAGTGCCAGGCGGGGTGGGGGGGGCGCGGGAAGGAGGGGGGGAGAGGGTCCAAGGGCTGGTGTGCTGGCCAGAGAGCTCAGGCTGCAGCGGGGGAGGGGGGGAGGCCCAGGAACGGCCCCTGAGGACTCACTCCAAGCTCCCTTCCATTGCTCCGATGCTCCTGGGTGGCCCTCAGGGGGTTTTCCTGCAAAGGTCAGCCCCCTCTCCAAATGGGGCACAGCAGGGTCACATCGGAGAGCAGGGGTTGATCAGTCCTAGACTCTAGAGGGGGACGCACACTGTCCCGTGGGGCTTTGCAGTGGAGCCAGGAGACAAGACAGGCTCCCAGAGCTGTCCGAGGAAGCAAGGGGACGGGCCCCAACGTGCTGTAGACAATGGGTGGATTCTTAGCTCCAAGGAATGTGGGTGGGTGGGGATGGGCCGTGGAAAAGTGAGCCGGTGTGCGTCGCAGGCGCCGCCAGGGCCGGCTCTCCCGTCACCCCGAGGAGCCCCCTCCTCCGGCTCTGCTGTAGATCCCAACCACGCCTCGCCTTCTCATACCTTCCCACAGCGTCCCGGGCTTTCCAGGCACACTCATTCCGATCGCACGGCAGGAGCCCCACTCACAGGACCCCTGAGAAAGGCCGAGAGGGGGCTCCTTTCTCCCCCCACTTCGCAGACGAGGAAACTGAGTTCTCATGAATGTCATCCCTGGCCTACTCTGATTCCAACCCTTGCCTGAGGTCGCAGAGCCGGTAAATAGCAGAGCGGCCCAGCACCGTTTTACCTCAGCGGTCACGGCTCTGCTCACGGTCAAGGTTAAGGTCTTGGTGATATGGCTCTGGGCTGTGTCAGGAGGAATTTGGAGGTGGTATCCCATTTCCTCTATGGCTTAGCCTGCTCAGGGTGCCATAAACAAGGACTCCATGTGGGTGACTTTAAAAACAAATGTCTTTGTCTAATAGTTCTGGGAGCTAGAAGTCCAAGATCAAGCTGCTGGCAGATTCAGTTCCTGATGAAAGTCCACTTCTTGGTTTGCAGACTGACACTGTCTTGCTGCCTTCTCACCCGGCAGAAAGTGAGGGGCGGGGAGAGCGGGAGCTCTGATCTTTTCTTATAAGGACACAAATGCCATCATGAGAGCCCACCCTTATGACTCATCTAGACCTAATCACCTCTCAAATGCCCCACCTCCGAATACTATCACACTGGGAGGTTAGGGCTTCCACATAGACACGCTGGGGGTACACAATCCTTATTAGATTCCCACCTGTTGGCTAGTGCCCACATCTCGTAATAGAGTTGAAGGCAGAGCTAGGCTCAAAGGGGGAGCAGACTGTAGTCAGCCCGATTCATACGCCCACCAAACTTAATTTACTCAGCGATCCCTGAGCAGCGAGTAGGGGCCAGGCACTGGATCCGGCACTCTTAGATGGTAGAAAGGTAAGGAAGCTCAAATTATGTAGAATAGGGGCGTAGAGCACATATGAGCCGAGGGAAGAGGAAAGTTTCCTAAGGGGGCTGCTGTCTAGTTCTTGATTTTGCGTGTGCAAAGCCCAGGCAGGACCCGTACTGGCGGGTGAAGCAACAGAAAGGGAAGGGAAGGGAAGGGAGGGGAAGGGAGACAGCTCGTTTCTGGGCTCAGAGTTGGAGCTGTCTCCCCGGGCAACTGCCCACAGATACCCTCCCAGTCCCCAACCTGACACAGTGTGGCAAGAGCCAATGGCTGGAGCCCTGGTCCAGGGGCTTAGAGACCCATCAAGAAGACTGTGGGCTCGCTGGCTGCCATTCCTTATTCTGGCTCTTTGAAAGCTGGGGGGCAGGAGGTCAGCTGTCCTTCTGCTCAGGCATGGGCTGGACCCACGGAGTCGCTGGGCTGGCCAGGACCTTGTGGCCCACGCAGCTGCTGCAGCTCAGTGGGGCGCGGGTGTCGTCCAATGAGTTCTGTGGGTTTTGTTTTCGTTTCTGTTTCTGTTTTGAAATTGAGGCGTTGCCAAGATCTTGGGGTGCCAGAGCCTACTCTATTCGACTCTTGGTTTCACTGCTGGTCTTGAACAGAATTCTCAACCTCTCTGGGCATGTTTTCTGTTAACGACAGGGTGATGGCAAGACCCCCCCCTCCCCTCCCCGCCCCGTGACACCTGCTTCCAAGTGCACGAAGGGGTTCTGCAGAGTCTCAGGATCATGATGGCAAAGGCCAGGCTGACTTTGCTCCCAGGGCAGCCCTGCCGTTTGGGTTCGGGGGCACAGGGACAGTCAAAGCTCCACCCGTGTCTGCATTTAGGGTCTTCTCTGTCCTCTGCATGCTTTGCGACCCTGCCAGGCAGGAGGCTTGCCCTTCAGGGCCTCCTTCTGCTCTCAAGCCTGGTGGGGGGATGGGCAGGGGCTGCCTCTGCCTTCAACCTCCCTCTGGGGATGTCTTCCTAGGGGAAGATGCCCACAGCTTGCGTTTGCAGAGAGCACAGACCCCCAGAGCACAGAGAGCCCCCGTGGGCCGCCTGGAAAGCTTCCCGCCTGCCCAACCCCCCACCCCAACTCAGCCCCTCTGCCCTCCTCCTGCTCCTGCTCACCAGCTGGACTCCCTGGCCACCCATCCATCTTGCCTATCGGAGAGCCCACGGCACCTGCTCCCAGCCTTGTCAGCTTGAAATTAAAGACTTGCTCCACGGAGCTGGGTCCTCTCCAGGGACGCTGAGCTTTGATTATCCCCTCGGAAGGAGCGGCTGATTTGGTTTCTGCTGTGGTGCTCCCGGAGTGGTGACGTGTGGTGTCGGGTGGGCAAGGGAGGAGGCGAGGGAGAGGGGAGAAGGGTGGAGAAGCGTGTGTCTCCGGAGGAGAGCACCTTGCAGAGCCGAGGGGCCTGAAGGCGGCTGCCTGGACTCTCGCTGCAGGGAAACCCGTGTTTCCGTGGCCATCGCGCGGCTCGGATGAGATATCGCCAGAGTGTGTTGTGAGGCGCCTTCGGATGGGCCGGCTGGAGGGTCCCGAGGAAAGAGGAGGTGCTTGGTGCACGTGAATCTGCCAAGGGGCCGGCCCCCCTTCTTTGCCGCCATCCGCCCTCTGTCCGATAAGTTTTTCTATAGAGAAAATGCAGCTCAGTCAGGAGCCATCCCGTCTCCCCAGAGTCCTGCTCACAGCCCCACGATGGAGGGCCTCGCTCTGCGGTGCCATGTAAAGGGGGAGTGGCTGGAGGGGGCGCCGGAGGGGGCCTGCAGGTGCTTCCGTCTGTGTGAGGCCCACAGGTGCCAACGGGGACCTCCTTGCGCCCGAAGATCTGTGACACTGGCCTGGACCCTTCTTGCACACCTTGTAAAGGTAGTGCTTTCTCCCGAGACCTTTTAAGAATTTCCGGAGGTGGGGCATCTGGGTGGCTCAGCTGGTTGAGCGTCTGACTTTGGCTCAGGTCGTGATCTCACAGTCTATGGGTTCGAGCCCCAGGTGGGGCTCTGTGCTGACAGCTCAGAGCCTGGTGCCTGCTTTGGATTCTGTGTCTCCCTCTCTCTCTCTGCCCCTTCCCTGCTTGTGCTCTCTCTCTCTCTGTCTCAAAAACAAATAAATAAACATTTTAAAAAAAAGGGATTTCCAGAGGTGAGTCTGAGTCCCCTTGAATACCTCAGAACTCAGGTTTCTGCTGAATTCGCTTAGTTTATGGCTATGCCTCCTGGCCCACAGGCACGGTCTCGGTTCTGCGGTTTCTACTCAGATGCAGAATGCGGTTCCTGCCTTCCAATTCTACCCCGGGACCCTTCACACGAGGCATCCCCCCCTGTGTCAGACTTGACCGAGAAGATGAGAAAAGGTGTTCTGGTGGCCGGGGGTCAGCCCCTGACGACAGGTGGGGACGTTGGGACATCTAAAAGCCAGAGAAACCCCCCAAATTGGATCGAATTGGCATAAATGACTTTTAAAATGTTTTAACAGCTTATCGAAGCATAATTAACACATAACAACCTACACATACTTAAAGTGTTCAGTTGGTGAGGTTTTGAAATCATCACCATAGTGAAGATGGTGAGCAAGCCCCCACCTCGAGGGTTCATCGCCCCCCCCCCCCCGCCCCCGCCCCCGCCCCCGCCCCGCCCCACGCCCTGGGCAACCACTGATCTGCTTCCTGTCACCATGGATTGGTTTGCATTTCCTCGAGTTTTCTATAAATGGAATCCCGTAGCATGCACTCTTTTTGGAGACAGAGAGGTTTAACATCCCAGAAATGTTGACTGTTTGACATGTTTATTCTTAAAACAGGCTTTGCCCCCTCCACACCACTGGGCTATTGTATTTTCTGCTGCTTCTGAATTTCGTCTCAGTTTTCATGCAGAACCGTTCAGCTGTCTTTTTGTTTCTTTGACTTCTGTTAATCCATATCCTTAGAGACTTATCAAGGTAATTTCCTGAACAAAAGAGACTTCCCTCCCTAAGATCAATTCCGGTACCAGCTGTTAGGATAAAGTTTTCTATCCTCTTATGCCTTGAGTGTGAGTGTGTGTGCATGTGTAGGGAGGTGTGTCTGTGAATGGGCGCTATGTATGAGAGAGAGAGAGAGAGAGAGTGTGTGGACGTTTGGGGGGAGAAACATGGATAGAGCAAAGGGGGAGGGGCTATCTTTTTTTTTTTTTTAACACTGACGCCTCTCTTTACTGGATACCAGGCTAACAGTTTTCATCCATGATCGAATTTAGTCCTCTCTGCAAATACGTGATGCAGGAAGAAGGATTCACTTTAACGGATGGGAAACTGAGGTCCAAAGAGGCTAAATGAATTGTCCACGCACAAAAGCAGAGCTAAGCCCCAAGTCTCCTGGACGCCAAGCGTGGGGCTCGTCTCTCGGCACTGGGCGCGGTGGTGAGGAGGTCAATTCTGTGCCGTCACAAGCAGAGTGGGGATAGCTGCCTGGTGGCCCGTGTTGAGAAAGACAACCTGCCGAGTCTGTGCTCAATGGCAAGACGGGCGCAATTGATTGGCGATGTCTGCATGGGTGTGGAGGTGGAGGTGGCGTCTGCGTGTCTTCTTGCTTTATCTCATGCTTCCTTGGTCCTTCCCGTAATGTGAAATTGAGTTGCTCGTCCACAACACGCGATGCAAAGCGCCGATCTCCAGAGAAGCCCCCGCAGGGTGTCCCGGGTCGGTGGGCTTCTTTCCAGCAGGGTCTCATTTCTGCTCGTGGTCCCTACATTTGAGTTGCCGTCCAGGGGCTGCTGCTGAGAGAGCTCTCCTCGCGTTCTCTCCCCAGCCCTTCCTCTGTAGGAACCCAGGCCCCCCCAAGACGGCCATCTTGTTCTCTCCCAAGTGTCGCCATTCCCTGGCCAGGCAGCCAGGGCTCAGGGCCATGTCCGGTCAGAACGGCGCTCAGAGCTCGAGTCGAATGCTCTGCTTTGCCTCCCTGTCTCACCCCACTTTTGATTTCCTGTTTCGGCTCCACGGCCATTCTTGGTCTCAACATCACCAGCTCTCATCTGGACAACCGAAGCTGCCTCCACTCTTGCCTCCAGACAGCCCATGCTCCCCAAGGCAGCCCGAAGATCCTTCTAAGAGGATCTTGCCACTCGCCCCATCACAACCCCTTAGTGGCTTCCATCCTGCTAAGTTTACTCTAACTCCTTCCTCACTTTCACTGTGCACTGTTCTCTCCACCAGGACAGCACTGGCCTTCTCTGCGTGGGATGTGAACACACCAAACTCAAATTTGCTTAGGCCTTTGCACCTGCTTCAATGCCACCTCCTTGGAGCAGGTTTCCCTAACCACCTCTCCAAGTCATGCATCCGCGGTTTTGATCGCTCGCCCTCATCTCCTTCAAAGCTCTTATCACGAGGTTATAAGATTGTCAGCTCTACGGGAACGGGGGTGGGGGGAGAGGTGTCTATCTTCCTTTGTTCCTACTTCAGTCTAGAACCAGGCCAGGCACACAGAGAGCACCAGATACCTGTAGAAAAACATAAATCCAGAGCCCTTGGTTATGAGCATACATGTTGTTACAAGCCCCCTCGGTTGTTTGTGAAATCGGAGAGGAATCGTAATAATAGACAGACAAGGCGTGCATATCTAGGTGACCTCAGGGAAGCCATCTCGCCAGCTTGGACTTTGGTTCCTGACTTGCAAAAGGGCCTGCGGTGTGTCCTGCTCACCCCCACGGGACCAAGGGGGCCAGTGATGGTGACCACCATTACCTGTCTCAGGAATTTGCCTGGGCCTGAGGAGCAGTGACGATGCACTGGGCTCGGTCTCAAGGGCTGCAGCCTTGGGAGTCTGAGGTGCCCGTGTCTGTCCCTGTCCCAGGCCAGATCCAGAGGCGGGCACGGTCTCTCCCCAGCCCCAGCTCCAATCTCCATCCCCCCCCCGCCTCCCACCACCTCCCCCTTCCCAACCCAATTCCCAGATCCTGCTGGGAGTATTTTTCCCACCTCCTTCACGTGCAAGAGGCCCTTCCTGGGAGCCCCGGAGCCCTCAAATCCAAGATGCCGGGTGCTGGCACGTCGAGGAGGAGGGGGGTGGGGGGCACTCAGGGGAAGAGTCGCCATCTCCTCCCAGGCCCTCTGGATTCTACATTCCTACTCCTGCCAGAGTCACCTCTCTGCTCCCCCTCTGCTGACCTGCACCCCCACCAGGCCCATCCCCTCCTTCCTCTCCCACCTACAGGAGGAGATGGATTCTCTGTGACAGGTGTAGGCTCTTAGGGAAACTGCACACAGCACTCAGCGCGGGAAGGAAGTGAGAGCTGGGAATGGCTTCCTTCTGGGGACATCTGGATGACTTCTTCTTAGATGACCTCATCTTTGAGCTGCTTGGTGTGGGAGGCGCCTCCAGAAAGGATTCTGGGGAGGCACTCTGGCTTTGTGGGGGGGGGCCTCAGCCCTCATTTTGCTCCTGCTTATGGGGTCTCTGAGGACTCGCCCTGCCTCTGCTAGCCTCGGTTTGTCTGCCTGTGAATTGGGCTGGTGTAGTCTAAGAGGCCAAGTGGTAACCATGGAAAGTCAGGGACGTGGGTTTCCCCTGGTGGGCAGGGTGACCTCGGGCAAGTCACTACCCGCTGTCGACTGGTAAATGAGGGGTTGGAACTAGAGGTCCTGGGATGACATTTGCCCTAAGAGACTCGACCCTATCCCGGGCTGAGGTGCTATGGACTGTTCCTCGTTTCGTTCAGGTGAGTCGCATTTTCTGCAGAATTCCCGGTTTCTCTGCCGGGTTCTCGGTGCAGACGGGGCCCGCTCCAGCTCAGCAGCAACCTCGCCTTCACTGTCCGCCACTCTTTGTCACAAAACCGCTGTTTGCTAGCTCTTTCTGTGCCTGGCCTTGCTCCTCTATGCAGTAGATAACACTTGCTTCCCAGAGGATACCACCGAGGCCCTGAGACCGGGAGTGAGCAAGCCAGGATTTTCCCCACAGCTGAGGCCCTCCTCGACCTGCAGTGCCAGGCCGCGTGCTTGGCCCCTCTGGCCTCCTGCCGGCGGGCAGGACTGCAGAAAAACCCACAGTGGGGACAGAAGACTGAGGGGGTGCCTTTCCCTGGATGCCCCGAAAAAACAGGGCAGCCAGCTCCCTTCGCCTCTCTCAGGACAGTCCGCCGAGGACCCGAGTGTTGGCAGGGACGCTGGTGCTGTGATGGAAAATGTTATCAAGGAATGGACTTCCCGCCAGCCGTGGCGTGTTCCCTGGAAGAGCGAACGGCTAGCGAGACAAGCGTGATCCAAAGACGGGCCTGAACAGGATGAACAACACGCTGGTTGGTGCCGGGAAAGCAAAGAAACCGTGCCGAGTAAATACGGAGCCAGATGCTGAGCGCGGGGCCGGGGCACCGAGCGTGCAGGAGGGCACGGGGCCGGGAGAGCCTGCTTGGGCGCCGTGGAGGTCTTTGATAGATGACCACAGGAACAAAATGCATCTCTCTGCTTTGAGACGAAGGGAGGTAGGGTCTCCGAAGCTGGCAGGTAGCTTTTTTGCCCCTGGAGCTTCCAGCTCCTTGTTCTGAAAAGCCCCAGAGCCAGAAATAGCCTGTGCTCCCCTTGCAAGCTGAGGTGGGGTCCCTAGGCACGCAGGTGTCCCCTACTCCCACCCCGGGGAGGGGAGGGGCCGCCACACGACAGACACGCACCGTCAACACATAAAGGCAGAGGGATAAAGGAGGTAATGCCAAATCAGAAGGCAATAAACCAGTCAGATGGTTTCTTTCTAAGGCAGCTTTGCAAATAAGAATAAAATATACCAACCTAAAAATAAGTCTTCTTTATCTGGCCCCCCACTGGAGAGGGAGCGGCAGTCAAGACGGTGACGTGGGCCCCGTCTGCCTGGTGGAGTCTATGGAAACCTAACAGCCCGCTGGGAATCCACGTGCCATCGGCTGTAGGTGTTGAGAAGACACATCCATCCCATAGCCCTGCCGGTTCATTTGTATCCGTTTGGTGTCCTCCTCAGATTCTGGGATTTATCTTCATTAAGGAGAGAAAGAGACACTTTCTGATGAGGTCTCAGAGACGGCTTCACCTTCATCCTGTCTCACCCCAAAGCTGGGGCAGTGGGGAGGGTGTTTTTCTGAGCTCTCGAGGGGGAGACAAGGGTCCTCGTCCCTCTCTAAGAGGAGGAAGTTACCTCTGGACAAAAGGATGCCTCGGCAGAGGGTCTCTGGTTTTGTGCCTACCTCGGGGCGTTTTCTACTTTCAGGGAAAGAAACCAAAGACTACCCACCCCTCAGCCCGAGGGATCCGTGTAGGAGGCTCTGAACACATTAGCGCCCTTTGTTCTGAGGACGACGGATATATTAGTTATCTATTGCTGGGCAATAAATCACTCCAAAACGTCGTGACTTAAAATGACACTAATCATTTATTATCCTTCCCAGTGCCCGGTGCTCAGAGCAGCCGGGCTGGGTGGCTCGGGGTCTCTCATGGGGTTGCAGTCAGGATGCTGTGGGGCTGCTGTCATCCGAAAGCTGGACTGGGGCTGGGGGCCCACTTCTAAGGTGGCCTCTCACATGGCTGCCAAGTCGGTTCCTCTTACGCACGCTCTCCGTGGGGCTACCGAGTAACCTCCTAGTACAGCCGCGGCTTGCCCGGAGCAAGCAAGCCAAGAGGCCGAGGCAGAAGTTGTGCTGCCTTTCATGGCCTGACCTTGAAAGTCCCACGCTGTCACTCCCAGCATGTTCCAGTGGACACAGAGGGCGGCCTGCTTCAGTGTGGGAGGGGATATTGCCAGGGCCTAATTCCGAGAGCGACCACGGGGCCATCTTAGAATCTGGGCATCACAGCAAGGATGAGACAATGCTTAGGGTAGGGCTGGCATCAGGACGAAGGCTTCTCCCAGGACGGGGGAGCCCAGGGAATGGAGACGGCAGAAAGAGCCCTGACCTCAGAGTCTGAAAGCTCTGGGACTGGACCCCACTTGAGTCACCTGCTAGCTGTGTGGCTTTGGGCAAATAACCTTGCCCTCTCGGCCTCAGCTTCCTGATATGCTAAAGGGAGTGAGAATCCTGACCATCCTCTGCTCCCGAATGGGGTGTGTGACATATGGTCAGTCTCAGGGGATGATGGTTCCTTCCTCCCGGCATCTTGTCCTCCTGATACTGTGACGGACCCCACAGTCTTTCCGGCCACCTTTCACACGCCTCCTAGGGGCCGCTGGCCAAGACAAGCTCCTGGAGCTCCACCCACAAGGCTTTGAGGGCTGGGAGTAGAGGCGCTATGTCTTCTACCTTTCCCGGTCTGGCTGAAAGGCCCTAAGGTAGTTCGTGGACCCCAAATTCTGCCTCCTTCGCCTGCTAGGTGAACCCTTGCCTGGGGTGATCGCAAGCCCTCTCTCCATAATGCTGCACTTGTTAATGGCTGGAATGCTAATGCCTGCCAGCAACAGCTGCTTAAATAGCACCAGGAAGGAGCTGCTGAAAAGCCAGCCCTAAGGGGGCCAGTGGAGTGGGGGGGTGGGGAGAAGGAGCAATGGAAGGAGGAGGCCGACTCCAGGCCCTGAGGTCCTGAGCTCCTGCCGGGCAGCAGGCCATGGAGGAAGTCCGTGGCTTTGACTTCAGGGACTCTGGGTCCGAGCCCTTCCTCGCCCCCTCCCTTTGGCTCATCTGCTCCGCACTCCGTGGCCAAGACCCCGGGGAAGTTGCACAGTGCTCAGCATGGACCCCGCACTGCCTCTGGCTCCAGGGCCCAGCCAGAGATAGTGCCCCGCCCCCGGCAGAGAGAGCTGGTTGGTTCCTGGGGAAACCTCTGCATCAGGGTGCCTGGCGGTGTGCCCAGACCCTGGCTCAAGACTCGGCTGAGTCTCCATGGTCCACGTCCACACCTCAGCAAGGTTAGTGCCTGCCGGAACTGCCTCCACTTTGTGCCTCTCTCCGTGGGAGGGTATTTGCAGTGACCCAGAAGGCTCCATTCATCTCTACCCAACATGCTTTCCCTGCGTACCTGCTAGAAGAACACGACCCAGCTCGTTCCAGACGAGCCAGGTAAGCAAAGAGCTACCATTTCGAGCCAAGAACTGTAGGATCCCAGTGGAGAGAAGACTTCACTCTGCCTCGAGAAGGGGGGCTGCCGGGGGTGGCCTCAGAGAAGTGAAACATTTGAGTCTGGCCTTGAGCAAGAGGTGGGGAAGGGGAAAACAGGCAGGGAGAACGGCAGAGGCGAAAGCTAGGGGGTGGAAGGGAATAGGCAGCCAGTCTGGAGTGTGAAGTCTGTGGTTCCGAGCGGTGAGGCCGGGAACGCAGGTCGGAATGAGGTTGTGAAGGTCTTCTCTGCCAGCTAAGCGTCTCGTCCTTCGTGGGGCGGTGGGGGGGGGGGGTGTCCTAGGGAGCTACAGGAGGTTTCCGAGCAGGGGAGGGCAGCCTGGCCTAAGCTCTGCTTTAGAACAACCAACACCAGGAGGGCCTGGCTCCGCTTTCTTCGCTGCCCCTCCCGTCCTTATTCACCCGCTCCCGGCCACCACCCAAAGCCAGCGCATCAGAGAAAGAAGGGCCGACAGAGCTGTACTCCCAAGTTTCTACAAAACCCCCCGAGCGCCGGTGGCATGCCAGCCCAGGAGGGAGGCAGCCGTAACAAGAGAGGAAATTACAGATAAGAGAGGAGAAATGGCCACAGCAAGATGAAGGGAAGGCAGGAGCCGGCAGAAAACAAACCAAGGTGTCAAGACAGAATCAATAACCATCACCGCGAAGGGAAGAAGATGGGATTCATTACCGAGAGGGTAAAACAGACATTACCCAGCCTGCCCACGCGGCTCGCTGCACAAGTGGAAGAACTTTCGACTCGGCAAGCGCTGACGGTGGAAATAGTTGACAACACAGCGACGGAGGGGGGAGAGAGAGAGAGACGGGAGAGGGGGGAGGCGAGGGGAGCAGAGAAGGAGACACGTGGAGGGTCCGAAAGACACAGCCAGGCACACGGGGGACCACGGGTCAGCTGGGCGGGGGGGGAGGTACAGAGGGACGAATTCGCGGTGGCGCTGGGTTGATTTGTGCCCGGGTTCACCTCTGTCACCTTATCTGATACAAGATTAGGAATCTGGCCCCCAGGGTGGGACTCGCGGAGAGGAGTCTCCGGATCCTGGGCCAGGACTAATGGTGCTCCCCTCCATCCTTCCTGGAGGCAGGCAGGGCAGGGCCTTTTCCCCACGCAGGCGGGGAAACTGATGCATAAGGAAAAGTCAGGTCTTCAGCTCACCTGCACTATGAAGATAGAGGTGCTTCCAGGAGCCCACGGAGAAGATTTCCAGGGCAGTGTTCTCTGCAGCTTGACCACGCCACGGGGCGGGGTTGGCGTCAAGGGCTAGGCTGCCCCTGAGGTGGGAGAGAAGTCAAGTGTCCCAGCTACAGGCGCCCAGTCGGGCAGAGGTGCAATCTTCAGGTCAGGGATCGCATCAGTAGTCATGACTACTATGGAAATAGCACCCAAGGAACTGGGACCCTGACAGGTGGGCAGAATGATGGAGGGGGCAGGAGGCAGCCTTGGGGTGGTCTGGCACTGGCAGCGGGATCCTAGCCCCAAAGAGGAAGTGCGAGACTAACCAGACAGAGACCCAGGCCTGGAGAGACCAGAGTATCAGGGGCCTGGCATGATGGGGGCGTAGGATACCAGGAACAAAACAGACCCTGTGTTATCTGTCCCCAGAGCCTTGCAGACCAGTCTCGGGGAACACAAGGGTGAATCCAGAGCGTCAAGCTGGAACCTCTGAGACCTGCCAGTCCTACAGCTAGACCTGGGGCTGGGGCCGAGCCTACCGGTGGGAGGAAGGGAAAGGGGGTTGCAGTAAGAAATCCCAGCCTTGGGAAGAGGAGAGATGCGGAGGCCAGTACCCAGGCAGGTCCAGGGACCCAAGGCCCCACCCTCAGGGCTGCCTGGATCTTCTCCACCCCCAGGTCACTGAGGCTGGCTGGTTGAGAGTCCACAGAAGTAGGAGCAGGGCAGCCGTGGGTAGGGGTATTGGCATGCTTGACGCCAAAGGGCCCAAGAGGAAACTCTGGCTGGAACCTATGCCCCCTTGGCGCCCTGCACCCTGGAGGCAGGCACCTGATATGACTTGCCTGGAGGGTTCTAGAAGCCGCACTTGGCGCTGGCGTTAAAAGTGTGTAGACGTCAGGGCCGATCTGGAGAGTGAGCGAGATGGGACCTGGGAGAGCATCCCGGTCCCAATGCACTTCCACTAAGAGAGAGGACAAGGCCCTCAGCTACGTGTTCCCTGTTCAGACACTGTGCTCCTGGGTAAGGCCGCCGGGGAGTAATAATAACACCAACACACAGTTACTACGGAGTGCTTATAGTGTGCTGGTCACGGCGCTCAATGCAGTATGTGCTTTATCTCATTGGACCCACACAACTAATGCTGTGCCCCTGTTAAAGAGGAGAAAACAGTTTCAGAGAGGTGAAGGCACTGGCCCAAGGTCACACGGCCTTGAAGTGCTAGAACCAGGATATGAACCCAGACTGTGTGGCTCCGGAACTTAAACTCTTACCCCCATTAGGTGTTGTCCAAGGGCAATCCCAAAGCCCTTTGGATTTCTTGTTCCCATAGATGTCTGCAGGTGGGCCCCCATCCTTGCGACCCCAAATCTTCAGGCTTCTCGGTGTAGGCTGGAGGTGGTGGGCCAGCTCCCCCTCCAGGTCTCCCCCGACTCCTGGGCATTCTCCATTCCCTGGAAGGAGGGTTCTGGGCTCTGTGTGCCAGAGGGAGTGACGACCAGCTGGGTTCCGGAACCCCTCTCGGTCTCCCCACCTGCATCCACCTCTCCATCCCTCCCACGGTGGGTCCCTTCATCCCTCTTTGTCTTCGTCTCTCTCCTGGGTCCCATCTCTCTTTCCTCTCTGTCAGTCTTTCTATTTGTCTCTGTGTTCCTCGCGGCATCGGTACCTCCCCTTCTGTCGTTACCTCCTGCGTCCTTCCCCACGTCTCGCCTCTTGTCTTCCTATATTCTTTCTGTGCTTGCCGCATGCCCGGATTTGCCTCCGCCCCCTCTGTCTGTCATTCTCAGACACCTTGCGGAAAAGCCCTGGCTATTTGGGGTGATGCGCTCGAGACATCTCCTACACGCAGGCATATCCTACAGGCTCTACCCCGATGCCCATGACCGGCTTCCTTCTCTTTCCCAGATCCTGGCTCAGAGCGGGCTTCGAGAGCAGAAACAGCCCAGCCAGGGAGGGCAGAGTCCTGGTCTTAGCAGAGGAGCTCTCTGGGGAGCGAAGGGCTTTGATCTTGGGCCTTCGGCGGGGGGCGGGAGGGGGGGGAAGTGATGGGCTGGGGGAGGAACAGGGAGGTGGTTTAGTTGAAAGCACGTTGATACGAACAAAAATCTGGTTAAAGCAATGAACTGGTAAGAGAACCATCGCTGCTCCCTAACAGCTCGGGGTGCTTCGGATGTGCCCTGTCCTGCCCCACAATAAAGGATGCTCCAGCCCAGCCCCCACCCTGTGCCTGCCGTGACAGCAGCAGGTCCGGACAAGCTCCTCCCCCGGGGCCCCGGGCCTAATGAGGGTTTGCAGAGGCAGAGCCAGACTCCCTGGCACCTCAGGGCCTCCGTCCTGGCCCTTCACCTGCCTGGACCACCCCTTCCCCAGATGTTTGCATGGCCTGCTCCCTCAGGTCCCAAAAGGATTTTGCTGGGATGTTCGTCCTGCCAGCCAGGCCTTCTGTGAAAACCCCATTTAAAATCCCCCCTACCTCGCTCTCCCTTCCCACCCCTCTCCCCCCCTGCAATGTGCATCCTTTCTTCCACCTGTTTGATTCGGTGACTCTGGACCTCCCACCTGCATATAACCGCCTCCCAGCTCTCTGACTTACTGTCTCCCCAGAACCTTCAGCAGAGCCGGCACATAGTGGGCACTCAATAAATATCTGTTAAATAAATGGATACGCTTTCTACCTGGACTAGAAATTTCGCTGTACCGTGGGGATGGTTTGGCAATCTTTATGCTTCCTTAAACATTTGGGTCTATTTTTTCCCCCCAGAATTTGAGTTATTTCCTTTTGTGTGTGTGTGTGTGTGTGTTTTTTTCATTTCTAATTCTCATTCCCGTTTCTATTCTTGCCACTCCATACTGTTTAGATAATATAAATGGCCATAAAGTTAGAAATAACCCAAATACCCAATAACAGAGATTAGTTGGAAACCTATCTAGCATTGCCACACGGAATAAATGAGAAGATTCTATTTTTGTAAACGAAATCGGGAGCTATAGAGATATTTATCTCTCATTATTTGGCAAAATGTTTTCTCAGAAACACGAGCATAGATATTAATAGCCGCCAGATGAAAAGGGGACTCTGGAGTCAAAGAGTTTAGGGAACAACAAAGTTAAACAGATTTTCTTCGCTGGGGAACTCTCCGGAGCTTTAAATTCATTTATGATGAATATCACTATGAATATTCATGACGACGCAGATCACAAGCGCCAAGAAGAAAGTCGAATACGTAATACTTTTCCAACTTTGACCAGGTTTATGGTTGCTGTTCCTGTGTTCTTGTCTTAGGGCACGAGGGGCTGAAATTCCGAAACTTTCTTTGGGAAATAGTAAACTGCACGCACACACGCGCACACGCGCACACACGTGCACACGCACACACAGGAAAGAACCCAAGGTGTATACACCAAGATATTCTCAGTGGTTGTGTGTGAATGGGTGGGCTTATAATGGTTTATGATTTTCTTCTTGCTTGTTTGTATTTCCTACAATGTGCACTTTCTGTAATAAGAGAAGAAGAAGCATGAATAGGAGTGCCTGGGTGGCTCTGTAGGTCAAGCCTTCGACTTCGGCTCAGGTCATGATCTCGCCGTTTGTGGGTTCGAGCCCCGCGTCGGGCTCTGTGCTGACAGCTCGGAGCCTGGAGCCTGCTTCGGACTCCGTGTCTCTCTCTCTGCCCCTCCCCCACGCGTTCTCTGTCTCTCTCTCAAAAATAAACACTAAAACAATAAAATAAATTAAAGCATAAACAAAAAATAAAACCAACACAAACTATTAAGGGAAAATACCTAGAAGTTTTCCGTGTGGGGTTTTCTCCCTCTTTCTAAACATTTCTGATTTATTTTCAACCTGCTGTGCCCTGCTTTTTATTTTTTTTTTCAATGTTTGTATACTTTTCATTTTGAAAATTAGCAGCAAGTGGCTGTTTCCAATCAACAACCCATATTTTTTTATGACCCATTCATCGTCTTGACCAAATAGTCATCCCTGGACCCAGTCAGGCAGGGGGATGGGAGGAGGTAACAGAGAGACTAGGTGGAGACAGGGGAGAAAAGAGAGGGAGTAGGGCGGGGGTGGGGCAGAGAGACAGGGAGGAGTGTGAGGAGAGAGCAGAGTTGGAGCAGGAGAGAGAGAGAGCTCCGAGAAATGGTGGATTACACAGGAGGAGCGGAGGGAAGAACTAGTAGCCACGACATTCCCTGTCGGCTTGCTGAACTGGGGGTGGGGATGGTGCCCAGGACACTTGCCTCAGTGAGATCACAACGAGCTAGGAGACGGGTAACGAACGCTTTCCAGAGAGTCTCTGTGTCCTGATGCAGGAAGCCCGAGGGACCCAGGGGGACAGCTGGCAGCACGGCCCCACAGGCAGGGCTCACCTGAGCCGCCCTTCCTCCTAGGGGACAGAAGCGGGGTCCCTGAGCCCCCCAGCCCTCGGGTCTCCATGGGAAGGGCTTCAAGACAGCCACCCGAGTAAGCCGGGCGAAGGTGGGGAGGGCTGGAGCACTCGTCTCAAAGCCGCACATGCCTCTCAGGCAATGCACGCTGTTTTTACAGACTGTTTGTTATAAATGGACAGAAATAGATTGTTTTTTTTTTTTAGAATCGCTCTTTATTCACACGCTTTACATAATATTGAGAAATGTCAATTGCCCCCGCCAGAGAACACGTGTTATTACTGCGATCTGGAGCCTGGAGCGCATTTATGGGGGGGTTAAAGCTGGCCCTGTCCCCAGCCCAGGGCCGTGGCAGGACCCGGTGTGGTCACATCCCACTCCAAACCAGGAACGGGGTGACGATGGCCTCTGGGGGGCCCCTTTCCAGCCTGCCGGTGCCTGCATCTGCAACGACTTGGTGAGGGCCGAGCCTCAGCCGCGCCCCCGGCCAGCCCCCGGCCTCTCCCTGGCCCTCATCACAGTTACGAGGCCGTGTTCCTGGTGGGAAGGCCAGGGGCCAGCATGAATCCCCACCCACCCCTCCACCCCCGCTCATATTTCCTGCTTCTGATGGAGGGCTCCGAGGTGCCAGTGTGGAGGGAGAAGGGGAGACGCTGGGTCTGCTCTAGGGACCCACACTTCGCGTGTGAAAATCTGGGCAGGACGGGGCACCAGAGCTGCCCCAGCGCCAGTTACCTCCCTGGTAGAAGCCCCATCCCCGGACTCTTCCTGAGTCCGGCAGGCAAGGCAGGCACGTGAATGAATGTCCCAGGAAGGGAAGCAGATGGAGGGAGCCAGGTGAAAAGGGGAGGGGCCGGGCCAGAGCCTGGGCACCGAGGAGGCTCTGCGGCTGTGGAGAGCACTGAGGGGGAGCCAGGCAGGGCCTAGGGCTGCGAGGGGCCTGAGAGGGACTGGAAGGAAAGGGGAGAGTGCCTAAGTGTGTGCACCTGTGTGTGTGTGTGCACGGGTCAGTGTGCGTGTGCATGTGTCTGTGTCCCCTCCATCCAGGGCCCCCCATCCGTTGCAGTCAGGATAGCTCTAGGGGTCGAGGCTCCAGAATCAGACTCCTCACTTGGGACCCTGGCTGTACCTTCCCTCGATTCGGCCTTGGCCAAGCTCCTTTATCCCAACTCGGCACTTTGGCTTCCTCATTTGGCAAAACGATAGCAGTAGCGCCCACCTCGCAGGGTTACCGCTGAAGAGTCAGGGAGGTCATACAGGTAAAGCCCGAGACCAGTGCTGACACGCGACAGGTTCTCGCGCACCTGAAGGGCTAATACCGTCATTGACATTATTTTATCTGTCCCGAGGAGAACTTGACTTGCCCTACGAAAGTGAAGCTCGAGATACAGACTCCCACTGCCAAGCCCCCATCCTTTTCTGCTTCGGGCAGATTTTCAGCTGCATGTGCCCCCCAACCCCCTCCCAGGGCATCGGAGAGGACCACAGGAGCATCCCGACGCTCCGGGGAATGACCTGGGAGCCGGAGGGAGGAGCCTAAGGTGAAGCATCTGCCTCCCCATCCCGCCTGGGGAAGCCCCCGCAAACGGGCCCCGTGACAGATGGCAGGGCATTGAGTGACTACTTCAATTTTAACTCTTTTCGATAATCCAGCGCCAGAAAGCCACATGCTTTAAAACTGTCCCCGGATCATAGATCAGCCCAAAGAGACCAAGTCCAGCTCAGTTAATAACCTCTGGAAACCCCATCAATCACTGGGGGCGGCCCCTCCTTAGTGCTCTCCGTATTGACTCCTGGCAGAGATGAATGGACCTCCACTCTTGGGGGCGCCCCTTGGCTCTTTGCAGCTCGCCTGCCTGTGACCGCAGCTTGGACTTTTCTGAGCTGAGCCCAGGGTGGAGATCGGAGCCATGGAGTGGCTATCTCTTAGAGAGGGGAAGTTGGCGTCCCCTCCTCTCCTGCGCAATCCTCAGGGGGACTCCCCTCCTTCCTGACCCCTCGTGGGCTAGCCCTCGTTTGACGCCCCCCCACCCCGTGATTGAGTAGAATCTCAGATGGCCTCTGCCCCTCCTGCAGAAAGCCCCTCGGGGTCTGCTCCCTAGGAAGGGATCGCACAGGGCAGAGCCAGAGTCACGTGGACACAGCGCGGTCCCCACTGGCTGGGAGCCGCCCCCTGCTCACCGCAGAGCACAGGACTGTTCTGTTCCGCAGAAGTTGAGCCCTTCTCTGGAAGCCATCTGGCCAGAGATGGCATCCTCTCTGGGGAAGACACCCGAGGCCTCTGGGCTCCTCCTTCCAACCAGCTTTCATACCCAGCCCCGCTGTCCTTGAGGACCTGCCCATACACCCTGCCTGGAAACCGTGACCCCACTGCCCTCTGGTCTGTCCTCCCACGCACCCCCCGCCAGAGGCCTCTTTGAAATTCAGCCACCACGCTGATCACATCTCTTCTGTGCCCCAGGCATCTTTCCAATGGCTCCCTGCTACTTGGGGAATAGGGTCCAAACTCCTTAGCCTGGTGTGTCAGCCCAAACTGACTCCGCCGGTTGGCCCAATGCTTACTTCTTAGCCCGAACACTTGGCTCAGGCCAAACGAGTCATTCTTCCCTTCCCCACTACCTTCTTGTACATTTCAGCATTTACTTCGAACGCTGATGAAACCTCCTCTCTGTCCTCTCCACCTATCCAGTCCCACCTCACCTCCTCCACGAAGTCCTCCTTGACCCCTCCAGTCCCCACTTCTGGCACGCCGATGGCACGCACCGTGCTCCACACAGCCCTGGGCACGTGGCACGGGCAGCTTTGAACTGTAGCCTGTCTTGAATTCGATGACTGCCCGGGCACCCTTGTCTTTGTCCAGAAAAGATATTGTCCAGCAAAATCGGTGAGGCGCCTTTGCCGTAAATGCCAAACACTTGGGTGAATCCCTGGAAGTAGTCGGCCCCAGGCATCCTTGGAAGTTCCCTTTGGCCTATGGTAACCTAGACCCAGGTGGGAGGTGCCATGTTCAGGGGTCCGATGTGCCACCTAGGTTTGGTTACACAATTCCCTGTCCCGGGGCATAAACGTGCCACGTTTTCTTTTTCCATTCATCTCTCGATGGATGATTACGTTGCTCCCACATCCGGGCTGTGCGAATAGCTAAGCCGAACTACTGCTGTGATGCAATATTCTTACCTTCTGAAAGAGGAAGAAAATCTCGTCATGTGATCACAACGATGAATCCTGAGGACATCATGTTAAACGAAATAAGCTAGTCGCCGAAGGACATACGCTGCGTGATTTCACTCACACGAAGTATCTAAAGTGGTCAGACTCGCAGACGCAGAAAGCAGAATGGTGGTTGCCAGGTGCAGGGTTCGGGAAGTGGGAGTTGGGGGGGAGGCTGCTGCTCCATGGGTATACAGTGTCAGCTCTGCAAGATGAGAAAGTTCTAGAGGTCTGCAGTAACCATGGTGCTAAAGGTTCTGTGGGTCTTTCCCCCACAATAAAAAGAAGGACAAATGTTTGGGGGAATTAAAACAGTAAATCTATTACAAAACAAAACAAAGCAAACCAGCCCTCCCCACGCCCACCGTATCCCTCCCGTGAGACTTCTCTTCCGGGTCTTCCTGCCCAGGACCAGCTGCAGGCGGGCAGCTCTGTGTTCTGCAAAGAGCTCTGAGCTTCGAGTCGCAAGATTTGGGTTTCTTGACTCCGCTGTTTATTAACTGTGTGATGTGTGCAACATAGTTAAACCCCTTTTTCTGAGTTTCCTTATCTTTGAAAAATGGAGAGCATGGAAATGCCAGGCCTGGCTACTTCACAGGGTTTCTGTGAGAATCTGATGAGCTCATGTTCGAGAAAGCACACTGTAAATAATAAAGCATTATACAGGTTGCTATTATCATTCCAGGGAAGTTTCTGGCCAGATGGAGGCGGGGGGTCAGAAGCTGTAGCTCCTCTTTCTGTTCACTCATTTGAATTAGGAGCAGTGAAGATTGCTGTAGAAAATGACCCTGGAGTCTGAGCTGCCTGAGGGGCTGTGCTCCAGCTGGGACCGGATTCAGCTACAAGTGACCAAAATAACAGTGGCTCCTATAAGGTTGGAGTTTATTTTTCTCTCACATGAAAATCTGGAGGCAGCCAGGGAATGTCAGGGATGGAAACGTTGACTCATATATCCCTCAGAGCCCCCGTGATCCTTCCAACTTGCTCTTTTGCTACCCTGTGGGGCAGCCCTGGTCTTTGCTGTTCAAGATGGCCGCCATCACGGCCATGTTTGTGGAGAAAGGGACAAATATGCAAAGGACAAACGGCACACACGCCAGCTATAATTTATGGAAGATTCTTGGAAGCTGCCAGACGATACTCTCGTCATTGGGCAGAACTTAGACGCCTGGTCATACTTAGGTGTGAAGGAGGCTAGGTTATGTAGTCTTCTCTCTGGGTGGCCATGTGGCTCGGAAAATTCTACTGCCTTGAGATGAGAGGAAAATGAATCTTGGAAGGAAAACTAGCATCTCTGTCATGGGATGGATGGGGGATAAGAGGGGGAGAGAGGCTGGTCAAAATCCACATTTTCCTGTTGGACTCCAAAGTCCTTTTTTACCATGTATGTTTCTTTGTGCCAAAGACCTGAAGAGAAGGTGGGGTTGTCCTTTCCATTCCCACTGACCAAGCAGCCACCTGGGTGACCCAAATTTCAAGACCGATCATTTGGAATCTGTTAACTGCTCCCTTCTTCTGAAAACTTTATCCATCCAGGTTAGATCTGGGAGGTCTTAACCCAACCGAGGATGTAACATAGGTAGTTGGCAAGGTAGTGTGGCATAGGTAGTCCGACTGGCAAGTGTGGAATTCAGGGAGGACTTGGGGCTGGAGGAGGTGTCACTCCCTGCTGAAAACCCTCTCATGGCTCCCCTTTGCCCTAATGCCAGAGTCTACCCTGGGAGGGGCAGGAAGAGGGGTCCTCTCAGCCCAGGCTGGGGAAGTCGGAAGTCAGGGGATCAAGCACAAAGCCCGGGGCCAAGTAGGAAGCCAAGTCCAAACTCAAAGAAAGGAGTTCAAAGAGTTTATCGACACCCAAGAGGCCAAAAGCAAGCATGACATTAATCTTCATCTGCCTAGTGGTTTGCAACTCAGTCTTTAGTACTTCTAGAAACCTTCCCGACCTCTCTGGGTAGTTAGTTAGTCTCTGTTACAAGCCCCTATAGCACCGGGCAGGTAGTTTCTTTTCATAGATATCCTAATTGACGTTTGATACTTACATTTCATATCTGTAATTTAAACAAATCGCTGATATTACATTTGATACTTGTGATTTACACTGATGTGTTTGGTTGTTAGATCCATGTTTGTCTCTTAGACGAAAACCTACCTGAAGGCAAGTGTGGTTTCTGTCTCACTTTCTGCCGTGGTGAGAGAATGGAAGATTAATGAGTGCCTAGGGGAATCCCAGAGGTAGAGGGAGAGGAGCGAAGGCTGGTTGAGGTCAAGGCAATTGCCTGGAACATACGTTGTTGTCTAAGACTGGTTTCTGCGGCTTAGCTGAGGTGGGACATGTGGGTGGGGCCAGGAGTGTGCTGATTTCAGGCTCTTTGCTGGCCTGGAACCTCATTTCTCCCAACCTCTTTCTCCGTCTCTGTCACCATCTTCGCAGTTCTAAGGCACTGCTTGTAGCTCCCATATATTTGCAATTTCATACCCTGGACTTATCTTTATTCATGTTCTTCCCTCTTAATCTTCTGTTCTTAGCCATGGCGAATTATTGTTTATCTTCCAAAACTAAACTCAGATGTCTCCTTCTGCAGATGGGCTTTCAAAACCTCCCAGACTTTCTTGCTTTCTTGTGTTCCACACTGTTTGGGTCATTATGTGTGAACTAACTAGCAGCTCTCTGAAGCGGGGAGCCGTGTCCCTGTCTTTGCTGTGCCCCCAGAGCCTAGCACATAGTAGGCGCTTCATAATCGAACAAGTGTGTGAGTGAATGAATGGCCATCTAACCCAGATTTTTGAAACCGTACGGAGTACTAACAGCCTGTCTCATTACTCACAGTTGTTACCCCGCGGGTCCTGAATTTTCTCCTGAAAATTGCGCTTGCTGTAAAAATCGCGCACTATTTCCCAACCTGAGGTCTTTGGACCCCCGGGGAAAGTCATAATAAAAGGTTCTGAGAGCTTCTGTCGGTGTCTCAAATAGCCCAACAGAAATCATACCGTTATCTGCACTCTGGCCGTACAGCCTACCTGAAACGTTGAGTTGCTCTGCTTTTAACTGGGATTGTGTCAACTCGGTGTGCTAACAGTGGTTCTCTCCTGCTACTCGGGAGCTTCGATTGGCTGGGGATGACATCATAGGAGTCCCTGGGGTCTGTGGAAGGAAAAACAATAAAAAGAATCCTGGGAAGTTAAAAGGTTGGAACCACGGCAGGGAGGATGGGGCTCTGGACTCACAGAATTAGGAGACGTGGGAGCTGGCCATGGTTCTGGTCGAACATGCCACGCCTCTTCTCTGCGCCCCATCTGGAAAGTGGGAATACTCATATCTGCCTTGAAGGTCGAATAAAGGCAAAAGGGCTTCCAAAAAGGCGGAGTGCTAGAGGAAGAGCAGGTTCAGGGTTATGCCAGCCTAGGAGGTCCCCAGAAGACCACAGGCAGAGGGAAAAGGAGAAACGCTTCCTGGGGTACAGAGAAGGGTGGGGTGGGTGTCATGCTAAGGGGTCAGGCAGGCGTCAGATGGTAAAGGCCTGTGCAGTCATGCTAAGGTGTGGTGCTTCACGGAAAATTCCAGAATTGACGTTGGCCCTCAATTATGATGGATTTCGTGGATCCCAGTGCTTCCCTCTGCTTCTCAGGGGGCAGTCTGGAACAGAATCCACCCAAGCCACCTCTGTCTGTGTTGGTTTCAGCCTGTAGCTCTGAAGGTTTCAACCCAGCCGTGGCTCCCAGCATGTGGAGCTCCTGAGTCCCGGGTGCTGGGGAGCATGAGTGTTTCCTGGGGTGGTGCTCATGGCAACCGGCCAGGTCGCTGGGACCAGACCCTGGCACCATGGTAATGAGGACCGGAGCCAAGGCAAGCCCCGGTGGATGATGGGGACCCGAGGCGGGAGGTGCCGCTGTGCCCTAGCTGGGCTCTTCTGTGCAGAACGGGGCAGAGGGGCCATTCAGTGCTGCCACCTCGGTCCCCCCACGCTCCAGTTGTCTTCTGAAAACCCTTCCTTCCTGGAGACCAATGAACATGCTGCCTTCTGGGGGAAATTCCACTTTCCCGGAGTCCCAGCTCGGAATGAATTCATTCGTTCTCTGTGGCCGTATACACATTTTGGACACCTCTACTTACTACTTCTTTTGCTCTTTCTCCTGTTTGGACGATTTCCTTTCTTGCCTGTCTCCTCCCCAGACGGAGCAGGATCGCACCCCGTCTGCACTTGAATCTCCAGCCCTGGATGCTGAGCCCAAGCAGCCACGGCAGGGGCCCATTAAATGCTGTTGACCGAGGGAGAAAAGGTCTCTTGTGGCCAGATCTGATGCCCGATTCGATCCTGGCCTGGTATTACTATGTATACACCGAGTGCCATGCCCCTCTCCCGGGCCCCATTCTTTCTTCCTGTGTTCTCAGTGTCTACAGTGAGAGAAGTTGAAACAGTGCCCACAGGGCTCCTTGAAGAAGGTTTCCATGAAAACGTCAAAAGATATCTCCAGCGAGGACAACACGGAAGCCACCCCAGAGAAATTAATGTTCCACCACTAAAATTTCCCCCAAACATGGTGGTGTCAGAGCTACCCTTCAGCCCCAGTTTTGTAGCTAGCAGATTCCCAGAAATAGAAAGTCCTTCTGGACGTCCCCTGCCTACTCTCTGAGCCCTCGTCCTCCTAGGAGCCCCCAAACTGCTCTCTCCTCTCCACCTGGATTGGAAGGAAGCCCAAAGAGACGTAGCTGGCTCCTTTGCAGGGGTAGAGCCAACTTTAGAAGTGTGTTTGCCGGTGACCTCAGGACGTTGGGACTTGCTTTAGGACTGTCTGATGGTGGCACTGCCACACTCACCTTTAGGGCCGAGGGAGCACCCGATAGCCGCATTTTTCTATCGCGGCCCCTCCAAAGTCACTACGCCGGAAAAAATACTTGCCTCTGTCACTAGGCTGCAACTGTAAATAAATTGGAAGATAAAAGACGGCTTTTGCCTTTCAAACTGTGACAGGCACATCCCGGCAAATTGCCTCCGTGCTTTTTTAATAGAAGTAAAAAGGTTTGGGTGGATCGCGTCGCCTCATAGAGAAGCACTTTTCTTTCATCTGAGCGGCCGCAGATGGGATGATGAACACATTTTTATCTCTGTCTCTAAACAAAACACAAAGAACCCGGAGTCAGACCAACTTTCCTTTCTGGCGTTTCGAGGAAAAAGCTGGGAGTGGGTGGGCACCTCTTGGCAACAAACCCCACAGAAACTAGAAGCTCAAGTTTAGGGATCGGCTCCCCCAAACAGCAGGCAGCCAGCTTTCTCTCGGACTGGAAGGGTCTGCTTCCCGGGTGCAGAGACACACTTTCATACGTCCTCCTCAGTTTACTGATCTACAAGCTAGAAGGAAGGTTCCCGGTTTCCAGATTTGTCTCAAAGCACGAGTCCCGTTCAGCCACATGGAGAGTGTTTTGTCAGCACCAGTTAAGGGCCATCCTGGTTTTGTGTTAGAATGTCCACACCCCCAGACACATGTTCCTACCGAGACGTGGCCATTCGTAGGCACCCCCTCCGTAAGGAGGAAGACAAGGGGAATGGTCTCTGTGGACTTGCTGGACGCCAGCCTTGCTGTCTGACATCCGTGTGGTCCTTCCTAGGGGCGTGGCCTCCCTGACAGCTCCCTCCATCAACCCCTCCTCTGGGCCGTTGCAGCTCCCATACCTTCCTAGACATCAGTCTTCCCTCCAAAATTGGGAGAAAGAGAGCAAGCCCCAGGCTGTGGATACTTTTCTCCTCAGCGCCCAGTGCAGGGTCTGACAGGCAGCGAGCGGGCCAAGGGACGGAACGTGTTGTGTCCCCCAGATTCATATGTCGAAGCCCCAACTACCAATGTGATGGTATCTGGAGACGAGGTCTTTGGGAGATAATAGGGTTAGATGGGGTAATGAGGGTGGGCGCGAGGGAATTACCCGTCTCCCCCTGTCATATATGTGCACACTAAGATGGCGGCCACCTACGAGTCCAGAGAAGAGACCTCAGAAGGAAACTACCTTGCTGACGTCGTCTCGGCCTCCCTGGCCTCCAGGGCTGTGAGAATAAATTTCCGTTGTTCAAGTTACTCAGTCTACGGTGTTTTGTGAGGGCAGCCTGAGCTAAGCGCTCTTGGAATGGGTTAGGGTTAGGGTTAGGGTTAGAGTTAGGGTTTACTACATTTGGGGTGAGTAGTTAAGCTGACTAAGGTGCCTGGAAAGGAGGGTTCGGTCGAGACTCCGAAGCTGAGGACTGCGCCCACCCCCGTGGCCACCCTGCCACCAGACCAGTGAAAGGCTTCGAGCAACTGGCTGTGTGACCGTTAGCTTCTCATCCACCTCGAGGGTATAAAGAGAGAGATTGACGAGGGTGCTGGGAGGCTTTCTCTGGAGTGAGCTGTCAGTGGGCTGTGTCCCACCTACGCAAATGAAGGGACACAAGGAGAGCCACTCAAGAGCTTGGCTAAGGCCTGAGAAGGGCTAAAGGGGAGCAATTCTGGCTAGCCGGGCCTGCGGATGCTGGGCAGACAGGGACCCGGTGGCCCCAAACTACTTCCTCCCAGAGGCCGGGGGCAGAGAGAGACCCTACTTCCTGTGGGCTGGTGTCGGCCATGTAGAGGGATGCTGGGAACTTTGAAACCTTCGCGGCTGGGGTGCACCCTCAGCTGCAGGGCTGGGGGAGGTGGCGACCAAAAGCCACCAGTAGAGGAGGTGTCACCCACATCAAGGGAATCACAAGTGAGAGGACACACATGAGTCCCTGACGAGAGAAAGCCTTGGCACTTGGAACGTGCTACGTCTAGAGGGAATGGATGCTGTATTACCATCCTCCAAGTCAAGTGGGACCTTCCCTGGCCTTTCTTCCTCCTCCCCCACTGCCCCCTCTATACCCTAGACATTGAGGGGACTCCCAACCACAGACACGAATGGAGGAAGAGCAGAATGAGAATATAGTGATAAAACTGGCTACCTCGCCCCCCGCCCCGCCCCGGCCTTGAGCAGGGCAGGCTGGCAGGTAGGAGCTTCAGATAGGATATGAATAGGAGGCTCTGATATTAGATTGACCTGGCTTTTTTTTTTTTTTTTTTTTTTTTTTTTTTAATTGAGAGTCTGCTCCAGAAGCTATGAGGTGTTTCTAAGAGGTCCTCCAGCGGTCAGGAAAGATCACGCTTGAATGGGCTGTGGAGAAATAACAGAATAAAGTTGCTTTCTGGTTGCACCTAGCAAGTCTAGTTCCCTCCCCCTGCCACCCTCCGCCTCCTGGGGCTGGGGGATGGATTATACTGTGTTCTGCCTTTGTGCTGGGGCTGGGGGAAGTCTAAGAACACACTACCCACCGGGGGCAGAGGTGAGGGAGGGCTCTCAGCAGCTCCTGGGGGCGCACACTGAGCGTTGTGGCCTGCGAACACCCGACAGCGCCTCAGCAAGAGAGGGCAGGGAGGCCTCCAAGATTTGTTCCCAATCAAGACACAGCACAGTTTTAACCTCCTTGGGAGATAAGTCAGACCCACTAAGAGAGTGTAGAGGAAGCGAGGGCACATTCATGGAGGCTGTTTCTTTACATGAGCCTTTGCGTGAAGTGGGTTCAAATAAGGGGGGGGGGAACGGAGGCAGAAAGGACAGTTGAGAGATGACTCTGAGTTGTGACTTTATTATTTATTTTTTAATTCTCAATGTTCATTTCCATTTTTTTTTCCCCAGTGTTCATCATTTCTGGACCATCCAGACACACGGTTGTCTTTCTATTTTCATATGGAAACACCGCCCCCCCAACTCAGTCCAAACTCAAAAGAAATTATCTTTGAATTAGCCAGAGTTTCCAGGTTCTGTGTGCCGCTCGCCTCTTGACATCGAGAGCGTGCAAGATTTATTTACTGGGTCAGTTTCACCCCTTCCGGGCCGCCCCTCCCTGTGATTCTTCCCTGCGCTGAGGACACTCTTGGAGAGGAAGGAAAATAAACACAGAGAGGGCTCTGGCAGCAGACTGGCTGTGCACTGAGATGGAAATGTGTTTACGGTGCGCGGGGGAAAAACGATTTTGGGCAGTGAGGTTGGCAAAGACAGATAAAGGGGATTTGGTTAGAAGCGAGAGTTAAATGATAGTGAAGGTCTAGAGACGCTGT
The DNA here is from genome assembly GCA_030068075.1 of Paguma larvata. Lineage (NCBI taxonomy): Eukaryota > Metazoa > Chordata > Mammalia > Carnivora > Viverridae > Paguma > Paguma larvata. The sequence continues at coordinate 12,119,549 of CM057831.1, forward strand.
GATCAATAAATATGAAGTTCAACCTCATTGCTTTGTTGCAGCCGAGAAGGGCCGAGCCCTGCCTGCCTCCTGGCCCCAGGCCTCTGGCTGCGGACTGTGTTGGTGGATTCCGTTGATGAAGGCCTCGGACTCCGAACTTGAAATTCACTCTGTCGGGCCAGAGCTCTCGCTGACGCAAAGGAGAACAAATGCTGCCTTCCTGCCGTTCCGGCCGGGGGTGTGCGTACGAGATGGGTACCTCCACCGTGTTCCGGGGCTGCCTGGGGCCGGCCCAGGGCTTCCTGTGGGGGACGCTATCCAGAGAATCCCAAGTTCCCCTGGACACGCTGTTTTCAGGACAGCATAGTTTAGCCCAAAGGAGAGCCCTGTTTGTTGTCAATATAAAATTCAGAGCCCCCTATCTGTTAGCTTTATGAGCAATGGGTGTGTATATATGCTTTGGAGAAGAACGAAGTGAGGGATCCTCTGCAATTATCTTCAGGCTGTGAGAGTCGATGAAGACTGGATGCCTACCCATTCCCCACCATTCGATGAGTCCAAGGTCATTTACGCAGGGATTAAAGTCTTGGTCTCCGTCTAGATCGCCGAGACAGGATTCTGAACCCGGGTGCCTGGACGCCCAGAGCACCCCATGGGTGCTCTTCGAGAGTGCCTGCACGCCTCTTACTGAGAAAATTGTGCATTTATAACATTTTTCTGAAGTTTGTCATTTTCTTTTGACCCTCAAAGAGGCTTGGGGTCCCCCAAAGGGAGAAAACCACTGGCCTATCAAGTTCTGTACCATCTACGAAGATACTCTGCTCCATGATGGTATTGACCAACAGAGCTTTGCACGTTGAGGGAGTGAGAAACAGGAGGGAGCTTTGATGTATTACTTCTGAAGAGTCAGGGAGAATTCTCTGGGGAGGCTTTCCTTCCATCCATCTGTCTGTCCATCCATCCATTCCCCATTGATGAAGGTCTAATACGTGCCACCACTGTGTCAAGTCTAGAGGTTTTAGACGCAAATGGCACAATGTGGAGGGGAGATAGGTAGATAACATAAAACAAAATACCATGAAGAACATTCTAGAATCAATGCCTTTCGTGGTACAAGCGGAGGTATTTTGCAGGGAAGCAGAGAAGGGGCTCTGGTGGGCTTCACAGAGACTATGAGGCTTGAGCCAGGTCTGAAAGGCCAAGTCAAGGTGATAGAATCTTTTCTCTCGGGTATGTTTAAGTTAAGGTGCCCTCCTGGCCAAAGGCAGGATTCAGAGAGCAGGACTTTAGTAGAGCAGACTGTGCAGGGGGGCGGGGCCTGGGGGCGTGTGCATGCTTGTTTGCACACGCTGTTGGCCGTGTGATTTGTGTGCCTCTTGGGGAGCAGGCGGGGGAGGAGGGGTAGAGAAAATGGAGGAACTCCATGCTGAGGATTGTCTGGCCTCCTGTTTCGCTTGGTCCCAGGCAGGGAGAGGGAGAGGAGAGCATGGGGATCGACATGTCTTTCGGAGGAGAGAGCCTAATAAGTGGAGTGGAGAAGAGCAGGAGACCATTGGGGCAGGACACTCACTGCTCCTGCATCCTCATCCCTAGCTGCATCTTGGCGGGGGGGGGGGTGGCGGTGACTGGGCCAATAGACTGGGAGCGGCCAGAAGTGAGTTTTCTCTCCCTCCCTCTCTGTCTGCCCTCCCTGCCGGACCTGGAATAGAGGAGGGGGCATCTGGGTCGTTGCTCCTCCCCTGGGATCAGCTGTGGATGAAGGCCTGGGTCCCAGGAGGAGCAGAGAGCAAAGCGTTACTAAACCTCTGCTCTCTCTGGTTTGGTTTGGAAGACCTTCCCCAGCTGGCTTCTAGGAAGCCCACCCCATTCTAATAAAAGATAGAGAGGAGAAAGACCAACTCGGCCCATACCAGGCTTGGGGTCACGGGAACTGCCGGCCGCCCAGAGGCAGGGCTGCCTTAGCGGCTCGCTAACAGGTGTATGGGTGAGGACTGGAGAGAACAAAGGCATACTCACAGAGATCAGACCAGGGGCCACTGTTCCCCATTCCCCCTCCCCCCCGTGTCCGGCTCTGGTGAACACCCATAGAAGGTGAGAAGGCAGGAGGAGGGAATTAAGACCCTGCTCTGTTCCTCGTGCTAATGGAGGGGAGAGACAGGTGTTTGGAAAGAACAGACAGCCCCTAAACCTGGAGTTAGCGTAGTGTTTTCACGCTTAAAAATCTTTTTTAGGGGCGCCTGGGTGGCTTAGTCGGTTAAGCAAGCGTCTGACTTCGGCTCAGGTCATGATCTCACAGTTCGTGGGTTTGAGCCCTGTGTCAGGCTCTGCACTGGAGCCCGGAGCCTGCTTCAGAGTCTGTGTCTCCCTCTTTGACTGCCCCACCCCTGCTCATTCTCTCTCTCTCTCTCTCTCTCTCTCTCTCAATCTCAAAATTAAAAACATTAAAAAATATATTTTTGTAATGTCCAGTAGTCTTCATTTCCATTGAATCCTACCAAGAGCCCCGCGAGGCAGGCGTTTATATTAGTTAGCCCCCTTTCCAGATGGAAACACTGAGGCACAGAGAGCAGTTTGACTTTGGTCGTGTAGCTAGCAAGAAGCGAGACGCAAGTCAGCCTTGGAAGTCTTCTGGCTGCAAAGCCCACATGCTTTGCAACCCAACCTGCCTGGCCCTTCGGAGCTTCTGGGAATTCACAGTCTTCCCCAGTTTCCCCGGAAGCCCTGGCAGAGAGGAGCCGGAAGCCTGTTCTTCCTTCAGCCGAGGGGTAGATTAAGAGCGGACGAGCCAGGATGTACACCCTCGGCCGATGCAGGGAGGAACAATGAAATGTTCACCTTTCTGTTAAATTATGCAGCGATATATGAAGTTACATTTAAAAATCCGCATCGCGTGAATAAAACCCAAGTGTCCCCCTCCCCTCCTCCCCGCCCCCCGCCCCCGCCACCCCTAGATCTTTGCCGGCGGTCACTGGGAGACGGGCACGCATCTTTATAGCCCGGCTCCTGTACGTTCACATATATGCACGAATAGAAACATGTTGGGGCTTGTTTTTTGCATAGATGATAAAATGTGTATTACGGCTTGCAATTTGCTCTTTTCACTTTTTTTGCTTAACCATATGCCTTGGACGGATTTCAATTTCACTACCTATAGAACCCATCGTGTTTTCACAGCCAAATAAGATGACATGAGATACGTATACATTGCATATACCTAGACATGCGTATGTTATTTAACGATCTGGCTTCGTTGGACATTTGGGTCACGTGTTTTTTCACTGTTAGAGAGAACGTAGCGACGACGACAACCGGAAACGACATAACAGAGGACATCTCTGTCCGTGCTCTTCCATATACACAAATGAGGAATTCTCTAGGAGAGACACCCACAAGTAAAATTCCTAGCAGAAAGATAAGTGCGTATTTAATTTGAATACATACTCTTTTCCAATTTATGCTCCTGGCAGCCGTGTGTCAGACTTCCCATCTCCCCACACCCCCCGGAACACTCGGTATTATTAATATTATACTTTTTGGCCAAAATAAAATATTTGATTTGATTAGATTTGAACTTCCCTGATTTCGAAGAAACATTTTTCATATGTTCCCTGCTTATATATCTTTCCTTTTCTATGAATTACTTGTTCTTATTTTCTGCTTATTCTTCTCATTTCTGCGGACGCTCTGTATACATCCTGGAGATTAATTCGCCTCTGTTATACATATTCCACATATTTCTCCCAGTCTGTCAGTTACCTTTCAACTTTGTTTATAGTTTGTTTGTTTGTTTGTTTGTTTTTTGGTCAGACAGAAAAAATTAGTTTTGACACCATTTATCAGTTTTTTTCTTTTATGGTTTTGGTTTTATTGTGTCTTCCCTAAGAAGGTCTTCTGTACCCCAAGGTTATATTTTTTTCTAATTTTCTTCTAATATTTGTATCGTGTCCCTCTTGCTTGGGAAGCTTAGTCAACTTGAAATGTCTTGTTTTGTTATGGTGGAAAGGAGGCTGTAACTTCATTTCCTCCAAATCGATAGCTTCTGTGGCTGTGGTTTCCACTTCCCCTAGATTTTTCTTTCGGCATCTGTCCCATCCCTGTGTATGCCCTGGGCTTCGGGGCTGGGCCTCATTAGTTTACGGGTAATCCCATACACCTTGCCTAAACTTCAGAGCACGGCACCCCGTCAGTCATGGTGTATTCACCATGCCGTTCGGGATCGGCAGTACGACCCGGTCAAGGTGAGAAGAAGTTGACTGATGTACTTGGGCGAAATATTTTGTTCACTTCTAAAAGATAACCCTAGAAGGGAAAAGAAAAAAAAAGATTTTCTTCCTTCGGACATCATGGTTTGTGACTACAGATCGAGGTGTTGCTATGACTCTTCTGCTCTCAGGAGACACGTCAGCCTGAGGGTGAGGCCACCTGTAGAAATGGGCCTGGCTATGAACTATGAACAAAGCCCCAAGAATGGAGTCAGAGCCAGTGGGTTGGGCCGACCTCAAAGCCTCGCTACCACCTTATCTACCTCTGGGCTTCTCTATGCAGGCTATATGTTTCCTTATTATTGAAGACTCGTTGAGTCAAGTTCTCTATTAAGGGCAACAGTCGCTTGATACAACAGGCCGTTGTTCCAGTGCTACCTGTGACTTATCAGTCCACCCTCTAATCATTAGCTATGCCAGCCTACACTCCTGTGCATGCACGAACTATGTATTATCTGTCCATTCTCAGGCTGACACTGTCTTGTTCTCAGGACTGTGGCTGCTGTAATCATCGTATATTTTGTACGCGTAGGGGGAAGACCCCTCTTGCTCATACTTCTTTTTCAGTCTATCTCTTCCTGTTGTTTTCTTCCAGATGGATTTAAAGTAAGTTGATCGAGTTCCGTAGAATTCTATGGCGATTTTGACAGGAGTGGCTTTGAACTTGGGGAGAATCGTCACCTATACAATGCTGAGACTTCCCAGCCAGGAACAGGGGATGCCTCTCCGTCTCTGTAGATGCTTTTCTGTGATACTCAGTAGAGTTTTATAGTTTTTCCATAAAAGGCTTTCCACAAAAGCCTTGTCCATATCTTACTGGATCCATTCCCTGGGAACCTCAGAGACAACAGCATTGTTGTTGTCGTTTCTTGTTTTGTGTTTTTATTTTGCATATCTTTTTTTTTTTTTTAAAGCGGTGGCCTGGAGGGAAGCTTTGGGTTTTAGTGGTTGTTCGGAGACTCGACCATCGCACTGGAATATTATTATCTATAGCGTGCCATTTCATTCTTTTGGATTTCCTAGGTAGATAATCATAGTATCTGAAAATAACGTTTTCCTTTTCTCCTTCTTTTGTTTATTCTCCATTCTTCTTGTTCTTCCCTTGATGCACCTCCCAGAATCTTGCTGGAAGGAAACAGGCACCCATGTGTTCTTTGCAGGCAGAATGGAGATGTTGCTAATGGTTTGGGGGAAGTTCTGGAATTAAGGAAGCTTAATTTTCTTCCTGCTTGAGTTTTTTGTTATTGTTGTCGCTGTTGTTGTTTGCTTTTGTTTTCGTTTTTTTTTTTTTAATGAAGAAAAACTATAGAATTGTCTCAAATGCTTTTTCGGCGTGTACCAAGACACCCACACAGACTTTTCCTTTCTCACATAGTGAACTATATTAACACATTTTATAATGTTGAATCAGCCTATATTACGAGGACACACCCAAACTGGTGATGAGCTATCATTCTCTCACTCATTGCTCAAAATATTTTCTTTGGGATGGAGGCAGCAATATTCAAAAGTGAGCGATGAGTCCTTAGGTTTTCCTTGCTGGTTGTCGTGCCCTCCTTCTCGGGTTCTAATCCGTCAAGGGACATCGCTTCTCAGTCCCTTCTGCTGGACCCGAACCGGGCAATGCTCTGGGGCTCGGGCCTTGGTCCACCTCCCTTCCCCCTCCACACCTGCCCCCGGGTGATCTCTCCTAGACCTGGGACTTTAATATCATCGGTATGCTGGCAGCTCCCAGATGTATAACTCGGGCCCAGTCTTGCCCATTTCCAGACCCACGTAAGTAACATCCATACCCACTTAATGCACCCAGAACAGAATCCTTAATTCCCCCTCTGAAAGATGCTCCATCCATAACCCTCCCAACTGCAAATGGCGATACCTCCTCTGGTTTCTCAGACCCAAAACTTCAGAATCAATCTCGACTCCTCTGTGTCTTTCATACTTGACATCCAATCCCTCAACACAGACCTTGGCTCCGCCCCTCCCTGACTGCTCCCTGTTGCCTCCAGCCAGTCCAAGCAATCATCTCGTGTCTAGATTGTTGCGGTAGCTTCTCAAAGGTCTCCCTACGTCCACTCTTGCTCTCTTTCTGTCTGTGACATGGCACAGCGGTCCCTAACCCCTCCGTCCTGGTCACTCTTCCATCCATGCTCACCATCATGCTTTTTCTCCGCCATGCCCAATGTGCTTCAGCCCCAGGGTTTTTGCACCTGCTGCTTCCTCTCCCTGGATCGCCATGTGTCTTTCTTCCTCACTTCCTGCAGGTCTCTGTTCAAATGATTCCTTATCCTGAGGATTGCCGCAACCACCCTACAAATCATAGCAACCCTCCCTTCCAGCACTGCCTACATGATTCTTCCTGCCTTTTTTTTTTTGCCCCATAGCACTTACCTCCATTTGGCACACTATGTATCCATTTGTTTGTCCATTGTCTGTCTCCCCCACATGGAATGTAATCTCGGCAAAAGCAGAGACTCGGTTGTTTTGTTTGCTGCTGTGTCCTCAGCACCAGGAATAATACCTGCATGCAATAGTTTGTCTCATAAACATGGGTTGAAGTAAAGAACGATTTTTCTTTTGCATCTGCAGGTTGACTTGAATGCCAGGGAATTCTACACGTATATCTCACTTTTATCCTTGAAAACTATTTGTAACGGAAGCAGGGGCAGTATCATAGAATCCTGCTTTTCTTGTCTTTTCTTTCTTTCTTTTTTTAAACTGAAGCCCAGAGAGCCTAAGGGATTTCTCAAGGTCAGGAGCCAGTTGGTGGTTGAGTTGAGGCTGAATCTGTACCTCGTGTAGGCCTGAGGGACTCCTGCAGTATCAGGAGCTGGGGAGCTGTCTGGGGCTGGAAGTACGGATCGGGTGAGATGAGAAGACTGGGAGCCATCCTCCCTTACCTGCTGTCCTACTTTCGTAGAGATAAGACATTAGACAAGCCATTAGAGAGAGCAGGGGGCAGGCTCTGGCTGGAATCAGCTGTTGCCTCTGGCTGCTTGTCAAAGGGCCGGTTCTTATCTCGTGTGTGCCCACCGCCTGCCATTGGCCTCCCCGGGCCCCTCTCCACCCTTCCTCGCCCTGCTCTGGCCCGCCCCACCCCCACCTGCACAGCCCGAATGAGCTTCTTTGCTCTCTGGCTCCTAGTTGCTCTCTGATGGATGCTAACTGCTTAATATTGGAAGACAGGAGAACAGGAAGGTCAAGATTTATTCCCCTAAATCTCTTTCCTCGTAGGACCCCCACCAGCTGGCTGTATCCCTTGACAAATGGCCGCAGCTTCTATCAGGCAGGCCCCTCCCCCACTGCCCTGAAAGTTTCTCTCTTCCAGGGCCAGTAACGGCTCCTTCTGTAGTCCCTTCAGGCCCAGGGGAGGCGAGGGACCCCGCTGCTGCCAGTCTAGGGACATTGCACTTTCTTCAACCCTGCTCGCACCTCTGTAAACGGTTCTCAACTCTCTTCATACTATGGAGATTGAGTGTGTCACCACGCCCCTGGGGTCCCCAACAGACATCATGGCTCTGAGGACTCCACAAGGTAACATAAGTGCCTGAGACAGCCCTTGGCAGAGTCTCTCCAAGTGACAGTTCCTCCTCTTCTCCTCTGGGAGAGCTGGAAGGGACGGTTGAAAGCTATGGCTTGGGGGGCGGGGCCAAGGGGGTAGATGCCGGGCTGTGCATCACGGCCTAAGCACCGCAGAAGAGAGACGACCACTCCCAGGGCAGTGCAAGAGGAGCTCGGGTCCCCTCTTCTGCCCCACCCGTGTCCTGCAGTCGGGCAGACTGTGTGGCTGGTCTCGGCGACGGAGGTCCATGGCGAAGGAGGCAGGGAGGGACAGGGGAGAGTGCAGGTCAGTTCTTGCGAGCCTGCTCTTCAGCTTTTCTATCTTCTAGCAGTTTACAGCTCCTTGGTCCCACTGGCCTCCCCCAGGCCACCACCACCAGGCTGAGACACAGCTGCCCATCCTCCCCCCCACCCTGCCCCCACAGCAGCCTGGCAGCCTCCGTCCATGCCCCAGCCTGGCAGCGGGAGACAGGGCTGTCAGACCGCATCTCGTCAGCGCGCGAGCCGGAACTCCAGCTGGGCCAAGTGACCTTGTAGGTTGTGAGGAGCATGGGCGGCGGGGAAGGAGACAAATAGCCCGGCTGGATTTATAGCATCCTCCCAGCCGGAGGGAGGTGGGAGCCGGGCCTCCCTGGAAGACCGGCGCCTCCATCTTGCAGCCGCTCCTTGGGATCCGTACCTTCAGGGGCCTCGCAGCAGATGGGCGTCCGCCTAGACTTCGGGGTGACTGGTGTGATTCTAAAAGCTCCAAAGAACTCATTAACGAGGAAATATTTCTTGTTCAGGGTAAGGTAAGTTCAGCTCCTCTTGGAGCCCACGGTCTCCGATGAGCGGCTGAATTACCCCAACTCACTTCTGCCAAGCACTTCGGTGTTTAAAACGCGTGGTCCCTCTGGGGTTTCACCACGCCCCCACAAGACAGGAATATGTCGCTGTATTTACTACAGCGGAGGAACCAGAGGGCCAGGGGAAGTTAAATGAAGTGTCCAAGAGGCAGACAGGAGGCTCAAAGCCAACTGGGCTGAGTCCGGAAACCAGGTGAAGATTCTCCCCGCAGGTTATTTTAAGAGAGGAGAACGTTCATCTGCCTTTCTCTTTCTCCTCCCTCCAGCTCGTGGACTGTGGGTAGCACGGAAACCCAAGTGAAGTCAAGGTTTCGTTCAATCTCATCTAGATCCACTTCCTGGAAGAGGTGACAGGAAGAAGGTACAGTTGAGAATACTTCTCTCTCTAGACCGGGGATCTTCTTTTTTTTTTTTTAGGTTTATTTATTTATTTTTGAAAGAGAGAGAGAGAGAGAGCACAAGCAGGGGAGGGACAGAGAGAGGGGGAGACACAGAATCCAAAGCAGGCTCCAGGCTCTGAGCTGTCAGCACAGAGACCCATGTGGGTCTAGAACTCACAAACCGCAAGATCATGACCTGAGCTTAAACCAAGAGTCAGACGCCTAACCGACTGAGCCACCCAGGGGCCCTGAATTGGGGATCCTGGAAAGGAACAGCCGTTCTGAAGGTGGAAGGCCGGTGGTCACTGGCCATCCCGAAAGAGCCCTGCCCCACTTGCCTCTCCTTGACACGGACGGAATTCGTTCCCCGATCCGTCTGATGTTCGGCAGCAAAAGAGATTTCAGTTAGCCTTTGGGAGGGACTTCCCTGTTCTTCCACTGAGGACCCTCTCGGACGGTTTTGTATCCTTCCAAAGAGATCGCGGTGTAGACCAGCTTGCCGTTCCTCGCCATCATATGTGGCTCGAGCCAGTTCTACTCCTTTGTCTTTTGTTTTCGCTTTTTTCCCCCTCATGGTCTATAGGCTTCCCCGGGACAGAGCAATCACCCCGCGGAGCAGGGCCCCGGAGCCGAGGGCTGGAGTGAAAGCTGTGTTTGGGGGTGACGGTGACATAATCTCGAAAAAGCTCCATCTGTCATCTCTGGCCTTTTGCTGTTGTAAGAGCACTTATGGTCCCAGCCAACTGCTGAGGAATCTGTCTGTGGTTTAATTAGCCTAGAACTCCAGCCTCCCCCACCATGCAAGAAAGCAATAAACAGCTTCCATTCTCTTAGTGGGGCTGGGCGGCCACAGCAGGGGGAGCCACAGGAGGCTCGGGGGCCAATGAGTTCTTGGAGGGCAAATGAAGGACTCCGGGACCTGCAGGGAATGACTCTTGCCTCGCGCCTCCCCTCCCCGCTTGGGCCGTGGGAGACCCGTCTGTGCGCTCAAAGGAAACCTAACAGTGGTAACATAACAGTCCCTCACCCCCACCGTGTTTTCCACTCAGCGAGAGCTTTCTCTGACACTTTCTCATCGGGTGCCACTCTGGACCTCAGTGTCTTCTTCTATGACACGAGGGCATTGGGCTCCATGATTCCTGAAGCCTTTCCCCCCGCGGGACTTTCCGCGGGTTCCGTGATCCCAAAGACACCTTAGGGATGTACCCGGAGCTGGTGTCATTAGCCTCATTTTATAGTCGAGGGTTCCGAGGAGCAGAGAAGAGAAGTGATTTGCCCTAGGTCACTCAGGGAACCCTGCCAGAGCCATGCCTGGCACCTGGTGAGGTGGAAGGGGGAAGGAGACACACCTTGATTTCTTAGCTCAAGGACATAGCGGGTAGAGGTGCGGTTGGAGGCCCCGAAGCTGTTCCTGAACCATTTCGAGGAGGGGTCTGCCCTGCAAGGGAGTGGGGCTGGGGAGCTCACGTGGGCTGGTGTGCTACCAGGAATTCGTGCCCGAGGATACCTGCTCTGCAGGTGTGGTCCATCCTGGTCGAAGCTAGACCTCTACAGCCTAGAACAGTGCCTGGCACGCGGGAGGTGTTCCAAAAACGCCCGTCGGTGAATGAATGAGTGGATGGGCCTGGCCCCTGTGATCCCAGGGTCCCCGCTCACAACGCCCTGTTGGTTCTCCTCGCGCAGGGCCCGAACACCGGAGCCACGCGGGCGCCATCCGCAGAAGATACAGGGCCGTGGGGGATTCCGAGAGCCGAGCCAGTTCCCACATTTTTTTTCTGGCTGCATGTGAACATCCCCGGACCGCCTTCCCTCGCCTCGCCCGGTCCCTTCAGAGCGTGTGATGGATGCAGTGCCGGGGAGGAAGGGTTCGATCTGGGTTTCCAATCTCCTCTGGATGCACCGCTGCCAAAATACAATACACAATTACAGGGACACGATACATCAGTGATCACCGAGGGAAAGCAGCCCCATTTGGACAGCAAAGCTAACGGCTGGGATCTGAACTTACGACTCTAGTCTGCTCAGAACCCCTCTGGTTCTGCTGCAGGAAGCCGGTGGTCACGCTCGGGTCACAACCCCGTGCTCCTTCTCAAACCCCAGCCACACCCTGGGCCCGCCCTCCCTCCTGGCTGCCTCCACTCTGTCCCTTGGGGTTCTCTGCCCTCCAGCCTGACGGTTGCAAGCACACAGTCCCCCCGCCTGCCCCTCCTTGCTGCCTTCCAAAGCTCTTTTCCTTCCGGAAGATCATCCGCTGGGTCATTTGGAGAACCGAATAGAGGTGACACGATCCCACAAGACAAGAGACCAGCCAGGGTGCAGGTGCCCGCGTGGATCCGACGGCCATGGTTCCTGGCCTCTACCCTGCTGGCCGCTGGCATCACCCAGAGACCCAGAGGCCTGAAATCACAACCAGGGAAGCAAAGGAGACTAAAACTAGAACACACTCCAGAACCCCCGGGTCTCAGGGGCTGGCCAGCTTCCAGACGGCCTCCTGCCTAGGCCGCGTCTGCCTCGGTGCGGCGTATCCCCTCTTCTCCAGAGTTCTGAAACCTGGGGTTCACGGTCAGGATGTGCGGACCGCTGAAATTGCACCACAACTTGAGTGTGTGTGTCCTGTCTGTACTTTTTCTGGAAAGAGTCGGCATAGCCTTCGTCAGCCTCTCAGAGAACAAAAACGGCACCTATGAAGGTGAACGTGAGGCCGGTGTGGGCGTAGGGGCGGAGCTAGCTTAAATAGTAAAGAGTTTTTATTTATTCGTTTATTTAAAAAATTCTTTTAACATTTATTTATTTCAGAGAGAGAGAGAGAGAAAGAGACAGAGCACGAGCAGGGGAGGGGCAGAAGGAGAAGGAGACACAGAATCCGAAGCAGGCTCCAGGCTCCGAGCCGTCAGCACAGAGCCCAACTCGGGGCTCGAACTCACGTGAGATCATGACCTGAGGCGATGCCGGACACTTAACCGACTGAGCCACCCAGGCGCCCCAGTAAGTAGGAGTTTCGGAGACGTTTATTTTATTGCCTTAAGCCTTGAATCAATCACGTTGTCTTGGCATGTGAACGGGTCCTCTTTTCTCGTCTGAAAAGCAGGGAGGTCGTTGGCACCCAGGTGCCCGCAGAGAATGAACCTGCCCCCGAGCGTGGGTCACGATTCTGCCCTGGAACAAGGACCTGAGCTAAACACCGTCCGAGTGGAGCCGAAGCCCCATCACAGCCCACCCAACCTGAGCAGCCTGGACACCCACCGGAGGGACCGCGATCCTAGGCCACAATTCCTTGGAACACACCCTCCTTCCCCAAACCTGCGGGCTTTTGGGGAGACCCAGCTGAGCCCCCCGCCGCCAGCCAGCTGGTGAGGACGCCAGGCAACTCTCGTTACTTGTTTATGATAAGGCCTTCAGTCTCTAGATATTCCAAGAAGACGGCGCTGAGCTCACTCGTCTCGCTGAGAAAACAGAAAGGCCTGGAGACCGGGAGGCGTCCTCCAGGTATGTTGATAAATACCGCCGCTCTCCAGCCTGCTGAGACCGTATGATCTTTGTTGAATCGCCTAATCTACTGGGCTAATTATGCCCATTTTCCCTTCTCTCTTTCTCTCTTCCTCGCCCTTCCTCGTCACAATGTGGCACTTCAGAAACTCCCTCTCGGAGGAATTTCAAGGCGCCGGCTGGGTCTCTGTGGAGTATACCGTATTATCTCATTACCATCTCACTCGGTGAGCGGATTCCGTTAGCCGACTCGCTTTATTAGCAGGCAGAGGCAAACTTATGAAATACCTTTAAACCTGGATTTCCTTAACAATATATCATTGGGGAACTGACAGCCCTCGCTCGCTTCCCTCTGCCAGGAAGAATTAAGATTGTTCCCAATTTAATCTCTTTTCCGCGTCGGAGGCGGGCGGGCATTTGTGTTTCAGCGGAAAACTTGGAGTAGCGGTTCTGGGGGAGGAGGGTTGGGATGGTCACGGAGTAGCTTTGATAGGTGTCCCGTGTGCCGTGGTGCAGGCGGGGCTGGTCCTGGCTTCGGGGAGCCTAGGCAAGGAGTCCCCAGTTCTACCCTTGGTAGAGGCAGCGGGCGCACGTCCCTGCTGGAAAGAGATGAGAGAACAGATCCTATCTTTGTAGCTTCAGGGACAGGTGTTGAGATAATGCCTAGGCTGTCACAGACACCGCTCACTGAAATGTCATCTAATTCCGTGGCCTTCTGGCTTTCTAGGAGTCAGAGTCCCCAGGCTGGCTCTTGACGGGGCTCTGGCTGAGCGGCGCCCCGGCTCTATACCCCCAGGTATGATGCAGGTGCTGCTGGTGCCCCGCTCAGATCCCCATGGCCGGCCCGGTGCCCTCACCCCCCGGCTGAGTATTGGCTGCCAGAGCTCACAGCCATCCCCCTTCTCTAGACGAATGGGAGCCACCTGACCCCAGAGGGTCGTAACACCCTGCCCCAGTCACCTCGCCTCCAGCCATCAGACAATGACTGACGGACCCAGGGGCACAAAAGACCAGCCCCCTTGCCTCAAGGTGAGTCTGACGCTGAAGTATAACCCACGCTCCTGGGGTCGCCGGCTGGAGCTGATCTCTGCCCTTCGCTGTGTCTAGGCTCGGCCTCTAAAAAAACGGTTGTTTTCGGGCTGCTTGGGTTTTCTGGGCTCTGCTGGGCCACTTCTGGAGTCCGTCCGACTGTGCATGACAGGGAGTCGCCGTGGACGGTCAGGGCTGGCGGGACCATGCAGTAACGCCATGAGTGGTCACGGAGGCCCTGTGGGCACTTCCTGAGCACCATCCCCCCCCCAACAAGCAGGCATGCCTGGGAGTGCCTGGACGCATAACCTGCCCGGCAGGGGCTGCCTAGGCCACCGGCCTCCCCCTAGCCGTGCTAGCGGAGCACAGAAACCGCCCCCCGAGGCAGCTCTGAACCATGGCCTCTGAGATCCGCACGGCCCCCCGCCAGAGCCTCAGAGCCTGACCGGGGAGCACCCTGCCAAGCACATCACATCCCTCCAGGCGCTCTGGGTGGCGATGCGGACGGCTGCAGAGGAGAGGGGAGAAGAGCTGCGTTGGAAAAATCCTATTATCTAGCCGGGCCCCCATTGACAGCCCATGCATGAAACCAATTTACAAAGTGTGAGTCAAAGCCTCGTGGACCGCCCGTTCTCCCGGGAGCCCAGCAGTCACCCTGCCCACGGCCTCCGAACACAGAATACCGGGCCGCCCTCCGTCCACGCTGGCTCGCTCTAGAGCTGTCAGTCAGTGCCCTGGGCTGACCAGCCCCCTCTGCCCTCTCCCCTCCCCTGCCCGGCTCCTGCTAATGTCGGGAGAATTTGTTACTGTGACAGAAGAGAGACACTTTGAGGGAAGCATGATGATATTCGATCTCCACTTTGCTGGTGGCTCGAGCGAGCCCAAGGGAAATGCTTTGGGCTGGGAGGGTTTTCCGAGGGTCATACTGTCTGTCCATCTGCTGTCACCGGATGCAATGGCAATGGCATGGAGGCCCGGGTGGCACTTGTAATCAGGGGCAAGGCTCATAACCTCTCTGAACCTTGGCTTCCTCCTCCGGAAAAACGAACGCCCTTCTGGGCTGAGGTCAGGACCTCACGAGATGGTGCACACGGCGCCTAGTAGGTGCTCAGATAAACATTTATTATTATCTTTCGCCTCAGCCAAAACAGTTCATACGATGGGCCAGGGAAGGAGAGGCCACTGTTTTTCTTTGTAGAATGTTCTGATATGTCTGCTACGTAACCATCAAGAAGCTCTTTTATTGAGGAGAGGCGCCTGCGTGACTTAGTTGGTTGAGCGTCTGATTACTGATCTCGACTCAGGTCATATTCTCACAGTTGGTGGGTTTGAGCCCCGCCTCGGGCTCTGTGCTGCCAGTGTGGAGCCTGCTTGGGATTCTGTCTCTCCTTCTCTCTGCCCTTCCCCAACTTGTGTGCTCTCTCCCTCTCTCTCTCTCTCTTTCTCTCTCTCTCTCTCTCTCCCTGTCTTAATAAATAAACTTAAAAAGAAAGCTCTTCTATTTAGCCATGGTGTCACCCGCTGAAAATTATTCTGGTCTCAAAAGAGACCACTACTGCCACTAGCTACCACCAGCATAGTAGTGACTATGTACATAGTGTATATACTGACCCATATAGCTAACACCAGCATAGTCCTGACTGTACTATATGCATAGTGTATATACTGACCTGTATAGATAACACCAGCATAGTCCTGACTGTACTATATACATAGTGTATATACTGACCGGTACAGCTAACACCAGCATAGTCCTGGCTGTGTGCCAGGCACTGTTCCAAGTATTCTGTGCACATTAAACTACTTAAGCCTCACGACGACATGTAGGTGTAGAAAACTGTTAACAGAGAGACCTTGTAAGATGCATGTCCTAAGTTCATTCAATGGATTCGTGAGCTTTCCCTTTCTCTGGGCTCGGGGCGGGAGGGTCTCTGCTCCGCTTCACCTGATGAAGTAGACCCACCATCCTTGCGTCCCTCCACGACCCCGCGTCAGATTTGAACAGAAATCGGACCACCTCATCTTTGACATCAGCCCCCTTCGAGAATGTCCTGGCAGAGTGGGGGAGGGGCTCAGAGACAGGGCTGGGCCTATACGTCCTGACTCATGAGAGGGCGGCTCTGTCCCCTAGGCCATTTTTACCCGACAGTCAAGAAGGCTCCTCTTCCCCAGTCTCACACTCTAGGGGTCCTGCTCCTCAGTGGAGAGCCTCTGTCCCCCAGGGAGAGGGGCTCTGGTGCCTTCCCAGGGCCATAGGAGTGTACCTCTGGTCTTAATTCTGGAGCTTACCCAGAAGAACCCACTGAGGAAACATGCAGGCTCTAGATTCAAGTCAAAGTCAGGACCTCCCATTCCTCATCTGCGAAATGGGCACGAGAAAATACGCGTCTTCTCAGGGGATTAGGAGGACTTAGTGTGTAAAATGCGGTATCTGGGACACGGGATAAATAAAGCCCGGCTCTTCCCGTGGCCAGACTCAAGATTACACACCGCCTTTTTCTTTGCTGTTTGGGTCATCCGATTCATTCGCTGGAGAGTTCACTTTTTTTTTTGTTCAAATCAGTGTGAGGCCTTTCTCTCCCTGCTTGGTCTACAACGCCGTGCCAGGCGAGGGGGGGGAGGGGGGAGGAGGGATCTGGAGTGGGTGGGCGGGCGTGGGTAAGGACAGGGGAGATGTCTTCGGAGCTAAGATGTTCCTCGGCCTCCAGGTGACTCTGGGGAGAGCAGGGCGTGTGGGAAGCCTTTGTCAGCTGGCGGGCAGCCGGGCCCCGCGAGCTAACTAGGCCATCTCTGATGGGGCTTCCGGGGCCCACGCCGCACCGTCTGTGTGAATGACATCCTCTAGATGTAGGTGCGCCACCCTAACCCTAGGTGGCAGTTTGCAGATCGTCCGTGGGGGACTCCTCCGAGCCCCTCCAGCCCCCCCTCAGCTGCCCAGGCTGGGGAGTGAGAGCCCTCAGGGACATGGCTGCCTGCAGGTTCCCAGCACCATGACCTTGCTCCACGACCCGCAGAACCAGACCTCGCCTGGGAAAACGGCCCTCGTAATAGAACACGGAGACCCACTTCATCAAGGGATAACGGATTCTCCCCCAAGGGATCCCGCATCCGTTCTGTGATAGAGGACATCCCATCAGCCGCTCAGCCTGGTGCTCTGTCCCCGGAGCTGGGCGCCTGCCTCTTTTCTTCGTGTCACAAGGTACTCAGAGTGGACACCCCCCGCCCTACTCATGTCAGAAGACTGCCCTGGACCTCGAGAAAACTTGCTGACCTGGACAGACACCAGAGGGCCTCTTTTTAAATGAGCCAGTCAGGCCTGGGGAACTTCCGGGGACCGCCGAGGGTCGTCAGAACCACACGAACCGTCGAGCTGTTTTGAAAGGAGTTTTTCAGGCACCCAGACAAGAAGGCACCTGCACCTGTGGAGAGCAGAGAGCCAAACACTCGGGCTTCCGTTTGGAAGGCTAGCGCGGGTCCTGCTTGCCTCCGGGCCTCCGCTTTGAGGGACGAGAAACGGCAGAGAAGTCACAGAGCCCATCCTCCCTCGGATGGTGTCGTGGCTCTTTCTTAGCAGAATTTAGAGCCGGCAGGTTCAAAAGGAACGTCAGAGGTTCTCTGCCCGAGCGGGGCCCATGGGTGCCCGCACGCTCTCACGCCCCAGCAAGTGCCCGCGGCCCTGGTTGGAACCACACGGGGGCTTTAAAAAATACCGATGCCTGGTCCTCACCCTAGAAATTCTCATTTTAATGGGAATGGGGTGCGGCCTGGGCACTGAGATTTTTAAAAGCTCCGTTGGGCCGTATTTAATGTACAGTCAAAGTCTGAGAACCCCCAGAATCCGCACACACATGAAGACAGCGAGGCATCTGGATTCTGGCTTTGTCACAGAGCATCATCTATATCGTCTCGACGGTTGTCCTCGGCTTCCCCAAATAATGTTGGTATGTACCTTACTTGACAAGGAAATATTTTTTTATAAGATTATTCTGGAGGATGTTGAGAAATTAAGCAAAGACTGAATGCCTTTCATTAATAATAGAGAATTAATTGTATAATAATTAAGTAGATCATTAACTATACTCAAAGAGACAACATCTGTGGATTGCTGGCGTCTCCAGAGGGTGGGGTTAGATGTCAGGAGACAGGCGGTCTGAAGCAGACTACAAGCACCCACCCTCGAGGCCTTGCAAACACAAGAGAGTTCCGAAAAGCCTTTTTTACTTAGAAAAAATGATGGATTCACAGGAATCAAACGAAAATGGGAGGTCCCACGGGCCCTTCGCCCAGCTTCCCTCAGCGGTCACATCTGATCTCACTCTAGGCAATATAAAAATGAGGAAATTCGAGTTGGCGAAACCCCTGCACCTTATTAAAATCACAGACTTTTCGTTGACTAATTTCTTGGTTTTCTTCATTCATTCGAGAACCTTTCATCGAGGCACTGCCATCGTTTTCTCGAAGTGTGGTCTGCACCGATGCAGCCGAAAAACTCACGAAAAATGCAAATTCCAGACTCCAGACCCAGACCGACTGAGTCAGATGGCACAGGAGTGGAACCCCAGAGTCGGCGTTTTGAGCAAGTTTCCCAAGTCGTTTTTAGGGTCACAAAAGTTGGAAAACCATCAACCTGCTCTATGGCAGCCACTCGGCCCAGGAGATTCATTTAGGAAGGACTAGTTGCCACCCGCGTAGGGTAGAGGAGACGGGCACGAACAACAATGACGGGGCCTGAAATAGAGCCGTGGAATTCGGCCACGTGCTGTTAGAGCATAGGGGAAATATCTCTGGGAGGTGGGGATGGGCAGTTGTGTAGGTTGGGGATATTTAAGTTGGGTTTTGACGGATGAGTAGGAGTTTGACGGTCGGACAAGATCACAAAATCGGAACCATTGCTTTAGCGTACTGTCGTCCTGTGCCTTTGAAGCAGATGCCCTGCAGTGGGAGCGCCTCGGCAGCAGGGAGGTGTGTCGTCACCTGCGCGTTCCCGATGCCTGGCGCACTGAAGTTGCTCCATAAATGTTTGATGAACGAAAGCATGAGAGCTACAGCTGGCTAGATAAACAGAGTGGAAGGAAGGTGGGTGACTGAGTGGCTGGGTGGAGGGACGGCTGGGGGACAGTCGGGTTCTCGCAGGAGCAGTAAGGGCACAGCTGGAGGAGGCAGCGTCCTGGCCCGAGAGTCTCAACATTTCTGTCCCCCGATGCTCTAAGGGGAGGAGCCGGAAACCGCTTGAGAAGACGCAGCAGGGCTGTGTGTGAAACAGGCTCTTCCTGTGTAGTTAATCCCTGAACGCCCCGGGAACCCAGGGAGACGGCCGACTTTGAGTTTGTGCTCCGTGGCCTTCACCCTGGGGAAAAGAAAAGAAAAAAGACATTTACGCTGAAAGCACTCTCCTGCTCCTTAATAAGTATATTAATTTTAAATGCCGGAGGCAGACTCGTAAAGTCTGTCTTGGAGGGTGAGGGCCACAGGCCCGCTTGCTGGAGAGAGCGAGCCAGCCGGCCACTCGTGCTCGCGTTAAGCAGAGAGGGCGGGAAGCCGCTGGTTTACAGGCAGGCTTGCAAAGGTCACTCCCGCTGTGCGTTGGACGTGGAAGGAGCAGAGCGGCTCTGTTTGCTCTTTATTTTCTTTGCCTCTCTTGCCAGGCCCGGGAAGTTGTGAAGGGCTTGTGTCTGGGTTCTAGCACGGGATCGCAAGATCCTGGAGGCCGGGGAGGGGGGAGGAGGGGGGCCACGTCTGACCAGAGGCAGACGAAGGGCTGGTGGGGAGCTCTCTGCTCTGAGGAACCCAAAGTGTAGCGCTTCGGCACCTGCCGCTTAGCCGCTGAGGGCGCTTCTAGAAGAGGCAGACGCCCAGCCCTCGTGGCTCCCGGGTGGTGGGCGCCCCCAAACCGCTGGTCGCCCATGCTTCTCAAGTAAATCACGGGCACACTGAAGTTCGAGGAAACCTTCTCATCAAGGCTGTATCTAAACAGCCCCAGGGGCCCCTGGGTGGTTCAGTCGGTGAAGTGTCCGACTTTGGCTCGCGATCTCGCGAGTTCGTGAGTTCGAGCCCCACATCGGGCTCTGTGCTGACGGCTCAGAGCCTGTCTCCTCTCTCTCTGCCTGTCCCCGTCTTACGCTCCCTCTCAAAAATAAATAAACATTTAAAAAATAAATAAAATAAAATAAACAGCCCCAGATGGTGGTAGTGGGGGGGCGGGGACAGCTGAGGTTTTAAAGCAAAGGAGGCAGGTTTTGAAGCCAGAAGGCCTCAACCTTTCTGAGACTCTATTTATTCGTTAATAACAGGGGAGTCATGATCTCTGCCCCAGAGCGTTGCGGGCAGGTGAAAGGGACGTTCTCAGCCGAGCGTCCGGTGTGTAGAGGCCTCAGTGTTAGGGACTACGTTGAATCAGGCCAGCATTGGAAAGTATAGCTGGTTCCCATGCCTGTGACTCGGGCCTGAAAGTATGAGCTTAAGCAAATTCATGCAGTGCCCTCCTGAAATGTATAATCTACATTATATAAATTTTTATTTTGCCAGATGGGCTCTTTTCTGGGGACTCTTTCCTGTGGGCATCCACAAGAACTTCGAGGCTTCAGGCCCGTTATGTCCCGCTTGACCCCAGGCTGCCCACCTGACATTTTTTTCATTCAGCACATTTACTTAACCTAAAGCACGTGAGAAGCTTTGTCAAAAAGTGAGAAGCTGAGGCCTTTCTCTGATGACGTACCTGCTGGGAACAAGGGAGAAAGGAGGTCTCGACGGTGATTCCAGTCCAAAGCGCGTTAGCCGTCATAAGCACCTGTGTGGCTAACTTTGCGAGACGGGTTTATTGCATAACGTACTGGGGAATGTGATCGAGAGGGTTTATTGACTTCATTCTTGTGCCTAGCCCGTTGCCGGGTGGAGGACGCTTGTCAGAGGAGTCCCCTGAAACGCTTTCTCAGCACGGAGAGGCCCCCGGGGCTGGGTGCCCTGGAGTTCCTTCCTCTCCCCCCTCCCCACCCTGAGGAAATCTGAACACAGAGAACTCGAAGCCGTGGGGGGTGGGGGAGCACCTCTGATTTATTCTAGGGCGTAGGGACATTCAGACTCAATAGGGCCACGAGGATCGGGCAGACAACAAGTAGACTGTGCTCACCTCCACGGATGAGATGCCCAGTCCGGTAGAATCTCATATTTTAGAGATTGCTGAGTTCTGCAGTGATCACAAAGCCACGGTTTCAGAGGTGATTCGCACACTTGGATGAACGTGCTCTTAGGTCTGGGGTCGGCCGTCACCTGGGCTCTGACGGCAGGACATCCTGAGATGTCCTAGCTCGTCACTGCGACTCCATAGTGTCTCCGGAATTGTGGGCCCTGAGGCCCGCCCGTGGACAGTGGCAACCTCTAGGAAAGCTTCTTCCTAAGCCTGGAGGCAGAAATGAATGCACTCCACTGTTCTTCGAAGGGTTTCAGGCCTTAACACACGATATTCTCAGCCACCTGATCAAAACCGATGGATGACAAGCCCCGGGCCGGTAACGGTGCGCTTCGATGGGAATAGAATTAATCAAACGGGGTGTGGGTTTTTTTCACCCTTCCGCATTTGTCTCGCTGCTAGAAATCTATACTTTTAAATGTACTTCATTGTTATTCATTAAAGCCGCGTGCAGCCTGTGCTTACACAGCCGCGGTCGTCCAGGCCGTAACGGAAGCGAACTGGGCATCTCAGGCTAACGTGCTTCCAGCAGGCGGATTGTGTGCTCCCGACACCTGGCGGCGTTTAGCTTGAGGAGGCAGCAGAGTCCTAAGGTTCGGCCGGGCTGGCTCTTCCATAAGCCTGGCAGGTCATGATCAACGGACCCCGGAGGACGCGCCGTTAAACTGGGTCTGCGGTACAGTGGCGGGCATAAATCAACGCCAGGGATTTAGAGAGGTCATTTCCATATCTGGGGACGGGCCATCATACCCTCCTCGCCGCTCCCGCTCCCTCCCCGGCCCGCGGCCGCCTGGGGAGGCTTGAACCCTCTGTGAGATTCTCAATGCATGGCTGTTCTGCTTAGCCCCTGCTTCGGGGGCCCTCCCACCCCACATCATGCCCTCGTGGTGCTCCAAGTCTATCCCCTGTGTTAGCAGGCGCCCCTCTCCCCTTGGCCACCTCCTCTAGCCTGGGCTGGTTTCCTCCATCTCCCTCTCTGAGTTACTTCCAGGGTAGTCCCTCTCTGGGGAAAAGTGTCCTGTGATGCTCACGAGTTTTCTAGGAGTCTCTCGAAGACGAGACGGATGGCCCCAGTGGTTGTGGTTACAGTCGGAAGCGAAGTTCACGAGCAAAGTGAACTTGCTCTGGGCCTCATGTCAGGGAGAGAAGGCACAGCCCGCTGGACTTTACGTAGTGGTTCAGGCGATGCACTCTCAGTGACGAGGAGCAACCATCAGGACCCAGAGGTCCGGGGTTGCAGCCAAAGAGTTGCTAGCCTTACAGAGAATTGCCTTGATGTTTCCTGTCTTATCATTATAGTTCATTAGAATGATGTATGTGTCTCCAGCATGTCTTTGTTGAATAGAGTCCTTTTCTCGAAAATCTCTGGGTAAAATTTATGCTTCAGGAAAATATACGGCTCCCCCTATATCACTGTGTAGGCCCAGGGCCGGGGTTCTCTGTTCGAGAAACATAGACATCCGTTATCACGACGAATTTCCACTAGGGGTTCCGTCACGCCCATGCAGCCGGTGGGGAAACCGAGACTCACGAAGGTCAAACGACCTTTCCTGAGGTCGTCAAGGGCTTGGATTAAAAACGTGGCCCCCAGTCCCTACGCTGACCCAAGTCGCGTTCAGTTGAAGTTCTTTGCTCTCCTGTCTGGCAGGCAGCGCTTGTCTCTTGCCGAGGCAGCCCGGAGCTTCGAAAGGGCTCAGGACGTCCTGTCTTCAGAGAGCGTGGAGGGTGCCCCCCACCCGCCACCCCTGCCCCACCTGTCCCTGAAGCCCCAGCGACAGCACACAGCTGACCTGTCACTGAAGAGCAGTGGCCGGAAGTTCAGAACTTCCTTCCTTGCTCGTGCGCATAAGCGGATTGGGGATTCAGCGGTTGCCTCCAGGAATGACAATTGTCAGAGTCACAAGGGGCTGGGGACTCTGCAGAGAGGGGCTGTCTGGGGGCCCTGGGGACTCCCCTGGCCACCCAGACAGCTTCTGCTTGGCCTCCCGCTCCTGCAAGAAGTGGAAGCAAGGTGACTTCTGGGGCCCTCTATCCTTCCGGCATCAGCCCGGGCAGGGGCGGCTTGGAGGGTGAGGCAGGTGGAGGTGGCAGCAGAGGTGGTAGCCGGGGCCCCCGAGAGCTGACTCCCTGGAAGCAGCCTGATGTCAGGCAGCAAGGAGGGGGGCAGGGCCAGGTCTGGGGTTCTCGTCACCCAGCCTCCAGGCATCAGCCTTGAGTGCCTCGGTCAAAGTCTTGATGAAGTTCAGGGGATTCTTTGATGACATAGACTCCTGACCACCCTTTGCTGGATCGCCCTGCCCCACCACGATGCAGCCTAGACGCCTCCGTCTAGCATGTCGACTTGCTCTCTGACTCACTGCCCCACTTCCTCCCCTTAGTGGCCCTTGGCCACCCCACAGCTGCCACTCTCTTCTGTTGCCTTTGTCTGTGCTCATTCCTGCTTCCACCTAGGGCAGTGTTCCCACCGTGACTGCCTGGCTAAGCCTCACTTCTCTGGCAAGATTCAGTTTGAGTGCCGCCTCCTCCAGGAAGACCTCCCTGACCATCCTGGCCTGGGCCAGGCAGTTGGACTCTGGGCACCCACAGCCTTCACCCCGTATCCCAGCTGTTACCTCCACTCCTCTGTCTCCAGCACTGGACTTTGAGCTCCTTGAGATTTTTTTTTCTCCATTGCCCTGTGGGAGGTGCCGAGTAAATAGTTTTTGGATAAATAAACTTGCTACCGCATGGGATTTGGCCAACAAGGAACAAACGGGGGTGTGCCAACCATAACTATAATGGCTACCATTTATTGACTGCAGACCGCAGGCCGGGCACCGCGATGGGCAGTCAACACACGTTAGCTCATGTGATCCTTAGCACAGCCCTGTGAGATTTGTCATTCCCATTTTACAGGTAGGGAAACTGAGTCTTAGTTGGCCTGAGGTCACAAGGCAAAGGCAGCAAAGCCAAGATTCGAATGGAGGTCTGTCTGATGGAAAAGTCTGTGCTTTTAACTAGCGGTAAGCTCAGGCCCTGGACATCCCAGACCGACCGCAGCCTGCAGTGTGGGCGGGACTTGCGCAACCATTTCCGGCCATCTGGGGCAAGGCCTGGGACCCCAGTAGGCCCTCGAATATCTCCTCTGAGGAGCTGCCACAGCAGCAGCGTCTCTGTGAATGAGTTCCCCAGTGTCCTCTGCTCTGTCTCCTAGCTTGTGTCCCCACAAGCCCCCAGCCCCTCCCCCCCCCGCCCCCAGCCACCTTACAGTGGAGAGGAAAGCATAAATGTGAATATTGTATGACCCACGACGGTTTGTGTGACAAGAGGTTGACACACCTGTGAGTATACCTGGCCTGGCCTGGGCAACGCTGGGCCTTGTCCTGTCTGCAGGGGCCCAGACGCTGATGAATGAGTCTTTCAAAGCCGGTCCCCGCCGTCGAAAGAAGCTGCATCTCCGGAGCGGTCCGGTGGCCGGCACCCGCCCACAGCCCTGCCTGCGAGGCTGTGTCAGCTGGGCTGGACGCCGCCTGAGGCAGTCCTCAGAGAAGCAGATGAGGGAGAGCGGGCGCCGTGGGCCTCGTCCCTGTGTCCCTAAAGTCAAATTGCAATGCCGTCTCCACCTTGGGCATCTCTGGCCCCGTTGCGTCCTTTCCCCTCATAACCTCAGCCTCCCGGAGGGCGACTCCGCCAGCAAACCCGGGCCAGCCCTTGATCACAATGGGGTGCTCACGACGGGGGGCGCTGTGGCCTGGAGAGTCTAAAATGGCAGCACGTGCAAACTCGCCCCGCGTCTTCTTTGCACTGTGGTCACACAGTTTTCCGTTGCTGTCTGGACACTGGCAAAGCTCGGAACCAAGCCACTCTTTGCAGAAGGCGAGAGCTGTCATCTCTGCTCCCAGACCTCGCGCTCCCGCTCTGCAGTCTGCACTGGGGCGCGGATGCCATGGGGGTAGTGGAGAGGAGCAGACAAAGACGACGTGGGATGGGTTATTAGCTGACAAATGGACTTTCACTATTGTCTCACTGAGGCTCCAAGCTGAGGATGGTGGGTGACGATTTCCTGCACTTTGTAAAGACAGGGGTGTGTGCTGGGTCGTCCCTAGTGTGTCCCTGGAGCACGATTCTCTGCTCCTGTCCTGCCAGGCTGACCTCTACAGGCAGAATTAGCTGGCCTCCCTTGCTCTGGGGTTTTGGGCTAAATTCAGCCCATGGGAGGCACGTGCAGGACATCCGAGGGCAGGAGGAAGGAGGCCAGGGTCTTTATTCCTCTGGCTCCTCTCTGCTCAGTCATGGTAGGAGCGTGGCTGAATCCTTCTAGTAAAGGCTGTGGCATCTGTGTGCCAGTCCTAGATCTTGTAAGGTTCCAGAAACATCTCCCCCACTTTGCCCATTACCGTCAAGATGTTCCGAAGTGTTGCCTCGTGGTTCCCCGAACCCTGCCCACACCTTCGTAAACAATCTCTTTAATTCTCTCCAGTTACCCCTCTGAGCATGCCATCTGTTTCCCGGCCAGAAACCGGCCCATAGACACATTGCCAGGCACAGCCACAGACTAGCCAAGAGAGGGGGGATGGGCTTTGCAGCCCTCATCCCTTCGGCCACCCTCCTCGCAGAAAGGAGAACATCTGAGACAATTTTGGAGGGGAGCTGGCACTCTGAGTTTCCCTCCCTCCGTCTATCCCAAGCCAAATAAAGGATGCTTCCAGAAAATCACACATCGGAAGAAACTGTTGTCCACAAGCAGGAAGAATGGCACCCCCCCCTGGCTGGAGGCTTACACTGTGGAAACTCAGAGACCTGTTTCTAATTCTCCTGGAGTGGAACTCGGAAAAGCACCTGGGAGCTGCCCGCATAGACAGAGTTTGGAGGTGCAAGGTTACCTCCTGAAGGCCAAATGGATCATTACAGGCCGGCTTGGCTTGAGCTGTCTACACACGGGCTGCGACACACACGGGCTGGAAGAGGAGACCAGGCAGGCTGTGTGGGTGCACCCCTGAGCTGGAGCTGGTGGGGAGTCATGAGAGATCAGCGGGGAACCCACTCCCCCCGTCGGGGAACTATCTTATGCAGAAACTGTCTTGGTGCCCAGAGAATATCTCGAAGGACCCCCAAAATCCACCCCCCACAAGAGACCAAGCTTGCATTTGGACTTCTACCGGGTCATTTAGCAGCCAGAGAGCCAATCACGGCTTTAACCAAGTAAAAAGACCATCTTCTCCCTGCGCTGCCTTGGAGGAGTCGGAGGCAGCACAGGGTGGGGGCGGGGGGGGGTGCGGAGGAGGAAGAGAAAGGCCTAAGCAGCAGCGGCTTCCCTTCCCGTGGCAGGGTCTCAAGCTTGGGACAGGTGGGGAAGGTGCAAGCGGGAAGAGCTTTCAATTGGATAGCAAGTTCTGATTTGGGTCGAAATGGAGTTTTAAACGACTGAAGAGAAGCATGATACCGAAGAGTGGCGGAAAAGTGATAGGCTCATTTGAGAGTTCGGTTTTTAATTTTCGGAGGGACCGCCATACCACTTTCCAGAGCGGCTGTGCCATTTTGTATTTCCGGCATAGGGCACGAGGTTCCCTTTGGTCTGCCTCTTCACCAATATTTCTTATCCCTTGTCTTTTTGCTAACGGCCATCCTGACAGGTGTGACATGGTAGCTTGTGGTTTTCATTTGCCTTTCCCTGATGATTAGCCATGTTGAGTCCTTTTCATATACCTGATGGCCATGGGGGTGTCTTCTTTGGAAACATGTCTCTTCAGGTTCCTTGTTCATTTTTTAATTGGATTATTTGCTTTTTGTTTTGTTCTGTTTTTCGCTATTGAGTTGTATGAGTTCGTTGTATATTTTGCATATGACCCCTTCTATACACACACACACACACACACACACACACACAAAGGGTTAATTATGTTAACCATAGGAGGGGGTGGATGTGTTCGTTATCTTGATCTTGGCAATCATTCTACAATGTAAATCATATCAAATCATCATACTCTGTATTTTAAGTACATACAGTTATATTTGTCCAAAAAAGAAAAAAGAACGTTTCTAGAATCTGCTTCCCATGGGATGGGTGGGTGTGTGGGCAGAGAGGGACGTCTGAGGGAGGAGGCCTGAGTGCAGGAGTGAGGGGAAAGGCTGTGTCCTGATTTTCCCCACCGAGTCCGCCCATTCGACAAATTGGCTTTAAAGTCACTTACGTCTTTGGGATTCTCCAGGACTACGGGCTAAATGAAAGTATAAAAGGCGGGTCGTTCCCCAACCCAGGACTGAAACAATTAGGGCAGGTGGTGAGGTTAATAAAAAGTTGAAGGCAGAGTGACAGGTCCCTACCTGTCCCCCAGGTCACATCTGAGGACCAAATGCGGGCAGAATCTGCATTCACCTCCATGGCTCTTACGACTTGTACTGAGCACGGGCTATGCTGGGCGTTTACTTGGGTATGTGTGGCCCTCGGGCATGACACGTATGGCGTCCTGACCCCTAGGAGCTCACGATCCAGTAGGAATGTTTCATTAAACTGGTCCTTTATTATTCTATAATTGTTCCCTTTGTTCCCCCCAAAGGAGTCAACTCCTGAGAACGGAACCCACAGCAGACACATTTACTGGACACCTACCACAGGCCACGCTCCGCAGGGACCGCGGCAGGAACCAAGACATCGTAAGTCACGTGGCTCTTAGCCCATGCAGGGCTCACGGCAGACACGCCATCGAAACTTCAATTTAACCGCACAGATGGGACAGGCAGCAAGCAAACCCCTCTATGCAGGGGTGTGCAGGGGTCTATGCGGGTCCCTGGTTTGCTCTGGGCTGGCTTCGTGCCTCTTCCTTGATGTCCGTTTTCCAAACGTTGCTCAAATTCCTATTCTATGCTAGGTATAGGGGAACGTAGCCATGAATAAGACCCCATCCCTGCCTTCAAAGAACTTGATATCCAGGAAGAAGGATGATAAGTCAGCCACTAAGAGCAATCCTACATGCGAGGCGTTGTGTAGAAGAAAGTTGGGCTGCAGTGGAGACCGGCAAGGGCAGGGATGGTTTGGACCGAGTCTAGGGAGGCCAGGAAAGGCTTCGTAAGGAGACGGTGTTTAAGCCGCAAGGGAGAGAAGAGAGGAACACTCCAGGCCGAAGGAGGGGCTCCGGGAAATCCCAGCGTGCACTTGGGAAACGGTGGGCGAGGGGAGCGAGGCCAGGGGTGCGCTCGGAGCAGTAAGGATCGGCCAGCTCCTGCTCGTCTCGCCATGCTAAAGGGTTTGCATGTTCCTCTTTAGGAAGCTACCTGTGTGTTTTAATTTAGGGACGCGCTGGCGTTAGGGAGGTATTTGCATTGGGGGAGGATGCCCTTTGGGGGCCAAGCGTAGCATGGATTGTCAACGTAGGACTGGTTAGGAAGCCGTGGGGAAACAGGTTAGGAAGCTGGGGCAATAATCCCATCAAGACGTAGGATGCAGAGGTGAGGCCAGAGGCCAGAGCCTTCAGGAGAAAGACTTGGCCAGAACTCACAGGTGAGGTGGGGGAGATGGAGAGGAGGCCAGGCGGCTGGCGGACAGGTGAAGAGCCTCGTTCCAGCTGGTTCTGATCTAGCCACGCACCTGGCCCGGAGTCAACCTCAGGGCGCAGGTGGGGAAGGCCGGGAACCAGCCAGGCCGGGGCTCCCCGGGGCCCAGGCCAGGCATCCATGCCCCACGCAGGCGTCCTACAGGCCCTCCCTCCACCTGGCTTAGCTCCGTCTCCGGGCCTAGAGGCTGCGGCAGCGTTCCGCAAAATTACATTTTCCTCTTTGAAGGCGGCCTCTGCAAACAGAGGAGTGCTTAATCGCGAAGATATTTAGATCTGTGTATCTCTTGTAAGGTACACGCTCCCCGTGGTGACATCTTAATGGCCAGGGGCACGGAGAAGAAGGTAAATAATCTTTACCTTGGCGGGAGCCTGGGAATTCGCCTCGTTCGTCAGATATGATTAGCCGTTACCCTTCTGGTCCCCGCTTGTTATTCAGGTCCCCGCTTGTCACAGTCACACCCCTTTGGATGCTCACGCCTTGCTTTCTCTCCGGCTCTCTCTCCCTCTGGTGGCACCCTGACTGGCTAGTAATTTATGTATGACAATATGAGACTAATTTGGTTATTATGTCAAAGGGAAATTGAATCTAGGGTTTTAGTGCCGCATCTGGGAGAAATCTTCAAATGAATC
Source organism: Paguma larvata (assembly GCA_030068075.1). Classification (NCBI taxonomy): domain Eukaryota; kingdom Metazoa; phylum Chordata; class Mammalia; order Carnivora; family Viverridae; genus Paguma; species Paguma larvata. The sequence continues at coordinate 12,148,439 of CM057831.1, forward strand.
TGGAGTGGAGAAAAAAGCCTCAGAGTTCGATTCATCCGCTTGTCACCCTGTCGGCAAGATTAAGTCATTATAGAGGGCTAAGCCAGGGCCAGAAATGGGAAAGGAGAAGAAGGAGATAAAGGGAATGAGAAGGGGAGGGGGGTGGGTGGGAGCGCGAGCAGGCAGGGAGGAGGAGGCAGAGGCTCTCGCTGGGCTGTGGGAGGGAAGCCTGGAGGCAGCCGGCCCTGGAGGAGGAGGGCTCCCTGCCTCTCTGGGGACTCCCTTATTTACCCACAAAGGCGGTCCTAGCTGTGTGAGAGCCAGGGGACAGATGGACAGGGAGGAGGTTCAGTGGGAGGGCATTTATACAAACATGAGCTTGTCTCTGCTCCTCGGTGTCTTAAATATTGTCTGAGTTAAAATCTGCCTTCCCTGCCTTCTGGGATTAGAGCGCTTTGCTCTGAGGCAAGTGGGATGGGAGCGTTTCTGCAGGCATCTAAGCTCGGGTGACGACGGACGGACGGACGGACGAGGGGTTCCCCAGCCTCCGCACGGTGGCGGGACCCGGGTGTGCGCCACAGGCTCGCACGTCTAGGGGACCGTGTGTATATTCCCTGTCAGTCTGGCGAGAGGAGGAGGCGGATGGGGTGGGTGCCTGGGAGCCTGGGTGGGAATAGTGGGGACTGAGGACCAGTCGATGCGCCTGTGACTTGCGCATAAAGGGAATCTGCTTCTCAGGAATTACGAAAATCTTCTCTAAGGTTGTCCTGCCCTCCAAAATGCTCAAACTCTGCTTACATGGGTCCAGTGGTTAGATTTATTTTCTCTCGTGATGGTATTCTCCACCCTGGACCTTGTGGAAATGCTTAGGCTCACTCATACTGGGGGCCCGCTCTTGGTGTACCTGGGTCTCTAAGCAGCCCCTCCCAGCTGCTGGTCCTTCCTTCCCCAGAGGAGGGTCGTAGGGGATTTGGCCAAAGAAGCCACCTGCACACCAAAAACACGAGCCGCCATGTTGGTTTCCTGTGGAAACTGTGGTGCCCAGATTTGAGTGTCTCCCTAGACTTCAGATTTGGATTCTCATAAATTGGGACCACCTACTCACATGGGGAAACTGAATTGCATGGTTACTATGACTACAGGTCTCCCCTCCAGCCTCATAGGTAAGATTCTTGCCTCTTAGACTTTCCCAGCCAGGGTTCCCCTGGCCCCAGAAAACCATGCCAGAGGGTCGTCTTGACGATGCCACTGTCTCCAGGCAGGATTTCAGGGGAAGGACCAGCCTGGGAGTGAATCGAGGCTCGTTCCTACATTTGTCCTTCTCCAACCAGCCCCCCTTCTTTCTACTTTCCTGGCCAACCCATGGAAAAACAACTATTTTTCCCCCCAAAGAAAAAGGAAGAAGCTCAAATTAAAAAAGAAAGAAAGAGTTCAAAATAACCCTCTGTTCTTAACTCACGTCAATTTGACTGTTTCTTCCACCACCCACACATCGGCTTCGACCAGACACCCACCTAACGGTACTTATGCAAAAGATATTGGCAGCTGCTACTAACCCGAGAAACGTCTCGGCTCTCAGAGTGGCTCTCTTGCCATCCATCTCTTGGGCCTCTGTGCGTCGGGGGCTTTTTCCATTCTAATGAGGGTCCCGGTCCCCCCTGAAAGACCCTGGGCCGCTGCAGTCTTGCACCCTCGCCTCCTGGCGAACAAGATGGGTAAACATCAGCCCCGTCTCCGACACCCACCCCCGTGCTGCTTAATACCGAGCTTCTGTTCATTGGACTGTGCGATCTCAGGGATGGTTACTTATTAATAGATTATTCAGAGCCCTGGACGGGTTCATCATTACAACCAGAGGATTTGAGAGAAGCCGAGGAGCAGATGGGTATTGCCGAACGCCAGAGGAGAGGTCTGTTTGGATTCCAGGCAGACCTTACCTTGATCGTGGCAGAGAACAAAACCCACCGTAATTCTTGGGGGGAAGCTGTCTCTATCCATACTAAAGCAAGCTGTCCATGAGGTAGGCCTGCCTGACCCCCTGGAGGGACAGCTGTCTCCTTAAATGGACGTCCCAGGAGCCCTCAGGTCCGCATTCCTGATAAGCTGGGTGTTCCGCGAAGGGCAGGCTCTAGGGAAGACAGGCTTGTGGCAGCCACTTTGTTCCCAGTCTGCTGAGTCCTGGCATGGCCTTGTCATCAGGGGTCTTTTAGTTCATTCTCCTGCCTCCGGGCCCAGCGACGGATAAAATAGTTGGACCAGCTAGTTGGGGGGAAGGAACTCGCCTCCTTCTAGAGTCTTCTGGGGAGAGGGATGACACAGCTCCCTGCAGTCATGCACAACAGTGCTGGCAGAACCACTCCTGAAATCCTCCCCAAAGCCTCATGCTGCAGATTTAGCCAGAAGAACCAGATGGTCAGAATTCTTTGAGGAGACAGGTAGGGGGTGGCAACGCCCAGCAAGGGACCTCATGCCGACTCCCACCCCAGCTGCCCACCAGCTCCCGGGGGGACTGACGCCAAGAACCACGTGTCAGTTTAGACCCTCCGGAGCCCACGCAGGTCCTTGGAGAGTTCATCCAGGCCACTTGCTCCAGGGCCAGGGGACCACGCGTGGCATCTCCCTAGACCCAAACAGAACCCACTGTTGCCGGGACGGGGCCACCAGTCTAGGCTACCACTCGGGGCTGTCGTGCCAGTGGGGCCAGCGTGGAGGCTACAGATCCAGGAGCAGGGCCCAAACTGGGCAGCGAAAGCTGAGGGGACATCAGGAGAGGCCCTGGGAAGAGATCCAGGTAGAGGGACTCTGGGTCTGTGCTGAGGGCTGGACCCCACAGACGCTGGCTGTGGGACACATTCCAGGACCCCATCTTGGAACCCAAGATACCTGCGCTCTTGCTGGCTTTCAGAGACTGGGGTGAGGCTGGTGGGTGGGGCTGGGCCCACAGTTGGAATCAAGGGCCTTCAGGGAGGAGGGGCGCTGAGGGAGGGGCGAGGAGCCTCGCAGGCCATTTCTGGGCAGGACCGATGCTCGGCTGGAGAGAAAAACAACTAAACCGAGGCCGGATTTCGGGGTGCACTGCTTTCCGTTTTGTAAGTGGATCCTTCTCTCTAGCTTTGCTTTCCTTGAGAATGTATTTAATTTTTAATTTTATAAGGAATACATGCATACGTTCTTGTAAAAATTCAAAGGATACAAATGAAGCAAAAGTCCTCCTTACCTCCCACTACCCCTCTCCCCTCCTTGATGGAAATCACTGTTTTCAGTTCTCTGTTTAGATGGATGGGCAGGTAGGTAGATAGTAGGCAGAGTTAGGGAGCTAGATGGGTGGATGTTTGGGGGCCTTGTCTTTTTCACTTGACAATTTCCTTGGTGTGATTTCCACGCCAGTGAAGAGCTCCATTTCATTCACTTAATTGTCACATGGGGTTCCATCCGTGAGTGGTGTCAAAGTCTAACTGTAACCCTATTGATGGATACCCGTTCTGTCGCTGTTGTGCTTGTGACTTACAATAAGCATCCTTTGACATGGCTTTGGCAGATTTTAAAATGGGTTTAAGAGTGATGGGGGGGGGGCACCTGGGTGGCTCAGTCGGTTAAGCACCTGACTTCAGCACAGGTCATGATCTCACGGTCTGTGAGTTCGAAGCCCCGCATCGGGCTCTGTGCTGCCAGCTCGGAGCCTGGAGCCTGCTTCGGAGTCTGTGTCTCCCTCTCTCTCTGCCCCTCCCCCGCTTACACTCTGTCTCTCTCTCTCTCTTACAAAATAAAAATTAAAAAAAAAAATTAAAGAGTGATGGGTGGGGCTAGGAGTCCCTTGGGATCTTGGGGGAGGGAGCGGTGCTGGGGTGTGGAGGAACCGGGCCGGTATTGAAGCAGGTCACTGAACGGTCTCTGGACCACTCCTGTGCCGTGGCCAACTTCTCAGAGTACCTGCTTTCAGGGGGGCTTCAGTGGGCTCATGGGGCTGGGTCCCATTGCTACCCCTCAGTGGCTACCTTGAGACCCAGACTACAGCTGGTACAAGGGGCCACATTCCACCATGACTGTTTTGTAGGCAACGTGCAAACTCTGTAGCCCAGCCTGCTCCGGGCAGGCGAGAGCCCGACAGTCTCTTCTCCCTGCGTTGATTTCCGACAGCCTTGCTCTTTCTCGAAAAAGGATCACAAACCATATTCCTGCAGCAGCCCCCGCCGAGGGACAGGTGCTATTTTGAGCTGTTTTCGGTAATTGGTTAATGCAGGGGTGAGTGGGAAGGAAGGTACAAGGGCCGTTCTGGATGTAGGGCTGACGTCACGGGTGAGTTTACCAAGACGTGGTTTCCTGTGTGGCTCTGGGAACGGTTTCTCCCTCTGAATCACGTGTGTCTGAGACAGTTAGGGAGGCCGTGACTCCTTTGTTCTCAAACCTTTCGCGCAGCCTCGGGCCACCTTGGCCTTTGGTCTTGGTGTGCCATCTTAGAGTGGGAAGACACAGGCAGCCTGCCCGGGGGCCCAGAAAAGAGCAGCGAAGGGCAGGGTGTCTCTTTGTCTGCATGCTATGAAAAGGAATCTACTGCAAGCTCTGGTCTCCCCCCTGCTCCCCCATCCACTTGTCTCTTGATGCGTCTCCTCCACGGCCAAGGCCTAAGGCAGGATACTGCACATACTGAAGGCTGACCTTGGAGAGGGAGGTTTCTGGTAAGAGCAGGGGCTCTGAAGAGGGACACCACCTGAGTTTATACCTTGCCTCGCATTCTTGCACCTAACCTCTTTGTGCCTTGATTTTTCCATCTGGAAAATGGACACAGTTATTAACATACTTCTTCTCAGAAGGTTCTAGTCAAGGCTTGGTGAGAGGAAACAAAAGCATCACAAGCACAGTGCTCAGCAAATGGCAAACGGGTAAGAGCCGGCGGCCATGATGATGGTGTATTACATTGGGTTGTGACGCTCTCTTTAGCTTTCGGTTTCTTCTGCCAGATTTTGAGACCTTGCCGGGGATCAGAATCATCTCCCTTGTCTCCTCTGTACGGGTCCTCAAAATAGATTTCATGAAAAAAAAAAAGCGCGGTAGGTGAAAAATGGCCTCACTTTCTTTGGAATTCCTTCTAACAAAGGTCTATCTCCCTGCCCCCATCTGCGCCGGCCATGCCACCTGCTTTGACCAGTAGAATCTAGCAGAAGGGATGTCACCTGACCTCCAGGCCTTAAGAGTACTTACAGCTGGGACGCCTCGGTGGCTCAGTCAGTTAAGGGTCCGACCTCGGCTCAGGACCATAATCGCAGAGTGTGTGAGTTTGAGCCCCACATCGGGCTCACTGCTGTCAGCACAGAGCCTACCTGGAGTCCTCTGTCCCCCTCTCTCTCTGCCCCTCCCACCGCTCGCTCATGCTCTCTCTCTCTCTCTCTCAGAAAGAAACATTTACAAAAAAGAATACTTACAGCTTCTATTCTTGGACTCTTGCTGTTCTAAGCCTGGCCCCCAGCCATGCGACCGATGTCAGCCATGAAGGTAAGCCCTGGTCTGGCCCAAATTGCAGAATCAGGAGCAAACAGATGGTTGCCATTTGAAGCCACTGAATACTGGGGTGTTTCGCTTTTTTTTTTTTTTTTTAACGCAGCAATCGATCCATGATACAGGGAACTTGGGGCAAATCCTTCTTAGAGTTCATAAGAGACAAGAGGGAAAGCTAGGCATATCAGAGTGAACCATAGTCTTTCAGAAGGTAGAATTGCCCAGGTTCAGAGAAAGCAGGTACGGTCCCAAGGGCGGGGGCTCTAAAAGGGAAGACGGCTCAGGAGGGCCGAAAGCTCTCAAACACTGGGTCCTGATACTGTAATCACCAAACAGGCTGATGGGAAAAAGGAAGGCAGCGTCTAGGGCAACGCCTGGGTGCAGGAGGAGCGCCCTGGCGAGCACAGACTGTAACCGGGCACGTTCCAAACCTGGGGGAGGCGGTGAGGGGGAGCGTCCACATCCCAGGCCAGCAGGACCCTGGGGGAGGGTGCCGGTGTCACCACCACAGTCCCGGACGACCTGGGAACGCCGGGGACAGCGGTGCACTGAAGGTGTTTGAAGCAATTGCAAGTGAATGAGCCCCATTCTGTAGGGAGGATAGTACAACGTTGAGAGTGGCCCAAGTGAAGCAACATTGCCGCTCTGCTGGTTTCCCATTAAGGAAGGCATTTAGCACTTGCGGGTGGCAGCGGGCCTTTACAGAGGCGGCGAGCAGTGAGTGGCGCCGCCAAGTGCCTTCCCCGGGAACTACACTCAGCATCCCAGCATGGAGCTGCCATAGTTTTGAACTGTCTGGGAGCATCTGTGCTTTATCCCGATTTATTTTGTGTGTCTATTAGCAAGCCGTGCCCTCAGGTATCAGATAAGCCCAAGAGAGGTGATTTTGGGGGGCATTTGGGAACCCCTAAAAATTTGCCGTATCAACGAATGGTGATGGTTTCTTTACTTTGCACCATTTCGGCGCACCAAAGGTCTCACAGGAACACGACTTTCAGAGAGCAGGGGAAACCTGGATTTGTTCGGGGTTTTTATTCCCAGGCTGAAGTGCGTTTCATCCCAATGCTCAGGAAAAGCTTCACGGAGGGCGTTGTCATCATCTCAGGGTGGTCGGTCTTGGCGTCAGAATCCGCTGGGAGGCTCCGGCAAGAGCAGATTCCCTTAGTCCACGGTCTTCCCTCACCCAGCCTGACTCATCAGTCTCCAAGGTTGGGGACTGGGAACATATATTTATTTAGCCAACACGCGCGTACCCCTTGCTGGCACTCTTCTACACAATTTATACATACCTCTCCCTTAATCTTCATAACCATTCCATGTGGGAGATCCTCTTTACTTCTATTTTAGAGATAAGAAAACGGAGGCCTGGAGAGATGGAGTGAGTCACAGGAAGTGACAGGGCCGAGACTCGAGCATGGGCAACCCGGCTCCTGACTCCGCCAGGCCAGTAACCACTATGCTTCGCGGCCACTTGTAGATTTTAAACAACACCCCACAGGTATCGCCCTGGGACATTTCGATTTGCAAACCACTGCTCTAAAGGATCCTGGGAGGGGCGCCTTGGGTGGCTCCGTCGGTTGGGCGTCCGGCTCTTGGTTTCGGCTCAGGTCATGACCTCATGGTTTGCGGGTTCGAGCCCCACATCGGGCTCCGCGCTGACAGTGTGGAGCCTGCGTGGGATTCTCTCTCTCCCTCTCTCTCTGCCCCTCCCCTGCTCACTCTCTCTGTCTCTTTCTCAAAATAAATAAATAAACTTAAAAATTTTTTTTTAAAAAGGATCCTGGGAACAGAAGAGGTAAATGGTGTGTCCCCATTCGGGGTGGGGTGGGGGAGGGCATCCCAGAGACTATCGTCCTTGGTAAAACTCCAGCACTGGGTTTTAAATAGACGGTGTGCGGACACGAAGGGAAATGGCAAACATCATGAAGCAGGAGCCAAGCCACAATCATCTCACTTCTTTCTCAAGAGCATGGCTGGGCGAGAGGACGCATGCCAACGTCCACTCCACCAGACGACGGGTCCAGTCTGAGGCAGTCCTAGCAGAAGCTGGCCAAGGAGACGTGAATATAGACTTGCTCAGCGCTTTGGAGAAGATAATCCAGTTTCTCTCTCCCTGGACGGGAACGGAGCGTGTTGTCCAACGACGTTGGCAGCCACCTTCGGAACATGAGGGCAACTGGACTTAAGAAGCTAATACCGTGTGTCTCTTCAACGAATGGGGCCGGGAAAACGGGACGGCCACGTGCCAGAGAATGAAACTGGACCACTTTCCTCCACCACACACGAAAATAAATTCGAAACGGATGAAAGACCTAAATGTGAGACTCGAAACCATAAAAATCCTGGAAGAGAACACAGGCAGGAACTTCTTCGGCTTCATCCGTGGCAACTTCTTTCTAGATCCGTCTCCTTGAGGCAAGGGCAACAGAGGCAAAAATAAACTCTCGGGACTATATCACAGCAAAAAGCGTCTGCACGGCAAAGGAAACAATCAACAAAACTAAAAGGCAACCTACTGAATGGGAGAAGACATTTTCAAATGACATGTCGGATAAAAGGTTAGCATCCAAAATATATACAGAACTTACATAATTCAACACCAAAACATAATCCAATAAAAAATAGAAGACATAAATAGGCATTTTTCAAAAAAAGAGATACAGATGGCCAACAGACACATGAAAAGATTCTCAACATCACGAGTCATCAGGGAAATGCAAATCGAAACTACAATGAGACATCATCTCACACCTGTCAGAATGACTACAATCAACCACGCAAGGAACAACAGGTGTTGGCAAGAACGTGGAGAAAAAGGACCCCTCGTGCCCTGGGATCGCGCACTTGGGCGGCCACTGTGAAAAACGGTATGAAGGTTCCTCAAAAAGTTAAAAACAGAACGGCCCCACAGCCCAGGCTTCACACTACTAGGTGTTTCCCTAAAGAATACCAAAACACTAATTCAAAGAGACACACGCACCCTGATATTTATAGCAGCGTTATCAACGCTAGCCAAATTGTGGAAACAGCCTGAGTGTCCACTGATTGATGAATGGATAAGGAAGAGGTGGTGTATATACACGATGGAATATTACTCAGCCATAAAAGGAATGAAGTCTTGCCCTATGCGGTGACGTGGTTGGAGTTCGAGAGTATTACGCTAAGCAAAATAAGGCAGAGAAAGACAAACACCAGTTGAGTTCATTCTTATGTGGAATTTAAGAAACGAGACAAATGAGCAAAGGGGCAAAAAAAAAAGAGAGGGGAGCACACCAAGAAACGGACTCTTAATCACAGAGAACAAACCGATGGTTACTGAGAGGGGAGGTGAGTGGGGAGATGGGTTAAACAGGGATGGGGATGAAGGAGGGCACGTGTCGTGGTGAGCACAGGGGGACGCATGGAAGTGTGGAATCACTCTGTTGTATACGTGAAACGAATATTACGCCGTATGTTAAGTCGCTGGCGTTTCCACTTAAAGACAAACAAACAAAAACCAACCAGCCAAACGAAAAAGCTAAGGCTGTGGACGGCAGATGAGATGGGTAGGATTGAGCCCCATCATTGAGTTCCTGGATCAACCAGTCCTAAAGCCGCGCCCATCTCTGGGCTTCTCGTTATGAAGACCAACAGTCTTCTTACTGTTTAAACCCATTCGATTTAGGGTTTCTATCACCTGCAGGGGAAAAAAAAATCCTCATATAAGGGGAATGAATGCCTTACATGTGAAACCCTTCAAGTTTAGAAAGTTATTTATTTGACCACGGTTTTCATCCTTATGGGCAGATCGGAGACACGGGGCTAAATAATATCATCAAGAAGACGCACAAGCAGGGGCGCTAAAGCTGGCCAGAGGCCAGGTGGAACAAGGCAGGGGGTACCTCTGAGACGGCCAGGTGCGCCCTCAGAAAGGTTGTATATCTGTGCCTTTCAAAGGACCCCCAGGCCGGCAGCCTTCGAGCTTCTGGAATTCACCTGGACGTTGCCTAAAGCACGGCTCATTTGTCTCCGCATGTTCCTAAGCTCGGTGCCTGCCTCAGACTTCAGCTTACACTCCCCTGAGCTACTGACATTTCCAGACCCGAAGCCACATCCTGGGATGCCTGCTTCCCGGACAGATGTGATTTTTACCGCGTTGGGCATTTCTCCCTTGACTTTATCCCTTTTCTCTTGGATTGGCATTGACCTTTGCCCTCTACTTCCTCCAAAGTGACCCCTGGCGTATCTCTAGTCTTGGCCCAAATACACAGCTGTGGTGGCATTTGACATTAGAACCGGAGTCATGCTTCGTAGATCAGTGTTACCTGGTGGGCGGTCTCCAGGAGACGGTACGAGACTCAGCCCTTGAATCGTGGCCTGACTTTGATCAACTGTTTGGCATAGACAACTCAGCTTACCCAATTTGCAAACACCTCCAAGCTGCAAGCCTAGTTAACGTACCAGCTGACAAACTCTGCTTCAAAATGATCCTACCAGGAGCTGGGATGAGAAGCCGAAAACATTTTTTTAATCTCAACGACAGAAGTAGTTTAGAGTAGTTTACATAAAAGAACATCGCTAACTAACTAAAGTAAAACGAAAACCCACCGTTTAAAACCGCCAAGGAGGGGCACTTGGGTCGAACGTCGGACTTCGGCTCAGGTTGTGATCTCACAGTTCGTGGGTTCGAGCCCCTCCAAGTGAGTTGTCCAAACAATGGAGGTGTGATAATCCCACTGCAAATGGAATTCTTTGGGGCAGGGAGGACTATATTTGGAAAAGGGGATCCAGAGGGCGTCAAAGGAGAGGGAGGAGCCTGGAGAGAAGGGAGGTGCAGGAGGACAGGAAGAGGCCTCTGCAAAGCTCCAGAGCTCAGGTCTGGGATCACTTACAGAAAAGCAGCCTTCGGTTCATGGTGAGGAACAGTCTTCCGCACAATATAACTTAAGGCAAGTTCGTGTGATCCGACGGTGCCGGCACTATGGAGTCAGACGGTCCCAGGTTCAAACCCCAGCTCGGCTCCACCTGAGGCTTCACCACGCACAAGTCAGTTTTTATGAGACTCGGTTTAAATTTTTTTTATTTCTGTGCTTTTGAGAGAGCAAGCTGGGGAAGGGTCACACGAGAGAGAGAGGGAGAGAGAGAATCTGAAGCAGGCTCCAGGCTCTGAGCTGTCAGCACAGAGCCCAACGCGGGGCTCGAACTCACGAACGGTGAGATCATGACTTGAACCGAAGGACGCTTACCCAACCGGGCCACCCAGGCGCCCCCTGAGACTCAGTTTAAACTTCCATTGAATGGAGATAAGAATGCCTACCTCATCTGCCGTAGTCTGCCTAAAAGGGTTAGCCTAGCACTGGGCACGCAGTCAGCACTCAATAAACGATCGTTCCCCTTATTAATAACAACAATCAGATAGGGTTCCAAGTCAGGTAATAGGTTCTCCATCGCCGTGGTGTTAAGCGGAGGCTATATGTCAACACGTCAGAAAAGTTGGAGAGGATTTTTATGCTCTAGGTTGGAGGTTGAAATAGCCGATTTGTAAGGCCCCTTTGAACTATAATTCTGTGATTTTTAAGTCATTATGAGAGCCCAGGCTTCTGGTCGGGTCAGGGACAGCAATCTATTAGAGGGATTGAAATTCTCCACTAGCCCAAGGGGGCAGAAGTTTCACCGTGTGAATTACTGTTCAAGTATGTCATGTGGGTGCCCGTGCCTATTTGCACGAGTGTGCAGCTATGCGGGTATCTGTGCGCACCTGTCTTTGTACATGTCGTGTGTGACCACGCGCCATTCGACGGCGTAATACGCGTAGCTTCTGCCGCGACCGGGGTCCGTGTTCATCTCGGCTCCTCTGCCAAATCGACTCACGGGAGACGTGTCCCGATGTTGATTTCTGGGGTGTTTGTACTTGGAGGGGAAGTACATCGATAAGGGCCTGAGCACCGTTGATTCTTTCCAACCACCGAGGGTCAGGCCCGCGAGCGGGGATTTGAGAGCTTGGGGCTGGTAGCCTGGGCACCAAACTTCTTCCAGCCCCTTGAACTTGGTTCGGCCCCCTTGCCTTGAGTCCCTCTCCAGACGCTCGGCCCGCTTTAAGAAGCTCTTCTTCATCCCACCGGAGGCGCCCTGGGCCGATCTGTTGCATCAGCCCCACCTCCCGGGGGGAAAGCCCTTGCCAAGACAAGTCACTGGGGGTTAGTGCCTGAGGAGACCCGTCTTTATCCCCCGGTCACTCGCTCCCTGAGCACTAGTGGGCGTCGGGACCTGTGCCTTCTGCCACCAGCAACATATGGGCTTACGACTCAGCAGGAAAAGTTAGAGGCCAAGATCCCGTAAGGATAAAAATGTTTCCGTCACTGCTCAGAGGTCAGGGTAGGGAATAGGGGGGTGGGAGTCGGGGAATCCCATCTCTCCCAGGCCCCGGCCCCTTGATGCGGTTCTGCCTCAGTGAGGATGAAGATAGGAACGCAGGTCCTGGGGTAACCAGGCTGTGGCCAAAATATCTCGGGAAAGGAGGCATTCCCAGGATCCTGCCCATCAGTCCCACGTGGGTAAGGGTCTAATAGAAACTGAGTGTTTTGCAGAAAGCCTCTGCAGCCTTCTGTCAGGTGGTATCTGGTAGCAACGAGTTAGCTCTCCTGGTCTCCACTTTGCGGACGGGAGGCCCAAGGCGCAGGGAGGTCACGTGACTAGCCCATCGCCCGGTACGATGTTCCAGAGGTAGGACTTCAAACCAAGGCCTTGAATTCCACTTCCCGTGACCTTTCCAGCTCTCTCCTGTGAGCTGGCGGGGGGAGGGGGGGGAGACGCCCTGGCCGTGGCTGGCCCGTCCCACGCCGTGGCGTTTCTCCCCTACCCGTCCCGGGCTCCCTCACATGTGGCTGGCGAATTGAGGGCCCTCGTGCTCGCTGGCACCAGGCACTCTTTCTGGGCACTTCTTCAGCCTCCCCTACTCACTCGCTTCTCGTCCTAGCTCCTGATGCGGCCGGGTCCCCTGTAGAACGCCATCTGAAGCAGCGATGGCCGCAGGACAGGCTGGCCATGCAGCGGGGTGGCCGACATCCCCCACCCCCGACAAGCCTAGGGACTGAGCGGATGTGGGGAGCCTCTCCCCACTTCTGCGTTATCTGGCCCTGCTGGCGTGGGGTCCTTTATGGACTCTCTCCTGAGATATTCCCTATTTATGTTGTTATTACCATCGATCCAGCCTCTCAATAGCAAAGACCCCAAGGCTCGATTGAAACCGTCAGTCGCATCGATAATTCCTTTATTTGTAACGTCGTCACTGCTGAGACTCTTGGGACGCCTCCCAGCATCCTGGAGAGGGGAAGGAGCTGGCAAAGATGATCTCTCCGAGGGAAACTGAGGCACTGAGAGATGGGGAGTTTGGCCCAAGTGCACAGAGCAGAACAGGCCCCGGGCTCCTGAGAGCTTCGCTTCCTCGCTCGGCTCCTCATACCCTGTCTCCTCTCCTGCCCTGGGATGCTCTGTCCCTGGGTTGAGATTCGCAGCTAAGTGGAAGACTCCCCAGTGCCCCTGTGGAGGCCAGGCGCCCTTAACCCCAGTGCGTAGGCCTTCCGTGTCTGTGTCTATCCCCCTCCGGCCCCAGCCGCCCTCAGCCCTGCCCCCCTGCTTTGTGTTCCAGATCCAAGGGGATACGGTGAAGAGCTTTCCTATTTTCCTCCCCCCTCCCCCCCAGATATTGAGAACCGCTTTATAAAAGCTGAAAGAGTCTTTTTCGTAAATAGGGTGGGGAGGGCGGCTGGGGGTGGATGTAACATCACAGATGCTTGCCTTTTCCATTCTGAGAATATTGGCAGGAGAAGAGAAATTAAGGTGGTACGTGGGTACCCGACTTTCCTTATATGCACAGCCTCCCGGCGGGGGCATGATCACCTCTTTCGGCAGCCAGCGGGGAGCGGTTCTCTTCTCGGAGGCCACGGGCTGGCAACGGAGATTGTGAGGTGGAAGCTGACAGTGAGTGTGGGCAGCGTTCATCCAAGACGGCCCCCGCGGGGGACAACCACCACCAAGTACCTGCCTCTTCTCTAACATACTACTTCGCTCTTCCTTGGCCCGGTTCGTTTGGGCTCTAGGGGTGTTGGCGCCCCCTCCCAGCAGCCACGCCCTTCCCCGCACCCCCGCTTCAACTTCGCGCCGAGGGGAACCTCACCTCTCCGAACTTCCCGGTTCATAAAGCTTGCCACCCCACGCCAGACGGGGAGTGGGTTCATCCCCGGTTTCATCTCCGGGGGGGAGAGCAGGCGCAGGGGCTGCTGATGGATGGGAAGTTTAGAAAGCGAAGTCTTGGAAATCGATAGAAGAATATACAAGCTATGTATCATGTGAGCGCCTCTTGTCTGCTCTGCAGTAAATCAAAAGTAATGAATGGCAGGCTTCTGCAGCCCAGGACCCCTGCGTCTCCCCGAGGGCGGGGTTGGCTTCGTGGCTGGGTTTTCATAGTCGGAGCACATAGCTTCTACTTCAATAGGCCTAAAAATAAGGGCTTTTGCTGGTGTTTTTTTTTTTTTTTCCCTTTTAATATCTGTGCCCCCACCTCAGCCCTTTCCCTCTGTAATTTCCATCGTGCAGGTGCTCGGCGTCCCTTGTAACGGAGCAATGTATTGCAAGATAGACGGCCTCTGTGGCTTCGCGGGTGCACGGCGCATCCCCAGGGCTGTGTTCCTGCGATATTAGCCAACTCTGATCCCCGCAGCGGTGTGAACACCCCGGCACCTCCGAGATGATTATCTCTCGGGTTCCTCAGACACGAGGCTGCAGGCAGCGCTTGGCTGAGAAACCGCTTGGTGGAGACCTGCACGGGGATCGGGGAAAAGGGGGCAGCTGGAGGGCCCCGGCCACCCCTTCTCTGGATGCCTGCCTGCCAGGCGGGGTCCAGGCCTCCGCCTCCCTCTCGGCTCCCTCTCTTCCTGCCTCTGCCCACCAGCCTCCCTCCCCGCCTCTTCTTTGAACGTGCCCTTCCCTCTTTTGCTAACTGGCCCCCCTCTCTCTGGCTTCCTCTCCCCGAACCCCCCAACATAGGCGGCTGTCTTCTGTCCCTCCCTCCTGGGGCCGGAGGCAGGTAGGTCCTCCTGGCTCCTCACTGCTCCACCTCCTGCCAATATCCACCCTCCCCCTGAAAAACACCCAGATCTGAATCCAGGGTCAAAGACTGGACCAACTTTAAATTTATGATTTCTCAACTCGAACGGGTGTTGGCTGCCGGCTGGCATTCTTCATCATTTCTCTGGTCCATTCCTTCTCCCTCTCCCCCTCCCCCTCTCTCCGTAAACCTCCAGCACCTCCCCTGCACCCTCGTCTCCACCAATGACCTTGCTATCTATTCACTGGAAAAGTGGGAAGGGATTGATGATCACCACAGACTCTCTTCCCCACAACCATCCTCCCACCGCCTGCTTTCAAATTCTGTACCTCACTCCTGTGCCGTGGACAGACCACCCATGCTCCCGGCCAAGGCCAGTCCCCATCGGCCTTGGGCACCTGCTCTGACCCTCCCGCACACAAGGTCGACCGCTGAGCACCGCCCCTGCCCTGCCCGACACCGCTGGTGTCTCATTCTCTCCTGGGCCACTCCTACCAGCGTGCAAACCTGCTGTTCTTTCTCCCACCGGAGAAGAAAAGAACAAAAAAGAAAAGAAAAGAGGAAAAGCACTCTGCGCCCAGCTCCCTCCTCCGGCTGACAGCTGCGCTCCTTGAAAGAGCTGTCCACCTTCATGCCTCCTCCCTTCTCCTTCAGAGCCTTCAGAGGCTCGTCCAGCCAGCCTGCCCCGCCATTCCCAGCCGCTTGCCTTCCAGAATGCTACATTCTGAACGCTACACCCGTGAGCCCCCAGTGCCCCCCCAACTTGATCCGTCTCCAGCGTCGGGTGGTACTGAATCACTCCCTGCGTGTTCAAATACTCTCTTCACGAGAGTCCGGGACCCCACGTGCTCCCGGGTTTCCTCTTTCATCGCTGCCTTCCCCGTCTCCTCTGCTGGCTCCCCCTCATCTTGACATTGGAGGCGCCCAGGACTCCGCCTGGGTGCCGCTTCCATTTTTCTCTCTGCACACAGCCTCTTGGTAATCTCACCCAGACACACAGCTTTAGATTGGCTTTGTAAGCAATCTATATGGTGGCAACTCCAAATTTATCTCTCCTCTGAACTCCTGGACGCGTCACTCCCGGACTAAGCCCCGCGGTGACTCTCGTCTGCCTGGAGGATAAAGTCCCAAAGCCGGAATGGGCCATAAAGGCTCCTTTAGGCTTTGCCCTGCTCCCTTTATGTGCCATTCTTAACTCTTAGTCTGGCCCTGCTCTGCCCTCTGTGACGCTCTGATGCTGGGGACGTGCCACGCCGCCACTCCCTCCAGTTTTGTGCGCTGTCGTCCTCTCCAAGGACCCCAGTCGCTCTCCCTCTCTTCCTCTGCTTGGCTAATTCCTACCTCTTTAGGGTGTGTGTACCTCTGGGGCGCTGTTCCTGCCACCCCCTCCCAAGGTGAGGTGAGGGCAGACGTCCCTCTGGACCGTGTGATGCGGAAACACACAAAAGTGTACCCCCCATCAGGCTAACCCCCTCCAGGAACTTTTCTGCGATCTCCCACTGAACGCAATCCTGACCCAAACCAACCCCCAACGCTGGCAGAGCTCCGGGCGCCTGGAGGACCTACCATTCTCCAAACCCACACTGTACTTCCCAGCCTCTGCCTGGACGGCCCCCCTCTCTGCCCCTCTCCCGCCCCATTTTCATCTATTGAAAAGACACTTCTCTTTCAAATCCCAGCAGGAATGCCCCCTCGTTAAGTTGGCACTGGCCACTTCCTCCTCTGTGCTCCCGGATTAATGTTTGTCACCCACCTGCCATTTAAACCGCCGGGACTGGCATGGTGGTCATTCACGGCGATTCTGATGGAGAATCTGCCTAGAAGGTTCTGGCAAGTGGGTGGCTGAGTGTATTTCCCTCTCACCACACCCCACACAGAGCCTAAAACCCTGCCTTTGACGTCACAGGTCATCAACAAGTGTTCTTTGGATGAAAAGTGTGGCTCTTCCATCACTCAGTCCACCTTCTCAGAGAAGTCGTTCCCGATCATGTCACCCTCTTCCCGCAAGGCTCTTAGGATGACCAGTTTCTGTTGCCTCGTCTTGTTTTTGTTGGCTAGAAATGCATTGAAAGTTCAAGTGTGGCAGGAAATGCATCCAAATCTGTGTCTCTGCTCTCTCCTCCCCACCCCCAAGGTATTGCCAGTACCTCCTAGGTAGTGGGGACAAAACACGCTGGTCAAATGCTCCATCTGGGGCCGTAGCTGATGATAGCCGTGAGCAGTGGGGGCGTAACACCGGCCTCCCTTTCTCTCTGAAGGCCCTCCAGACACACAGAGTGGCTTTCAGAGCTTTGATTCCTAAGACCCCCCTAGGCAGGGACTCCAGAAGCACTCCAGGGGACAGGCTTTTATTTCTCAAAGGAAAGACTGTGGTGGCACAGTCTCTTTGGACCCACCACACCCCCAGTTCATCCTCAGCTCTCTCCTCCCTCATCCGCTTCCTCTGGGACCCTTCTTGTTCTCAGATGATTCTAGGTAGGAGGGCGCTTCCTGGGGGCGGGGGGGGGCGGGGCAGATTAATTCTAGGAATCTCTCCAGGGGCCTTCCTAAAAGTGTAATTGTAGACAAACTGAAACCCCAGCCTGTAGAGCATGGAGGCAGGAGATAGGGCCCAGGAACAGAAGCGTTTGGCCAATGAATTCGAGGAGAAACTGTGGCCTCGATTCTGGAAAGCTAAGCCCACAGCTTGGTTGAGCAGAAGATGGAAGAGATCATTGGGTCCAGGGGCCCCAAATCAGATGCCATAGGGACCAGGAAGGGGGTGTAAGAGAGTAAATGTGGGGTTCAGATAGTAAATGACACCGTCAGTGTTGGAGATTGCCTTTGCCTGGCTTCCCCCAGAAAGCAGAGCCCCAGGCCGTGGCATGTAAGGCCATGGTTTGATCAGCGAGTGCAAGAGGGAAGGGCAAGGCGAGAGAGGCGGGGAAGGATGGGGAGACGGTGTTATCAAGCCGGCCACCACCACGGGCAGCTCATCCCTCAATCTCACAGAACCAACCCCAAGAAGCTGCAAACGCTCTCTGTCCAGGGGAAGAAAGAAGGAAGATTTAGCTACCAGTTCCAACATCCTGTCTGTCACACGTTGGCCCCACTGAGCACTGAGTGCACTTCCCTTCTGGATTGTAACCCGGGAGGGCCAGAATATACCGCTCAGCATCCCATGTCGTGTGTCTGCAGTGCCAGAGGGGAGGGCAGGCAGCGGGCAGCACAGACACAAAGGAAGCGCTCTCGGGCGACACCTGCGTAACGTCCTAGAGCCCGTGCAGAGCTGCACACCGCTGCAGCAGGAAGAGAGGCGGGCTGGGCCAAGGGCATCTGACGTGGTGCCTAAGAGATGCAGATAGAGTCTACCCCTGGCTGGACCCACCTTGACCTTCCACCATATCTGGCTCTCAAAATGCAAAACGAGCCCTCCTTTCTTGTGAACAAGGATCTTCCCCCCTTTCTGAAGAGGGAGGTATAAGCCCAATCGGTCACGAGTTCCCCTCAAGATGGTGGCCAGAGAGGCGCCCGGGTGGCTCAGTGGGTTAAGCATCTGACTTCAGCTTGGGTCACGATCTCACAGCTGCGAGTTCGAGCTCCGTGTTGGCCTCTGTGCTGCCAGCTCGGAGCCTGAAGCCTGCTTTGGAGTCTGTGTCTCCCCCTCTCTCTCTGCTCCTCCCCTACTTACTCTCTGTCTCTGAAAAATAAAGAAACATTTAAAAATTTAAAAAAAAGAAAAGATGGTCGCCAGATATAATCTTAAAGAGACTTCAGGCAAGAGGAAAGAAACTGTGTCTGGTCCTGAGGCTGTAACATATATTCACCGTCCACTTTCTCTACCCTCCGTCTTCGGTTTGCCTTCCTTTTAGCTGGCCTGGGCTGCTTGCCTTGGGGGAGCTGGCCTCTCCAAGGAGTCGGGGTTCCTAATGGCCTTGCCCATGCTCAGTTGTAGCTGTCATGATAGAAGCCCCAAGAGATGCCCCGACAGGTCTTCCGAGTTCCAGACATACTTCTCCCTGTTCCCACGAAACCCCTAGCTCCCCATGGTTGATGTCAGGGTGGATACTCCCGCCGGCCTGGTGACTGCCTTCTCTCCCTGCTGGTCCACTGGCACAGAGAACCCAGAGTGTTGATATAGTTGATACAACTTCAAGGTCAGTAGTACCCTCAATTTGTCCTCTGGCAGAAGCATTCGTCACTAGGAACCCGGACCTCTACCCCAAAAGAGCTGAAGTTTGCAGGGAAAGGAGGCCCAGATGTCTCCGGTGGGTCCCCAGGAGTCATGGTGAGAAGACCACACCTACATGCTTCCCCCTGGTCCCCAGTTCTGTGCATTCTAGCTCCTGGGGACACAACACCATATATGGGCCATCCTTTCAGCACGTGTACCCACAGCTCAGGGTATTGTCCCTAAGCCGGTACCTGAGCTTAATGGGACATTCCTCCATTCTTTAAGGCCGGCTGCTTCAGGGTGATAAGTACATGACAAGACCCATGACCATGCTTTTATTGGGACACCTCCCTGGGTGACTTGGGTTTCTGGGTTTGAGACAACGTTATGGGGATATCGTACACCCTTGGATGCTGGTACTAGTGGAGTTCTGTGGACAGGGAAGGCAGACCTGTGTCTAAATTGCTGCCCCTTCCAGGCTGAAGGAGGCTGGTGCCATCACCTGCCAACAAGTGACGAGTCTCTTTAAGGAATGGCGCCATAGGTAGGACTCAGTGCAGTCTCCCCTGCTGACAGTTTGTCATATATTCAACTGTGGCAGTTGCAAGATCAGTCTTGGTGAAAGGGAGCCCGTGATGTTGGCCCACGCATGGCCTCCGTTCCCACTTCCTTTGTCACTCTGTACCTGCTCCCAGGTGACTGATGAGAGAGGCTGGTTGACATCCCCAGGGTGAGGCATCCTCTCCACCTGATTGGTGAGAGTCAACTTTGCCATAGATGCTTCTGGTGGTACAAACATGCAGATCTTTGTCTATCCATACACGCCTTCTCAAGCCTTCTTGATCCGCTATCTTTCAGTAGCTTTCTTTCTAAGCTCCTGACTCAGGGGCCAGGCTACTCACCACCACCAGGTGTCCATGTATATTCATACTTCAGGCCACACTTCCCTCTGTAAGGGCTGGACAACCAAGTCCACTCACTACTCGTGGCTTTGCCCACTGATAGGATTTTCCCCCACTGATCTTGGGGCCGTGTTTCCACAAACATGTTGTCCATGTTGTTGTCCAGCTCCAGTTCTTTCTCCCTCTGTTGGTCAGTTGTAGGGACCCCCCCCCTCCGCCTACAGGCGTCCATAGGTGTGCGTTAGGGGAGAGGGGTTGGGACAACAGAGGTCAATGATACGGGGACCTGTTTATCTGTTCATTTGTTTGTGCCTTTGGATCCTGTGAGGGCCTTTTCCTGAAAATACCATTTCCACCATACAAGGCACTCTGCCTGCTTGACTCCATGACTCAGTGGACCCGGTAAGAAGCTGGCCCTTGGCCACAAGCGTGAGTCTCACAGTCACTTGGTGTTGGGTGGCCTCCGTCTCCACTAGGGCACAGAAGCATACCAAAAAGGAGCTTCTGAAGGCACGGCCATGTTCCAGAACCCGGGGGGGAGGGGCATGCACTACAACCCTCGTACCAGGGCTTTGCCAAAGACTCCTCAGAGCATCTTTCTCTATCACACATGCCTACGGTGCCCTCTGGTCTTCTGGGACATACAGTCCCAGAGCTGGGGCAGCTCGCACCAGAGGCAGAACCCCTTGCAGAGGCCTCTTTTGCTTGGGCTCCCCTCAAAACTGGTAGCTTTTCAAGTCACCCAATAAGTGGGTCAGAGGGCTATCCCCAAACGTGCTGTAGACTGTCTCAAAATCCAGAGGCCCGCTAAGCACTGTGCCTCTCTCTTAGTGGCAAGAGGGATGCGATGTCTTTTGCCTTAGAGGGGAGGTTCTGGAATGTTCCATGCTCCTACACCCCTCACGACATCAGCAATGTGGCAGGCCCCCGGATTTTTGTCTGGTTATCTTCTATGGGTGGTTAACGAGTGTCTTACCAGGACATCCAGGTACCGTGTGCATGAAGTAGTCATTGCAGTGAGAACCAGGGTGATGTTCTGCAGAATTCAAGATGATTGGGTTCCCTTCGGACCACATGGTGACAGAGAACAAGAGAGTTAGCGTAGCCCTGCGGGAAGACAACAAATGTATCCCCAGCCCGTGAAAGTGAACTGCTTTTGATCCTCCCTATGGATGGGGAAGTAGGCATTTGCTTGATCAATAGTCTCGTACACATGCCAGGGGCTGTTTGACCTACTCTAGTAAAATTACCACATCTGGCACGGAAGCCGCAGTTGAGGCTGCCACCTGGTTAGGTTTATGCTCGTCCGCAGCCATTCCCCGTGATCGATTTGGTTTTAGCAGGGCCGGAATGGTGAGCCGAATGAGGATGTGATGGGGAGCACCAATTCTACATCCTCTAAGTTTTTAATGGTGGCACTAATCTCTGCAATTTCTCCCACAATGTGGCAATAATTCTTCTGATTTACTAACTTGGCTGGAACTGAGCTGGAGGGTAGTTTCAGAGCCTCCCACTTGGCCCATCCTACCATAATGGCCCTTCATTCATATTTGTGGAACCAAACGTGAGGCTTCTGCCAGCTCCTTAGTCTATCTATCCCAATTACACACTCAGGAACCAGGGAAATAACCACGGGGTTGGCCCATGGATCCACTAAAAGGCAGACTTGGATCAAAGTCCATTTTGCCACCTGAGCTCCGGAAGCCCCCACGCTAACTGGAAGACCACGATGGCAGGTCAAGTCCTTTGTCAGTGTTGGCTCAGATCTGGTACCCAACAGTCCCTAGAATTGTGGGTGACCTTGCCCTTCCCTCCATGCACAGTTACTCTAGCAAATGGCTGTCGGTCCTTTGGGAAGAGATTGGAGAAGTATGTATCATATAAATTTGTGGTGGTCTTGGGTGAATCTCAAAGGACTCTCTTTCTACCAGTGGACCTTGGATCTGGCCTTAGAGCTGGAAACCAAGGGAGGATCTGATGTCATCCTTCCACTCACCATTTCTTGATATCTTTTTAAAAATTACACAAGTCAAGCAACACCCTTGCCTGCTCTCCCCTTTTCTCGCATCATGGCTGATCAGTCATCACCAAGTATTCCCGGTACTATTCTAGCCTTGCTGTCCATTTTGCCTCTGATGCTACCGTGTCCCCACCTGGTCTCTGCCTTTCCAGAATCCTGTCGTGTCCATTAGGAACAGGGAGCCCTGTTTCACCAACAGCTCCAGCCTACTGGTGCTCCTCACCATCCCAGCCCCACCGGGGCATCCCTTACAAAGGGAGGGTTCCTCTGGGCACTCCTGGACTTTCCTAGGGCTGCCAGAACAACATACCAGAAGCAGGAGGTTTAAAACAAGACAAATTTATTCTCTCGCAATTCTGGAGGCCAGAAGTCTGAAATCAAGGTGTTGGCAGTGCCCCACTCCCTCTGAAGGTCCTGCCAGGAGGATCCTTCTCTCCCTGTTCCAGTTCCCTGGATTATGGCCATACCACTCTAGTCCCTGCCTCTGCTTCTCTGTGTGTCCTCTCCTCTCCTTATAATGACACCAGTTATATTAGGGTTCACCCTAAGGACCTCCTTTTAAGGAGTCTCCAAAGACCCTATTTCCACACGAGGTCATAGTCACAGGTACAGGGAGTTAGGGCTTCAACCTCTCTTTTGGGGGGACACAAGTCAACTACAACAATAGTTGACAACAGTTTCCAGGTCCTACATAGAAAATACACTCTAGTTAGCCAATTTGACAATAAATTATATTTTAAAAAAAGAAAAGAAAAAGAAAATACACTTTAGAATTCTCTCCCAGCCTCCTGACCCCTTCTTCAAAGCTCTGCCAAGAAAGTTCTGGCCTTTCTACTCAATTTCTGTAGCCCTTTGTCATGGCCAAGGTCATACTATCAGAACCAGCTCTGAGCTGACACTGGACTCTGAGTCCAGGGTGAGTGCTCCCATGTACTTAATTCTGTGCAGCCCCATATCCCCCACCACCTTTCTCTACCCAGCACTGTCACGTCCACGTCCGCCTGGGCTCATGTAGCCCTGGTGATCCCCGCTAGTCAGGACCCGCCATTCATTCGGCATATAAGTTCTTTCCTCCTGGAGCAGGGCTGTACTTTCCAGCTCAGGCTCTTTCGAGGCTTAACCCTGCTCATTGGCCTGGAGGCAACAAATGAGGAGGGGGCAGATTTTGAAGAAAACGAGAATCATCTTGAGAGGCGCCTCTCTCAGGTGACGTCAGTCACCGCATGCTCTCCAGGCCAGGGGACGCCTCTCCCTCTGTCAAGAGGAGGGTGTATCCATTCGCCCTGCCTGAACGACCAGAGCCCTGGGGATTTCAGATTCTCAGGCTCACCCATCCATACATTCCCATCCCGGGGTTCCGGGTTCCGGGCTTGAGTTAACAAGAGCCTATCTTTTCTTTCGTTCCCCCAAGGCTTCCCAAATGCAATATACAAAGGCTTTTGTGCTGCGCAATCATTCCTATCACCATTGCTCCAAGAGTGTTGGGGTACCATGGCCCCAGTGTATCCCAAAGCATTCTCTTCCACCTGCACGTCTGTCTAGGATTCCACAGGTGAGAGCTCTAGTGAGTGATGCCCCTGCACACCAAGGTTTTCCCACCCAGCCAATCACCAAGCCGTGGGGTTCTTAACGCCAGACCCCAGTGAGTAACCCAGCTCCAAAATCCCACCTGGAGGGGCAGGTGTCTAGAGCCACTCTGGGTACCGATTCTTGACCTCGGTTTCCAAAGAGCAGAGCCTGAAGCAATGGCCCACGCATTAGCTACTTCTTTATTAGGGAGTATGAACCCAAGAAGGAGGGGGAGGCAGGGAGGGGAGAGCCACTATGAGGACACATTACCGAGCTGGCGGCTGCCAAGTGCGACTGATTGCTCAATCTTGCAAGACCATCTCAAGAAGCTGTACGTCTCAGGAGCATCTGCGGTGAGGGAGAAAGGGAAGAATTTTCCACTAGCTTCCATTTCCCATGGATCAAAGTTGTGCCTCACTGAGCATTAACTCCCAGCACTTTTAGGCTGTACAAGTGTGGGTGCTGCGAGGGGTTCCGCGGGGTCTGCAGCTCAACATGGAGAGGGAAGCCCCGGGATGGGAGGCAAGGGGCCCATGGTGCATGGTGCAGGCACCGAGCAAGGCTGTGGCCGGTTTTGCTGCAGGAAGTCAGGCGGAGCCCACCCAGGGCCGGGAGCAGCCAAGGCTTTGAGACCCGGGACAGGTGTGGCGGTGAGGAGGGAAGGGGGGTGCCAGCTCGGGGCTGAGGGAGGGATCAGGCACTCGGGGGGCCGATGGCAAAATGGACAGTGTGTGCCTCAGAAGGGGAGCAGCTGTATTTAGCCCAGCCGATTGCAAATCTGCCGCCTGTTTCACAAGGAAGTCAGCTTTCTGAGTTTTCTTTTAAAGTCGACAATGAAGTCAGATCTAAAACATTGGTGCGCGCCCACACGGTGCAGGTCCAAGACAACAGGTCTGACTGTTCCCCGGGGGCGGGGAGGGAGCGGGCCTGCTGGTTTGCAATTTCCTGTTCACGCATCTTAGCAAACTGCCGCCACCAGGGTCGAGGGGCAGAGCTGGGCCTCCTGCGAGGCCCAGCTTTGTTTTACTTTTGCAAGATGCCGCCTTACCGTTCAGGCCCCAAGCCTCTAGAAAGATCCCTCCTCTGGCCTGAGCTGCCTTGAGGGCATTTCTCTGCTAGGACCCAAGCGCACGGGGGATAAAGCAACTTCCGGCAGCACAGTGAATCCACCCCCTGCCCCGTCCCTCGCTGCGACTGGCCCCTGGCATCACGTTGGCGCCAGGTCCTCACACCCACGCCCCCGTGACTCTCAGCCTTGTTGGCCTGGCTAATGAGATAGAGCGGGTGGCTTCCCACCACACCGCCAGCCTGAGACTGGCGACCCATCAATCCTGTTTCCCCGGTGCCGAGGATGCCCCGAGTGACGGATGAAGGGCCCCGGCCATGAATCATCTCTCCCCTACCTTTCCCCATTTCCCAGCCCGCCTCACAGAGCCGGGAAGATGAATGCCTACAGGATCTCACCTGCTCTCTTGAATAATTTCCCTTTAAAAGAGGCCACTTATCAGTAATTCATTACTCGCCTTTGTTAGCATAAACAAGGCCGGGGTGGTGGGGAGGGGGGTAGGCGGAGGGGTCGCTGCCTGCTCTTCTTCTCGGGCTGCTGCCACTTCTGCCTCCATCAGTCCCTGTCACATGGGTTGGCCTCCAACCTCAGCTCTACCTTCCCGCTGTGAAGAGAAGCAGAGCCGGGGTCTTCAGGAGAGTGGCTCCAGCCGGTGGCGCCCGCTCTGGCAGATGGCTTACAGCTGTTTCCGGCGACATCTGGATGAGCACAATCAGCTCCAATTGACAGTTTCTTTTCATCTTGAATTAAATGTCGCATGTTGCCTCTTGCTTTTATGGCCCATATTCGCCCTTGTCTGTGTTGTCTGTAACCGCGCCATGAGATATTACTGGCCGGGGACCCTTTCTTTGAAAGGCAACCTTGTCCCTCCGCAGCAGTTTGTCAGTAGGAGCGGGAGGAAGTATCTGGAACAGCAGGAGTGACTCTGGGAAGGATGAGCGCCCAGATCACAGAACGAGGAGGTCATAGCAATGGCGGCCGATCGGGGCTGCTCCCGCTCCCCTGGGGCCCTTCTTGGTATGGGGGTAGGGCGTGTGGCACTGGAATGAGTATCCCGAGGGGGCGGTGTGTTCCGCTGTAGGCGCATGTCACAGGTGTGATTCCGGAGGTCCCGCCGTGGGGGGGACAACAGGCAGGAACCAGGGCAGGGGGACAGACAGGCAGGGAAGCCCCCCACCCCTCCCACTCCTCGAAGAGGCAAAGAAGAGGACCTCAGATTTAGGCTTGGTTTGTCCCGCAGTTAGGGACCGTGGCTAACTTTTTTCGCCACTACCAGGGGACCAGGAAGTAGAGATTTTACTCCGGATCTCACCCCTCATCCAAGTTCTTTTCCCAGTTCTATCCAGCAATGGCGCGCTCACAATGACCACCATGATGGGGGCCATTCAAAGCCACCCTTTTTACAGTTCTGTCTTACTCCATTCATTCTCCAGCAGCTGTGGGGACATACCGAAGTCACAAATCTTCTTGTGCCACCCTCTTGATTAAAACCCTCGAATGGCTTCTAGCCACTGTCTCCAGGATCAAACCCAAAGTCCTGAACTTGGCCTGTTGTGTTCCCCGGCCTCTGCCTGCCCTTACTCTCATCCTGCACCTCCTCATCCTCACTCCTGCCACATGGGTCTTCTGGCAGCCTCTAGGGAGCCTTCTGCTTCTACTAACCCTGGAACCTTAAAAAAATTTTTTTTAATGTTTATTTATTTTTGAGAGAGAGAGACAGACCGCGAGCAGGGGAGAGACAGAGAGAGAAGGAGACACAGAATGGGAAGCAGGTTCCAGGCTCTGAGCCATCAATACAGAGTCTGACGCGGGGTTCGAACCCACGGACTGTGAGATCATGACCTGAACTAAAGTTGGACACTCAACTGACTGAGCCACCCAGGCGCCCCAACCCTAGAACCTTTGTCCGTACTAGTCCACCTGCCTGGCAACGGATTTATAGTAACATCAGTGCCAGGTGCCCAGGAGTCTTCTCTGCTGCCCCAGATTAGGTTAGACACGCTGCGTTTTTCCTTTTCCCTTTAGTTGGTGCACCTAAAAACGGTTTGCTCATCCATTCTTTTCCGAAGACCACACGTGTAGGAGAGAGACGAGGCACTGTGCCTTAATCCTGCTCCTTCCCCAGTGGTGAGTTCAGAGACAGCCACAGAAGGGCCCTTTGTGGAATGAATGAATGAATGAATGAATGAAGAATGAATGGGGGAGTGCATGCACTCGAGAGAACCGACTTCCAGGCCTGACCGTTATCGGCATGGCGGTCTCCCTGTAAACTCGTCTCTCCCAGGCTCTGCCGTCTCCAGGCTCCGGCCCTTCCGCCACCATCAGAGAGATGTCTGCCCTCTGTTCAGAACCCCCTCGGCCGTAACCACGTCTCCTTATCTTTCCTGGTTCTTGAAAGTGCGAGGCCCTGGCCCACTTCCTCTCTGGCTTCAGGGTGAAATGGCTTTTTCAGGCTCAAGGAACCCACCCCCACTGGCCTCCCCGCCATGGCCTCCCCGCCAACTCCGTCTCTTATTCTGAGACCTCCAGCTTCCAAGGCCGGCTTCCGCCCACCCTCTGGGAAAGGCCCAAGGCTCGGGCGAGTGTGTCATCTGCCTTTTCAGACTCCATTCCCAGGGTCATAGTTCATCTCGGACAACACTGGCACCGGTTAACAATACGGCACATTTGCAATTCAATTGCCACTCCGTCCTTTGTCTCCGGTGGCCTGAACCGAGACCCAAATTCTGCATGGTTTTAGGGAGGTTTGAGGATGTTTGCCACAGGCCGGTGGCGTGATGACGGGCGTCCTGGCTGCCAGAGGCCAGCTGTCCAGTGGTGGGTGCTAATATCCTTTCTCTGGGACCCCAGAGAGCAGTGCGGAGGCTTCATTTGCATAGATTTGCATAGCCTAGGCTGCCTTCTATCCCAGGCTCTGCAAACTCCAGCTGGGGTGTCAAACTGGCCAGCAGGCTGGTTTTATTGGGCAAGCAGCCTGGCAGACACCCAATCCTGGCCATTCTAGCCATGGACTCTGCTACTACACCATGACCCTCGCAGGCCACTCAGATGGCGGCTCTGCCCCTCAATCCTCAAGAGTCTGCCAGACAAAGGCAGCTCAAGTGCGTCTGGAATCTCTCTCCCAGCCCGGGTGGGCAGGGTGGGCCATCAGTCCCGCCCACCCCCCTCTCTGCTCTCTCCTGTCCCACGCTGCATGGAAAGGGCTTGGTAACCTGGCATTTGCTCCTTCATGCGTTCAACAGATTGACTGAACTTTTCCTCTGTGCCCGGTGCTGTGCTAGGGACCGGGGGTGTAAAGAAAGCAGAGGGGCCATCCTGAGATGCTAGCCCCCTTCTCCACCATGCCTGGGGGTCCCACAGCCTGGAGCCGGGTTCCTCCCACTGTCCTCCCTCTGCCATTACTCACGCTGGACATGAAGCTGCGGCACTTGGCCTTTTGAGGACTCCACTCTTAGCACCACCACCACCCCTGACTCGCAGGGCTCTCCAGTCTACCCGCTGGCGGTGGTACCGTGGCCCCCTCCCAGGAGGACAGGACCCCTTCCTCTTCCTCATGTGCAAGGAAGCCTACCGAAAGGGGCCCCTGGCCTTCCTAGGGGCAGAAAGGGGCTTCTCACTCCCGTGGGCAGGTTGGAGCTTCCATGACAGTTTTCCTTTCTGGGCTTCTGATCACCCAATGGGAAAGGCAGACGGGGTGGCAAGGAGGCAAGCAGGTGACACAGGGTTAGCAATGGGAAGGCACGTTCCCAAATGGGCCGTGTCCCGGGAGACTCGTGGGGGGCTTTGGTCACGGCCCAGCCCCTCTGAGCAAGGGTGTCTTTTGGCCGGTTTCCAAGAGACCAAGACACCGGACACGGACACCGGTCCGAAGGCTTCAGAGGACAAGGTCAGCTTCCTCTTCCCCAGCCGACAGAGATAAGACGGCATCTGTATCTCCCCTCCATGTGGGCTCTCCTCCTCTGCTCCCTGTTTCTGCCAGAGGCCCCTTCAGCCCTCCCTCCCCCCTGGGCAGCAAGCCCTCCTCCTTCCAGGACTGCCCTTCCCTACAGGGCGGCCCACATCCGGGACACTACCGCGTCCTGTCCTGTCCTGTCCTGTCCTGCTGTGTATGCGACCACACTGGCTGAAGCTGGAATGACCTGTCGCCCGCACCGCTAATGTAACCTTTTTTTTTTTCTTAAGTTTTTAAATTATTTTTGAGAGAGTGGGCAGGGAAGGAAAAGAGAGAGAGGGAGAGAGAAAGAGGATCCAAGCAGGCTCTGTGCTGACGACAGAGAGCCCGGTGCGGGGCTCAGATTCACACACCGCGAGATCGT
Source organism: Paguma larvata (assembly GCA_030068075.1). NCBI lineage: Eukaryota > Metazoa > Chordata > Mammalia > Carnivora > Viverridae > Paguma > Paguma larvata. The sequence goes on from CM057831.1 coordinate 12,177,022, forward strand.
GACCTGGCCAACGCCAGATGCTTAACCAACTGAGGCACCCAGGCACCCCCAGTGCAGCTTCTTAGCCAGCCTCCCTGCCCTTCGACCCCACGGCCGGGTCAAAGTGCCTAAAACAAAATCACATCACCTTTCCATTCAGATACTTTCAGTGCCTCCCTAAAGCGCACGGAATACAGTCCCCTTTCACTGTTGGGCCGTGGGATTTTTTGCAGCACCTAGCACAGTGCCTATGACAGGAAATAGTAACGATGGCTGTAATTGCTATGTGCCAAACGCTATTTTATGTGTCTTAGACGTGTCGTCTCTTTTAAACCTATTCAACAACCGGAGAGGTAGCTACTAATTATTACATTTTCACAATGGAGTAAACTAAGGCACAGAAGGATTAAGGAACTTGCCCAAAGGCCCACAGCCGGTGAGTGGTGGAGCTGGGGTTTGAAGCCCGGGGTCTGACCCCGGGAGCCCCTGCTTTCAGCCACCACGCAGAATATAGCCTTAGAGAGATAGTTAATATATGTCCTGTGAATCAACACCTGTATTCGTGAATCAGTGAGTGGAAACGACGAGTGAAGGAATGCATGAAGTTACTCCACGCCCTGGGTCTCACCAGGCACACGTACCGATGACTTCTAAGATCGTTTTATTCTGTCCTCCTCTGAGCAGAGACAACATGGCATAACGGTTAGGGACGTGAGCTGTGGAGTCGGACGGACCCGGGTTTGAATCCTGGCACCAGCGTGCATTGGCCGTGTCAGACGGGGCAAACTATTTAAGCTCTGCAAGACTCCCTTCCGCATCTGTTGGGAAGGGCGATAGCACGTGTTGGAGATGCCGTGAAATTTCACAGGGCGCTCGGTGCACGGCAGGGCCTCATTACCCGGCCGCCAGCATTCCTGGGAGGCTGTCCCCTGGTCCCACTGCCCCTGTGGACGGTCTGAGCAGGAAGTTAAAAATGCCTGAGAAGTGATTGTTCTCTGTTGGCTAGAGGCAGTAGGTATGATGGGTGAGGAGGAGGAAACCCCAGGGCAGACAGGGGTCGTAGGGACAGGGCGACCACAGCAAGGTTGGGAACAGGGCTCGGGCTTGGAAGGAGGGTGGATAAACAGTAGAGGGGAGGCACCCGCCATTCAGCGAACTCCTTACGCAAAGCAAACCGGGCTCCGCAAAGACTCTCCCCTTCCCTCCCCCTGTTTAACAGGAAACAATGAGAATTGACGAAGTTCTTTTTTTAAACCATAAAGCCCTGCAAACACATTTGCAATATTTTTCTTCTGTGCCACGGGGAGGGCTTGGGTTTTTCTACTTCTCTATCTCTCTATCTCTGTTTTTCAGATTCTCTGCTGTTTGGCAAACACAAATTGTCTTCCCAAAAATGTAATTCTGGGACTGGACACATTTAAGAATGTTCTGCTCTGGTCAAGCCTGTAATGGCTATTTTTTTTTTTTTTCCTATTGAGGACTCCTCGGTTCAGTGAGTCCCTCCCAGGAAAACTCACCTGGAGGCCAGAACTGTCTCTAATGACAAGTGTAAGACAGACACCCCAGCTCGAGTCCTCTACTCCCAGGCGGTAAGCTGCCTGGGAACCAGAACCGGGTTCTTCCTGGCATCTCGAGATGCCAGCCGGCACAGTGTGTGGCCCAGGTCAGGCACTCAGCCTGGAGGATTCTGGTCCTGGAGCGCTACCCCTCGCCGTGTGAATATAGGAAGAAATTTCATGCCTTTGTGGCTCAATTTTCTCATCTGTAAAATGGGAATGATCTTAGTAACCTACGTGATAGGGTTGCGGTGACGCCGTCTCCCTCCCTCCTTCCCTTCTCTCTCTGTGTCTTTCTCTCATCCAGTTGGACCCAAAGAGCTCCGGTCCTCCAGGTCCCGTGTGTTCCCATAGCTCTCTGCAGTCCGCAGGGCCCCTCAAATACACTGCCTCGTTGATGGTGAAATAAGGGAATGGTAGCATCCCATCTCGGATAGCCTGTCCCTTTGCCTGGGGAGAAATCGGGGAAACCGGGGGAAGCAAACGACCAGTGAGGAGGCTGAATTTTCCCTTCTTCCCCAGGTGGCTTTTTGGGGCGGGGCTTGGGGGCGTTAGGGAGAGCTGCCCGTATGTCTGCAAGTGACCTCCGTGGATTGGCTGCCTCCAGGTGCTGAGTTCTCCTAGCTGAAGCAGTGAAGAAAGGGGACGCTCCCCAAGGGACTTCTCCGAGACAGGAGTATACCCTTGTGGGAGCACCTCTCACCGTCCCGACCACTTTCCTAACAAGACAAGATGATGACCGCTATGGGTTCCCATTTTGAAGATGGATAAACTGAGGCTTGGGTTGTTCAAGGTCACGCGGCTAGTACACTGGCGGCGAGTTGTACCCTTTCTTGTTCTCCAGTAGAGAGGGGCCCGCCCCGGCTGTTTCTGGGCTTTAGAAGGGGCCACACGGATAGCGGATGTCTCCAGTCACCAAGCGAGTCTGCGAAGGGCCAGGCACGCGAGCCGGGCACACGGCCTCCCAGCCCCGAGCCGCCTCTTCGGCCTCCCTTGAGGGTTTTCGACCCCACAGAGGGAGCCCCGGCCGCAAGACGCAGGTAGTCCTGGAATCCCAGCTCCGCGTGAGAAGGGGGAGTTCCCGCCTGGCGAGGAAGAGCGGGGCTCCGAGAGAAGCAAGCGTCTGGGGCGCCTCGAAACGTCTGGTGACAATATTTGTGTCTAAAAATACAGCAGCCGAGCACCAGCTAATTACAGCCTCTGGAGTCATTCATAACTCGGCGCTTCCCTGTGAAACCTGGTCTCTCTCTCGCGGCTCTGCAGCAGCCGCCACGAAGGAGGCCGCCCGGAGGTGGAAACCCAGGCAGGCGGGCCGGGATTGGGCCTTCGCCCATCCCTCCTCGGCCCCGGGAGCCCAACCTGCCACGTGGGGTCCTGGTAGGTGGCTGGCACCTGCCAATGAAGTGAGAGAGCGCAGGGGTGTCTCAAGGCAGCCGAATACCCCCCCCCACAGGCACACACAGACGCCCTTGGCCACTTGCCTGTCGGGGGGGGGGGGGGGGGGTCTATTCCAACCTGCTGGGATGCTCCGAAGGTCAACGGTCTGAGCGTAACCTCATGATGCATGACTTCAGGAGAGGTGCTCAGGGCCCAGGCAGTAGAGGGCTGGAGGGCCCCTCTCCTGGGGCTGGGGCTCTGCGGGACAGGCAGGGGGGCTCCCCCCGACACCTCCCTGCTCTCCCAGGGCCTCTCAGAGGATTTAAGCCTCTTCTATCAGGAGGAAGGCCGGGAGTGAAAGTTGCAGAAAGGGCTTAATGATCTGAGGGGCCTCCGGGCATCGTCTCCCCTGGGCCCCATTCCCGCCCGAACACTCACAGTGGACAAGGGTCACGGCAGGAGCGCGAGAACGAATCCCACGTGAGGGAGTGTCCTCACCCCCTTTGGGAGAAGGGTTTGTTTTTTTTTTAAGTCAGGGAGGCATTTGAAAGTACAAGGCCCAGCTAACGCTTGGATGGTATATTTCAGTTGACTCGCCGTCACAGTGACTGTATGTAGTGCTCTGTGGTTCCCATATTCATTAGACGAAGTGGTATCTATTATTATGTCCACTTTTTAGATAATGAAACTGAGCTTTGGAGACGCTAAGTCATTTTCCCGGGGTTACCCAAGTAACGACTAGCCTTGAACTCGAGGCTCAGCCTCACCTCCAGGAATCTTCCTACTGAGCCAGCAGGAATGCTGCCCACCTTTGAAGCTTGGCTAGCCCGCCCGCGGGGGTCCCAGATTGTAGAAAATGTCACACTTGCCTCTGTCTCCAGACAGCCCCAAATTCAACCTCAATCCGGCTCCATCTCCCCCTGTTTTGGCTTCTGAAATATGTTTTAATCTCACTGGGAATCTGGGGGCGCCTTGGGGCTCCGTTGGTCAAGCGTCCAAGTTCGGCTCCGGGCATGAGGTCGCAGTTCGCGAGTTCGAGCCCCACGCCAGGCTCTGGGCTGACAGCTCAGAGCCTGGAGCCTGCTTCGGATTCTGGGTCCTCGCTCATACTCTGTCTTTCTCTCTCTCTCTCTTTCAAAACTTAAGAAACGTTTTTTTTCAAAAGCTGCTGCTTCACTGGGAATCTGGACCTATCAGCCTTTGACCTCAAAGAATAAGGCAGAGTCTCAGAGAGAGCAGGCACCGAGAGAATAAGCAGGGAGTGAAAAATAGCAGTTTTCCAGGGCGAGGCCATCTGCTTGTGGGTCAGCACTTCCTATGAGCCCGGGCCAGGTCAGCTGGGGTCCCTAGGGGTCAAGGGCGCACCAGGCCTGCCTCCCGGGCTGCGAAAGGCTGGACCTCGGACAAGACCCAGCTCTGCGTCTGTTGGCAGCTTGGCACCCGGGAGAGCAGCGACCCCGAAACAGGCCGTTGCACGCCTCCTTGCTAATCACCGCTGCACGTGATTGAACGCCTTGACATTCTTTAGCAAAAGTTCAGCCGGACCACGACTCGGGGCGCTGCATGAAGAACGAGGCTTGGGCGGAATCCCAGAGTCGCTAAAAAATTACAGACGAAAAAGGCCGCCCAGGTCGCAAGCCGTCAGTCCCCAGGAACTGCTTACAGATTCTTCATAGTAACAGACTTGCCCCTTCCTCCTCCAGTCTGGGCTGCTGCCTCCCGGAAGACCACTCTCTGCTGTTTCCCAGAGAAGACATAGTTTCTAGAAATGGAGAGGGTCTGTGCCGATCCATACAGGATTTGCTTTGAAATTTATTAATCGTTCAGCAGCCGCTGAAAGAGGGGAGAGCCAGGAGTGTGAAGTCACCCTCGTAGCCAGCGTGCCTGAGCAGGGTGGGGAGGAGAGCCGGAACATTCTGGAGCTGGCTGGAGCCCTAGGGCGGTGCAGCACTGGGCGGTCTGAGCACCTACTTGCTGTGCAAACTTTGGCAACATTTAAACCTCTCTGAGCCTCAGTTTCCTCATCGGCAACATAGGTTGATGAGGCTTATGGGAAGGTGAGGGGAGTTGATATAGGAGCAGCACCTCGCTTGAGCCTGGCTCGTCTGATCTACTCCGCAAATTCTTATTTAAAAAAATTTATTTTATTGTTTATTAATTTTTAAGAGAGGGACAGAGTGCAAGCAAAGAGGGGCAGAGAGAGAGGGAGACACAGAATCTGAAACAGGCTCCAGGCTCTGAGCTGTCAGCACAGAGCCTAACGCGGGGCTCGAACTCATGAACTGTGAGATCTTGACCTGAGCGGAAGTCGGACGCTTAACCCACTGAGCCGCCCAGGCGCCCCTCAGCAAACTATTATCATCCTTCCCCTTCCTTCTCCAGACCCACCTCCGTGTCTGTGAAACAGGGCCTAGCAGGCTCTTTGTTTGGCTCACTCTACGTTCCCCCGACTTGTGCAGAGACCCCCCTATGTGTCAGACTCCCAGGGTGGTGATGACTGAGACAGACAGGTGCTCCGACCTCACCGAGCCTACTGTCTTTACGAGTTTTCTGGAAGAAGGTTGCTAAGGGGCTAATAAGGATGCTTGCTGTCTGGTCTGATGGTTGTCCTGCATGGCTTGTGACCCTGTGACTCCCTGGGACTAGAGAGGTCATGGAAACGGGATGGCATTCCAAAGACAGCGTGGAGTGTGGTTGTGCCGCGTTTCCCCCTCCAGTGGCGTGACTCCAGCGTCAGCTGGTCCCATTGGTTCCCTCGGGTCCGAGGCCCGAGGTCCCCAGGTCACCGTATCCCCGAGGATACCTCTGCTGGGATCAGCCTGAGAAGATGCATTACGCGCGCGCACACACACGCACACACACGCCTTCTAGTCGCATTTAAATCAATCGCTTTTTTTTTAAGTTTATTTATTTATTTTCAGAGAGAAAGAGCGCACCTAAGCTGGGGGAGGGGGCTGGGGCAGAGAGAGAGGCAGAGAGAGAATCCCGAGCAGGCTCCTCACAGCCAGCACAGAGCCTGATGCGGGGCTCAAACTCATGAACTGCAGGCTTATGACCTGAGCCAGAATCAGGCGCCTAACCGACGGAGCCCCCCAGGCGCCCCTAAATCAGCCATTCTTAACCCCGCTGTCCATTAGCGGTTCTTCCCATGGCTGACGCCCAACCACAGGTGAAGCGTGAAGTCGGAGTGTTGGGGGGCGGGACCCAGGCATCGGAGTCCCTTCCAGCACCCCAGTTGAGATCCAGTGCTCTAAGCCGATGTCTCTGTGAGGAAGGAGACAGAAAAGGGCACCGGACTTCTGCTTTTCACCACTTTTTTGATAGCGCTGAGCAGCCTCAGTTTCCCTGTCTGGACATAGACAACTAATATTCCCGGGCCACGGTGAAGGGGAAGCCAGACTTTGTGAGGGCGCCTGGGAAGGCCTTCCCTGGGTGAGCCGTCCTGGCCTGTGACCCCTCCAAGTGGAGGCTGGCTGGGGGGAGGCGGGGGCTATGAACTTTCCTTGGGGGCTAAGCACTGAGCGCTGCCCTTGGCGAGAGCTTCCTGGTCTCCCCCAGACAGTCCAGTCCTGAAACTGAACTGAAGCACCGGTGCCTCCCCTCCCCCTCCCCCCTACCTTGTCCTCCCTCCTCCCCCATCCTGCCCCCTTCCACTCCTGCTATCTCTAGATGCTGCATTTCCAGTACCTTCTGCCCAAGAAATGGTTTTTTTTTTTGGTGCCGGAGGTGTCAGGGTTTGAAAGAGGCCTGTATTAATCACTGTGAGATCCAGCCTAGACAAGAGTGCAGCCAAGGTCCTCTGAAGAACTGTGGGGGAGAGCTGGGGGGCAGGAAGGACCCAGCCGCCTCCGGCCGCCGGCCAGGCCCACCAGACCAGGGCGTGGAGCCCTCTCTGTGGGCTGGGGCCTGGACTGGAGCCCCAGGGGCTGAGGAGGCAGTATAGAACATTCCCTGACCTCCCCCAGTTTATAACCTATATCGGGAGTGACATACCCGGGGCCTTAAAATGCTTGCACAGCAACATACAGACAAGTGCAAAGCAGTGAATCAGGGTCGAGGAAGTGGTGAAGAGAAAAAGTATCAGGTGAGAAGCAGACCTGGGGGTGGGGGTGGGGGGTAGGAAGGGCCCTACATATGGAGGATAAAAGGAGGTTATGCCCTGCTAGTCGGGAGAGGTGGAGTGGGAAGGGGAGGGCAGGGGAGGGGAGGGGAGCGGAGGGAATTTGCAGGTAGTAAAGGAGGTATCGGTTTACCACTTTTGTTTTAGGTGTGTGCGCACGCACACATGCTGGGCCCTAATATAAAATGTATTTCTTGGGGGCGCCTGGGGGGCTCAGTCGGTTAAGCATCCTTGGCTCAGGTCATGATCTCATGGTTCGAGGGTTCAAGCTCTGCATCAGGCTCTGTGCTGACAGCCTGGAACCTGGAGCCGGCTTCAGATTCCGTGTCTTCCCCCCCCCCCCCCCGTCCCTCCCCTGCTCGCTCGCTTTTTCTCTCTCTCTCTCGAAAATAAATAAACATTACAAAAATTTTGAGTAAAAACATAAAATGTATTTCTTCCTGTGAATCGGGATCTAAAAAGTATGCATCACGGCCGTCACGACTCCGGGTTTGAGACCAGCACACACCCACTGACTTCCGCCCCTGCCTCTGGGCCAAAAAGCACCTCCTGTTTCAGCAACTCCCTTCCCTGCCAGAAGAAGGTGAATGCCACTCCCTGGCCCGCTCTGTCCCTTCTGGGATCTGTCGGGATGCTGACATAAGGATCTATACATACATTTTATATTCATGTAAACTGAAAATTCCAAGTATGAACGATCCTCCCTCATTAGGTGAGGTCACTCAGACACCTATTCACGAGAGGTGGCGACAGAGTACCTTGACCCAGACTCTGGAGTTCCAGCCTCTCCGGTCCTCAGAAAAACCAGAGGCACGGCTCTGGGCACAGACGCCCGGCTCTGGGCACAAAGACCCACCCGCATCCCGGGAGCCACGCTTCTTCCCCGCCAGAGCCCCGCGCTGGCCTCGGATGAGCCGGTCGGTGCAGGAGAAATCCCAGACCCAAGTCGGGAGGTTGCGATCAAGGAGCAATTGAAGACTTGCTGCAGGAAATTGGAGCTGCCAATCTCCTGACAATTGGGGGATTTTTTCTACGCCACGCATTTCACGAAGGTCCGGTAAATGCTCTGGATTACAAGTCGAATCCCGTTACCGCAAGTGCCCCTGCGATGAAACTTTTTGTATGACAAAAGCAATTGCCATGCCCCAGTCGATGGCCCACTTATTTCAAACCATATTCAATAGGCCGACAGCGATAGTTCCCTTCTCCCGGCGCCCCGCTCGCTGATTGTCCATTCCGATCACTCGGTCACGCGCGCGGGTGCCATCTTGAACCGTTCACCATTGTTGGTTGCTTATTATTCTCGCCTTCCGGTCTGGATGAAGGAGTCCCCGAGGAGGGGGCTGGTTCCGCCCCGGGGCCCCGCGCGCATGCGTGTGGAGCCTGCGCAGCCTCTGTTGGTTCCGGCACCGTATGGGTCCTGCTCGCCCGCTACAAGTGTTCCACCAGGTGTGGGATGACCAAACCAGTAAGATGTGGGTCGTGCTCTCGAGGGGCTCGAAGACTAGCAGGGGGCAGCATACAGCTCATTCGGCATGAGAGGTCCATCCTATGACAGGGCTCAGAGCAGGAATATGCGGAAGTGGCACCTAACAGATCGAAGGGGTCCAGGAAGACTTCCTGGAAGAACTGCCATCTAACATAAAAATCCTGAAGGATGAGCAGGATGTATCCAGTCAGGTGGTGGAGAGGGAGGGTCAAGGTAGTGCAGGGAGCTTACCTAGAATCCAGGCGGTCACATCAGCACGAGAGAGGTGATTCATTTTTATTAAATACTTACCGTTTCCGGGCTCAAAATAGAGGCTTTAACAACTTTATTTCATTTAAGTCTCATGTCAACCCTGCTATCCTCATTCAACGGATGAGGAAACTGAGATTTGGAGAGGTTAAATATTTTACTTAATTTTCACAATCTAAGTATTAGCTGCCTTTATGATTATCATGATAATCACCGCTATTGTTAGCTCCAAGCCTAAATTCACCTTTCCTGGTAAATTCAGTTTCTGATTAACCTCAGCTACTGACAAGGTCGCATTGCGAGTTACGGGCAGTGTCAGGCTTTGAACCCAGAGATGAGATCAGGACCCGGAATGGCTCAGGCTGGACCCCTGGGTGCTGGAAGCAGAGAGAGGGGTGGGCGGGGCTGGTGGTGAGGTGGGCGGGGCTGGCCGTGAGTGGCAACCATCCAAGTGGTCCAGGTGGGGCAGCACCTTCCAGCCCGGGGCTTGAGAAAGAGTCCTCTGGCTTCCCTACAACGAATGTACCCCGCGGGCACAGCTGGAAGCAAGGAGACATGTTAGGAGCTGTTTCCTCTGAGCAAGACGTGTGGACAGCCTGAATTCAGGTCTCGTATTGTATCCGGAAGTGAAAGATGAGGGAGCATTTCAGGAGGTTGCCTGGGCAGGCCACCAGCCTCACGGGCTGGTGAGGAGAAGGCAGCGAGGACTAGGGAAGAGACCCAATTACAGAGGCTGGCTCTGGGGCGGGGGTGGGGGGAAGGCACCTGGAGGTCCCACTGTCCATGTCCAAAGGCGCTGGAGAGGCAGAAGGGGCTCTGGTGGCATGGTGGATATTCAGGTGACAGGTGATGCTTGCAATCAAGTGGCAGTGGCCTCTGGCTCTACAGGAATAGTCCCTTCACCTCGGTGAAGCCCCCTCCCTGCCCAGGGAGGGTAAAGGTAGACATTGGGTACAGCCAGGCAGGCTAGTTTCCAAATAGCAGTCGGAGGGTTAGGTCCAGAAAACAAAGATTTAACTGGACCAGCATGGGTGGGTTGGGGTAGGAAGTGTTAGCTCTGGGCATTTCAGGGGTGCCCACAAGTAAAGACAAGAGCGGCTTCATGGGGTGCCCAAGGCAGCTGACATCCTTCCTGAGGACCAAGGCACCAGTGACTCCACCTGGGTGGGCGGACGGGGGCAGCGTCTTTGTCCAGGCTCAGCCCAGAGGTGGGGACACGGTGGGCACTCGGGAGATGCCAGGTAGTCCGGCATCGTGTTCCAGTGTCCGTCCCCATCCTCGACTTTTGAAGTTTGCGGTATTGACACGGTGTCGAGTTGGGACATCCTAGAAGGAGACAAAGTGCTCAAGGGTATGATTCTAAAATGGGGAGCGCCGCCCCCCAGCCAATATTTTGTGTGTTGTGGGAAGAGAAATATATCCAGAGATAGTGACATCAGAACGCTACGCGAAAGCTCTAGAGAATTTAGTGCCGCAGCGTCTCTTCTCCCTCTCATTAGGAGAGAGCAGCGGTGTTTTAAATTCTTTAAAGTGGCTCTTCAGTCAAGGAGGAGTTTATAAAAATAATTTCTGCAGCAGGGAGGACAGCGGGTGACAGGCAGCAGCTGGGCGAGAGGTTGAGAGGGCCGGGGAGGGAAGCCGAGGGGCTGGAGGCACTTGCTGGTGAGTAAACAGGGCAGAACCCTTAACCCCGGGGTTAAGCGGAGTGGGCTCCAACACGGGCAGCGGGGGGCGGCCACCAAGCCCGAAGCAGGGAGGGGCGCCGCCGGCTGATGGCCGGGTGACAGGCGGCGGGTCACTGCTGGCCTCTCAAGTCCTATCAGGGCTGGCCTCGGGTTGCTCACTCCGAATCCATACGGAGCCTCTCCGAGTGGTAGGGCGAAGAGAGGCCCCTCAGCAGCCACGACTTGGCCCCAGGATGGAGGCAGAACACAAACAGCTCTTAGCCCCTTGGCCAGGTGCCCTGGTGCAGCAATCCGGGGGAGAGAAGGGCCAACATCCTGGGGTGGCCTTGGAAAACAGAGCCTGCAAGCAAAACCGGAAATGATAGCCTCCCAAGAGGAATGAAGGCATTTTAAATGGAAAAAAAAAAAAGTTCATTGTAAGAATCGGGAGCAGAGAAGGCTCCTGATTAGCCAAGGCAGAGGCTGGGGGAGGCCGGAGCAATCCCTCCCCCAGCCTAGCAGGCCGTCAGTGGCCGGGCGCTTTGCTCTGCGTAGTCTCCCTAAATCTGCACCCATGAAACGCCCGGTGGAGGGAGTATTGCCGAGGTCTCACGACTTCCCGAGGCAGGGGAGAAATGGGATTCGAACTCAGGTCATCTGACTTCAAACCCAACCGTTGTCTTAGGCAGCCGCAGTGGTGTGGTAGATTGTAAAGATGGCCTCCAAATGTCTCCCATCCCTGTACACGTCCGGCCCGTCCCCATTTAGAGGGAGGATTTATTTCCCCTTCCCTCGACTTGGGCTGACCCCGTCCCTTGGCTTTGGCCAATGGAAGGCCGCAGAAGCGACACGGTGCGGGGTCTGGGCCTGAAACCCGGCCGCCATGCAGAGATATACGGGTTGGACTTGAGGCTTCTGGCAGATCACGCGGCTCGGTGGGGCACAGGGAGAGGGGGAAGCCGGGCAGCCCTCCAGCCGCCCCACGCGCCAGCCGTGGCACGGAAGCCGTTTGGGATGCTCCAGCCCTAGCAAAATGCAGCCTCCTGAGCGCGCCAACCTGACACGCCGCGTGGACTGGAAGAGCTGCCCAGCGGAGCCCAGCTGCCCCCCGGAATCATGGACAATAATAAGTCACTGCTGTTTCTCACACTGCGCCGCATAACCGAGATGCCCAATTAGTGCCAGACTCTGCCCCTGGGGTGCTGATATTGGAAGGGTGCCCAGGCTGCCTTCCTGGCTCTGATAACTGAACGACACCAACCAGGAATGATCTATGGCGACTCGGCTGCCATTCATCTTGTCCTTGTTTATCTAGAGAGACTCTGCTCTGTATGCCTGTCCTGCCCTTCCTTTATGTCCTACTGCTCCCCTTGGGTTGGGAACTTCACGTGAGCAGGACAGTGCTGTGCTCTGCCTCCTCTCCAGATGCTGGGACAATTACCTACACACAGAGCATACTGGGTCCGTTAGTCTGCCCATCTAACTGGCTGCCTATTAGGAGAAATGCCCAAATCAGACTCCGTTGACCATCCGCTGGAAGGGGCTCTCTGGTGGGTGACTTATTTTTAGTGGGATGATTCAACTTCGGTTTGTATTTTGCTGCTTAAGCCAGGAGAGCTTGGTCCAGCGGAGGCGGGGGGCAGGCTTTTCAGCTTTCGGTCTTTGCTCCACGGAAGCCATCACAGGCAACTCAGAGGTTCTAGAATATGGCCCCCCTCCCGCTCCACCAGCCCCTAACCTTGTCATGCACGCCGTGCCCCAGCTAATAATGTGTTGTCACATAAATTAATTACAAAATGACTGATGTCAGTTTCCCTTTCATCAGGGAAGGCAGAAGGCGTGGGGACCTGGGGAGGGGAGGGGACAACTGTGAAGCTGAGCCGCGCCTTTTCCATGGAGAATAAACTCCACAGGATCTGGGTACTCCCCACATTTCTCCACCCCCAGCCGCCTCCGTGAGCCTCTGCAGGGAGATTTTTCTGAATAATGGAACATTTTCCTGTTTTAATCAGATGCAATTTTGCAAGCAGTTTTTATGATTTAGCAAGTCCATTAAAACTGGCATTTGTTCTGCTCCGACACTCGAAAGGGGCTCCACCGAGCATAAACATTGGAAATTACTTGTAGGGAAAGACAATATTAAAATTCCCCAGCCTGGGCCCGTTGTCTGAGAAATTCTGTTATCAAGCATCATGCCAGCTACCATCAGAGGCGCTTGAGATATATGCCGCGTCCCCTTTACGCACTAGCCGGGGGCGCTGGAACTCGGGCGGCAGTAAAGACTGGATGCCGTTATCTTTCAGCACTTTTGGGCATCAGGAGGCGAGTTGGTTTTAAAGGGAACTCGCGGGCAGGGCAGGTCACAAAGTGCAAAGTCTCCAGGAAGAGGGTGTGTGAGCACATGCTTAAGGGCGAGCCGGGAAATTGCTTTCCTGCCCGCAGTGAAGGAGGGGGTATATCGGCTGGTAATTAACAGGGTCAGTTTATCCATTTCACTTGTAGTCAGTTCTCAGTTATCCACGTACCGACAGATGACTGGGGTCAAATGAAGACTCTAATGAAACTCTAGTACCGTTTCTGCTTCCCATAAGCCCTTGTCGCCCCGCAGTCTTTGGGGGGTATTTCCGCTCCCCCGGTCAAGGCAAAAGCAATCGCGGAAAGGTAAAACCTGGCAGATCAAACTACATAAAAATAAGAATTGATGCAAAAAAAAAAACCACCCCAAACTAATGCTTCTCTAAAAACCAAAGAGTGGCAGGCCAGCACAACAATAACCAGTGTCATTGACCCACTACGGTACGCTAGAAAAAAATTTTTTAATTTAAAAACAAGACGAAAGAAGGGCGCCTGGGTGGCACAGCCCGTGAAGCGGCAGACACCTGATCTCAGCTCAGGTGATGAGCTCACGAGTTGGGAGTTCAAGCCCCACACCGGGCTGCGTGCCCATGGTGCAGAGCCTGCTTGGGATTCTGTCTCTCCTTCTCTCTGCCCCTCCCCTGCTTGTGCTTGCTCTCTCTCTCTCTTTCTCTCTCAAAATAAATAAGAAAATAAACTTAAAAGACTAAAGAAACATGTTCACTTCCAACCTTCAGGCCAAGCGTTAATGTTTTAATATAAAGAACCGATCCATAAACTGAAAGGAACATTCTAAGAGTCCAGATGGGGTAGGGGTGGGGTGAGGAGAACGAACACAAAACAGGTAAAGGATACGAATGGCAACAGAAAGATTTTGCAGAAAGGAACATATGTTAGAAAGTACAAGCTCACTCGTGACTAAAGAAATGTGGAGATAAGACACAATTTGGACTTCCAGCTGACGGTGGGGAATTGATCATGTGTTTCTTCCCTCTCCCCTCCCAATCCCCACTACAATGAAAATAAAGAATAAAAGAAAGGCGTAGGCTCACAAGAACCCAAAGAACAAGAGGGGAGAGAGGGGAGGAAGCCAAACACTAAGAGTCTGCAGGAGGAGGTGCCTGGGGGGTTCAGTCGGTTAAGCACTCAGTCGGTTTTGGCTCAGTTCGTGATCTCACAGTTCGTGAGTTCGAGCCCCGCATCAGGTTTGGCGCTGACGGTGCAGAGCCTGCTCGAGATTCCCCTCTCTCGCTCTCTCGCTCTCTCGCTCTCTGCCCCATCCCTGCTCACTCACACTCTCTATCAGGATAAAGAAATAAACTTAAAAAGGAAAAGGGACTTGAAATTCTTAAAAAAAATAAAAGAAGTCTGGAGGGAGATGGACTTAGAAGCCTGGGGATTCCCCACAGAGCCCCAAGGCACCAGATCTAGAAGGCACTGGGGCCCAGGAACAGGTCAGCAAAGACTCAGGGGCAGACTAGAGGTTTCACAGGCTGGAGAGAAGGATGCAAGGGGTGGGTCGTGGTGGGACTCAGGGGCAGACCGTTCAGTTCAGCGGTGGGGAGGCCTCGGTAACTAAAATGCATTCCCAGGACAAAGGCCATCAAGGCAAGTAATCTTTAAATGCTCCACTGACCTTTAAGAAAGTGAGAACATTCGCCCCAGAGCCAGACACGATGAACCTGGGATAAGAGGCACTTGAATTGGTGCAGCAACAGTTAGATGATTTTGCCAGCTTTGCTGACCCAAGGCTGTGGGGTTGGTGCTTCCGTGGGGCCCCAGGAGTAGGCTTTGGGCCTTCTCGGGCGTGTTGGACCTGAGTTCTCTGCATAGAGCCTTGACCTTCAGGCCGTTACACTCCCACCAAAGAATGGATAGAAAAAGTCCACTGCTAGTCCAGAAGGATGACGGCAAGGATGTTTGTCCCAGCAAGAGTGAGGTAGATGTCCCATCTGGTAATTTATAACCAGGGACCAATTCCTCATGCAGAATTGGTAGCATTGGTCATTGACTTTATGCTAGTATCATGCACGGAAATAAACAAGCTGATAATTTTATATTAAAAAGTGGTCCTGGGTTGGTGGATAGATTTGGGACTCCTAACCTAAGCAAATACGAGATGCTCTTAAGAGAACATTTTCTTATCTGGGGTTGCCTAGAATCCTAGAGAAGACGTTCTGGGGAAACGAGTTTACAACACAAGTTAAAGACACACAAAGAGGGGCGCCTGGGTGGCTCCGTCGGTTAAGCATCCAACTTTGGTTCAAGTCATGATCTCACGATCCTTGAGTTCAAGCCCCGCGTCGGGCTCTGCGCTGACAGCTCAGCCTCAGATTCTGTGTCTCCCTCTCTCTCTGCCCCTCTCCCACTCATGCTCTGTCTCTCTGTCTCTTTCAAAAATAAAGAAACGTCAAAAAAAATTTTTAAAAAACACACGAAGAACGTGGCGGTAGAAGTAAGAAGAAAAGGGAGGGTGGTTACTGCATTGGAGACCAGAAATGAGAATGTCCCACATGTCTGATAGTAGTTGAAGGAGGGAAGAGAAGGGACGGGAGGGGAGAGGCAATATTCCAAGAGAGGGTGACTGCGAATTTGCCGGAATTGGAAATCCTTGTCTTTGTGAGGAATCTCAAGTAGATAGATGAAACTAAGTGTACACCGGGAAACATTACTGTGAAATTTCAGAGCTCGAAAGGCAAAGAAGAGCTCTGAAATCAGCAGAGATAAAAGACACAGATTACCTAAGAGGACATTTGTACTGAAAATAGTGGGATATTTGTCCAGAAAATGCCGGAAGACTGTAGCTAAAGTTTGGGGAGAAAATAATTGTCAACCTTGAATTTTACATAAGCGAAGTCATTTTTTCAAGAGTGAGGGTGAAGTAAAAACGTTTTCAGATATAAAATGATTGAGAGTCTTTAACTATAGAGCTTTGTTGAAAGTACTATTAAGGAAAAAATGCACGGAAGCATAGCAAAACCATCGTAAAAAAAAAAACATGGTACATGTCAGTGAATTGAAATAAACCTATGCTGTTATTAAAAATAAAAGACAGACCACATAATAATAACAACATATTGAAGCTATGAATCAACGAAGAGTTAAAATGTGAGCAACAGAATATAGAAATTGGGGAAGGGATGATAGGAGTGAAAATGAGGAGTTCTGAGATCCTCGTTTTATTTGAGAGGAAAACAGAGACACTGATTAACTTTGGAGTTTATGTTACATACAGATACAAAAAAATTAAGGGTGCACCTGTTTGAAAAGATTTTTTAATTTTCAAGTAATCTCTACAACGAACGTGGGGATCGAACTCACAACCCCAAGATCAGGAGTCATGTGCTCCACTGACTGAGCCAGCCAGGCACCCTGAGGCCACACACTTAAAAGTCAAAATGTAAAAAAAAAAAAAAAAAAAAAAAGAAGAAGACGACGAAATGCAATGTGTAACTTCCAAACCCATAGGCAGAAAACGAGAATAATCTTTTTACAAGCCTCGACCGTTGCAAGAGGAGGCAAGAAAGAAAATAAATAAAGCAAATAAAAAGCGGGATGAGGTGAGTTGTGTTTTCTGAAAATGCCTACAATATTTCCAATCTCACGTGCTCTTCCAGAACGTTACCACCCCCCACCAAGAGGTCAAGTTGACTACTCCTCCTCTTGAACCTGGGCAGGACCTCGCTGTCAGCTTGACAAACAGAACGTGGTGGAAATAACGCTCTGTGATTTCTGAGGCTGGTGCATAAAAGGCGACATGCCTTCCACTTGGCGCTCTCTCTCAAGATTCTCGCCCTTGGAGCTTGGCCACCATATTGGAGGAACCCCCAGCCATACAGACGAGCTGTGTGTAAGTTGTTTCGACTGACAGTCCCAGGCAACGTTTCAGCAGCCAGCCAGCTTGGGCCCCCAGGGGGCAAGTCCCGAGACAAGTCCCACCTTCAGGCGATCTAGACCAGGTCCCCGATGTGGTGGCGCTGTGCCCTGCCCAGCGTCTGACCCACGGAATCTAGGAGCATAGTAAATGTTTGCTTTACACCACTGAGTTTTGGAAAAAAATTGTTAGACAGACATAGCAACTGAAATACAGTGTAACTAAAACACGCACAAAATAAAATGGTAGCATTAGACCTAATATACAAATAATCCTAAGAATGGAAACCGATAAAACTCACTTGGTAAAACAAAAATTGTCAGGTTGGGTTTTTTAAAAAAAGGTTTATGTTGTTTATAAGTGATAAATCTTAAAGAAAAGGCACAGAAACGTTTTAAAAAATTGGAAAAAGATGTACCTGTCACATACTAATCCAAAGAACACTGGAACACTGGTGTAGAAGTATTTCATTATATATTAATGTAGCTTTTATTATTAAAAATAAAGATGGGGCACCTGGGTGACTCAGTCGGTTAAGCATCCAATTCTTAGTTTTCGGCTCAGGTCACGACCTCACGGCTTGTGAGTTTGGGCTGCTCTGTGCTGACAGTGCAGAGCCTGCTTGGGATTCTCTCTCTCTCCCTCTTTCTCTATCCCCACCCTGCTCCCTCTCTCATCCTCTCTCTCTCAAAAAGAAAAAAAAAAAAAAAGAATAAAGATGGACACACACACAAAAGAATAGAAACGGACACCACAAAACATTAAAAGGATCCATTTGCCATGACTATATAGAAATTTTAAATTTGCTTGAAGCTATTAATATAGTTTTAAAACATATAAAGCCGAGGTGCGCCTGGGTGGCTCAGGAGGTTAAGCATCCGACTTTGACCCAGGTCATGATCTCACGGTTCGTGGGTTCGAGCCCCGAGTTGGGCTCTGGGCTGACAGCTTGGAGCCTGGAGCCTGCTTCAGATTCTATGTCTCCCTCTCTATCTCTGCCCCTCCCCTGCTCATGCTCTGTCTCTCTGTCTCTTTCTCTCAAAAATAAATAAACATTAAAAAAATTAAACAAATGAAACATATAAAGTCAAGATTGACAGAATTCCAAAAAGAATTTTACGTATCTTAAATCATAATGGCAATTGTAACATAGCTGTCAGTAAATGATAGGTTAAGCAGATAAAAATGAGTAAGGACAAAAGGTTTCAAGATATGTAACCAAGATTGAGATGTACCTAACAACTGGAGGGCAGGCGTCCTTTTCGAGTGCAGATGTCACATCAGCAAAAACAAACTACACGTGGCATCCTAAACCAAGTCACAACAAACACGAAGGAACCATATCATAAAGGTCATGTACATGATCCAAACTCGAACTAAGCTATCAATACATTTTAAAATCTTTTTAGAATATTCCATACAGCCATACATTTTAAAGCACACTTTTAAATAACTCGTGGGCCAAAGACAAAATGAAAAGGGAATTAGAAAGCATTTATACCTGAAAGAGAATAAAATGTGTTGCATCAAAATATGTAAGATGCAGCTATAGCAGTAATGTGTGGAGCATACCTAGCCTCAAATGCTAAGGTCATAAAAAGGAAAAATTAAACAGTTAATGAGCTAAGAGTTCAACTCAAAAAAGCTGGGAAAGGAAGACAGGGTAAACCCAAAGAAAGTGGAAAAAAGATAAAGCAGAAAATAAAGAAATAGAAATGTTATTAGAGGAGAAGTCCATAAAACGAGAACCCGGTTCTTTGAAAACACTAATGAAAACAGACAAACCTCTGGCAGGATCGAAGGGGAAAGGGTATGCACACAAAAAAAACAGTATTGAGGTGAAAAAAGAAGATATAAGTCCAGCTATAGCAGAGAATTTAAAAATTATAAGATTAGGGGTGTCTGGATGGCTCAGTGGGATGAGTGTTTGACTCTTGATTTCAGCTCAGGTCATGATCCCAGGGTCCTGGGGTGGAGCCCCCACACTGGGCATGGAGCCTGCTTGAGATTCTCTCTCTCCCTCTGCTCCCTCCCCTCTCACACTCTCTCTAAAATAAAAAAATAAATAAAATAAAAAGTAAAAATCGTAAGATTCATATGAATATATTTTTTAAATAAATGAGTACACTAAGAACCATAGACAAAGAGTGTAGTTTCTAGAAAAAGGAATAACTAAAACTTAGAAGAAAATTAAAAAGCAGAATAAGACTGTAGTCATTGAAGAAATTGGGTAAATAACTAATGATTTACCTGCATGAACGACAATAGCCAGGACTCCCAAAACATCATTGTCGGGTGGTTTTACAGGGAACTGCTACCACATATACAGGAAATGGAGAATCTCAGCCTCATACAAAATATTCTAAACCAGCGCTTCTCAAACTTAAATGTGCAGTCAGATCACCTGAGTCTTGCTCAAATGAAGAGTCCTATCCAGTGGGTTGAGGGCGGGGCTTGAAATTCTGCATTTCCAAAAGGCTCCTAGGTTACACAGATGTAAAACCTTCTCTACAAATCGCTAATGTAAAGATAAGTCAGTAGAGACTTGGGCAAAAGTTATACGCAGACACACCTCAGAGATATTGCAGGTTCCGTTCCAGACCACCACAATAGAGCAAATCTCATTATAAAGCGAGTCAAATAAATTTTTTGGTTTCCCAGTGCCTATAGAAGTTATGTCTACACCATACCATATTAAGTGTGCAATAGCATTGTGTCTAAAAAGGAAACGTACAGGGGCACCTGGGTGGCTCAGTTGGTTGAGTGTCTGATTCTTGATTTCAGCTCAGGTCATGATTCCAGGGTTGTGGGACTGAGCCTCTGACAGATTCTGCACTGAGTGTGGAGTCTGCTTAAGATTCTCACTCTCTCTTCCTCCCTTTCCTGCTTGTGCTCTCTCTTTCTCTCAAAAAAACCCAAAACCCAAAACCAAACAAAAATAAAATAAAAAAGCAATGTACATACTTTAATTTGAAAACATTTATTACTAAAAAATGCAAACCATCATCAGAGCTTACACTGAGTCATAATTTTTCTGCTGGTGGAGGGTCCTGCCTCCATGTTCGTGTCTGCGGACTGACCAGCATGGTGGCTGCTGAAGATTGGGGTGGCGGTGGCAATTCCTCAAAACAGGGCAGCAGCGAAGTCTGCTGCCTTGATTGGCTCTTCCTCTCACAATTTCTCTGTAGCAGGCAATGCTGTTTGATAGCACTTTACCCACAGTAGAACTTCTTTCAGAATTGGAGTCCATCCTCTGAAACCCTCCCGTAGCTCTATCAGCTAAGTTAGTGTCATATTTTAAATCCTTTGTGGTCGCCTCAACAGATTTCACAGCATCTTCCTCAGGAGTAGATTCCATCTCAAGAAGCCACTTTCCTTGCTCCTCCGTAAGGAAAAACTCCTCATCTGTTCAAGTTCGATCCTGAGATTACAGCCACGCAGTCCCATCTTCGGGCTCCAATTCTGATTCTAGTTCTCTGGGTATTTCCCCCACATCCGCAGCCACTTCCTTCCCTGAGGTCTGGAACACCCTCGAAGTCTACATGAGGCCTGCCATCGACTTCTTCCAGACTCTTGTGAATGTTGGTATTTTGGTCTCTTCCCACGAATAATGAATGTTCTTAATGGCTTCTAGAATGGTGAATCCTTTCCAGAGGTTTTCAATGGACTTTGCCCAGATCCGCAGAGGAATCACTATCTATGGCAGCTCTAGCCTCGTGAAGGGTATTTCTTGAGAAATAAGACAGAATCAAAGTTACTCCTTGATCCACAGGCAGCTGTGATGGCAGACATGAAAACATCATTAATCTCTTACTTCTCCATCAGAGCTCTTAGCTGATTGGGTGCAATATTCGAGAGCCATAATATTTTGAAATGAATTCTTTTTCTGAGCCATAAGTCTCAACAGTGGGCTTGAAATATTCAGTAAACCATGCTGTAAACAGGTGTGTGGTCGTCCGGCTTTGCTGTCCCATTTACAGAGCACGGGCAGTGTAGATTTCGCATAATTCTTAAGGGGCCTAGGATTTTCATAATGGTAAATGAGCCTTGGCTTTAAAAGTCACCAGTTGCATCAGCCCCGGACAAGAGAGTCAGCCTGTTCTTCGAAGCTTTGAAACCAGACATTGATTTATCTCTGGCTTTGGAAGTCCTCGAAGGCATCTTCTTCCAATAGAAGGCAGTTTGATCTACCCCGAAAATCCGCTGTGTAGTGTAGCTACCTTCATCGACGATCTTAGCTCGATCTTCTCTGGAGAACTCGCTGCAGCTTCTACATCAGCACTTGCTGCTTCAACTTGCACTTTTATGTTACAGAGACGGCTTCTTTCCTTAAACCTCATCGACCAGCCTCTACAGGCTTCCAGGTTTTCTTCTGCAGCTTCCCTGCCTCTCTCAGCCTTCGCAGACTTGAGGAGAGTCAGGACCTTGCTCTCGATGAGGCTTCGGCTTGAGGGAATGTTGGGGCTGGCTTGATCTTCTATGCAGACCACTCAGACTTTCTCCACATCAGCAATAAAGCCGTTTTTGCTTTTTTATCATTTGTGTGTTCACTGGAGTAGCACTTTTAATTTCTGTCAAGAACTTTTCCTTCGCACTCAACTTGGCTAACTGGTGCAAGAGGCATAGCTCTCAGCCTGTCTCAGCTTTAGACGTGACTTCCTCGCTAAGCTTAAGCATTTCTAGCTTTTGATTTAAAGTGAGAGACATGCAACTCTTCGTTTCCCTTGAACATTTAGAGGCCACTGCAAGGTCATTAATTGGCCTAATTTCCATATTGCTGAATCTCAAGGAATAGGGAGGCCGGAGGAGAGGGGAGAGAGACGGGGAGGGCCGGCTGGCTGAGCATTCAGAACGCATACAGCATTCACCAATTAAGTTTGCTGTCTTACATTGGTGTGGTTTGTGGCATCCTCGAACAATGACAATAGTAATATCAAAGATCACTGATCACAGATCGTCGTAACAGATACAATAGTGATGGAAACGTTCGAAATACTGTGAGCTTTACCAAATTATGGCACAGGGATACTGAGTGAGCAAAACCTGTTGGGAAAACGATGCCGATAGCCTTGCTCCACACAGGACTGCCGCAAACCTCGATTTGTGAAGAATGCAATATCTGGAAAGCATAAGAAAATGCCTGCGCATTGAGTCCACAAAAAAAGAAGCTCGAACGCCAATATGAAGATGTCAATAAGCAAATGCAAGCTAAGAGTAAGCCACTGTTTCACACGCTAACCGCATTAGCAAATCTGGCTCGCCGAACATATGGACTACTAGCAGATACGTGGAACAAGAAAATCCTCCATTACTGCTGATGGGTGGGAGGATAAATTGGTGTATTTCCTTTGGAGGACAACTTGCCAACAGGTAGTGAAGTTGGAGAACCGTGTAGGCCAGGATGCGGCATCTGTGTCTAGAGAAATTTTCACACATATGCTCCGGGAGAAAAGCACAAGAATGTTCAGACTAGCACTGTATGTACGAGTGAGAATTTGGAAACAATTTAAATTTCCGTTAACAGGAGAGTAATTGAGAAAACAAACACTATATGGGGGTAGAGCTATATGTCAGGCCTCAAAAAATGGAGAAAGGCGTCATTTGAAAATTCCTAGGTATACTTTGATATTTTCATATAAATACAAAACGTTGGATGCAATAGCATATTGCATGTCTTGCAAACATACATGTCACATATATGTAACAATTTCTAGAAACATGCACGAGAGTGGGGCATCTGGGTGGTTCAGTCAGTTGCACGTCCAACTTTGGCTCAGGTCACAATCTCATGGTTTGTGGGTTCAAGCCCTGCATCAGGCTCTCTGCTGTCAGCATGGAACCAGCTTTGGATCCTCTGACTCCCTCTCTCTCTGTCCCTCCCTCACTCGTTCTCTCTCTCTCTCTCTCAAAACAAATAGATAAATTATAATTAATTAACTAAAAAAATACATGCATGGGAGTGAAAAATACAGAGTCAGCAGTGGTTGCAATTAGAGAGGTAGGGGATAAGATGGGGTAAGGGTATATGCCAGCTGAATATATAATATTTTACTTATTTAATCTTTAAAGCTAAGAATAAAATATAGCCAAATGCTCTGAATGGGTGATTTAGCAAAACTAAAGGGGTAGGTATATGAATATTTTGTCATTATCCCCCATACTTGCCTGTACATTTGTAATAAAAAAAATTTCTTCTAAAAATAAGTTGAATAACCCTAAAACAAAGACCCTGCTTCACTGTGACACTTGAGCAGTAAAGTGACTGCTCGTAGTTCAATCATCCCAGGATGAAGTCCATCAGGCAGCCAGTCCTGCCCATAAACACACAGGTCCTAAATGGCTTTTAATTTTCTTGTTCTTATATATGAAAAGATAGCCAAGGAGCCCAAATACTTGGTACTAAAAATAAAATAACAGAAAAACCAACCCTGGGAGAAGGTAATTCAGGCAACAGAAGATAATTTGAAAACGAACTTCAAAAAGACTAATTAGATCCTCAGGGAAATTAAGAAGACATTGTATACATGTAACAAGAACAGGATGCTGTGAAAAAGGAATAAGAAAATGCAAAAGACCTCTTGAAAAATTATTTTTATATATATTTAAGATTTTCTAAATTTTAAACATTTAATAGAAAGTTAAGAAGATAAGGTCAAGGAAATCTTCTTGAAGGAGAACCAAAAGAAATAGAAAATATAAAAGAAAAAATAAAAGACATAAAGGGCAATCGAGGCAGTCCATCCTCTAGTTAAGAGGATCCTAGAAAGAAAACAGAAAAAAAATACAGGGAAGGAAAATTTCAAAACGATGCCATGAAAAAATTTCCCCAAATTGGAGGGAATAATTTTGATTCAGTGGTTCTATGAGGAACTCAAGAAAATGAAGGAAAATTGAGAACACTAAGGTTAAAGAAGGATGGGGTGGTGAGAATGGTTATACTGGGGGAAGGAGATGTCGACAGGTCATCTACAGAAAACTAGAATCAGACTGGCATGCCTGTTTTCATCTGTAACATTAGATTCGAGAAGACATTTGAGCAAGTCTTCAAGCATCTGAATGCTTTTCGACCCCAGAAACCTAAAATTCCATACCTAATTGAGTATAACAGTGGAACAAATATACGTTCAGACACACAGGACTCAGATCATTTATCTTTCATGCTCTCTTTCTTAGGGATTTAGTTGAGGGTGTGCTCATGGAATAAATGAAGAGAGAGGAAAATAAGGGCTGGGGGAAGTATTGGCTCTAACTCACAAAAACAGGAAGGGGCAGTTCCGGGACTGATCGCCGTCCTGGTCATCCAAAGAGCGACCAGTCCCCACTGGAACAGGAGGACTGAGGTCTTTGTGAAAAGGTTTTCAGGGAAAACAAAAGAGAGGCTTATAGAATATTTAAGAAAACACACACACACACACACACACACACACACACAGAATTCTATAAAGACACATAAGGCAAGACAAAAAGAAAGGAATTACAAACTCTAGAGAGAATAAAAAGTTACACGAAAAGGATATACAGCTAACTGATGAGGCCGTCAACAGTATTTCTATAAGCAAAGTAATAATTATTGATTGATTTTTACCAAAAATAGTAATAGTGGAAGGATGAGGGAAGGAGGGGGGTAAGATAATTAAACACTCAACCATCATCATGGGGAATCAATAACTAATGTGTAAGTACATAAATCAAGATGTATCTGTCAAAACATATTATTTAGAGATACAAAAGTAATTACCAGAATAAATCAATCGAAAAGATAAAAATGGTAGCCCCTGGGGAACACGACTGAAATTGACAAACGTTGAACCAGAGACTCTTGTAGTTCATTGTAAGCCTTTTGGTACTTTTGGCTTTTAAATCATTTGTCCCGTTTTGATTTTTAAAAGCACCTTCTTCTTTCCGACCCTGGCCAGCTTTGAATGCTCCCAGACTAAGAACTGCCTTCGATTCTGTACACACAGGGAAGCCATGGGAGGTTTGGGAAGAATGGAGGGAACAATCAGGTCCGGATGCTAGTACAGCAAAGTCCCCTCTCAAAATGGGACTCCCAGGGCCAAGTGCATCTTGCCCAGTGTTGGCATAGTCAGCGTGCAAACTGACGGGATCCTTAGGGCTACGGTAAAGCTTACACTTCAAACATCGTCAACATTGTATTCAGGAGAAAACAGAATTTTCTAGACTATAGCGACTCTTATTTTATAGTCTGCTCTCAATTTAATTGGAGCGACATGAGAGAGTGGGTAGTGGGCGCACTGTTACACGTTCTGGTGCTTCGAGTCCCTAAAATTTTAGTTTGAGTCTGGCTCTGGATTAGTTTCGATCATCGTCACCTCTGTATCCTACGCCCTGCACTCCAGTGAACAAAGATTGTACTGACCTCATCAACACCACACACTTTCTATGGCTCGAGGTGAGTTTCGAGTCATTTAAAAACCTCATGTTCGTCCCCTCCTTTCCCCCATTTCATGAACTGCTATTGAGTCATCGTATCACTATTCCGTTTTTGTTTTTTAATTTTTTTAATGTTTATTTATTTTTGAGAAAGAGGGAGGCAGAGTGCGAGCAGAGAGGGAGACGCGGAATCTGAAACAGGCTCCAGGCTCTAAGCTGCCAGCGCAGAACCCGACATGGGGCTTGAACTCACCAGCCTTGAAGTCATGACCCGAGCCGAAGCTGGAGGCTCAACCCGGCTGAGCCAACCAGGCGCGTGGGTTTTGCAAATCCTTTTTAAACTGAAGTACAGGATTATACTTGCTGCTGTAAAATTTCTCCTTGGTTTCTACCCCATATTATAATCTGCTCTGCTCAGATGGTTTAAAGTTTGACTCTATCATCTTTCTCTCTTGACTTTAGGTCATCGCCTCGAAATCGGATACACCTGTTTTCTAGGTTTTCATTCCAAATCATTTATCAACACATTGGACGGGATGGAGTACAAAATTGTCCTGTGGCATGTCTTTAAGACTGTCCCGAGGGGCGCCTGGGTGGCTCAGTTGGTTAGGCGGCCGACTTCGGCTCAGGTCATGATCTCACGGTCTGTGAGTTCGAGCCCCGCGTCGGGCTCTGTGCTGACGGCTCAGAGCCTGGAGCCTGCTTCCGATTCTGTGTCTCCTTCTCTCTCTGCCCTTCCCCTGTTCGTGCTGTGCCTCTATGTCTCTCAAAAATAAATAAACATTAAAAAAAAAAAAAAAGACTGTCCCGAAAGTCGAGGATGGCTAAGAGGTGGTGTGTCTGTTCTGACTGATGGCTGAGGGCTGATGGAGCCCTGTGCCCAGAAGGACTCGGAATCTCCGTCTGGATTCAGGGAAAAAGAATGATACGGGTGCTTAGCGATGCCAACATTGGGGAGGGCATGCTGGCGTAGGTGTCACAGGTTGCCATTTCTGCTCCAGAACAGCCTTGCCCCCTTTAAACTGTGTGATTTGTATTTGTCATTCCGTCTCCCTTCAGTCCGCTGTTACAGAGTGGTGTCTTCCAGCCCACATTTCTCCGCCTTGTTCGTAAGGACGTGAGAGGCTTTGTCAATAATACTGCGGAATCGATACACATTATGTCTGTAACATTCTCCTTATCTACCAGTCGAGTAACTTCTTCCGGGAGAAGAAAATGAGGTGAGTCTGGGAGGCTTCATTCTTGGTGAACCCGAGGCAGACTTCCTAATGGCCACCACTTTATTTTCTAAAATTGGGTCCAGCAGCTTTAGATTGCCTGTCTCCCGGATGCTTCCCCAGCCTCCAGGAGTTCTCCAGATTTTTAGACAATGGCTCTGACATCCTATTAGTTCGTTTTCAGCGCCAGAGAAGTAAGTCACTTGAACCTGGAGACATGAAGGGTGAAAGCAATTGATTCCTTTACGGTCTTTGTATCCATCCATTACCATCGGTGCCGCTGTTGTATTCGTTATAAAAATAACGCGTGTCTATTATGGAAACCCTGGACACGGCGGACGGATGGAAGGAAGCAAAATCACCCGCGATCTTGACTTTTCTCTTGGATGATTTTCGAGAGTTTGCTTTTGTGTCATCATACATAGCTATGACCATGACATGGGTGCGACTTTGTGTTTCGAGTTTTCAAAATACGGTAACGTTCTATCTTAATAGCTTTTCAAGTCTAAGTTAATTTTTAATCGGCATAATTTTTAGTAGCTGCATAATATTCCATCTAGGGGATGTGTCCCGGTTTCTTTAACCGTTCCACCACTACTGTTGGCCACTTAGGCTGTTTCCATCACTTGCCCACTTGAAATGCCCATTCTTTTATGTATTCATTATTAATAAATATGGATTATGCGCTAGGCACTGTGCTAGGTGCTAAAGATGCAGAGATGAGCTCCCCTTCGGGGAGCAAACCAGTAATGACAACGGAAATAGGGGGTGTGGAGAGAATGGGGGAGAAGGGGCAGGCATGACCCCTTCCCATGGGCAAGCTAAGGGAGCCTTCGTAGTAGAGGGACATCCGAGCTTCTTGCGCCCTGGTAAGGAGTTGAATTCAACCCCAAGGGAGCCGCTGAAGGACTTGAAGCCCCGTCAGAAGCCCTAAATGCGAGTTCTCTCCCTGCTCTTGCAGGCTGAGCGCCCTTAGCAAACCACGTAATTCCTGAGTCTCCTTTTCTTCTTCTGGAAATTAAGGATACGAATTTCTCTGCTACCTGCCTTCCGATGTTATGGGGAGGATCAAAGGGAGGTCCTCGATAGGAGTTTTGTCAACCAGAGAGCACCATAGAAAATTCGAAGCACCACTGGGGGGAGGCTGGATAAATCCTTGGGGAGTTGAATTCCACAATTCTCTCTCTGAAACCTGGCTGTGGGGGGGGCGGGAGGGGAAGGCGTGGACAGGGCGCAGGTGGCCAAGTCTGCTCTTCCTGGGCACCTTCAGAACAGCGATGGGAAGCTAGAGGAAGGTTGGTCAAGATGAGGCGCCTTTCCCTATGAAACTTCCGGACAGAGTCCTGCCCTCCATCCCCGCTCCCCACCCCCTGCCGCCCTCCCCAAGGTGTCAGAGCCTGGCTGCCCCTCTGGTCTCTTGCTTTTCTTCTGACATCAGGGTAGGGTGAGAGCACAGTTACTTCAAAGGCTGGCCTTCCTCCTGAGCCCTTCCTACCCCAATTAATTTTCACCAGAAGGTGTTTGAGCTCTTCTGATCTTCTCCCATCCCACTGTGTAGCAATTTACATGGGAACCTGGGAACGACACCTGGGGGGGGGGGCCGCTTCCCCCTCTGCCCCGATGGATCGCCTGGAATACATACACGCGTGCACACGTGTGCACACCCACCGTGAAAACTTTGTGAAACGTATTTATTGCCTCACGGGGCTGTCTCATTTGATTCTTAACCACCGCCATGAGGAGAGAATAACGGGGCGCCCTGTCCCCCATTTCACATAGGAGGAAGCCGGCAAACAGAATTTGCGAGGAGGCTGCAAGGCAAACCAAAATGTCTTTGGGGGTCTTAGAAACTGCAGTATGGGAGACGCAGATGCGGGAGGAAACCCGAATCGTGCCGCGCTGAGGGAGGAAAGCAGAGAGTCTTAAAAGGCAAAAACAAAAGGAGGACTTCCGGGAAGGCCTACCTAAATCGTTTCACAAAATTATGATCAGCAGAAAGAGTCTAATTAATACCTGTGGAATTTGTAGCTTGCTGTCTAGGGCCGCAAGAAGGAAGATGCTGCGGTTTGGCAATGAACTATATATTCGAAGTTCAATGCAGACGGGGACGCACCTAAGACCCGCTCCCCTGATGGCTTCCCAGCTCCGCGTGCGATGCGCTCTCCTGATGGGAGCGACCCCATTTCAAACTCTCCTTTACAAAACAGAGGCTCAGAGAATGGAGGTCCCCTGCGCAAGGGCGGACGGTAAAAGTAAACAGAAGTCAGTCTTCTGACAGGCTGCCCTGGACTGTCCTCCGCACCCCTCCAGGCCACACCTGAGCAGGCAGGACTCAGAAGAGGCGGCCTCCACCGGGGGTAAAAGGATGGTGAGAGAGGAACCGCACCCGCAGCTGGGCCACCACCCAGCACCCTCCTCCTCCTGTTTCCCTGCCGCTGTCCCCGCGGGATGCAGGGTGAGGGCTCGGAACTGATATCCTCGGTATGAAAGTCTGCCTGGGAAGACTTGCGGTGACCCCAGAAGCCCAGAAAGGGCTGGCTCCCCCCCCTTTCCTTCAGAATTGGACTTCGCACAGGCCTAGAGGCCAGCAGATGAAAGGGGGACTTTGGTGTGTTGCAACCGCGTGACAGACTCCAAAGCGTCTTGGCAAGACCAGACCCCAAGGCTAGGAACGACGGAGGTAATTCCATCCCGAGGAATGTCTCTTGTTCCTTTGTTCTGGTTTTTGCTTCTAATTTGAGGCAACGGGATAAGTAAGCAAACAAGAGTATTCGTGCAAACCTCGGAGCCCGAGGGAAAGAGAAGCCTTGGGCTCTGACATTCTCTGCGTGGTTTTTTTTTTTTTCGTCCCTAAGCTTTTGGAAGCTACAACTGTCATTGAGGGGACTTAGGCTGGCTGAAAGTCACAGAGGGCCAGATTGTCTTCGTGCAGAATAAAGCCATCCCTGTGCGGTCGGAATTCTGGACAGCGGCATTGGGGGTGATGGCGGGGTGCTCAACCCTATGGCCGCCCCAACTCTCTGCTCTGATTGTCTCGGGGGACAGATAAGAGCTCTGGGGCCCCTCAGCTCTGTCTCCCCTCCCCACAGGTGCCTCACTAGGTGAGGGTCCCTAGAATGGTGTCTGCCCCGTGGAGGAAAATCCAGAGCGATGGAATTCTTGAAACCAATGGGGATAGGATGGAACCTTCGAGCCTGGAGGGTCGGTCATGGCCGAAACCAAATGGCCCAGCTGCAGCCCATTCTTTCTGCTGCTCCCTCGCTGCTTGTAACGTATTATTTGAATCAAGTTCCAACTTTGTCTTCTCTGTGCTGTGGGGAAGAGAGGGGAGGAGTCCATCCCTCCCCTGGGGCTGAGTGTTAAGAGAAAGTGGGGTAGGGTTACCTGGAGCCATGTAGGAGGATCCCTAAGGAAAGATGACTTAGACACAGAGATAAGACACATAGGCCAGCCATCCCCGCTGTATCAAGAAAATCCCCCAGGAGCCACTTTGGAATTTCCCGGCTTTGTTTTTATTAAAGGAAGATGGCATTTATTTATAATTATACATTGATTCAAAGTTCAATTAGAATGATTTTCCCCTCGAACAAAGGGACAATGGGAGGTAGGGGGCCTAGGAGAGACAGATCGCTCCCAATGGCTACGCTGGCTTTCAAGCTTTTATGATAGCAACGGGAACCTCGCTTTTCACCAGAATCTTCTGTGGGGACGTCAGTATCGAAAACGGATAAAAGCGGAGGTGTTCTGGTCGAAGAAGGACGCGGGGAAAAGTCTTTTCCGCTTGGACCCTTTCTGCTTCTGCTTCTTTGCGAATTACCCCCGAGGCATGTCCCAGGATCCTAGGATCCAGGACAAGATTCGAGAAGCATTCATTCTATCCAAAATCCCCACCTATACAGATGAGGAAACCAGAGTGCAGAGAAGCAAGACGACCTGGCTGGGCTGGTTAGCACACAAGTGGGACTTCAGCCCCAGGATTCCAAAGTAGGGCTTCCCAAATGGAGGGGTAGTGGGGGGGGGGACACGGCATTGAAGAGCTGCTATTAGGTCTCAAAGCTGTGCAGGGCTGCAGGTGGCGCTGGGGGCTGTTGGAGCGCCCTTGCCAAGTTTCCTTGGAAAGTAGCACGAGCAGAGGGAGTTATCACGGCGCGTCCTACGGTCCTCCTCAGCAGTGACCCTGAACTACTCCCTCGCGCTCTGCCCCGTGATGTGCTGAACGTGGCCCGGGAGACGCTCTGGTGCCTGGGTGTGTATTTGAATTGCCAGCTTGGAACATTTATTGCTGGGGGGACTTTGGGTTCGGAGCACCCAAGCGCAAGGCACAGACCCCAAGATGCTGCGGGACTGACGGGGAGGGTGGGGGAGGGTGCTGCACTTCCAGGTAGGGGCCCAGCTCCGAATCTTCACGAATATCAAACGCTTCTAAACATTTCCAGCTCCCGGGCCCTCTTAGGGGCATCCAAGCAAGCTGCGGGGCGACCGTTCTAACGAGGCGCACACCTGCTGCAAATTAGAGCCTCAGCGTTATCTTAAAACGCTTGCCGTGAAAAAGTTCCAGGGTATGCTCATCCATTAGCGTCATCGCGAGATATTTTAACATTCCATTTGTCAATGTAGACAAGGGAGAGCTCTCCGCGAGGCTTCAGATATAATTTCAACTGCCGTAAAATTTTGAATGTGCTGTTGACTTGTACATCAAGTTTCTTGTCAATGAAGATTATCTAGAATTTGAAGAGATCGGTACTGAAAGCCTGGAACAAGAAGGACATGGAAACATTTCAAACATAACACCCGATGCAAAAGGGTATGTTCATGGAAACAACAGCAAGCTGCCTTTTAAAAGTTAGAAAATGTTTTCTAATTTTCGACATCCAAAGTCTGTGCAAATTTAAAATTTTAATGTCGTCCCTAAGAGTTTGTACTTTGATGCACTCCTTCAACAAATATGATTTGAAACCCAGGCAAATCTATCCCTGTATAAACAGACCAAGATCTCTGTCCTTTGGAGTTTGTATTTTGGTGGAGAGAGGCAAAGAATAAGTAATAATATAATATAGCATGGGAGGTGACGAGTACTAAAAAGGAAAAAAAATCGAGCCGAGGAAAAGAGATTGAGGAAATAAGGCGGTCGGGGCAGGCTTTACTGAGAAGGTGACATCTGAGCAAAGTTTTGCAGGAGATGAGAAAATAAGCCAGGCGGACATCTGTGGAAGAAAATTTGGGCAAAGGGAAGACCACGTGCAAAGGCCCTGGGGCAGCGCAAGTTGGGCGCGTTCATAGTATAGCAAGGAGGCCTCTGTGGCTGGAGAAGAGTGAGCGTTAAGAGAGAAGTAGAAGAGGGGGTTAGAGAGGTGATGGAGAACAGATTATAAGGGGGCTTGTGGGATATTTTAAAATGGTTGCTCTTAACTCTGAGTGAACTAGGGAGCCATCTGGGGCTTTTAGCAGAAAAGTGACATTATCTGACACGTCTAAGGAGCCCTCTGGCCCATTCTATTGAGAGAAGCCTGCCTGCATGGAGATTGGAGTAGGCAGACTAGTTAGGAGGCTATCGTAAGAATTCAGGGGGGAAGTGGGGTACCTGGGTGGCTCAGTGGGTTAAGCCTCCGACTCTTGATTTCTGCTCAGTTCATGACCTCACGGCTCGTGAGATTGAGCCCCACATCTGCGCTGACGGCTCAGGGCCCCCTTGGGATTCTTTCTCTCACCTCCCTCTCTTCCTCTGTTCCTCTCTCGCTCACTTTCTCCCCCTCAAAACAAACAAATAAATATTACACAAAAAAGAATTCAGCAGAGAAGTGACAATGGTTTAGAAGAAAATAATAGCAAGGAAGGTATTGGTTTACGAACGTATTCTAAAGTCGAGAGGCCAGAGAAAATTCTGAAGGAGCGTGTGTGCCTACCGACTGTATAATACACACATACATAGAACACAAAGAGAGTGTAGAACACGAAGGAATGAGTCGAAGGTGACTCCACAGGCTTCAGTCTGAGCAGCTAGAAGGATCATTGAACCCATTAACTGAGCTGGGAGAGAGAGCAGGACAGCAAGTTGGCGGCGAGGGTGGGGAGGCCAGGTGTTCCGAGGTAGGTACGCCAGTTTCCAGATTTCTATTATACTTCTACATGGAAACGACGAGCAGGCGGTTGGCTCTCAAAGCCAGGAGTTCGGAGAGATTTTATTTTATTTCTATCATAATAATACAACGTAAGGAAAACATAATGAGCTTTCCCCTACCCAGCCATACTCCTCCCCCACCTCTCTCCCTCCTCCTTCCTCCCCACCCTCCTCCTTTCCTCGGTTGTCTCAAGTTCACCCTAGTGGGCCGTCAAGTATTATCATTGTCTACGGAGAAGTTTGGGAAGCATGTTCCCAATAGCATGGGCTCCTAGGCCTTGAGGAGCCTCGAGTTCTAATTTTGCTTCGGATCTAGAACCAGATAAACAGCCTTGGGCATTGCCATGACAGACCCCTTTTCTCTGGTGGCATCTATTCTGATGGGCCAGCGTCGGTGCCTTACCAGTTGTTAAACAGTTTGGAACTTTGCCCCTGGTGGGGGTAGAGAGGGCACGTGGTATAGAACAAGGAAGACGTGGCTTTGGGCTTGCCCGGCCTCCCCCATGCTGTGTGGTGGCTGGGAACACTGGTCTGGTTCGCTACTTCATCAGATATTGGCGGCTCATTTCTGGAACCCCCTTTCTGTATTTGGGACTCCTTCAAGTGGTTCTTGGTAGGAGTCGTGATCCACGAAAGTGCCCTGATCCCTGGCATCATGACCTATGAACTCCCAGATGATTTGGGACCCTGGATTTTAAGACAGGGATATAAAGGCACAGAAAGAATTTGAAATGCATTTCGGCAGGGGCCGAAGTGACATCCAGCATCCAGCGTCTCCTAACAGACTCTTCTTGGTGTGGTCTTGAGTGTCGCTCAGCCATCTTGGTTCACATGTGTGCTCCAAGCCTCCCATACATTCCGGAAACTCTCAGTATCTCCATCCACATTTTCAGTGGGAGTGAGTTTCTGTTGCCTGCCGTCATGACCTAGGGGAGGCTACTTACTTCCTCTGAGTCTTATTTTCTCCTGTTCTCTCTTCTCTCTCTGTGGAGATCATATCCACCCCACGGAATACAAGGAGACAACGGCTTCCAGCACCTAGTGTAGCACTTGGCAAACAGTAGCTACTTCAGCGCCCTTATTTCCCGATAACAGAACCCTCCTTCCCTTGGCTGCCCTTGGTTCCTTCATCTTGGAAGTGGAGATGGCGGAGAATGCAAATTCATCTCATTCTCTTAAATCCCTTAAGAGGACAGCCGACTGATTCACAGGGTCGCAAGACATGGGTCTGCTTAAAAGGCTCAAGAGTTGGGAACAGGGCAGAATTAGGGCAGTAACGGGCTTGCTGGTGTCAGGAGGAGTCTCATTAGTGAGTCCATAACTCAGCAGATCAGAGCGTGTGTGCCCCCAGATCCTGAATGTTCTGCAGCTCGGGGGACGCGGCCTCATCCATCAGCCCGCCGTGCAGAAACACAGACAGTGGCAACCGCAGGGACGTCCGAGTCAGCCGGGGAGCAGTTAGTGGCGGGACGGAGGCTGAGGCAGAGGGAAGCGTCGGTTCCACCAGCACCTGGCATTTCTAAGGCTGTATGAGCGGGAGGCTGTCAATCTCTGGGCAGAAAAACAAGAGACAGAAAGAAGAAACAATCGCGAATCAGACAGCATCGAGAGAGGGAGCAAGAGGCCGGAGGACTATTTTCAGGAATGTTTGATAAATTACCTGCCTGTCCTGGCTTCCCCGTGAAGCAGGTGCGGCGGAGTTGAGGCTTGCGTTTGACAGCTGACCACAGCAGTAGGCCACGGGGATGAGACAGGCCAGGGCCGAAGGAGACAGCAGTGAGCTCTCTGAGTAGGGGCTCAGGTGGGGAGGGGATGCCCATTGGTCACAGGTTCACATGAGAGCACACGTGCGGTACCGTGCGTGCACGCACACACACATACACACACACACACAATGTCTACATGCATAGAGAACATGGTAGCTGTGCCCCTTCAAAGGCCACAGGCATGCCTGTGCCATGTTCCGCAGGCCCCACAGGAGGCCCTACCTCTCCAGGTCAAGGACAATGGCAGAAGGCATTCATTGGCCTAGGGTGCCGTCTCCAGGTAGGCAGGAGAAGGTGCCCAGCCATGAGCAAGCACCTTCACTGTCAGGGAGGGGAGACAGAGGCATTGCAGTTTTCCAGAAGTTAGCTGCTCCCTCCTGCATCTTGTCTAGATCTTTGTGCGGCCTTAGGGAACCCCCCCAAAGCCTATTAATTAATTTAATCAACAGCCTTCTGTGAAAGCGGCAAGAATGCTCCAGCAAGGGTGCTTCTAAAGAGGGCACCTGGGCCTAAATGCCCACCCAACCCTCCCCTGCCTTTCTTGACATTGAACCCGCCCTTCCTGCCCACCAGACTCTCCATCTGAAAACGGGGATCACGTTACCTACTTTCGTCCGCCCCTCAGGGTTGTTATGAAATTAAAATACGACTGTGTCCCTAAACATGTTTTGAGTTTTGTTGGGTATCCTGGGGACACACAGGTTGTCTGTTAAGGGAATCTACAGGTTGTCTTGCAAATGTGGACCTTAGTGGGGGTCCCCACTTTCTTGTGACTAAAGCAGAAGGCCTTAAGCTCTTTTCCTTGGTTTTTGGGGTGCCCACCCTACCCTACCTCAGTGTCATGAGGACCCAGTGACACCACGCGTGTAAGAGCACTTGATAACCGTGCAAGCCAGCCAGACTGGATCGTGAAGCTGGTGATGAGACCTGGCCTTGGCCTGGGTGGGGCTCGAGCTAACTTGGTCCCGAGCTAACAGCTGGGGGGCTAGCGATCTAAGATTGCAGGGGTGCCCGCTGCCCAACTAAAGCCATGCCCTTCTAGTGGAATATTCGAGAAGCCTCTGGCCTGCTGGAGGAGTTCGGTGTTTCTTCTAGAAGTCCCACCGATGTCATGGACTTTGCAACACATCCGGTCTTCGTCTTTTCTTCCTTTCCCGTAAGCCTGGAGGACTCGCTCCAAATAAGGTACAGGAGACTCCGGACACTCTGGAGCAATCTCAACCTTACCGCCTCTGTGTCTCCAGCTGTTTCACCGCACATGCCAGGGAGCACTTCCATTCTCTCATCTGTAACATAAAGACAGTGTCGACCTCTCAGGGAAGCTGTGACAGTTCATCAAGAAAGGCCTCACCAGACAGGCAGACGCAAGGCCGGGCCTCCGCGTGGCTCCCCAGTAACTGAGAGCTCACTGCTGCTCGCCAGCCTCGCCGCACACGGGACTGTCTCTGTCCCGCCTCGGGGAAACGACAAAGGGTCCACGGGGAAGGCCTTTAGGGATCATCGCACGTGGCCAAAATGGAAATGTCAAATCCGGGAATGCTCTCTGGAATTCCCTCATGCCAGGTAGCCCAATGGGAATCAGAAGACGTGACCTGAACAGGGCTCAACCCACATGTCACACAGTCCTGAAGATCACGTCCCTGGACTAGAATCAGACGTGCTTTTTGTTGTCTCTGGAGCCTCCGCTGGCTTTTCTGACCACAGGACAAACAACTGTGTGATGGCGCTGCCCTGGGAAGGTGAACGAAATGATGTCTTAGAGGATCCAGGAGCCCCGGTCAGGTTCTCCCGAGCCTCGTCCGGAGCAGGGCAGCGAGGCAGCTGAGAGGCTGTCGCCGACATGCGGCAGGGTGGGCTGGAAGGATGGGAAGAATGTTCTGGACTGTTCCAACCTTCCCAGAGCTGTGGCAACCAGCTGCGGGGCCTGGCCGGGGCTGCCTCTGCCCTCTTCTCCGAGCCCCGTCTCTACCGATGACTCCGATGGCTGGGGCCAAGAGGACAAGAAGACTCTCGGGTCAACAGGAAATGTCTCTCCGCCACTTGCTTTCTTGCCTGTGGGCGAAGACAGTCCAAGCATTTGTTCCTTCCTGAAATGCTTGTTAGGATCCATGTGCAGGCAGGCCCAGAGGGGGGTCGTGTAATGGGAACACCGTCTTCCAAGTTCCAAGCTCTCCCCGCAGGATTCCAGAAGGCCAGCCATGGCCGCCTGCCCAGCGAGGGCCCTGCCCAGATTTCTGCCATATTGTCAGGATTCTCACCACAGGTACCGACTTGCTCCTCGCCTGGGAGGCACGCACGTCTCCAATCGGACTGGGAGGGAGTGTGCCGTGGTGGGGAGAACATGGACCTTGGGGCCGGGGTCCCAGGGTCGAGTGCCCCTCAGCCACTAATTGAGCGATTCTTCGTTCGTGAGGGGGAGAGCATCGCATCTGCTCCATCTGCTCCGCGGGCTCAATTGAAGCAGAATGCGAAAGCGCTTGGAACGAGGGGAGATGTATGCGTTGGACACCTGCTCCGGGACAGGCCCTTTACCTGCGTCTCCCCCACTAAACTGACAGCTTGACACAGGTCATGTCTCTGGTCCCCTCGGTGGCCCGGTAGGTAGCTGTTCTTACCCCATTTTATAAATGAGGGACTGAGCCCTGGAGAGATTAAATCATGTGCTCTAAGGTCTCACGGCTGGAAGCGGCGACGGCCCCCTGTCTTGGGCCTGCAGCCCCACGGCACCTGGGAGCCTGTAAGAAATGCAGAATCTTAGGCACCCGGGCAGGTCTATGAACCAGAGTCTGCATTTTAACAGGATCCCCGGCTACCCGCGCCGCTCCGTGGTGGGGTTGTCCCCCAAGGATTCAGATGCTAGCCCAAAGATGCTAGAGGTAGTAGAATCATAGCATAGAAACCTCTGGGGCAAACTCCCTCCAGGAGGGGTTGCTGAAAATCTTGGGTTCCTGTTTCTTGGAATCAAATCTCACCGTCCAGGGCAGTTTCTCAGGACGTCAGGAGCCCCAGCCACAGCTGGGCCCTGAAGGACTGCTCTGCAACCCAGCCGGTCACTTCCGGCCGGTGCCCTGAGCCCGGGGCCGCTTGTTCCTGGAAGCGAGGCAGAAGAAAGTCGGCTTCGTTCATTGGTGCTGGAACTTGCTTCCCCAGAGGAATTTCTAGCTGGGAAGGCTGCCTTTGAAGCATTTTTCCTTCCCATTGAACGCTGCCTGGCCCCCCCCCACCGGACGGTGATTGGCCGCACCGCACAGGAGCCCTGCTAAGTGGCTTGAACTCAAGCGTGGGACGCTCCAAAAGGTGCCCCAGCTGCAGCTGCCCTGGCCTCCTGTGCCTCCATCACGGGTGCTTACTGGTCATCTAACTCTGCCACAGACTCCCAGCCAAAATTAAAGTAATCTCTTGGGGTGGGGGTGGGGGGCTCAAAGCTCTGCACCCACCCAGACACTCTGGCCCACTGGCTCTCAGCAGCCAGCCAGTGGGGAGCAGACCTTCCCGCCCGAGCTGTCCCCCAGGCCATAGCTGGGCTGCTCCCCGAAAGAAGCCAGCCTAGACTGGGACAACGAGCCTTCCCTCTGCTGCTTGGTGCAGGAGGTGAGACACAGAGTCTCGTCTGGGAGGCTGGGGCACCTGAGCCTCCTCTGCAGGGGGCTAGTCCAGGTAGGCTAATCCAGGAGGTGGGTGGTGGGCCAGGTTGCCCAGTGGTCAAGCGGCCAAGCCTTGGAATTGGATACAGGGGTTCGTGTGCAAGTGTTCAGGAGTTAACCTCTCTGCGCCTCAGTTTCCCTAATCTGTAAAGTGGAAATAATAAGGTTTAATAGTACCTACCTCACATAATGAGGATTTAATGAGATAATGAATGTTAAGAATTGAGCAGATGCTTGGCGAATAGTAAGCACTTAATAAATTATAGCTGTCAGTATTATTCTGTAGGTTTGTCCCTGCTGCAGAACGTACATTAGAAGGAAACTCAAAAAGAAAGAAAAGGCTTATAAACAGGAGCCAATGAGTATAGCCGGTTATTCAGAATGCGTACCTGAGACCCTACTGTGCACGGGGCGTAGGAAAGAAGAGGTGGCACACAATGTGATTGTGCCTTGGGAGCTCATGGCGGGTGTGCGGAGGGGGGTTCTGGTAGTTTCCATGTGTCCTGGATGGCATTGAACCTAGCCTGGTGACCAGGGAAGAGTTCTTGGGGGAAGGGAGACCAGAACTGTCTTAGACGATAAGGCAATAAGGGGTGCCTGGGCGGCTCAGTCTATTGAGCGTGCGCCTCAGGCTCAGGTCAGGATCTCACGGTTCGTGGGTTCAAGCTCTGCGTCGGGCTCTGTGCTGACAGCTCGGAGCCTGGAGCCTGCTTCGGATTCTGTGTCTCCCTCTGTCTCTCTGCCCCTCCCCCGCTTGTGTTCTCTCTCGCCCTCGATCGCGAAAAAATAAATAAATAAACATGAAAGAAAGAAGAAGTTTAGGGAATAAAGCCAGCAGGGACCGACGGAGCGAGGGGAGAAGGCAGAGTGTCACAGGTAGGAGGTGGAGAGCAAACACCGGCCCCGGGCAGGGCCAGACCGTGAAGGACCTGGTATGTACGCCCGGGGTTAGGACTTTATCCAGAGTGGCCCGGTGCCCAGTAGGTACTTGATAAACATTTACGGCCGCCGAAGAAAAGAGAACGCTAGGTCCCTGAAGGATTTTAAGCTAGGGAGTCACGTGGTAAATGATCAATTTGGAAAACTCTGTCTGGGTGGCAGGGGGAGAGAGAGGTGGGCTGGGAGGGGACCCACGCCTAAGTCCAGGGCAGCCGAGCCGACAGGGTGGGTGCAGGGCTCTGAGGAGCACGGGTGCTGCCAGGGTGGTGATGGACAAGAGGCGAGAGAGGCCAGCACAGAGGAACGGCAAGGCGGGATGGACGGAGTCGGCTGGACGGCTCTAGAACGTGCTTGTGGAGACGTGGAAGACGAACAACTTGATAGACAAGAGGAAGCGGGCGGCTCCAGAAGGGAGCAGGAAGAGGGGGGTTGTGTGGAGTTGGGGGGCAGAAGGCAAGTGGGAAAGACAGACTTGCTCGCCCGGAATGTCCGGAAGAGAAGCACCGCGGAAGGAGTCGAAAACTAAGCCAGGAATGATTCCTTTGCATTTGTCCCCGAGGCATCAGCTTCTCCGCCCCTCCTGACAATCCTTCCTGGGGGGCCAGGCTCTGCACCGGGGAGGCAAAGAGGAAACATCTTGGCCCCCGGTCACCGGGCTCTCCCAGGCCAGGAAAGCTGATAGAGCAGTAACACAGTTATCATCCGTGCTCCCGAAGAATCTCGGAGCTCCCGACTTGTCCTGACAGCGCTGGAGCGCAAAGACGCGGCTGGTAACTGGGTGTTTTGCCGAGAAGTATGGCAAGGCTCGCTGCATGATCCCACCACCCTGGAGGAGAGCCCCCAGAGAGCAAACCGTGTCGGTAAAACCCTGCTTGGGGTCGCCACCTGGTTAGACAGACATCCAGGGACAAAGAGTCCAGGGGAGGATGGGGGAAGGTTATGGTGGGGGAGGGGCATAGGCTGTACAGGATCTACCCAGAGCGGCACGCCGCAGATTTGAACCCATGTCAATCCCAAAGTCAGGAAAGTCCCAGACGCTACCCAGTCACCGGCTCTCCCCACGGCTCTTTACAGAATTTTTTTAAGGGGCTGTCTGCACGTGACACCTTTCCTCGGCCCCCGCATGCCCACGCAGAAGTGCTCCCGGCACAGAGCCCTGAAACTCGTGCTCCTCCCTCGCCTGGCTCTGGCTGGCAGCCCCTCTCACTCCCCTCTGCCTCCTCTGCCCATGTCCCTTCCCTCTGCCACGGTGGGGGGTGGGGGGGGGGAGGAGAGATGAGCCACCCAGCACAGCCAAGCTGTTGTTTTGAGATTCATTTATTTTAATCAAAGTTAACTCTCCTTGACTACATTCCCGTCCTCCAGCCATCAATATTTCAGGACTATTGCTCATCCCAGGGTGGCAGAGATGGCCCCCTCCGTGTCTGAGCGCGGCTTCCAGTTAAAAGTTCACCACAGAAAATTTGACGCCTAATAAATTGGAGCCTTCCCTGCTTTAAATCATTTTTAAACCGCGATTGCCGCACCAAATATAATTATTACAAACTGGTCATTTGTAACAGAGAAATCTCATTAAAACGATGCCGTGCTGGAGAGGCAGGTGGGAGGGGGAGGAGAGGGGGGCGGCGGTGGCCGTGGCAGGCAGGGGGGCTGCAGGAGCGGGAGCCTAAGGAAGGCTTGGAAAGGGCTGGTGGGGGATGCTCTTAATTACAGATTGATTATTTCTGGTGATTGAGCACGGGCTATAATCAACTCAACATTTTCCGACCAGAGCAGGAGGGGTGGGGACAGCGAGATGACAAGGAGTGAAGGACCTTCCTGGTCTCTGTTCTGAGCTGAGCGGCTGGCTGAGGGGTGGGCTGTGAGTGGGCTGGAGGGGCACGGACTGGCACCAGGCTCCCCCACCGCCATCAGATCCCGGCTAGCCCCTGGTCCCGGGAGTGGGGCGGGGGGAGGAGGATAGCTGCAGCATTCGCTGGAGGTTGTGGAGCAATCTGCTTCATCCGTAGTAGAAGGAGTCCCAGAGCCTCAGTTTCCCCGTGACCGAGCCGGGCACAGTCCTGCCCTC
Organism: Paguma larvata; assembly: GCA_030068075.1. NCBI lineage: Eukaryota > Metazoa > Chordata > Mammalia > Carnivora > Viverridae > Paguma > Paguma larvata. Next base: position 12,217,831 of record CM057831.1, read on the forward strand.
CCAGGCCCGCAGGGCAGTCGTGAGGATCACCCGAGACGAGGTTAATTACTTCACCTGGCGCAGAACACGCCCCGGAAAAAACTGTCCAATCTCAACTTCCCGACAAAGACCGAGATGTGGAAAGAAGCTTCCAGAAGAAAATTTCTTTTCCTAGGAGAACGTTAAGAACAAGCCAGGCACTTCTTTCCCAGGAAAGGTGCAGGGGAGTCCTGGGTGGTCCCTCTCAGAGGCAGGGGGAGGGAGGCCTGGCCCTGCCGGGAAACCACCGCTCTGCAGCCAGTGCTGGGCTCTGCTGTGTTTACGGGGTTGGGGGCTTCTCTTTGCTTGCGGCTTGCTGCCCCCTGGGATTTCTGCCCCTCTTGCATGGCCTCTCTAGGAACCTCCACTAGGTACGAGGTGGGGGGGGCGGGAAAACCCCAGGCCTGTCTCTCTCCACTTATCTGGGAGGCAACCCAGGAAGCCTGCCTGGGGGAGGGGAAAGAAAAGCCAGCCCAGCTTCCCTGTCCCGGCCCTCGGGCCCAGTGCCTCTGCCCTCCAGCCCAGCCTCCGCAGTGGGCCTCAGTGCAGCCCAGAAGACCCCCTTGTTTCTTAGCCGTCACCACCTCACCTCCAGGCTCAGCTCCGCTCAGCTCCGCCTTGGAGGTCTGAAACAGGAACCCCTTACCGCCTCCTGGCTCCGAGGAACCCCGCCGGGGAGGAGCTCCAGGCTCCTGCATCGTGGCGGGTGCCGGAAAGAATACGGGTGGTGTCTTCGTCCATTCCGGCCACTACGACAATATGTCACAGGCATATACTCCTCACAGTTCCGGGGGCCGAGAGTCTATGATTAAGATGTCAGCCACTTTGGCTTTGGGCGAGGGCCCTCTCTCTCTCTGGGTTACGGAGAACCACCTTCTTGCTGTGTCTGCACATCGTGGGCATAGAGGCGAGGGCTGGTCTGTCTTCTTCTAATAAGGGCACTAAATCTCGTTATGGGCGGCCCTACCCTCACGGTCTCATTAAAACTGAATCACCTCCCACAGACCTCCCCTCCTAATCCCGTCGCATTGGGGACTAGGGTCTCCACATCTCAATTCGGAGGGGACACAAACATTCAGCCTGTGACAGGGGATCTCGGTCCTCAGCAGGTCCTTGGGGACAGGGGAAACCGGATCCCGGGGGCTAGTTGCCTTCCAAGAACCAACCGGTTCTCCGTGGGCCTACAGCACACGGTGGCACAGGTGGCCACACGCCTGCGATTGTCCCGTATCCTCCCCTGTCCCTAACCCCGACCGTGCCTGCACATGGCAAGACCGACCCACTGGGGACAAAGATCTTCCTGGACACCCTCAGAGCGGGTGCTCTCAGCACATGGGGTTTGAGCCTGGCAATCAAAAGCTGTGTGGCCTTGGATAGGTCATTTAGCCTCTCTGGGGCTCAGCTTCTCCTTCTGTAAATTGGTGATGAGAAGAGCAGGCGTTCTGCTCCCTTAAGGAGGACAACGGATGTGCGAGGTGGTGTTAGGATCCCACTCATCGTAGTACTGACTGGCCCAGGGTCAGGGGGGCCCGGGGAGAGGAAGAGGCCATGCTCCTGATTGGAGCTCTCGGTCCTCCCTGAGGTTTGGAGGAGGAGGGATCCGGGCTGTGCCTACCCCAAGGGTCTCTGCCTTCTGCGTGCCTTCTCCAAGCGTGTCTCCGTGATTGGCTGGTCAGCCCAGACCCCCGTAGGCTGGACAGGTTCAGCCAAGAGCCCGCGTGTGGAGGCAGGCGTGCACAGAGGGGCACCTGCGTGTGTGTGTGTGCGCGCGCGCTGGTGGGACTGTGGGTAGCTGTGCAGGCAGAGGCCTCCGTTGCTCCAAAATAGCTTCTGCCGCGCAGCGGTGGCGAGGACGAACAGGTCTGTGCAGCCCGGGGTGGGCTGCCGCCTGAGGGTTGCCGGGAAAACCATGGCTGCAGGAGCCCCCAGCCACTCGCCTCCTCGCCATGGAGACAGCGAGACGGAGGCAGCAAGGGGAACAGAACAGGTGGGCCCCACCGTGGGCTCCGAGAAACCACGGCGGCCCCCACACCTATCGCCGGGGGAGGGGGCCGTCTTGGGATCAATTTTCCGATTACTAAATCATGTTCAAATGTCAATGCCTTCCCTCCTGCTCGAGGGCTTTCTCTCCTCCGTTTCATCAGTCTCTCCCCGCCTTTCCTCCGGCTCCTGGCTTGCATTGCATGTTAGCACGACACTGATCTTAGAAGAATGAAATTTGGCAGCAGTCGAGGGCCTGAGATGACCTCATCCTGTCTGGTGTTTTCGGGAAAGGACGCCTCCTGAAAGGCGGGGGAGGGAGGGAGGGCGGGACGCACAGGGTGACAGGCCGGAAACGGAGCTGGGGTGCTTGTGGGCTCTCTAGACTTAAACGGGCTTCCTGCCCACACAGGGGCTTGGGAGTCTGGGGCTCTTCTCCTGAGTTAGACCCCTGGAGCCCAGCTTCTTTCCATCTCTAAGACCCTTAGCCTGGACCAACTCTGGCAGTTTCCAGAAAACTCTTCAAACTTCCCTGGTAGCAACAGAACATGGGCTCCCTTCTAGGCTTTCTGTGGAGGTCGTCCCATCCAGCCCTGGCTTCCCCCACAATGCCCGGGAACAATTGGCTGCCCCCTCCAGGGCCACCGGCGCTCTCTCACTGCAATGTGAGCCCCCTTCGGGGGTGCTGGGTGCCCCAGAGAGGGAGAGAGGCGTTCGGCCTCTCCGAGACGAACACCCAGGTCCTCATAGGAAGAGGGAACCTTCCCACTTCTCCCCAACACGGACCTGTCATCGGGATTTTTCCATTTTCCATTAACTTCATCAATCTAGAAATGTTAGTTTTTGTTTGTTTACGTTCCCACGACTCATTGCCGGCTTCTCTAGGTAGGCAGACAATTGAGCTGACTCCTAGAAGTCACCGTCCTGCAGGGAACAGTTCCCCTAATCAGCCCCTTAGGTCCTGACCTCTCAGCTGCCACCACACCCAGCCCCTCCCCTTCTGCAGTACAGCCCTGGCCCCTCAGTTGAGTTCTTTGCCACACTAGCGTCCACGCCCCATCCCCCTCCTACTCTGGGTACCAGGTTGTTGGCCAGCACACCCTGCCCCCTGGCCCCGCTCCACCCCACCCTGGCCATCTGTCCATCTGCTGGGCTTGCTGACTTGTCTCTGCCTGTTTGATGTTCAAGCCGTCAACTGTGACAATCATATCTGATCATTAATAATGCAATAATGGAACAGTGACTGGAGAGACACTTGGATAATCAGCTAGCACAGGCTCATTAGTGGCACAGAACAATCACGGCGATGTAATAACAGATCCCAGGAAATTTCAATTAAACCTGGAACTTTGTTAGGGTTTCATTTTATTTTCAGCACAGCGAAGGACAGCGTAATTGCAATCAACTAAAGCCAATGCAAATCTCCAAAAGAGACCCCTTCCCCTGGGTATGCTAGGGAATTAAGTCTTGCTCTTCTTTAGCTCCTGCCCATCTTAATTCTGAGCCATTTAATGAACTCCTTCTCTGCCCCGAAGAATGTTCCAACTTAAGTCCCTAGCTTCTCTTAACAACGGGATCTTTCTGGCTTCTGGCCGAAACGATAAAGTTGATGATGCTGGGAATTAGCATTCACTGAGAGTTCAACATATGCCGGGCATCATGCTAAGCCCTTTACGTGGATGATCTCATTTAAAACTCACTATAGGCTGTTGAGGTACTGATGGATATTGTCACCATTTTACCTGCGAGGTCACTGAGTCTCAAAGGTAAGAAAGACTCTCTGGACAGCACATCTTGTAAATATCAGTGGTGTGGCCAGATCTCTGAGCCAGAAAGCCCACAATTGCTTGCTTATTCCTCCAATCTCTCTCTCTCTCTCTTTCTCTCTCCCTCTCTTTCTCTTTTTCTCTCTCTCTCTCACTGCATTAGGTATTGGAGAGCCTAGAAAATTCGGAAGAAGGATGAGGTAACCCAAGTACCATACCGCCCAACCACCTCATGTTGGGTCCTTTGTCTCCAGTGTAGGGTGGGCATCTGGGGAGATTTTTAAATCTGTGCATGCTGCCTACATCAAACCATCTAATCAGAATCTCTGGGCATGGCGTCCCAGCATCTATAGTTTTTTCAAAGCTCCTTAGGGAATTTTAAAACCCCCGGTGCTTAAAACCTCACCCGGTGCTTCTCCATCTGGCTGGTGGGGACACAGATCTGGGACGTTGGCCCAGCCCTGCACCCCCTGGGTCTGAGAGGGAAAGTGAGTCAGAACAAGGCTCCTTCTGAGAAGGTGTGTGATGACTCTCCGCCTAGGACTTCAGCTCTGGCTTCCATGTCCTCCTCCCTGACAGGAAGGGGTGGACGGGGCGGTCCCTCAGAGGCCTGCTACTTGAACAGAGGTTTCCCAGAATGGGCAACGCCTTTTCTGAAGTTCATGAATTGCCACAGACCGGGAGGGGAGATAATTCAGGGCCAGGAATACCTTACCAGAACCCCTTAAGTCCCTGTCTCTCTAAAGTCAAATCTCATCAGCTCATACTCGCCTTTAAATCGATTCACTTTCGGGGCACCTGGGTGGCCTAGTCGCTTAAGCGGCCAATTCTCGATTCCCGCTCAGGTCATGAGCCCATGGTCCGTGAGTCTGAGCCCCGCATCAGGCTCTACACTCACTGCACAAAGCCCGCTTTGGATACTCTGTCTGCCTTTTTCTAGCCCTCTCCTGCTTGTACTTTCTCTCTCTCTCTCAAAAATAAATAAATGTTAAAAAAAATTAGTAAAAGATAATAAAATAAATTGATTCACTTTTACTTAAATGTTTTTAAAAACTAAATTTTATGTCATTATTATATACAGGAAGCCATAATCTATGGCCACCGATCGAAGGTGACCATAAAAATTTTACCGTCGAAATTAATTTCCTGTATCATCGTGGGGTGTGCAGAATACCCTGGCTCAAACCTCCTCACCCTATATGATAAGCTCCTTTCTTCGAGCGTGAACCTGATGGCTACCCACTGCTGGCTGGGCTGCAAACCCACACCCCTCACTCCTCTGGGAAAGAACCCCATGGGAGGGTCTAAGTCTTGAAGGGCAGAACCGTCTCTTTGTCTGACTGTTTGGGAATCTTGTCCTTCCAGCAGGACTAAGTTCTAAGTCTGCATCGTTGCCCTTCTCTGAACCTCAGTTTTGACACCTGCAAAATGGGTGTCGCAAGACACAAGGCACAACTTGAGGGCCTCATTGCGGCGTGAGCTTGCTTTCTCCTCCTCTCTCAGCCCTTACTGTTGTTGGGGTCCTCGGATCGTCCCCCAAAGACCACGAGACACATATGCAAAGGCAAGAGCGTTTATTGAGATTCCAGCAGGCCGGGGTCAGCCGCTCCGTAAAATGGCGACCCCGAGAGGAGCGCGCAGGCTCCTTTTAAGCATATTTCCAAGGCGGGGAAACAGGTGTCTCTAGCTTCCAAGGCGGGGAAACAGGTGTCTCTATTTGGGGGATACGGGTGCTCTAAGGATTGGTCCAAGCTGGTCTGCTGAGGGGTGGAGCCTGATTGTTTGGTCCGTCTTCTACTTCCTGGTCTTTTGGAGCAGGAAGTGTGTTAGGGCCGCCCCTTGCCCCTTAGGTCCGGGACCTCTCACTGTCACGGGGCAGGGGCGGAACTGGCAAATGGCAAGAAAGAGAAGTCAGAGGATTGCGTGGTGTGTGGAGGCACTTCTGAAAGGTCCTTAAACTTCTAAGCGGCGACCCCTCTGAACTCACATGAGACGCCTTATCGGCCACAACTGGCAACTTAGAATTCTGGGGGTAGAGATTCCTTAGATCACAGGCTTGTGGGCCACGTCCCATCCGGTCACTGTTCCTTCTGGGCCGCCTTTCCTCATCTGTCACACCTGTTGCCGACTTCCCACTTCCCGCACCTCGGTTGGGCACCCAAAGGATATGACCCGGGCCTGCCCTCCTGGAGCTGCGTTCCAGCCTTGGGGCAGACACATGGACGAGGTGTGCGCGACGCTGTGCTAGGCGCCAGCCCCAGTGGGGTGATCACAGGGAAGGAAAGGAGGAGCCACTCAGCCCGTGTTCCCCCCACAAGCTCTTGCCCCACACTCCCCCACCCCAACGGTGCCTACACCCGCCTGCTGCACTACGCAAGCCTTCCGTCTTGTCTGTTTGGGGCGCATCTGTGAGTGGCAGCTTGCCCACGGGTTAAGAGCGCGGGCTTTGGGGCCGGCTCACTTTGGGATTTGCGTCCCTCCCAGCAAAGTAGTAACCTTCTCAGCTTCGGTTCCCTTATCTGCAGAACAGGGATGCTCTAAGGACTGTGATGTGGTGTCCGCAAATGACTCAAGAGAGAGCACGAAACAGCCCTCCAGAAGCATTACCTGTAGTTTTTATTCTTCTTTCTAATAGAAATTCTGGTTTGGGAACGGGGCGTAAGGGTCCTGGATTCAAATGCTGGGTCTCTCCCTTGCTATGCATGCGACATCCGAGCCTTGCATTCTCATCCATGAAGAGGGGTAAGGGCAGCGGCTTCTCAGGCAAGGCTACAAACGCAAGGTCCCTGATGCTGCCTACCGCCTTCGACTGCCTTGCTCGGAGAGGAGGCCACGTGCCCCGTCGGCACAGGGCAAGTCTAGACGGAAGGTTCGAGGTTCACCTGTGTGCCCCCTCTTCCCATCTCGTCTGCCCCAACCCAGCCCGCGGTGGCCCTTCTAAGGTGCTGCTTCTTTTCCGATGTCCGCTTTCATCACCCACCCTGAGCCCCATGTCACCGAAAGGACAGACCCGTCCTCCGCTGCCAGGCCAAGGCTGGCCACCCAGCATGGACAGCATCGCCACTGACCACGCATGACAAGGGGCAGTGTGCAGTCCAGGGACGAGGGGGCGGATGCACCAGGCGAGATCAAGGCGCAGGGCTGCGGGGAGGAGAAAGAAAGAGAAAAATACCTCCCCCTCCTCCTCCTCTCCTTCCCCATTCCCTCCCCGCTCATTTGAACCCTCCCCAGCTCCTCGAAACTCTTCCAGAGGAAGCTGTGGCAAAAGAGAACCCCGGAACTCCTTGTACAAGGCGTGCGTTTGAATTCTGTATCTCTCTGCCGGGTGAACTTGGATGTCCCTCCTCAGAGCTGGGGAGGGTAGAGCTCCTCTGTTACTGCGAGCAGTAGATGAGAAATACTCAGAGAGGCAACTTCTGTTCTTCCCCCCCCTTTCTCCTCCTTTAAACCCACAGCTTTCTAGAAGCTGCAAGATCTCTCCTTCCTCTCGCGTCCCGCCTCTGAGCCCCTCTCTGCCTCCCAAGCCAGGACACCCTCACCACCCCCTACCTTGTGGTACTGAAGCCATATTTTCAGGTGGCATGAGCTCCTGAAACATTGGGACCCTGAGGGTGTAATGAATCATTTCTCCTCTGGGCTCAGCCATGGCCGACCTAAAGATCCCTTTCTCAACCACTGGAGAAGAGAGAGTGATCCCTGCCCCACGGACACCGACACCAGAGCCCGGAACGAAGACACCACACCTCGGAAGGGCACACCACGCTGCCCAGTGCTCCCGAGCCGGGAGGTGCCCTCTCCTGACCCTGCTGGAGCCGACAGCTCTGTCACCTAGCATTTCTGGCCGGAAGCCACCAGCCCTCAGGCCGCTCGGCAGCACCCCCACGCTCCTTACAAACGAGAGCCTGCCTGCCGCGGAACTCCAGCAATCACGTGTAGAAACGGAGCAGAGCGTGTTGGGGGCAGGAAGGGGAATGTCTTTATTTGTTCTCTCTGCTCCGAGTTCGTTTCTAAATTGTCCTTCTGTAGATAAAGGCATCTCTCCAGCAGCTCAGCCCAGATCACGGGAGCTAATCTGCATCCGGCGGATCAAAATAGCCTCCCAACCAGATGGAGACCCAGAGCACACCAGGAAAGCAGAACCGGTTCTGAGTGCTGAAAGTGGGGATGGAAATAGAGTCACGTGAAGCCTTTTTGGGATTTTTCTGGGACGAGAGGGGGTAAGGAGGGGAGCCTGGGAGTGCCAAGACCAGGAAGATGCAGAAGTTAAGTAAGGAAAGCGAGAATTCGTGCTGGCACTTTCTCTACCGTTTTCTTCAGAGCCTCGCGTGGGAGCGATCTTCCGGGAGGTCAAGGGGCTTATGGGTCTTGTAGTGCTCAGACGGGAGCACGGAGATGGGGGTTTTGCGTCTGTCCCAGACACAACATGGCACTGAAGAAGGCGCGACTCTGGAGCCAGACCTGCTTACCTTCTACCCATGCAAACTTCGGATGAAATCATTTGCTCCCTTGAGCCTCAGCTTCCTGGTCTGTAAAGTGGGATTAAGGTATTTATTGTTTAGCGCTCTGACAAGGCTTAAGATAAGGATGGTGACGTGTCGTCCTATAGACTGAATATCTATGTGTCCCCAAGATTCGTATGTTGGAAATCCTAGCTCCCAAGGCGACGGCGCTAGGAGGCGGGCCTTTGGGGGGTGATTAGCTCATGAGAGTGGAGCCCCGAGGGATAGGAGGAGTATGCAGGAAACCCCGAGCCCCTTCCGTCATGGGAGGACATGTTGAGAAGCCTCCCTGGTGTCTATGAACTAGAACGTGGGCTCTTGCCAGACACCCAACCTGCTGGCCCCTTGATCTTGGTCTTCCCAGCTTCCAGAACTGTGAGAATAAATATTTGTGGCTGAAGCCTCCTGATCGAATCCAGGATTCCAATCCTGGACTCCGCCTTTGGGAAGGGTGTGGAGAGGGACACCATAGAACTTTGACCGGGTCTGTCACCGTCTGAACATGAATTGCAGGCTCTTCTCTGAGCCAGCCTGCCGCATCCTGGGAGCTCTAGTGTGCTTCCGGGCTGAGAAATGGGTGCTCACTTCCGGATTCAGAGTCCCCCCAGAGGGAAGGGGCCATGTCTGTCTTGCTCACCGCTGTGTCCCCAGGGCCACGTCCAGGGCCTGGTACATAGCAGGCGCTCAGTCAACACAGGCTAACGGAACGATGGAGTGAGTGAGCAGTTCTGGAAGAGGAGTGAACATGCCAACAGTAACCAACAATAAAATTTTGGGAACGAGGCGAGCTACTCAGTGCATCGCAGCGAGAACTCCAAGTGCCTCCATCTGACAGCTGCCCCAGCCCAGCCCCAGCCCCGGGTCTGAGTCCTTGGCTTAGGGATCGCTCAGAAAGAACACAGGCCAACCTGCCCCGTCTCGGGCTGCCTCCATCTGGCTTGGGGTCTGTTTTCCTCCTGGAATGGGGACTCCTTGGGGGCAGGGATAGTCTTGGGAAGCTCTGTCTTGGGTGCCCGGCACCAGGCCTGGTAGGGATCTGCTGGGAGGGCAGGCAGGAGTGGGGGGGGGGGTACATTGCTGCACCAGGTGGGACGGGGTTCCCTCCGGTCCTGAGAGGGGCCCAAAGCCTGGCTCCCACGGCAACCACGATGTGGGCCACGTGGGGCTTTCCCCTGCCTGCCTGCTGTGTCCGCATCCAGCCTCGCTCTGCTCCCCCGCAGCAGCAGCCCACCCTCGCGCCCCGGCCCGGCCCCCCACTCGCATGTTCATCCATGGCCAGTCCCCGGGGGCCGCGGGGACTCCACGAACTGCTGAGCAGCCGAGGTTGCCTCTGTTCCCAGCAGGTCAGCGGAGGAAATCGATACCATTGATGGAGAAAAGCGGGGTTGGGATGCGGAGATTGGGGAGGGGCCCCCTGACCCTGTGAGTGCTCACCTGCTGGGGATGGAGGGACTGAGCCCCGGGGGGAAGCTGAGAGGGCAGTCAGGCCCCGAGGCTCCCAGGCGAGGACCGGACAGGGTTGGGAGGGCACAGTGACAGCCTGAGAAGGCACAGAAATAAATGCTAGAGGGGAGAAGCCGAGAGTCAGCGCAGTGAGGTTTCGGGAGTGCTGGGGAAGAGAGGGGTGCAGAAGACAGGAAGATAGGGGGACCGATTGGAGGCAGGAAGTCAGGGAGGAGCTACCGGGAGGACACTGGCCTTCAACCACAGACGCTTCCGCAGAATCGCAGGGGGCAGTTTGACGGGGTCAACTGGGGAAAAAGCACCTGAGCACTCTGCTGCGGTCCCCGAGAGAAGGGAGGACACGGAGAGCCACCACGCGGTCCTGTCTCGCTCACCCCGCCAGTGCCCTGCTCGCCACCCTCCACCCTCGCTGACGCATGTTGTCTCTGTCAAAGGTCCCCACCCGCGTGAAAGTCCAGGGCACAGGCTCAGCCGGCATTGGCATCAGCACCAGCTGGCTGTGTTTCGCCAGGCACTGTGTTCCGTGCCCTGCTCCCTCTGCCCCGGCGCTCAGCACAGTGGTGATGGCGACAAGGCCCGCGAATAGCTCCGTGTTTCCACTTTACACCTAGCGGCGGCCTGTGGGCTCAGCCAGCCTCCCTCCCACCTGGCCGCCCGGCCGGGCACCAGCGGGTTCTGGGGCCTCCCGCGGCTCCGGGCCCCTAGGAGGCCAGCACGGCGTGGGCTTCTCAACGCTCTGGCCTCCCCGTGGGCTCGGGGCTGCTGGGCCCTCCCCGGCCCTCTGGTCCCCAGGTCGGACCCAGAGAGCACGCCAGGGATGGAGGGGGCCTGTCATTGCTCCATAGCCATGAGGGGCCCGCACAGGGAGGCACAGCCCGCCCCGGGGCCTGCTCTGGGCCTCACTTCGGACAAATCACTGCTCCTCCTAGATCCTGGGTTTGCTCACTTAGAAGGTACAGGGGGGTCACGCTTGTCGTGCCCCCTCGCAGGACTCAACAGAACCCTCGAGGCATGCAACACTGCCGACGGTGCTGGGTGTACACAGTGATTAATGCCACGCGCACACACACTTTGCGGGGCTCCCTACTTCTTATCCAAGCGCACGACACGGGAGCTCCTTCCTGGCGGCAAGGAGGACCCTGAACGCCCTGTGAGAGGCACTGTCTGACCCTGAAGACTTTCATGGGCCAGGGTAGGGTGTGGGACAGGGTCGGAGTGAAGTTAAAGGAGGAAACATCACAAACGCACAGAAATGCGTGAAATCGCTCTGGGCTGCCCTCCCCACCAGTCTCTAAGGATAGAGTTTCATGGCCCCAACTTGGAAAAACAGGTGCTCAGGCTCTTCCCCGTGATTCCCCCAAGACGGCAGGCCCCCGAGCCCCTGGCTGGGGGCCGGGGACCCAGCCGAGGGGGTGAGAGGAGTGCTTGGCGTCCCACCAAGCGGCAGGGAGGCGGCAGGTCGCGAGGAGACAGCTCCCGTACTAGTCCGAGAACGGGGCCCCCCTGCCCCTCGCCTGGTGCTCAGACAACAGGGCCGACTTCCTTAAGGCCTGTGGGTACCCTCTACCCCCCGCCACGGTCACAGTCAAGAGCACCTAGGTGGAGCCCCACCGGTCACTCTGCAGACCGGCCCGCTCTCGCACCCGGGAGAAGCGTGGGCACTCACAGGGCTCTCCACGCCCTGACAGCGGCACCAGGGAACAAACCAGTCCGGAGGTGCAAATGACGTCCCTCCTTCACCGTTCCCTCCCCGGTCCAGCAGCCTCTAGGCCCCCTTCTAACAGCGAGAACCACTGCCCCCCACTGTGGGGGGAGGGGAGAAGGCAGGTGTGCTGAGGCCTGGAGCCAATGAGCCTTTCTCACAGAGTAGGGCAGGGCAGGGGTCTGACGTTATCGTTGTCGGGGAAGGATGCCAGCCCAGGGGGTTCATGCCAACGGGGCTTACTGGAGGCAGGTCTCGGCAGGGATTTTTGCTCAGCCGTGTGGAAAAGCAGCCCAGCCCCGTCCCCAGCTCCCTTGGGGCTCCTGGCCAGGGCCTGGGGCCCCCCTGGAGACCTGGGTCCAGGGCCAAGCAATGGTCGGCTCTGTGAAGCACACTTGCTCCAGATGGGCCTCAGGGGCGGAGGCAGCCTCCACGGCCTACGCCCAGCCTCTAATGCTCTTCGGCCCCATCTCCGGGCTCCTGAGCTCCAGGACCGCGGCCACAGCCACAGAAGCCGCTCTTCCAGTCAGCAACGAGATGGCAGAAAGCTTTTCCCATTTCTTTACCCACGGGAACGGGGACGGGCCCATGGCTCAAGTGAGGATGTTAATCACGGCATCGCGGCCACATCAGAGCTGGAAGGACCTTTCGAGCCAGAGGGGCGCACATGCCCAGGAATGCACGGCTGGCGGGGATCCAGCGGCTCCCAGAAGAAGCCCAGTCTGCCCCCCCACCAGCCTCCTCCCCACTCGAGGCCCCTCCTCCCGCCCGTCCCTCAGACGGATCTGAGCGGGTCTCTAGGGCTGAGTCATCGGAGCCTCAGAAGGGCTCCATGCTTCCCAGCAACGAGCCTCTCCAAGGAGTAGAGGAGCCCCTTAGGGGACGGTGACAGCAGCAAGACCAGAAGAGGAGCCAGCTAGAAATTCCACAGCTCTGACCGAGAGCTGCCCAGAGTGATTCTCTCGTGAGTCACGATGTCGCAGGGGGAGTGTTGGCCTTGAATCAGGAGACCGGATCTGCGACTTGAGGCTTCGTGACTTTGTAGCCGCAAGTAATGGAGTCTCTCCAAGCCTCCGTGCTCATGCGGAAAATGGGCACGCCCTGTCTCCTCGGATTCATCGGGAGAGTGAAAAAGCACCCGAGCTTAGAGGGCGCGGCAAGCCGTGTGTTTTATAATAGACCCCCCACCACGGTTGGCCTTTCCTCTTCACTTCCCCCTCTCCCCCTGTGCAGCCCGTGTCCTGAGCCATGAAAGGCAGAAGGGAATTGAAGCGGCTTCCATCGTACCTGTGACCACCATCTCCAGCCCCCAAGTCATTTTGAAACATTTCTAGCGACTCGCCGGAGCCAGCACACGCACGCATTCTGCCGAGCAGCCCTTTGCCATCTGGACACACGCACAAAGACACCCCAGGCGCTCCGACTCTGTCACGAAATAGAATTTCAATCCCGGGGTACGTGTGCCCCGGGAATCCAGCATTCATGGGTTTTCAGGAACAGTTCAGATTTGTGCCTGTTTGTCAACCACACTGTGACATTTTTAGAATGAAAGTGTTGCCAGGACAACAGGGATAAACCAGGAAGGCCCTGGGAATCCTACGAATACTCAGGAAGGCCTCGATCCTCGGGGTAAGGAAGCCTGCCCCCCCGCCCCTGCCCTGGAGGCTCATGACTGTGGGTGTCTGTCCTAGAAAGTCTCCCGGCCCGTGTTGGACCCTCCGGCTTTCTTCTGTCTTCTCGATTACCTGCTGCCCCGTCATCTTCTGTTTGCTTCCCTGCCTCTCTCGCTCACCGTGAGCAAGTTAGGTGTGTGAACCCCGTCCCTGACATTGCTTGGCACATAGCATGTGCTCAATAAATGCGTATGGCAAGAGAGCACGGATGAATGCCCCAGCTGGGAGAGGGAAACCGGGCAGAAAGTAGGGGGTTAATGCAGCCTCCTGCTGGAAGCCCGGAGAAGTCAGCTTAGCAGTAAAGAAGAGAGCTATTGTTTCCTACCAGGCAGGCCAGAGCAGGCTTCTTTGGTGCCTCCCCTCCATCCCCTACGAATACATCTCCATGAAAGGTACCTGGTGGCTGGCCAGGGAGCTGACATCTTTGTGCCCGCAGGTGACAGGCCTAGAGGACAGCCGGAGCTTTGTTGAAAGGCTTTGAGAGTTAGAGTCGCGGCTCCCAGAAGAGAAAAGGCGGTTCAGAGCCCTGATGGGCCCTCTCTCTCCCTGTCCAGACAGGGCCTACCCCAGCCACGGCGAGCACGGCAGGGCCCCCTGTGCACTCTAGCAGGCTGCCTGGATGCTGTCACTTGTCACCTGACAATGGAGAAGGATGTTTCTCTATTTTCCAGCTCAGACGAGCTTTCGAAGACGCTATCTGGCTGTGATATAAATCCATTGAGAAAGCCCTGGAGGGAGCCCCTTGCAAAGCCCTAAATTGGACACTAAAAACAGATAAAAGCCAATGGTTTAAAAGCTTTGTGTGAGCTCCATTTGGGGGAAGGAATGAAAACAGGGATTTAGTTTGTCCTTTCTCACCAACACACTTCATTCAGGCAGGTGTGGCCTGAGATTTTTAAGTCCTTTGTGTCCCCGTGGCATGGATCCGAATAGCCAGTGAGCCGGCACTGGGGCGGAGTCATGGAGCTAAGACAGCCTCAAGGGCCTGCTCTCCTGACCTCTCCACCACCGCCGCCCACCGCCCCGCCGGGACGGCCAAGTGCAGGGCTCAGCACCTGAACGGCTGAATGCGTGAATCCCCGCCCTGCCCCAGCCCTTCCCTAACATCTTCCCGGTGGTTTGCCCAGGTCCAAGTACGAAGCCTTGCCTTAGGATGAGCAGGTCAAGTCCACACCTGCCACTTCTGCAGCCCCAGGCCCTTGTTTCCGTAGGCCCAGTTGGAGGACGGGCATGTCAAATGATAAGAGGTTGTTGCCTGCCTGGACATCACCTCCTCACACAGTCCCGTCTTTCTCAGCTGCTACCCTGCAGCCAGCAAACCTGGAACGTCGGAAGATTGGAAGGGCCACCAAGAACATTCCAAGAGAGTCCTGGCCCACCACCCGGCACACAGTGCAAGCTGGAGCGACCAGGGCACATGTCACTCTGCGGCCCTTCTTTGGGGTAAATAATGAAAGCATAGCTCTTCCAATCAAAATACAGGCCATCGCTTTTGCAAAATATCACCAAGGAGGGAAGAGGGATACCGTTCATCTTATTCTTGGTGGCTCTCAGCCTCTGTGCATTTTAAAACCCTCACATCTGGGCCACACCCCAGACCAGTGAAATCAGAATTTCAGGGGTGAGACTCAGGCATTGACAGTTTCAAAGCTTCCAGACGATCTCAACGCACGGCCCAAGTGGAAACCCACTCTTGTAATTGACTAGACCTATCAATGACCGCGTGGAGGCTGGGATCAGGGGCTTCCATATTTCTCAGGACTCCTACCCCTCCTGCCTTCATCTCCACCCTTTAATTCAGACCTGAAGTAGAGGGAGGCTGGAGGGTGGCCCGGTGATGAAGGTTAAGTTAAGAAGGCCACTGTTTCTGGGAGTCTGGGCTGCTCAGTCGGTTAAGTGTCTGACTCTTGACTTCGGCTCAGGTCATGATCTCATGGTTTGTGAGTTCAAGCCCCGCGTTGGGCTCTGTGCTGGCAGCTCGGAGCCTGCTTAGCATTCTTTCTCTCTCTCTGCCCCTCCCCTGCTGGTGCTTTCTCTCTCTCTTTCTCTCAAAATAAAAAAATAAACAATTAGAAAGAAAAAAAGAATGCCACAGTTTCTTTCCCCCTGACACGGGGCACCTGACCTTGGTATGGCCTGCCTCCGGATTTGCAGGATATGGAATCCCACTGGGTCGGGGATTGTGTCCGAGGCAGATGGGATGTGGGAGTCATATAGGTCAACCGCCTGTCCAGGTTTCCAGGCGAGGACACCAAAGAGAGTGGGGGCGTGGCCTACCAGAGTGGCGGACTAGTCGGAGTCCCGGGCACTATCCTTTGCATGATTACGCCTACCTTGGGGCTTCTGTCTCTGCCACTGAACGGTGGGGGCCTGGGACAGCAAAGCCTTTTGGCTTCTGGCAACCTCTCCGTGAATGCATTCCCCAAGACAGAGAGGAAAAGAGGAGTTGTCAGAGCACCGAACTGAACAGATGCGTTCTTGAAACTCGGCCCTGCCATTTAGAGGCTCTGTGACCTTGAAGCCACTCTTAGCCTCTCTGCGCTTCTGTTCTACTCATCTATAAGACGGGGAAGCCCTGACTTTCACCCAGAGCCGTTAGGTAATGGTTAAGTGAGTTTACGTGAGTCGTACGAAGAATTTAGCCAAAGCTGCTTTCCACCCTTCCCGTCCCTCCTCCTGGTCCTTTCCTAGAACCGAGATGCTGCTTCCTGAGGCAGGGTTGCTGCTCTCAGGCCCAAGAAGCTGTGCCGACCTGGGCCCGTGTAGGATGTGTGTCTCCAAACACCCATCGGATGGGAGGGTAAGGACCACGCTCTTGCACCAAAAGGACCTCTTGCATTAGAGAGAGAGGGTACTTCCTTCGAGATTCACAGGAATGTTCCAGGGAGGTCAAGCCTCTGAGCAGAAGGGTGAGAGTTTCTGGCGGGCCCCTCCAGGCCCAGACGTGGCATCCTTCACAGTCACCGACCTAACTGACTTGGAATTAAAGGAAATAATGGATGGATTTGTCGATACGTACTAACCGAGTGCCTGCTCTGGGCCAGGGATACGGGAGTGACAAGACGGATATAAGTTGTAGCTCTCACAGAGCTTCCGGATGAAGACAGATGCTGGACAGGCAGTTTCAGCTTGGGAGGTATGTGCTCTGATGGGGGAAAGCCATGGAGCTTTGGGAGCACTCACGAGGAAAACTTACCCCAGCTCAGAGGAGCCCAGGAAAACTTCCTGGAGGAGGCGACCACCATGCTGAGAACTGACGGATAGGAGGCATGATCCATGAGAACTTCCAGGGGGCTGAATCATGCTCTAGGGAAGGGGAAGAACAAACATAAGGGGTGAAGATGGTAGGTTCTAGAGAGAACCCGACACGTTTGAAGACCTGATGGGTTGTTGAGAGATGAGCCTACAAGAGCCAGCTAGCAACAGACCTTTTAACGCAGTGATCCTCAAATCCGAGTGTGTTAGTCACCAAGAAAGCTGGTTAAGCAGAGATTGCTGGGCCCCCTCCTGGTATTTCTGGTTCAGTAGGTCTGGAGAGGAGCCTGAGAATCTGCATCTCTCCCGAGCTCCCAGGCGACACCGATCTGCACCGCACTAGGCCGCACGAAGTCGTAAAGACTTGGAGAGAGGGGAACGATGAACCGTCTTCAGCTGGAGACGTAGTCGGAGGTGCCTTCCGGAGACCCGACCTGGCCGCCTCGCCAAGACCGATGGCTGTGGAGTGAGTGGGCGGCTGCTGGGGGGCGGGGGACCCCAGGAGCCCCTGTTGCTCCCTGCTGCACACAGGAGGTGGCTCTCAGCTCAGAGAACTCTCTGCCCCAGCTAGAGAGAGAGAACGCTGCGTGAAGACAACCACCCACGGGCCCCTTGTGTTTCGGCATGCCTCAGGATGAACCGGCTTTGTTCTGTCTTTCCAGAACTGTTTGTACGGTGAACAGCTTTGGCAGAGGCAGACAGTGCGTCTCTGGGGCAAAGGGAAAGTTAGCTCCGTGTCCAGGTAATGTCTCCTTCTGGGGCAAAGGTCAGGACGGCTGCCGTCTTATTACAAAAGATTCAGGTTCCCTGAGCTCAGGACGCCTTCTCGGCCAGCTGCCTGTGCGGGCGTCACCTGGCCCTCCTCCGGTCACGCTGAAGGAATTGGGGAGCCATGCCTGCTGACACTCTGGCTACTGCTCTCGCTGTGAGCAACGACCTTTGTCCCTCACCCGGAAGTCTCATGTCTTCCGCCAACATCCAGGAAGCCGCGGCAGGCTAAGTTGTCGGCTTGTAAGCATAGTAAACCCCTGACCCGGCACGTCTCTCAGTGACCCCCCCGCATCTCATTGCACCCCTCTGCCTCGCTCGGAGGCTCTCCTGGCAGCCTTCCCCACCCCCACTCCCCCCCACATAAAACTGCACTAACCCAGCCTCCAATTCAGCTTCGGGAATACCCAGACGTCCCAGACTGGTCTCCAGGACTTCAAAGCAGCGTTTTTTTCTGCATCGCCCCTCCGCGTTCATCTACAGGAGGGTTTTCTCTTGAAGACTTCTACCCCCCCCCGCCCCCCTCAGAACCCAGCACTCAGGAGCAGCCGTGACATTGTCATGGTGCCCCTTGTGCTTGGGCTTTGACAGATCCTTACGACACACGTGCGTTCATCACTGCCTTTGACCTTCCAACAACACCATGGAGGGGGGAGGGTTGATCCAGCCCCGCCTTCTACAGAGAAGAAAGCAGATATATCCAGGCATGGAGACTCATCGTTAGCAAGGCCGGGCCAGCTCCAGGTCCCCTGCTCGTCTCCACCACGACGGTTGTCGTCGCTTTCATGCGTTCACGTCAACCTGAGCCAAGCATGGTTAGATAGGTAAGGTCTGATGGAAGCAAAAAAAAAAAAAAAAAAAAAAAAATTCTACAAAGCCAAAGAGAAATGGTTCAGGAATTACATTAGCATTAATGATCGAGAGCCGACTGCCTATACATTTAAAAATCTCCAGACCTAGCTTTGACCCAAGGCTGGGAACAAGAACACGGACCTCATCACATACCCTGATGCAAGGATGGGATTGTAGGTGGGAGAGGGGGGTGGTTCCTTTTTAATAGTCCAGGAGAGGGGCTGTGCTTCCCAGGTGGTGGCAGGGTTGGGGGAGGCAGGCTGCTGGTTCACTCCACGCAGGAGCTCCGTTTGTTTTTGAATTGTAGATTGCCCGGTGTGATTGGAAAGTCAGAAGTGTAGCCAGGCCCCCTGCAGACCTATTTATGTAGAACTGGTCTCCTCTCTGAGGCTGAATAAACATCAGAGACTACCCAGCCTATTGTCAAGGCAGGTGCCAACTTCAAACTAAAGCTGAACGTTTTGGGAGGGCTGGAACCCTGGACGGCAGCCCCCCTCCGCCGCCGCCTCCACCGCCCCGTGTGCTCAGAACCTCCTCCTTCTCCTGCTTCCACTCTAGCCCCATGAAACTTTTAGCACCTGCTTCCTCCTCGGCTCCTGTTTAGTTCAGTCCCTTTTCTTTCTCCTCCGCCACTTCCGTTTCATCTCTAAGTGATCTAATATTAATGTTCTCGTCATTACCGTGTTCAGAGGAAAAGAACAGGTTTTGTCCACAGAGAGAGGGAGTTGAGAAATTAATATAATATTTGTTCAGGATTGATTTCAAGCTGTAATCCCTGCTGCCAGAGAGACCCATCTGTTTAAAACTATCAGACACTAATTACTCGGAGCTCAAACACAATAGCAGGATTGAGGAGCGATGTCCTGATACTCCCACACACGTTTGCAATTTAGCATTGTTATTTATTAAGGAAAAAAAAAAAACTCTTAGGGAAGATGGATCCCCCATCCACTTGACTGGCAGACGCTCCCGGAGGACTGAGCGCAGGAGAGAAGGAGCCCCAGGAATTTCTGGATCAAAGGCTGCCAGGAATTGCATTCATCCAGCCCGTAAAGGCCAAATCCATTCCAAATTCTTTTCCTCTTGCCTCTCCACCCCGGTCGGACTCCCCACCAAACCACCTCTTTGGCGAGAGTTAATGAAGATCCATCGTCCTCTGGGTAAACCAGGGTTGAAACCACTGATTCATCTTTGAGCCCTCTCTTTCTTTCATCCTCCTGAGTCATCAGGTGCCAAGTCCCACAAAGTCTGTTGCTACCACTTCCCTCGCATCTGACCCTGCTCCTTTAGTTTCAAGGCTAACACTTGAGTTCTTGGACAGTATTCCAAGTCATAGGTATCCAAGTCCTGTCTCTTATCTCCTTCTAATCTTTGTTAGGCTCCATTGCTAACTGAGTGGGAGGACGGTGAGGGCGGAGGGGCAGGAGGAGGGGGAGGAGGGCAGAGGAGGTAGAAAGGGAGGACGGAGGGGAGGAGGGAAGAGGAGGAGGAGCAGGGAGGAAGAGGGGGAGGAGGGAAGAGTAGGCAGAAGGAGAGGAGGAGGGGAAGGAGGGAAGGAGAGGAGGAAGAGGAGGAGGAGGGATGCAGAAAATTGGCAGTCACATAGCTAATTAAGTCATTCACCTGTTCAAAAACCCTCAGCGGCCCCCCTGGGCCACCAAATAATTGGATATTTAACACCCTCCAAACTCTGGCCTCAAGGCATTTCCAGCTTTCCTTTTTCCCCCTCTTTTCACTCTCTGAATGTATAATATGGATGAAGTGGACTGTTCTGGGCCCCAGATTCACTGTGGATGTTCTTGTGTCTTCCCCTGTTCCGTTGTCTCTTACTATACGGAAGGCCTGACCCGGCCTCCTGTGGCCCTTCCTTCTCCAAGCCCGTCTGCATCCCACAGCCCTTCTCCCCTGCTCCGCCGTCGTGTTTTATTTGGGCCGTGCTTTACAGCGCCTATACTTTGCCTAATAAACGTGTGCGTGTCCCTGTTAAGTGGTCCTAGTAGCCTGAACCCTTCTTGAGTTGGGGACCAATATTTACAGAACTCCCGTTCGGTACCAGATGCTGAGCAAGGCACTGGGAGAGAGCAGTAAATGGAAGAGACTCGGTTCTTCTATGACGAGTTCAGTGCGATGAGAAACCAGACGGTAAATCACACACCCATGATGTCACACGCCACCCCTGAGCAGGAGCTCAGTGTTAACGGAGTGCTAGACTGGGGTTGCGGTTGGAGGGGGGGGTCTCCATGAAGAGGCAATGTTTAAGGTAAGGATTATCTAGGCAAAGAGAGGAGAAGATCCTTTTACTTTCTGTTTTTTATCTGGAAGGAACAACTGGTATCAAGACTTTTCAGAGATCACACACAGATTCTAGAGATCTCCCATTGGAAGCGGCTTAGAGGATGGGTAACCCAGTTAGAAGGCTCTCCTAATAGCTCAGATGTGAGGTAATAATGACCTCAACCAGGCTGGAGAGGATGGGCTGAATTTAAGAGATACTAATTAAGGAAGGAGAATCATGAAAACTTAATTTCTGATTGGCTGTTGGAGGAAGACGAGGAAAAGGTCTGAGATGGCTCTCGGGTTTCTGGATTCTGGGTAGATGGCAGTGCCTCCCACCAGGAGAGACTGTGTCAGGAGCCACACTGGAAGTAGATCAGAAAAGGAGTGCCACCTTGGATGCACTGAGTCTGAGGTCTGTAGACGTGAGGAAACTTTTGGTGCTGTCTAGGACCGGCCATAGTGTTACTTGAAACCACTTAATAGGGAGCAGCTGGGCGACTCAGTTGGTTAAGCGTCTGACTTCAGCTCAGGTCATGATCTCATGGTTCGTGGGTTCAACGAACCCGTTGTGCTGACAGCTCAGGGCCTGGAGCCTGCTTCGGATTCTGTGTCTCTGTCTCTTTCTGCCCCTCCCCCTCTCATGCTCTGTCTCTCAAAAATAAATGAACATTTCAAAAAAATTTTTAAACCACTTTACCGAAGTATAATTGACATACAATAAGCTGCACACATTCAAAATGGAGTTTGGTAAGCTTTGACACAATCTACACCCACGAAACCATCACCACAATCAAATAGTGAACAGAGCCACCGCTCTGGAAGTTTCCTCCATGTCCATGGTAACCTCCTCCTTCCTACCCCTCCCCACCTCCCCTCCCAGGCAACCACTGAACTCTTTTCTGCCACTATAGATTAGTTTGTGTTTTCTGGAGTTTTCCGTAAATGAAAGCATACAGCACACGGTCTTTGTTTATGTGGCTCCTTTCATTCAGCATAATTCTTTTGCGACTCTCCACGTTCTCCATGTTTCATTAATTCATTCCTTTTTATCAATGAGTAGTACTCCATCGATTGGATAGACCGCAATTTGTTTCTTCACTTATTGATGGACATTTGGATTGCTTCCAGTTTGGCACCATTACAAAATAGAGCGGCCAGAAACACTCGTACACAAATCTTTCACCTGCTGAAAATCCATCTATTTCCCTTTCTCTTGAGCAAATCCTAAGAGTGGAATGACTGGCTCGTGTGTATGGCTATAATACAGGAGTACGTTTCTGGCAAAAACCATTTGAGTCCATGAGGGCGCCATGGATTAAGGGCATAGGGTCCAGGAAGGCTGCCCTCACTTCAGAGGCCCAGCCACAAGTTCGGGGACCCCAAGGCCACCTGCACTTCCGACCAGCCGGCAGCTAATTCAGATTTTCTTAACAACTTCCTCAGCCTTGATAACTCACTAGACCAACTCACAGAACTCTAGAGAGCATAATACTTAACAATTACTGTCTAGGATAGAGGAGACAAATCAGGACCAGCCAAATGAAGAGCTTGCGTCCGTGAGGTCTGGGAGGGTCCTGAATCCAGAGCTTGCCTGCCCTTTCTTCCTGGAATCCAGACATGTTTGCGGACACATGGTTGTGCTCAACCACCAGGAGGCCCCACTGAGCATTGGCGCCCATAATTTGTATTGGGGTTTCATTACCTGGAAAGGGTTGACTGGACCATTGGCCGTGTGACTGAACTCACACTCCAAACCTCCTCCTCTCTCTGGAGGACATTCGGGCCCAGTCACAGGGCTCAAAGCCCAACCCTCTAGTGACCAAGTCCAGCCCCCATGCTGAGTCATCTTTTCGGCAAACACTCAGGTGTGGTCCCAGGCCCTGTCATGAATAACAAACAAACGTATTCCTTTCTGGGGTTTAAAAGCTCCCTCCCAGGAACCAAGCATAAAGATCAGTCAAATGCTTTGTGTACAACAATGGTGTCGTATAGCCCATAAATCTTTGGTCCATATATTAATGACTATATTAATAAATGAAACCTGAAAAAAATGAATGACCAGGAATAACTCTTCTTAGCGGCGTACAAATGAAAACCATCTCAAACTAATTAAGCAAAATGTTGGCTTGCAAAGTGGAAAATAACTAAAGAGTGTTCAAAGGCTGAAGAGCTGCAGGTACCCAGTCACCGGGAGCTAGGATCCGGAACCAGCACGGTCAGAAATCTACCTCTCCACACCCGTACCTCACTCCTGTTGGTCCACTTCATCGGCAGAAAGGGCTTTCTCTCCCCTTGTGACAGGGAAGATGGCTTCAAATGCCCTCATTCATAGCCTCTTCTTTTTCTTTTTTAATCTCTTAGCACAAATGCAGAAGTTTTGGGGAGAACTCTAATTGGCCCTCTTTGGGTCACGGGCTCGATTCTTGGTCTGATCGCGGTCCCAAGGGAGGGGGCGACTGTCCAGGCCTGGGTCACATGCCTATCCCCGTGGCCTGCTGTTGTGATTGGCACACCGATTAGAACCATGAAGACCGTGGGGGTCCCCAAAGGGAGAGATGGCGAACAGACAAACATCGGGCATCTACTACCCTTTACGACTATGTTTTAAAGTTTAGAAAAGGCTTTCCCGTGTATTATGTCATGTTGTCCTCAGAGTGACTCGGCAAAGTACGATTGCATTTCACAGATAAGGGAATGAGGTTCGGTGGGGTTTCTCGTTCAACTCAAAAAGGTTAGAAATGACTACCGCTTGGTCTCTTAACTATGAGTCCGGGAAGACGTGCGTTTAGTCTGTAGTTCCGAGTCTAAGCAAAACCGTTTCATAGTCTTCTATCACCTACTCGGTCACATGTTAATTGAGCACCTATACTGTGTCAGGAGATACAGCAGGGAGAAAGACAATGCTGTGTCCTGCAAAGCATACGTTCCAGGGGCAGACGGGTGATAAGTAGGCTCACTGAGCGGGCAGTGCTATGCGGAAAATAAAACAGGTCAGGAGGAGGGGGTGGTCAGGGAAGGCCTCTCTGGGGAGAAGCCATGGGCACTGAGTGCTGAATGAACCCCCGCTCCCCCCCAGGCCAGCTCAGGTGTATTGATTCCCCGACTCCTCAGCAACCATGCCAGGGCTCAACCACCAGCCGACCCAGAACGCCCTCCATAACCTTGAGGGCTCCCTCTCGAGCTCCTCAGTGTCCGAAATGGGAAGCAAACCAGAAGAACAAATGGGAAACACCCAAACCGCAGCTCGAATTATTTAGACGTACCTAAGGACCACTCGTTCCGACTCCTCTGACGAGGAAATCAGGGATTCTCTTCGGCAGTGGGATCCAGTTCCGCCTGGCCCGAGTGGTCCCCCAAGGACCTCGTGTGGTCTCTCCGGGGGCAGAGGCGTTGACCTAACTAGGGGCTGTTCCAGCTGTAGCCCATTTCTGGCTCTGGGCCCAAAGAGAACATTCAGAGAGCTGCCTTCCCCGTTCCGTTGGGAAGCTGGCCCTGCCTCCCAGGTAGTCAGGGAGCCATGTAGTATGTCCATGTCAGAACCAATGGCTCTCCTGGGAGACTATCAAATTAAGACCCTTCCATCAGAAAGCCTAATACTATTGATTAAAGAACAGACACCAAAATCTGGACTCCCCTGGCCCCTGGCTAAATGGATTTATGTTCTCCCTGCCTCTAAATCTTGAGCCGGTAGGCACTTGGCATCCCCAGGAAATCAGGATGCAAACAATAAGCAGCTCTCTCTACCCTTTTTCTGGAAGATTTCTGCCTCACCCTCAGTAAGGGGCTTGTCCTGATTCCAGGGCTGTCTGCGTGGCCTGGCGCCCCCCAGCTTTCTGAACGGCAGCAGACGTCACTGGCAAGGTACCCTACCCAATCACAAGAATTCATAATATATCTCACGATCTCGGAATCTTTGCCACTCGGGCGCTCTTTGCGTTGAGACAAACACCATGGAGAGCAATTTAAATTGTTTGTCCAGAGAACATAACCTCGAGTCTTCTCCTTGACTGCCTAGCCAGCTCCTGTGTGTCCTTCGAAGGCACGGCTCAAATGTCATCTCCTGCGTGAGGCCTTCCCTGAGGCCCCGGGCACGGTCACTGTTCCCACGGCCCTTTGCACAGATAGGGCATCTACCACACGGCACTGAATATGTATACGTATATACATTTGTCTTCCCCAAGACCGCGAGTGCCTTGGAAAGAAGGACCACGTTTGGGGCGCCTGGGTGGATCAGTCGGCTCAGCGTCTGACTCCTGATTTCAGCTCAGGTCATGATCTCACGGTTTGTGAGTTCGAGCCCCACACCGGGCTATGCGCTGTCGGCGCAGAGCCTGCTTGGGATTCTCTCTCTCCTCTTCTCTCTCTGCCCCTACACCGTTTGCCCTCTCTCTCAAAATAAATAAGCCTTAAAAAAAAAAAAAAAAAAGCACACACAAAAAACAGGACCACGTTTTATTTGGGTCTCCCCTGTGCCTTGCCCTGTGGCTGGAGGGGCTAGAAAGTCAGGAAGCGTTTGTTGGGTGAAGAACTCAATGAATAGATGAAGGACTTACTTCGACAGGCCAGGGCCTTTCCTCGCTCTGAAATCTCTGTGGCCGTGGGTCACAGGCTGGAGAACGTCTGTCAGAATCTCAGCCTAGTTCAACTGGTACGAGGGTCTCAGCATCCAATAAGCAGTTACTCCCCCCAAGCTGTGCTTTCTCTGAGAAGCCGTCTCAATTCCCACCACCACCCGGGACCGTGCACCATCCAATGGAGACGCTAACAGGAAAAGAGCCATTTCTGGAGCCTGAACCAATGGATAAAAGCGTGGTGGATAAAAGCCACATATGAGGCAGGGACACCCGCCCCCAACTCCTAGCCTGCCAGACTCCTGACCCTGGAGACCAGGGGAGTGAGACAGAACCCAGCCTGACTGGTCACTTCCAAAACCGCAGAGAGCAGGATTTAGGTGACACCAATGCATTCCCACAGGAAGCCCCCAGAAGTGGGGAAGTGGGGAAGACGGAAAATAGAATTTCCTTTTCTGCAGTTCTTTCAAAAGGCTGCCGTTTGTCCCACACCGCCACTCTCCCCAGCCCAGGGAGAGAGGCCAGGGGCCAGTCCTGCCTGCAGGCAAGGGAAGGAGACTGGAATCGCCACCAGCAGAGAGGGGGTTGTGGGAATAGGCTGGCGTTCCGTTGCCGGCGTGCTGGGCGTGCTGGGCAGGCCGCAGGGACTTCGCGGAGCCCCCATTCCAAGCGCGGCGGTGTCAGTAGTACAAGCAGAAGCCGGTGTAACCAGAGAGGCCCGATCGTACCCAGAGGGAGGTAAGCAGAGGAGGCCGCTGCTGGCTGCGATCCTTCCTCCCCTCCCGGTTGGTGTGAGGCAAAGCCAGGTGCAGGAAGCAGCTGAATTAGACAATGTCAAGGGGGTGGGAGCAGGGAGGGAGGGACAGCGGGGACACGCAGGAAATGCTCATTCTGACAAAGGGAAATCAAAGCCCCAATGATCCCACGGGGAGAGAAGGTGAGCGGGAGGGAAATGAAATGGAAAATGGCAACAAATTGGCAATCGGGCCGAGGGGTGGAGGGAAGGAATTTGGAGGCTGTCAGGCGGGGAGACAGCTCCGCAAATGGCCGGTCTTTCTGGAGAGGCCCTGAGACCTGGCAGGTCTGAATCGCATTTCCCTGGAGTCGGGGGGTGGGGGGGAGCCCACGGTCTGCTGCTGTCACCAAGAGGTGGCCCGAGCTGAGGCACCTCTGGCTCCTCTGGCTCTTCAAGGGCAAGGTCAGCTTAGCGGTCGCCCCCACTAGGCCAGCTGAGTCCATTGCAAACGGGGATCTCCTGGGAAGGTGAAGGGTCTCCCGGGTGCCCTTGAAAGCATCCCCCATCTGGATCTCACTGCTGGTGGCCAGACACATCTGTCTGCGTGCACAAAGAAGCCGGCGTGGGCTCCACCAAGTCCCGCACCCAGATGGTCCCCTGTCCTTCGTGAGTCCCGTGGGACTCCAGCATCCTTGCTAAAAGGTTTCCATAGGCACAGGGCTCCTCTCGCGAGGCTTCCTTTCAGGTTCCCAGAGCCACCTGCGGATTGTCCGTCTCGCCCTCTCGTCTCCCGTTACCCCCAGCACAGCCTCCCAGCTCCCTCTGCGCCTGAATCTCTGGCTCCTGCCTCCCGCCGCCAGGAAGGGCCTTCCTCCCTGCAACTTGACCCTGCTTCCTCCAAAAGCCTTGGCACGGGGTCACTGGGCGCTTCCTTCACCGCGCTGTTCCGGGTCCCTTGCGAATGGCACTCGGTCTCTCCTGTTTCTCTGAGCCCGTCTTCATCCCCGAGAGGCCCTCGGGGCCGGCTCCAGTCTCTTCCTTCCATGACCCCCTCTCTGAGCCCTGGGGTTCAGGCCAGAGCAGACGCCCCACCAGCAGACTGACTGGCTCCCCGGGACCTGAACATCACCAGCCGGATGAGACTGAGCAGTTAGGATGTCAGTCACTTTTATAAACCCACGGGAAGAAGTCTGAACCAAGATGGGTTTCCCGTGTCCATTGCCAATCCAAGGGCAATGCTAGGCATGAGAAGAGCGGTTTAAGGAAGTAAACTGTTGTCCCCAAGGAGGTTATGTGCTAGCACCTTCCAGTGTGAGCCAGGCTGTAATGAAGCAGAGACTCGACTCCATCCTTGTGCTTGGGGGTGGGGTGGGGGGGCGCGGGTGCAGAACCAGAGCCAGTGGGCACCAACTCAGTGAGGACAGACTCAGCTCAATGGTCGGAAAAGCCACAAAACCATCCAGGCGGCCCTGAGCCTTAAGATGCGCTGAGTTCCCCGCTGGCAGAAGGATACAAGTGCGGTGATGACCAACTTGGAGAGAAAGTTTAAGCATGGCATGGGGGGAGGGGGAGGCAGTCGGCGGGGAGGGAGAGGGGAAAGGGACCTGACGACATGCCAAGTCTTTCCGGTCCTGGAGAACTGACTATTACATAGGACGCTGGCTGCGAACAGCAAGGGACTTTCAAAGGCCGCCAGGAACGATCGTCCTGGGCAGGCTTCATAAAGTCTGGATCGAACTCCAGAGGTCATGTTCTGCAACCTCCCTGTCCTAGGGGGCCCTGTCCAGTGGCGAATTTATCACCAGCACGGGTGGAATTTCTACGGGGCTGTGGCCGGGGGTCGTGGGGGGCTCGTCGGTGGCAGGCATGGGGAGGAGGCCGGCTCTCCGGGCCGGGCGGCAAGCTGGGGGGTCTCGCCGGGGGCTCCTCTATCCGCCTCAGATGGATAACAGTGCGCAGATGTCCTCTCGGGCTGGAGGGAGCCCCGCTCAGCTGGCAGCGGTGAAACAACTGTCTTCCCACTGTTAAGCTGCCTCGCCAGCTGCTGACAAGGGAGGGGTTTGCAGACAGATTGAACCTACGGAAGGGATAAAAGTCGCTCCGAGACAAACACACGCGCGCGCGCACACACACACACACACACACACACTCACAGAATTTCCTGAGCTTGAGCTGTTTGGAAGCTCCTGTCACACACGCCCCTCCAGCAAAGCGAAAAGAGGTGAGCCGGGAAGTGACAGCTGCCGACAGAGGCTGGGGATATTTCCGCGTGTAATTCTCCTCCTTCCTTACGGAAGCTTCCTTGCAGAGCGACTGGGGACGGGTGTGACTCGAGATGGCAGCACCTTTACTCCTCGAGGAGCAAGATGCTAATGGCCTTGCTGCCGAGTGGCTCTAGATGGGGAATTTCCCAGACGCCTCTGGGGCTGCCTTGTGCTGGCCGATGTGGGCCATGGCCCCTGAGATGCCGACCCGCTGAGCCCTGGAAGCATCTGGTGAGCTTTTCGCTTTGTGTCCAGGTGGCTGGTGTCCTGTGGGCACGGCCCTAGGACCTCAGAGCACACAGAGGCCAAACCGTCCTCCGGAGGGAAGAAGAAGTTTACCCGGACTGTTATGGGCAGCCTATGCTGCTTGCTGGTTAGCTCCCGCTGCCTCTGAGCGGAAAGTCCTCGCTAGGGTCTGCCCTAATCTGCAGCCCTTGTGTGCACCTGCCTCCCCCCTTGCCCAGGCCACCCTGGAGACCCTACAGGCGCTTCCTGCCCGGAGCCGGCCTGGCTTCCAGGCCTGCGCTGCTGCTCAGGTGGGATCCCGGGGGATGAGGGGGGTGGGCAGTGTGTTTTGCCTGCTGCCGCAGGCTAAAGGTGCGCCCTCGGAGGGACCTGGCGCTACGGGGACTCTGCCCAGACTCAGACGTCTGGGCCATATGCAAGCACGGAGCTCTGTCAGCAGCCCTCTGGGGCCTGGATGGTTCTGCAGCCTCAGCCCCACCCCTCCAGCTCCTGCCTTCACTGCCTTGCAGCCTTTCCACCAGGGATGGCCATGGGGAAGCGGAAGCAGACAGGGGCAACAGGACACGCAGAGGGGACCACTGACTGGAGGGGTGCAGGTGCCCGGGCCAGCCTGCAGGGCCCTCCAGAGCCTCCCCCCGCCCTAGCAGCGGCGGCAGAGCCCCCGGCTCTGCTGGGGGGCTCCAGGTTTCCAGGGAGAAGAAAGAATCTAGGGCTCACGCTGGCTTCCAGGCGGTGAGGTCAGCAGGTGGGCCAACTTGGAGCCAAGCCATCTGCCCCGATGGGACAGCGGAGCAGTAAACAGAGACCAGAGAGGCCCGCCCAGGAAACAGGGCTTGGAAGACTCTCCTACCCCTGCCCGCCATCACCGCTCTCATTACCTCTTACTTGCCCAAAGTCCTCAGGGGACAGTCCTCCGTGGACCGCCTTGCCCCCCTGTGAGGGCCCAAACTATGGAGCTTGGCCGATTTACCCTCCCAAGCTCAGTGTGAGAAGCCACGAGGTGCACCGTGGGGACTTCATGAGGTGAAGCAGGCCCCACGGGCAGGCGGGCACGGGAATCGCCAGGGGAGCTTGGTTCCCACAGAGACCCCAGCACCAACAACCCCCCCCACTACTGAGTTGAGATTGGGCGGCCCTGGCCAGAGCGACGCCTGCCCGTACCCCCTGCACCCACTGAATTGAGAAGCAGCCCCTAGGCCTGGCTTTCTGGGAATTCCTGGGGGGCAGAGACCCCCCCATTCTCACTGTGGTTCTTCCTTCCAGCCCACCTGACCCCTTCCGTTCCCACGGCTGCTTCGGCGACACAGACCTTTCCTTTCGCTGACCTCTGTCGACAGGAAGTTCTGCCTTGCAGCCAGCCTGATTCCGCCCTGCTCGTGGCTCGTTCTCATGCCTCAGTGGAGATGGAAAGCACCGGATTATCTCCTCCTAAATAATAACCCGTCTTAGGCTTTAAGACTGTTATTAAATCACCTTTGAGCCACTTTCCTTCCCCAGGCTAAATAGTTTCAGTTCTTTTCATGTTCCTTCCGAATGTTACCCGTCCCGTAATTCGCCCGGCAACGGGTCTGAGTTCGGTCTGGCATCTCCACACCCGGAATGGAGAAGGCACTCGAGGGGGCCACAGGAGGCAGTGAAAGGAGGGCCTACTGTGTGCTACGGATGCACACACACTAAATTTAATCTTCCCAGCAACCGGCGAGGTAGCTGCTTTTGCCCCCATTCCACAGATGGGGAAACAGGCTCGTGACGGTCGACAGAGTTTCTCAGCCCAGGCGCTATTAACATCTTGGGCCATCATTCTCTGTCATGAGGGTCTGTCCGGTGGGTTGGGGGCATTTCCCAGCCATCACTCAACTCCTAAGTGAGAGGGACTAAACTCAGCTCTTGTCAACTTCAAAGAATTTTCTTTCTTTTTCCTATCGCTCTACGACCTCCTAAGACACGGTCTCACCTGAGAAAATTATGGGATTTTTAATCCTACCCCAACATTTAATCCTCTCTCTGTGTCCCTGGGATCAACTAATAGTTTACTCCGCTTTGAGTCTAACCCTACACTCTCCAGGTTTACCCATACTCAATTTGAAAGCATTAGCTTAAGTCTGCTGTGACCGCAGGAAGTATTTTTTTATTATTATTAATGTTGAATCAATTTCTTAGTATGATTCATTTCCTTCCCACTGCAGGCATCTGAAAGAAAAGAAAATAGCAGGAACGCCCGGGTGGCTCAGTCAATTAAGTGTCCGACTTTGGCTCAGGTCATGATCTCACAGTGCGTGGGTTCAAGTCCCATGTCAGGTTCTGTGCCGACAGCTCAGGGCCTGGTGCCTGCTTCGGATTCTGTGTCTCCCCTTGCTCTCTGCCCCTCCCCTGCTCACGCTCTGTCTCTCAAAACTGAATAAACGTTAAAAAAAAATTTTAAAAAAAGAGGAAAGAAAATAGCAAACTCATCCTTCTCCTCCAAGAGCTGGAGGTCTAGCCTGGGAACTGGACGTACGCAGGAGCGGCTCCAGCGCTGTCCTGGGACGCGCACGGACCATCCCTGCACTGCCCCTGTGCAGGCATGCGGAGAGCCGGAACGCGGAGTCCGCTGAGCAGTTGCTTAGACTAGAGGGGCCCAGCAGCCGGTTTAAGGAATCTGCTTAGAGCACAGGGAGGGGCTTCCATAAACCAAGGCAGATGAATATCGTGGACTGCAGACTGTGGCGGGGACATGCGTGCTGAGGAGACGCAGCATCACGGAGTCAGGTGTCTGCATGCCGTGCTGGCGGTTTCTGTGCCTTAGACCAGCCCAGGAGCCCCCACTGTGCCCTGAGGCAAGGGCCCTGCCCGTGGTGTTTCCTCTCTCCTCCGGGTGCCAAGGGTGGGGGAAAAACCCCAGGCCTGTCCACGTCGAACTATTTTCTGTTCTGGGCATTCAGATGAAGCCACCCCCCCCCACCCCCACCGCCCGGGCCTTAACTGCAGCTCCTTCTTTCCACTCCATCTGTCAAAATCAGACTTCTTCTTCAAGACCCGTTCCAGTGCTGCCTCCAGCCCCTCACCCCCAACCCCGCCAAGCCAGTCTGCTGGTCTCACCCAAACGTTCCTCCCCTGAACGTTCCTTCTCACATCCATTCTCTCCACGTAGAGATTCTGAGAATCTACTCGGTGCTGGCACTATCCTAGGCACTGGGGATACAGACAAAATTCCGGGGCGCCTGGGTGGCTCAGTCAGTTAAGCATCTGGCTTCGGCTCAGGTCATGATCTCATGGTCCGTGGGTTCGAGCCCCATGTTGGGCTCTGTGCTGACGGCTCAGAGCCTGGACCCTGCTTCGGATTCTGTGTCTCCCTCGCTCTCTGCCCCCCCCCCAATCACGCTCTGTCTCTCTCTCAAAAATAAATAAAACATTAAAAAAAATTTTTCAAAACAGACAAAAATCCCCACCTTCATTCCTGAGGGGAAACGCTGACATTCTGACGGCATTATTTCTATCTGGATTCTTTGGCCTCACCCACTCCATCTTTAACCTTAACAACCCAACCCTTCCTTCAGCCATAGGTCCGACCTCACCTCCTCCAAGAAGCCCTCCCTCATTCTGGACTTCTCTTGCCTTTACTCTGTGAGCCGTGCTCATGGTGTATGTACGTATGCCTCACGCATTGCCTTTTATTATCTGTGTGTCTCTGTCCAACTATAACGTAAGCTCCCCAGAGGGCAGGAGATAGTTCTGCTTTACCTCTGTAGCCCCGCAGCGCCCGGCAGAGTGGCATACAGGGAGAAATAGCATATTAGAGTAATAATACTAATAATAACTAGTATTGATGTATGCTTACAAAGGACCAACTGTTGTTCTCAGTACTTAATATGTATCAGCTCCCTTGATCCTGGCAACGAGCCGATGGGGATTGGGGGGTGGGGGGGCCCGCTCAGGGGTAGCAGCACAGGTGGAGGCGGCTATGGCGGTGGCGGTGGCAGCAGAACAGAAGAGATTGTGCGCCAGGAGAAGCGGAGCAGGTGGCAGCCGACGTGGGCTTCGGAGCGGGACGCGGGTTGAAGTCCCGGCTCCATCGCTTCCCAGCTGGGTGACCTTGGGCAGGTGACTTCTCTTGCCTTGGTTTTTGTGTCCTTTCCAATGCCCGGGGATAATCGCAGCACCCACGTCATGGAAGTGCATGGTGATGGCATGAACGAACGCAGATGGCGCCTGCCACGCTGGAAGAGCTCAACACAGGTGCGTGCTATTATTATTGCTGTCGTCATGGTTATTTCCCCCTTCCGAGAATCGCCCGCACCTGCTTCCTGTCGCGTCCTGCCCCGGCTCCCTGTCCACTCCCCGGGCCACGCACCTTCTCCACACATCCTCGATCGAGCAGAGGAATCTTTGGGTGCAACACCCCGAGAAGAGACTCCAGCCGCTACCTTATTCCTCCCCTTCCAACCAATGGGCCCTGAAACAAGCAGATCCCAGACGTCACATCTCCTTTATAACAACCCAGGCCCTTGGGACCAGAGAGGGGGTGGGAGCCCTGCCCGGGTGTTGCCAGAGCAGCGAGGACTCCAAAAATACAAGAACCCAAGGGGAGAGACCAGGAAGCCAGCCGCAAGTGAAATGCTACCTCTTTCTCGGCCGCTACGGACATCTGGACATCGGCTGGGGACTTCGACTGGAAGGTTCACGTTGCTGCAAGCAAACACTAGCGGGCCCCCCATGCGGGCACGAAACAGTCTCCTGGGGATGCGGCTCTACTTATGACTCGTTCACCCACTGCCTCTGAGTGGCTCCCAGCCTATTATGACCTTTGGTGACTCCGATTTTGGCCGGGTCCCAGGAGCTAAATCCTCCAACGGAGCTCCTACGGTACAGCAGTCGGGACCTCTGGCAGCCCCTTCTCCCTGGCTTCCACCTACGCGTCCCTGCATCTCTGCCCCCGGCCGCGAAGCATCGATTAGACACTCCGATTATGTGATTACACATATTTTCACCGATGAATAATAATTCTTGCCACTCATCCGCGAGCTCCCATTGGAGGACCTCAGAGGCCAGTCGCGAGGATAACTTGCCGCTCTGACACCAAGGGGGGAATGAGCAAGGCCCGTAGAAATTCTGAGACGAAAGGGAAACTGAGTCACCGCGAGGCACCCTCTCCAAGTCTGTGACAGAGGTGAGCATTGACTCTAAGACTTGGTTTGGTCCGAGTTACTTTTTACCCCAACGTATGGGCCTGCTGGATGGTGCTGCTGCCTGGAGAGGTGGCCGGAAGGAGAAAGTAGTTTGGCCCCAGGGTAGTACTTTGCAGATGTCGCACTGGCTGATGTTAAGGATGGAAGTTTCTCCAATTTACAGAAACCTGGGGGGTTTTTTATTTATTTATTTTTGGTCGCATGTCATGCCGTGTCCTCCCCTCCTGAGACTTAAGAAAAGCTGCTTCGCGATCTGGACAAGAGCATTGCTGTATTTCCCAGGCTCATAGTTCAGAGCGGGGTAGGCCTGGGAGATCCCCCGGTCCGGCCTCATCATTCTTCCCCGCGGAAGCTTGCAGCCCGAGCCAGTAAAAACTACAAGGATACCTCCACATCATGTCCATTGTCAAATTTAATTATCAAAAAAAAAAAAAAACTACTGTGAAGTAAATTTTTACTGTCCCCATATTACAGAGAAAACCGGGGTCTTACAGACTTGCCCAAGGTCACACCGCTTCTAAGTGACAGCGCTGCGACAAAACCCAGGTTCCGGTACATCCCGAAACCAGTGACTTTTTCGCTGTGTCATGTTGATCACACGGCCAATTAGTGGCAGAAGACTCGAGCACTTTGATGCATATGACAAATCCATGAGCTCCTGGAATGGAAGATAAGCCAAACTGACAAAGGGAACAAGACATTCCATCCTCCAGCCGAGTCTTCCTGAAGCCAAATTTCATTTTGATTGGTACCGTCAGACAGCAGTCCTAGTCACTGAGAAGAAAATCAATCAAAGCGGTTTTGAGGCTCAACAGACTGATCAGTGTAAGGGACCTAATGAATTTAGGTCCTACAGTTCATCCGGGCCGAGTTAAAGCCTTGAGTGATGTCGGGATTAGACCCACACGCCCCACACTGACAACCTCACAGGACTGAGTCCCCCAGCCAGAGCGCTATGGCCCAGCTCCCCCCGCGGCCCAGCCGTCGGGGGCCCCGGACCAGCAGGGAGAGCTGGGCACGTTGGCCCCTCAGCCCTGCCCTCAACCACAATGCAGAAATCATGGGTCAGGATCTTGCCCTTATCGACTCTGCGGCCAAGGGCAGAGCTGGCTTTGGAGAGTCCGGGCAGGCTCAGAACTTATGCCCAGAAGCAAGGAAACCTAACAAAAGGAGGGGAGGCTCGGAGTCAGCCCATCCGCCTCCACCCCACAGGTATCTGCCCAACAGAGGGGAGCCCAACAGAGAGTTGGCCAACACCCAAGCCCTGAAGCATCCCCATCACAGAAACAGGTCTGAGACCCCTTGCCCTTATCCCAGCTGCTTGGTTCTGAGAAAAGAACACAGATCAGGTGTGAGCGCTCCTCCCCTCACACCTCCATCTTCTCATCAGTCCTTCTCCTAGAAGTGATTCGCTGTGCTGTGAATTAATTTTCTGTATCATCTTCTATTGCCTCCGTCAGAGGTTGAGAGAGTCAGTATCACGGTGTTCTTATGTACAAATGGATATATGAATGGCCAATGAGGACATGAAAAGATGTTCAACATCATTAGTCATCAGAGAAATGCCAATGAAAACCACAATTAGAAGCCACTACACACTCATGAGGATGGCTAAAATCTGAAAGAATGAAATGCCAGGGGTTGCGAGGATAGGGAGCAGCACGTGGGCGCCACCCAGCCCCGTGACGTGGACTCCTATCCATTACTGGCGCGTGTAGAATGGTACGCCACCTGTGTGGGGAAAATTAGGCAGCTTCTTAAAAAGGTAAAGATACATTTACCTACATACTAGACCCAACGTACTCTAGACCCAACATGCGCCGAGTCCAACGTACACAAGACCCAACGACCCCGCGTCGAGATACTTACGCGAGAGAAATGAAAACACGTGTGTACCCAAAGACCCATACCTGTACACTCAGAGCAGACTGGTCTGTAATACCGAAACCTAGAAACAGCCCAAATATCCATCAACAGGTGAAGAGACCTGTTGTCACAAACCATAGTGTAGTTATACAGTCGGGGGACTATTGCTCAGGAAAAAGGAAAGGAATGAATTGATCGGATTTGCGACACGATGCGTGCATCTCAAAAAAAAAAAAAAAAAACTGTGCTGAGTGAAATAAGGCAGATAAAAAGAGTACACAGTTTATGCTTCCATTTGTATGAAACTCCAGAAGACAGAAATCTAATTTGTGGGGACAAGAAAGCAATTCCGTGAGTGCCGGAGACTGGCGGTGGTGGGAGATGGGACAGGAAGGAGCACGGGGGAACGTTGGGGGTGGCGGAAATGTTCGGATCATGACCGTAACGGTGCTTTACAGGAGGGTATGCATTTGTCAAGATTCGCTGAGCTCTACACACTCAACCCAGGTCTATAAATTATACCTCAATAAAGCTGGAGAAAGGCTACGTACAAGATTATTATGAACAACCATAATTTGGGATTTAAATAACACCCTGAAGTTAATAACATTTAAATCTAACCCAGACTTAGAATAAAAGAACAAATGTCAAACCCCCTCACACGCGCGCACACACACACACACACACACACACAGGTGCTATTATTGTTGGACTCTGTCCTGGGGATCCAGGGATACCTCAAAGCTGCCCCCAAGGAGAGTCCTTAAAGAGACAGAATGTGAACTAAGGAGGAAAGCGAGACAAAGAAATCAGTTTTTTTATCAGCCACGGCTTTGCCCCCAGACTCCACTGAAGAACCCTAGCTAGCCTGGCCCATGGGGAAGAGTCCATTTGCTTGGCCAGGTGGCCTTGAATGGCATCGGACCACATAATCCCCGCCCTGCTTCCATGGCTCCCATGGCTTCCACCGGTGCCAGAGGGAAAGGCATTCACCCACTCAGGTCTGTTTCATTCCCTAAAGCATCAGCCACCAGCACGAACAGCCCAATCCGGGGCCAGCACACCCTTGCTCAAAACAGAGCTCACAAATTCAAATTCCTATAGGGGCCCACAGGTCAGGAACAGAAATGGGCAACTACCGTGAGACAAGAAGGGGTGAGGGGGGGACTGCAGTGGACACGGGGATTCACAAGTCCTATATGAACAGAGCGCCTTGCTGCATACCAGCCCAGTGATGGCAACTGAGAACGAGGACAAATGCTGTTGGGCCTTCTGGTCTCTCAAGAGAAGCCAAGCGTTCAAACTTTTATGTGAAC
The DNA here is from genome assembly GCA_030068075.1 of Paguma larvata. Classification (NCBI taxonomy): domain Eukaryota; kingdom Metazoa; phylum Chordata; class Mammalia; order Carnivora; family Viverridae; genus Paguma; species Paguma larvata. The sequence goes on from CM057831.1 coordinate 12,254,249, forward strand.
CGTCTCGATTTTCAATACCGACAAGTTTTGGGGGCACCTGGTGGTTCGGTGGGTTAAGTGTCCAACTTTTGGTTTCGGCTCGGGTCATGATCTCGGGGCCGTGAGATCAAGCCCCGAGTTGGGCTCTGTGCTGAGCACGGCGCCTGCTTGGCATTCTTTCTCTCCTTCCCCCTCTGCCTCTCCTCCGCTCACTCGTAATCTCTTCCGAAATAGAAAAAAAAAAACATTTTTTTAATAAAAACAAATAAATATTGGCAACAAGTTTTTAACGCTTTAAACCGGGTATGAGCCAAACAAAATACAAGCTCAGGCCAAAGCAATGAAGAGCCATAGGGTTGTGATACTACTCTAGGGGCCACCATGTAGGGGTCAAGGGCTAGATTTGCCCCTGAAAAGATTGCTTGTGAACTGCCTGTGAAGGCATAAAGCCCCTATTTCCAGCAAGTTGTTTTCCAGCACATTCTTTTTTTTTTTTAATTAACGTTTTTTATTTATTTTTGAGAGACATAGAGACAGAGCATGAGTCGGGGAGGGGTAGAGAGAGAGGGAGATACAGAATCTGAAGCAGGCTCCAGGCTCTGAGCGGTCAGCACAGAGCCCGACGCGGGGCTCGAACTCACAGACTGTGAGATCATGACCTGAGCTGAAGTCGGACACTTAAACGACTGAGCCACCCAGGCGCCCCTCTAGCACATTCTTAAAACCTCCAGTGACTGAGAGACTGACCATTCCACCATGGAATGATTAACACACAGAGTAGGTATATCAGCTTGCCTTTTTGACTGCAAGTGATACAAATCTATCAGGTTAAAGTTAGAGCTTTTTTTTCTCCAGTAGCCAAACAGACCCACCCGACGCCAATCTCACTGGACCAAACTTGTCAGCGTCATTGGAGAAATGATCACAGGGCCCTTGAGATGCCGTGCTCTGATTGGCCAGTTCCTGGTCACATGACTGCCTCTGGAGGTGGAGTCACCCTCACCCGAAAGGAAGAGAACAAGGAAGAAGGGGATTCGTTTGCAGAGAAAAAGGCGTGTCTCTGCCTCCTACAGGGCGAGTGGAGGCCTGGTGACCAAAGCAACAGGAGTCCGTAAAACTGATGCTCAATAAATACTTATCCTATGAATGAACGCACAAGGGGCTTGCCCTCTGAACAGGACTGGGAAAGTATTCTGGAAATACATGACGGCTGTTTTTCATTCCTTACTCAAAGAAGTCTGAGCCAGCGAAAACGGTGCATTCCTGAGAACATGTTTACATTAGTGGGGGCGCCCGGGTGGCTCAGTTGGTGAAGCTTCTGTCTTTGACTTGGGTCATGATCTCAGGGTTCAGGAGTTGGAGCCCCACGTCGGGCTCTATGCTGACAGCTCAGAGCCTGAAGCCTGCTTGGGATTCTGTGTGTGTGTCTCTCTCTGCCCCTCCCCGCCCCACAAATAAAAACATTAAAAAAAATTTAAATACATTAATTGTGAATTCCCAATGTTCAGGAGTGGCAGGTTCTCTCCGGATTATCCAGATCATGTGTTTAAACGTCAGCCCGCGTCCTCTGGTACTGCAGGGCCCCACGCAGAACCCACGAGGCCAAAAGAAATTTCTCTGAAGTTCCCTTCATTCGATAAGGCCTTGCCACGTTGCTCCAGACTGAACTGTATCCTCCTCAAATCCATAGGATGGAGCCCTAGCCTCGGTGCGACTGTATTTGGACATAGGACCTTTATGGAAGTAATTAGGGTTAAATAAGTCGCGACCTAGGGCCCTGGTGCAACAGGATTCATGTTCTTATAAGAAGAAGAAGAGAGACCGGAGCCTTCATGCCCACACACCAAGGAAAAGCCACGTCAGCCGATAGCAAGAAGGCGACCACCTCCAGGCCCCAAAGTGGCTCTGACCAGGAACGGAACCCTGCCAGCCCCTTAATGTCAGATTCCCCAACTCCAGAACCGTTAGAAATAGCATCCATTGTTTAAACCACCCGGTCTATGGTATTTTGTTGTAGCGGCCAGAGCCGATGGAGACGCCGTATCCCAGCCCTCACGCGGGGCATATTCAGGGAGCGTAAGCTCATTTTAATGTCTGTCCAAGCAAAGCAAACATAGGAAAGCAAGTGTGGGTTTGGTTGGAGGAAGCAGGGAGTGGGGCTGGGTAGGTGGGTGAGCACACGTGCGCACACCCCCTATGTGGTTGGAATTATCAGCCTCGCTGCCTCCGGCCGGTGGCGCAGATCCTGCGGGGCCACCACACTCTCCACCCCGATATAAACTGGAAAGCGTGTGGACACGCTGGCGCTATCCACGAGCCTCTTCCGAGTGTGCTTCGGGGCTGTCCTAAGCTGGGGTCCCTAGGGGCCGATGGTGAGAAGAGGAAGCACTTGCAGGGTATTTATGAGAAGAACGCTACCTGGGGAAACCAACCAGGTATTGGGGCCGTTAGCCCAGGGAAGGGTGTGATCTCAGGCAAACTGCCAACCTCAGCCTGATCCCGTGGAAAGCTCTGGAATGTAGATGACCCTGCAGAGTGTTTTTCCCCAAGTTGAGGCAAAGGTACTGGGGTTTTGTATCACTGCCTCGGAGGTGGTGGGTGAGGGTGAGGCCGAGGCTGAGGTCGCCTCCCCCGCCTGTCCAGGTTGGGGTGGGAGGAGCTCTGGGAGCCCCAGGAGCCCCCAGCTGAAGGCTTCCCGTGCAAGTTGTGAGCAGCAGGGCACTCGGGCAGGGGCCTGGGTACACAGAAGCATGAGAGGGACACAAGTGGCCGTAGGCGGGGCACCAGCTGTGTCCACAAGTGCAAAGGCACAAAGATGTTATGTTAGTGCCCCTGCCCCGAGCCCCACGGCAGCAGGCGCCTCTAGTCCTCTGGGATCCTAACTCTGAGGTGTTTGCTTCCACCCCCTCCACCTCGCTCCCTTCCTGGCGTGTGGTCTTCCCTTCCTTCCGCCTCTCCAGACGGCTCCAGACTGGACGCGAGGCGACTTGCCGGAAACCGCCCCTCTGCTTCTCCACCGCCGGCCCGGGGCCCCCAGCAGCGAGCAGGACACAGAGTCCCGACTTCCTCCAAGTGTGCTGCTCCCCCCGGGGCTTCCTTCTCAACAGATGGATGCCAGCAAGTTCGCTCTCTGTACCAATCACGTCACAAATCATTAAGCATATTGACAGAGAGAGGAGCCAGCTCGTGCACCCGCAAGGGGGTGGGTGTTTTTCCCCTGCTGAGATGGAAGCCGCCTCTTCTGTCCTGTTCTCAGTCATCAGGAGAACTGCCTCCCTCTAGGGCCCAAGGCCAGCGGCCCTACCTTAGGCCCACAGGGTGGGCAGGGTTCATGGTGATTTATCTCTGTCCCTGTAAGGACCTTTCTGGAGGCCACAGCTTTGCTCAGGGCTGTTCAAAAGCCAGAGACAGGAGGGGCTACCAAGGGGCAGTCCTTCTCTGAATCCATCCAACAGCAAAAGGTGGTCTAATATATACTCAGGGCCCCAACCTCAACCTTGAAGGAGCTGACAGGTTACCCCAAAGTCTTATCTTTCTGATATCATGAGGCGTTCCGCACTCTCTAATATTGTCTCCTCATCCTCAGAAAAACCCCGTGCAGTTCATATTTTTATTGGTATTTATTTCATTTTGTGTAATGTTTATTTATTCTTGAGAGAGAGAGACAGAGCACGAGCAGAGGAGGGGCAGAGAGAGAGAGGGAGACACAGAATCTGAAGCAGCCTCTAGGCTCCGAGCTGTCAGCAACAGAGTCCAAAGAGGGGCTTGAACTCGCCAACCGTGAGATCACGACCTGAGCCGAAGGCGGACACTTAACCCGCGGAGCCACCCGAGCGTCCCAATTTATTGGTAGTTGATAGAATGGGCCTGGAGAAGTCCAAGGTCACGCAGCTAAAAAGCAGCAGGGGCTGGGCTTCAAACTCCAGACTGTCTGGCTTTACAGTCGGTACCGGTAACTGCCACGCTATACTCTTTGCCTTTCAACGGAGGCTCCCCCTGCAATCCCGTCAAATAGTCCTCAGTATATGTGCTTTCTGGTATCTGAGTTAATTCCCTCTAGTTGTAACTTAAAGCCACCTCCTGTCTCTTGCAGGCGGTCTGCCGTCATAATACACTTCATTTACTCATGGACAGATGGTGGCTCAAGCCGCTGCCTTGCGTTTTCCAGATACACCTTTCGTGTTTGAGCATACGTGGGGGAAGGCGGCAGAGGGGAGGGGAGGGAAAGAAGAGGAAAGGGCTGTGTGGCAAACAGAGGAACCCCCCCCCCCTCAGAGATGTCCACAGCCTCGTTCTCAGAACCTAGGAATGGCTACCTTCCGTGGTCAGAGAGCCTTTGCCGATGTGGTCTGGCTAAGGACCTTGAGGAGGCAATATTCTACTGGATTCTCTGGGTGGGCCAAGTGTCAGGGTCTTAGAAGAGGGACCAGGGGTGTGACGACGCCAGCAGAGGTCAGAGAGGGAGATCTGAAGATGCCTCACGGCTGCGTTTGCAGCTGGAGAGAGAAGCCACCAGCCGGGGCAGCTGGCAGGAGAGGGAAGGAAAGGGGTTTTCCTGTCAGGGCCTCCAGGAAAGACTCGGCCCGGCTCACCCCTGGCCTTGGGCCCAGTGAGACCCCGATTTTGGACATCTGACTTCCAGAACTATAAGATGACAAATCCGTGTTGTTTTAAGCTATGCGGCTTGTGGACCGTGAGGGCAGCGAGAGAAAACTGACCCATGAAGGAACACAAGAACATTGCCCGAACAGTCGGGAATCTATCCTGGGGGTATGTTTCCAGAGTCAGAAAATCTGGGCGGCATCCTCAGAGCTCACGCAGCCTTACGTTTTCATTTCCGACAGGAGTAAACTGTCGCGTTGGCCATTCTTCCGTGCCTCAGTGTCCACATCTATAAAATGGGCCTATCTGTGGCTACCTCTCTGGAGTTTAGGAGCCACAAATAAAAGACTATCTGTTCCCTAAAGAGCAGTTAAAATGGAAGCTATTGTCACAGGGAGAAAGAAGCCCGAAAAGGTTAAGATTGCCCAAGGTCACGTACTTAGCTGGCGTTGGAACTCAGCCCCTACTTCCAGGCCGATGAATGTTCTCCGCCGTTCTCTACACTTAAGATGCCACTCCATTAGCCAAAGAACAGATATTTGAGGTAGGAGCCTGTAGCAAAGGGAGAGAGGGGAAAGCTCTTGAAAACATTGCCACGCGTCCCTCTAGAACCAGCTTCCAGGAGCCTGGACCCCTGTCTGCTGAGCTTGGCCCTGCAAGCTCAGGCGGCTACCCGGGTCCCAGAGTGGACACGTGCAATACACTCACGGGCAGAGTGTCGCAAACACAGAGGCATGCGACGCTGCCTCCCCGCTGCCAGGATTCAAAGAGCTCCCCAAATCATCCCCACCTCCTCCTCCAGGAAGTCTTCCCAGAGAGATAGAGGAGAGTCATCTGTTTCTCAACCATACTTCTGGGACGGGACACAGCCGTGCTACCCTAAACACAGTGGCTGTGGTCTGCTGGGGGTTCTCTGCACATGGTCACTCCACCTTCTGCCTGTATCGTGGGGATCGTGAGCCAGGACCTAAGTCGACGGCGCTCCCTCGGCACAGGACCCAGCCAGCACCCTGTGCAAATTAGAATCCATTTGCACAAACCTGAGAGCGACACCCCCCTAAATTCTGTCCCCCAGGTGCCTCGGGCCTCACCCCGGTCCAGGCCCATCGGACGGCGTGCGGGCTTGTCCCTGTCATCTCCCCCGCAGCTGCCCCATCTTCATTTCCCCGACCCCTGCCCCACAGAGCCCCCCATCCCTCGCTCCGACCACCCCCACCCTCCCTGGAGCCCCCCACCCTCACTGATGCATGAAGCCCCACACAGGCCTCCCTGCCGGCCTCCCCGGAACTCCAGCGCCCCGGGTCCAAGAGCAGAAGCTACTTCTCTTGCAGAAGCCACCACAAAAAGAATTGTGTTGTGATTTTTTCAGAGGAAATTGAAATCCTCTCTTTACTGCTTTCTAAATGAACCTTATAATTTTTCTCTGTCTACAACATCTCTGTGAATTGCTCTGTGTGTGTGTGAGAGAGAGAGAGGGAGGGAGAGACGGAGACGGAGCGTGTGCGAGCTCTGAGCTCTGCGCCGGCCAGGGGCCAGGCTGGGCCTGAACCTCTAGTAGATCAGGTGAAGGACCATCCCCCCCCCGCCACAGGGTGGAGTGTGTGCTCCCCGGCCAGGAGCTACAGCTCTGCAACCTACTGGAGGCTCAGCAGCCTTCCCCTCCTGGATTCTCGGATTCTCCATCCCTTAAACTGGAGCGTCTGAAGGGGAAATGACTCTACCATGCCTGACCAGGGAATGGGGGATGGGACTAGCCCCACTTCAAGGGCGCTCGAGGCTGGTGGGCAGGGGAGGAGGGGCAGCCCGGGGAGCGGTACAGCAGGGAGCTCTGGAAAGGAATCGGTATGAGGATTAAAGGGTAGGATGAAGGTCTTGGGAGACCAAGAACAGAAGGTGGACCTAGCAGGAAAGTCGCAGAAGGATCCAGAAGAGAAGCATTGGGGGAGGGAGGAGAAGGAGCCCAGGCCATGGACGCGTCGACTCTACTTGTGTACAGCATCTAGCTCTCCAGAAACCCCTGGCCCTCCCTATGCCTTGCCGCTCCTCCAAGGAGGGTGGGAAATCGGGGACCCCTTTGACAGTCACTAGGAACAGGGAAAGGTGAGTCCAGGCGGAGCGTGCGCCAGGTCCTACCTGTCCCCCTAGGAGCCAGCCAGTCCTCAAGTATCCTGCTCTGTCTGAGGACAGTGGTCTTGGGTACTTGGGCTGCGAGTCTACAGAACATTGAGTGAGATTTTTTCCTGCCACCCCGGAGGAGGAAACCAGGACCCAGAGCTGTAAACAGAGGCATCAAGACTCCCATAGCCTAAAACAATTAGGCTTAGACCACTCCTCAGGGCTGACTTAAGAGCCTGCAGGCCCAGTGCCACTGACTTCCCCCCCCCCTCCTTTCCTTCTGTCTGTCAGGGGCCTCGGGGAGGGAACAATGGCTGCTCCTCTAGAGGGTGGGGGCTGTGCTTCTCCAGCCGGATCTCACGCTTGGGGTAGGACTCCATGAGACTCGGGGATTGGGAGAGCCTGCGAGAAGAGCTCTCTGGCACCTCGCTCGGGCAGGAGGTCACTTGTCCCGGCAGCAGGCGTGCCCTGCTGAGCTGCCCTGCGCCTGCTGGGCAGGGGAGGGAGACCAGAGATGGCAGGGTGGGGGAAGGGACAGCAGGGAGTGGCCTGAACTCCCGTCATGCCACGTAGCTGGGATGGATAAATTCTCTGTGGGTCAAGGGACACTGGAGAAGGTAATGGCTTAAGCCACCTTGCTGGTAGCCACCCACAAGAGGGCAGCCCAGCAGGCGAAGGGACTCCGTAAGAGAACTTGGTGGCGGTGAAGGACTATCAGCCAGAGGGGCAGTGCAGGCTAATGCAGGGAGGGCCTCTACGCCCCTAGTCAGGACTAGGTTCAAGGCACCTGTCCCTCCCCTCCCTGTCCTCCCCTCCAGTGGGGAGGAGGCTACCAGCAAGGAGAGGGAAGGAGGAGGAGGAGTGCAAAGCAGAGCACCTCTGGCCCCACTCCAGGCCCCCGGGCCCCGGACGGCGAGGAGAGGTGAGTTTCAATCAGAGGCGAGACTTGCATTCTTAACTTTGGTTTATTTAATAATCAGAAAGAAGTTTCAGAATCTGCCCAAGATGTTGTCAAGGGACAGAAAAAGGGAGATTCAACAGAGTACAGCGGAAAACAGTGACTTCAGATAAAAATTTCTAAATAAATGTTTCATGTTTCTGCCGAACCGAATTGAGCCTGAATGAGACACCAGTGACAGGAGGGGCAGACCGTCTTAGACGAGCTCAAGAATGCATGTTGGGGAGGCGGGGTGGTGGGGAAGGGGGAGTATATTTAAGGAAACAAACAAAATAATAAGTAAGGAAACCAGAATCCCAAGGAAATGCTAACAGTGGGGCCGAGCCTCCCAGTGGGAGAACCCAAGGGCTGTTCAGAAGCTGACACTTTCCCACCTGGACACAGCAGAGCCTTGTGGTCGGGATTCGAATCCTGGCTCTACCACTAACTGGCTATGTGAGCTTAGGAAAGCCATTAAGCCCCCTTGTGCCTCAGTCTTCTCATCCATAAAATGGGAGTGTAGCACCTACCCATAGGGTAATTGTGAGGATTCAATAAGTCATTACGATAAAAGTCCTTAGATTAGTGCCTGGCTTGGCCATTTTCCTTCCCTCTGGTGTTCTGTCTTTGTGTCTAAGCTACCCTCCCCGCACCTGCACCTGCGTCTCCCTCTGCCCCTTTCCCTGCTACCTGCTCCCATCCCCACCCTCTCCCCAGGCTTTCCTCTACCTCCCAGCCCCTCTTTCCCATCCATAGTGGGGGGCTTCTGACCCGTGCTGGCCCAGAATCTACATCGGGGCCTCTTGCGGTCTATGCAGGCGTCAGCTGCTGCTGCTGCTGGGCTCGTGGGCTGGTGCTTCCTGGATTTCCTGGTTCGGCTTCTCAAGAACAAGAAGCCGGATGGCCCAGCCCTGCCAGTTTAAGCTAGCCCCTCACGGGCCACTGAAAAGCTGGGGCCAGGGTGGAGGGGGTCACGTCACCTAAAACACTGACGAAGAGGCTGTGCCTTCAGCAGAAGCCGTGGGGGTGGAGGGGTGGGGCACAGTTTCTCATGGAATGGGCCACGTGTGAGCCAGGCAGGCCCCGTGATTGGCCCACCTTGCACGAACAAGGAGACCCATTCGCTCTGTCTCAAGGCTCCCATGATGGTAAAACTGGAAGAGCGTCAGGCAGACTCAACCAACGACCAACGATGACATGTCAGATCCCATCTGTGTGCTCAGGACAGCGCTCTGCGACCGACAGACCCTGCAGTGTAGGAGAGGCGGAAGGGGATAGGGATGGTCCCAGCCCTCAGGGGAGGAGGCAGATCGGGTCAGACCTAGACTTAGTGCCCCGCGTGTGGGGGACACCCCAGGAGCCACCGCCGCCTAGACTTCCCCAAGTCCAGGACCCTGCGAGGCCTCAGGTCCTTGCTCACGTCCTTCTTCCACCCCTTCCACAGACGGGCTCCTGCTTCCGCCCAGACATTCTTTTCCCAAACCTGCCAGGTCTACTTCACAGGACGCTTTTCCTGGCCCCCCAACAGCCATTCAATCCCCCTGGAATCCCCTTGTGGCCGACCTTTGTGTCTTCATTTTATCTGCTCATTTACATATCAGTCTCATTGAGTTCCTCGAAGGCAAGGATCGCGGCTCATTCATCTCTGTGTTCTGGCCCCTGGTGGCTCAAAAAAAATAACTGTAAAATGACTAGCCGAGTAAATTAGGAACCGGGGGAAACCAGGCACGGGAAACAATGGGGGCAGAGGCAGGGGGGCGGGGCAAGGGAGCCCTAGAATAGTAAGACCGCAGATGGGATGTGAGGGCCAGGTGTGCAGGGAGCGCACAGGACAGCTGTGTCCCCTGACCCTCTACCATCTCAGCCGTCCGTCACCGGGCTCCCGCCTTCCCCGCCCCACCCCAAAGTCCTCCCCAAGGCTCCTGACTTGACTCCCGCCGTGGATGTACCGGAAGCCCAGTGTGGATCAGGCTGGCCTGGGCAAGACTGACGCTAGGAGATGCTCGAAGCGTCAGAGCAGCCCCGTGGATTGATTGGCTGTCCTTCTCTTGACAGTGGCAGCATGGTCCATGCCTGGGACCCCGCTAGGACACTGCCTTCTCGCCTTGTCCCCCCCAGTCCTGGGCAAGCTGGAATTCCTGTCCTCCTCTGGACGGCTCCCCCTACTTGGTCTTCCTGAGACCTCCCGTGTCATTCTGGGGTCTTCTTCTTCTTTTTTTTTTTTTTTAAGTTTATTTATTTTTAAGTAATCTCTATACCCAGCATGGGGCTTGAACTCACAACCCTGAGATCAAGAGTCGCACTGTCCATGACCGAGCTAGGCAGGCACCCCATTCTGCGGTCTTCTTCTTCGATGCCAGTTGTGGAGGGCTCACCCACGGAAGTCCCCTCTACTCAACATCAGGCAAACCAATCTTGTCACTGGCCTCAAAGAGGAAAAAAAAAAGCCTAAGCCCTCAAAGCGATTCTTGCAAACTCCCTGCCACCTCCCTTTCCCTTGTTAGAGGACGCTTCGTGTTGTGTGGTGCGTCTCAGGCCTCGGACTGTCTTGTCTGCACCAGCCACCCTCATAGGGACTCGGCGGAGCCAGAGCGGGGAAGATGCCCTCTGACTGAGCTCAGACTAAATGCCACCGGCTTGGTGGCCTCACCTCACTTAACCAGTCGGCGGGAGGTCTGAGTTCCCTCATGTCACAGCGCCCCCTGGAGCCCTGGGGCGCCTGGGAACTCTCGGTGCCCCGAGGAAGTCCTGGGATTTCAGAGGTTGAAAGAAAGCTCCCGCCTCCGCTGGGGCTCGCCCCCCCCTCCCTGCCCACCCTCTGCTGCCCCTCGGGCCATCAGCAACCCCAGCTGTAGGAGGAATCACCTGGGAGACGTTTGGGTAATGAGATGCCCAGGCCTCAAGCCTACAGAGCTGGGGGAGTCTGGAGTTGGCCAGGCTGCCCAAAGATGGAGAAAACAAGTGACGACCCAAGAATCAGGGGAGAAGTGACTCCCCCCCCACCCCCACCCCCGCTGTGGGTAGCGAAGGAGGCTGGCCTAGAGGCTGGGCCTCCTGGCTCCTTGCCTTCTCCTCCCTGTCTCCTCCACGCCAGCTTGCCGGCATCAGCCCTCCGTAGATGGCGCTGCTGGGTCCCGGGCCTCCCCCTTCTCTCTGCTGCCCGTCTCCGTCCCCCCTTTTGCACTGGGCACCCTCCCCTCACCTAGCCTCGGCCTCGGCTGCTGCAGAGAACAGAGTGAGGACTCGCATCTGTCTCTACCGTGGCCCGTATCCGTGGCCTTGTAACTGCTCACCACACACCGAGACGCTGGGAGAGAGGGGCCTGACTCTGTATCCCCAGGGCCTGGCCACCGCCTGGCCATGTGTTTGTTGACAGGGCCTACTGAGGGGCTGGGGTCATGGCTTCATTCCTTAGGCTTGTGGGGATATTTGTCGTTTTTAGGGGCGATGCTTGACCCAAGGGCGTAACATGTTAATGGTGGGATTTGGGTGCTTCTCACTCACCGGTGGTGAGGGTTCTGCACGCTTCTAGTCCTCCCCTCGTAGCCACCCAGGTCAGATGGGACCCTGCCTGTGACCTGAGACCTTTCCACTTCCCTTTGGGGGCTCACAGGCCTCCTCACCTCCCAGGCCCCCGCTAACTCCGCTTCTCATCCCCCCACCTGCCAGCCGAGCACAAGGCTCCAGGCTCCATTCATTTGGGAACCCTTGTTGATGGATTTCTAGATTACAGGCGAAGCTGGGGAACCCGACCGGCTCGTTCAGCGGCCGCCTCCGGCCGGGGACTCCAGGAGACTTCCGGGGCCGAGGAAAGCAAATTCGCTTCTGCGGGGGTTCGAACGGAGGAACGCACCCGTGCCCCTCCCCGGCTGGCTCCTTCTCGATGTAGATAATCTCACAGACCGTCGAGCTTCCTGTGACAAGAGAGAGGCTTTGTTCCCGAGACGGTGGCGGGCAGGCAGCTGGAGCAGGAAGGCTTTGCGCTGATATTCTGTAGCCCCGCCAAGCCACCTCCTCGCTGGAGCCGGCCTCGTGAGAAAGACGGGGGCAGGCGGACAGGAGACAGACGTCTGCCATGATCCCGGCTACGCCGAGTGGAAAGGGCCAGGCAAATATTTTCAAGGGATGGGTTCCGAGGAAAGGCACTGGTGAGACAGGGAGAACGAAGAGTCCCTTTCTGGGCCCACGGGCTGCCGGGTTGGTCACACATGTCATCCCACGGAGCCCCCACGGCACCTGCTCATTCCCCACACCCACATCTGTCCCAAAGGTGGGCTGCTTGGCTCCCTCCTTCCTCCGCCTCCCAGGGTCTGCCTTGCCTGACTCCCTACTCAGAACATCTGGGATTTCAGGACCTGGAAAACTCACACCCCGGACCTTATTCGTCTTCTTCCCAACCAGCATTTCCCGAAAGTCATGGCTTCTCACACCTCCCCCAGCCCCAAGGCCGGCTATCCTTCCTTGGACACCTGAGGCAACGGAGCCTCAGAGTAAATTAAGGAACTTGCCCCAGGTCAGCGCATGCAGCAGAGCAAGGAACCCGATCTGGGTCTGAGTTTCCTTCCCGCCTCCATGAGAACAGAGACCCCCCCCCCCACACACACACACACACAGGCCTGCTGTGGTCCGGCTCCCTCCACTTCCTCCTCCTGGTGCCCCAGGAGCAAGGCAAGGGTTGGGGGCGGGGCAAGAAGTCACTTTAAATCTTTTCTAGAACAAGATGGGCCATAGCCAAGCAAACTCGAAGTGTCTAGAAGAGAAAAACTGAGATAATTTTTCATGAGGCCTGAGAAACGTACTCGGGTTCATCTCTGTGGGTTAAATAATTCTGCTCAGAGGACTAGCTTTTTTTTTTTTTTTAACCTTTCAACTCTTTACTATGAAAAAAAATGTATACCTAGAGGAAAGCTTAAAGAGTAAGACAACGGGGTGCCTGGGCGGCTCCATTAGTTTAGCGTCCGACTCTTGACTTCAGCTCAGGTCATGATCCCAGCTTCATAGGTTCAAGCCCTGTATCGGGCTTCATGCGGAGCTGGAAGTCTGCTTAAGACTTTTTTTTCCTTTCTCTCTCCCTCTACCCCCTCCCCCCTCCACACTCTTTGTCTCTTCCAAACAGAAGTAAATAAAATTAAAAAAACTTTTCAAGAAGACAATAATAGTCCATAGGCCCCAAATCTACATTCTACGATTTCACATTTTGTCAAATTTGCTTTATCTATGTATTTTTCTAGACCGTTTGAGCCTCAGTTGCAGACATCAAGAGACTACACTCTTAAAGACTTCAGCCTGTATCTCTTAAGAAGGCCATTCTCCTATGAAACCAAAATGTCACCGTAACGCCTTAAATAATGATTTCCTAATATCATCTAATATCCAGCCCATATGCAAATCGCCATGCTTGTTCCAGAAATGCCTTTCATAGCTGTGTTTTCATAGTAGATGCCAAAGGTTGAGCACAGCATTTGGTGGTTATATCTGTTTAGTCTTCTTCCATCTAAAAATAGTCCCCCCCACCCTTATTTTTGTCACGACATTGATTTTTTGAAGCGATTGAGCTGATGGGCTGGCAATATGTCCCATTTTTGAGCTCTCGTAGTTATTTCCTTATGGCGCTGTTTTACTCGTTGCTTTGTTCCCTGCATTTCCTGTAAACTGTACCTTAGTTCCAGAGATCGATTAGATTAGAATTGAAGATCTTGGGTGAGAAACCATCTGTGGCAGCAGCTCCTAAGACTCCCCGCCTCCTGGTATTCCCACTCTGTACAGTCGCCTCTCCTTGAGCGTGGGCTGGACTTTGTGACTCGCTTCTAATGAACGGAATATGGCAGAAGTAATGGGTTGTCGCTTCTGAAATGAGATTACCTAAAAGCTGTGGCTTCGGTCGTGGGTGTCCTCTCTTCGTCTTGGGTTCCCTTCCTGGAGGAAACTAGACGGGACGTCGTGAGGCGGGCCTGTGGAGGGCTCCAGGGGACTGAGGCCCGCCCACGGCCACAGGAGTGAGCTTGAAAGCCGGTCTTCCATTAAGCCTTCAGATGAATCTGCAGCCCCCGACCAACAGCCTGACTACAACCTCATCAGAGAGCCAGAGGCACCTAGCTAAGCCGTGCCTGGATTCCTGACCCACAGAAACTGTGAGGCAATAAATATTCCTTGTTTAGGCCACCAAAGTTTGGGGTATTTTGTTATGTTTTGTTATAGACTAAGTTGTGCCCCCCCCCCCACCAAATTCATATGAGAGGCTCAAGCCCCTCATGTGACTGTATCTGGAGACAGGATCTTCAGGAGTAGGTAAGATTAAATGAGATCCTATGCGTGACGCCCTAATCTGATGGAACCATGTCCTCATAAGAAGAAGAAGAGGAAAGCTCTCTCTTTTTCCCTCCCTACCCTGTGAGGACACAGCGGGAAGGCAGCCTCGCCAGAATCAGCTGGCACCTTGATCTTGGACTTTCTGTAAGGTTACGAGTCGCTGATGGATAAAAGTAAGACTGCCAAGGCAAAGTGAGGTCTGAGAGTACACTTTATTGCAAGCACCCTCGGGCGAGGTTCCGCGACTCGCGAAAGAGGAGTCGGGGAAGTCGCCCCCGAGATTGGGGCTAGGGGTTCTTAAGGGGTTTGGGGGTGACGCTGAAGTGGGCTACATAATTTTTCCTTTTTCGGAGATTCTGTCTGCTTGCCAAGGTCCTATTGGTCTGTCGGAGTTTGGGGTGGAGGTTTAGGTCCCTGTTAGGTATCAGATTTCTGAGAGTGACGTGTCCCTCCTTTGGGGTTTTTGGCGGGAATGTCGGCCATCTTGGGTCGGTTTCCATTGTGTGGAGCCTTCCCTCTGCCCTAGCCCAACACTTTCCAGACGCCAGAACTGTGAAGAATACATTTCTGATGTTGAAGGCCCCCACTCATGGTCTGTGGTCTCTGGTGGCCCCAGCAGACTAATGCATAAATTAATAGGCAGTTACCACAACTTCACGGGTGATACTATCAACTCCATATGTCCTCCCATTAGAAGGGACAGAAGGCCAGGTGGTCCCACTGATTCTCATCCCTTGGTTAAGGTGGCCCCTGCCAGCTCTGGCCATTGAGGGATGATCTTCTCCCTTTTCACGATCAGTGAGTCACCTGTGAAACAGCACCCCGACCCCCCCGGAATGTCCTGTTCTTCGACCCGGCATTTAACCGTTACTGCTCTTCGCCTCAGCTGATTATGTCTTTGAATATTGCCAAATCATAATTTTTCCAATTCCGCCATTCATTCCATATTCATTGGCTAGTGTTCCCCACAAAGAAGAGTTTTCCCTTCATCAAAAGGGATTAACCGTAATTCCTCCGACAAAGGCAGGATAAATGCGTCATTCCTTCTCTTGATTACTAATTTCCTGAATAGAGAAGTGGTTCAAAAGTCACTTCCGATAGTGGCGCCCGAGCTTCTCTGTCTCTCAACTCGTACAGTTATTTTTGTTTCTATTTATCTCTGACCGTGTCTGTTGGATATCCATTTGTTCAGTGTTTTACAATCGTTTGTACTCGTAATTCTTTTCAAGGCTCATATTGTCCCAGGTCTTGCCAGTAGGAGCCCTTCCAAGCTGAGGAGCCCGACTTTAAATTCCAGGCCCCTAAGGAAACGTTTGCAAAAGGGTCTCTCTGCAAAGGGGTCTCTCTTCTGCAGCTTGCCCACTATTCTTAGAAATCTCTGCCAGACACCATGGATCGGGGGGGCGGGGGGGGTAGGGGGAAGATGAGAGGAAAGAATAGTAAGACCTAATGGCACGGGGTTCCAGAGCATTCTATTTAGAAAATGAGGTATACTAGAAAAAGTAGAAACGAGGTATCCAGACCCTTGCGTTCTGGTCCTAGTGGCCTTACCAATTTGCTGTTTGTCATAGAGACCAGTGACCTACTTCTCTGTGCCTCAGTGTGCCATAAAGCCTGGAGGACAGCCTCCGTGCAGGGGACTCAGGGGCTCCAGGCTTGCAGTCCACCTCTACAGCCCAGAGGGGATGCAATCAGCTGGCACATCTGCATTGCCCAGAAGAAGCCTGGCTTTGATGTCGGTACAACCCCCGGGGGCCAGGTCGGTCCCACTCTGCACTTGGAATGGGCTGGACCGAGCTGAGTTCAGAGCTCACTTCCCGGCCCTCTCTCCTTCCACCTGAATCTACACCAGCCCTTGACTTGAACTTCCTAAAAGGCAGCGAGCGAGCTTACGTAGTGAGAATGCTGTCCTGGCCTCCACCAAGAATCGGAGTGTGACCTTGGCCCAGTTTGGGAGGAACCGGAGGCTCCCATGTTTCCCTTCTGCTCAGGCTCAGCCCTCCTGCCCTAGACAGCCCCCTTCCTCATCCTTTCTGTTCTCCCACTGAGACCGAATGTCAAGGTTCTCTAAAAGCCCATGAGTAAAAAGGCCGGGGCCGGCGTGTCACACCTCTTTTCTAAACACGATGGAGCTACAGCTCAGTGAGGGCCTTTCTCAAGGCCGCACCGCCCCAGGCCCACCACAGCGCGGAGAATGGACAATGTGTGAAAGCCTAAGAGAAACCCAAGAACGCAAACTAGATGCCAAGTGTCCTTGTACTACAAGCTCTTCCCAGCAAAGGGGCCCGCACCTGCGCACGTGTCCAGCCACGGCTCGGCCTCGTGTGTCGGTCCCCTGCGTGCTTGCAACAATTGTTCAGCAACAGCAGGCAGAAGTCACTCCAGGGAACACGCTTGTCACCCAGACCCCTCTCGGCTCTCTCTGGTGACAGGGAGCACTGTTTCCCTGTGCGAGCTCTCCGCTCGAGCACACGAGCGAGCGAGCGAGCGAGCGGGCACACACACGTCTCCCCACCCTCTCACAGGTGAACCCTCTTCCGTCTCCTTCTCTCTCTCACAACCGGCACTCGCACAGGAAGGGAACGGCCTGCACTTATCCCTTGCCAGCCTGTCACTTGACCCGAGGAAGTCAGGCTAATTTCTCAGACTGCCCGGCACTTGCCAGGCGCTATGCTGGGCATTTTGAGCAGCTGAGCTCAGCTGTGTCAGCCTCGTCTCTCTGCCCGTTGTCCTTCACCTCACGTCACCCAAGCACTCCTGCCTTCTACCCGCTGCAGCCGACAGGACTTAGACGTACCTGCATTTACCCGTCCCCTAACGGATGTCAGGAATATGAGGATGAGTAAGGCATCTTGAAAATTTTTTTCATGTTTATTTATGTTTCGAGAGAGAGAGAGAGAAAGAGACAGACATGAGCAGGGGTGGGGCAGAGAGAGAGGGAGACACAGAATCGGAAGCAGGCTCCAGGCTCTGAGCTGTCAGCACAGAGCCTGACGCGGGGCTCGAACCCATGAGCTCTGAGATCGTGACCTGAGCCAAAGATGGATGCTTAACTGACTGAGCCACCCAGGCATCCCCCCATCATCAAATTATTTTAAAGATAAAATAAGTAGCTATGACTCTCATAAAAAGAGTTAAGCCCTGATATTTGGGCTAAATAATACTAAACACTTCAAAGAGAAAACAGCTATACGGTACACTGAATAAATATACGGGGAGCGGGGACTAACTCTGGATTTCCGGCGCATCTCAGAGGGTGGAATTCACTAACGCTTCGTGAGTCTCCACTCGGCACCAAGCCCACGCTCCGAATCTTGGAGCACGTAGAGGAGTTAAAACCAAGAGCGGAAGGTGCTCCCGGCTGAAGGAACTACTTGTCTCAGGGACCGAGTGAGAGGAAGCATTCTGTGCCCGCCAGGGTTGAACACATGGTTAAATTCCAGATCAGTCTGGCCACAGCAGAGGGAGGAAGGACGGCTGTAATCCCGGGGCTGGAGAAGTAAGTTCTAGCCAGATCCTGACGCTCTTACGTGGTGGGAGCTCGGGTTGTATCCAGAGGGCCATGGGGAAGCCGTTGAATAATTTTAAGCGGGGAGGAGGTATGAGCGGATTTGTTCTAGAAAGGGGGCAGGGTGGTTTAAGAATGTTGTGTGGCAGAATCGCTTATTGAAAGACTAGCTGTGTCTTGCTTTCTCCATGGTAGGCTCCTTGGAAAAGAATGAAAGGTATTTCTACCCCTCTTGCTCCTCCCTCCCGCCCCAGGAGGGGAGCCAAGCCCCTGTATCTGTGAGGCCTGGGCTTTCCTCACCCAGGGGCGGAACTGACAATGTTTTTGTGTATCATAAGGCAAACGAAGGAGAAGTTGCCAGGCCCGTCTGCCTCTTTGTTTTAGAAGGCCCGGGCCAGCCGGGGAGTATTTGTGCTGAGAAGTGAGGCACTAGACCCGGAGAGGTCTGGGGATGAGTGGGGGCTTTCAGACCGTCTGAGAATAGCTGTGATCCCAGGGGAGGGAGGTAATCTCACGGCTACTCTGCTGCCAAGTCTCTCCGGCCCAGGCGTTGATGCAAAGAACGATCCTCAGGGCTGGTTCCAAAGGTCACCAACCACTGTGCCCTGACAGGAACGCGCAGAGTGAGCTCCGACCTGGGACTAGGGATCCAGGCCCCCCACGAAGCGAGGTGTGGGGCATCTCAGGCTTCATTTTCCTCATTGGTAAAAGAGGTGCTTTGGGGGCACCTGGGGGGCTCAGTTGGTGAAGCGACCGTCGTGATCTTGTGGTTCATGAATTCAAGCCCAGCTTCAGGCTCTGTGCTGACAGCTCAGAGCCTGGAGCCTGCTTCAGATTCTGTGTCTCCCTGTCTCTCTGCCCCTTCCCCATTCATGCTCTGTCTCTCTCTCTCTCTCTCTCTCTCTCTCTCTGTCAAACATAAATATTTAAAAAAAAATTTTTAATTAAAAAAAAAGTGCTTTGGACTCCATGTGGGGCCTGGCTCCTTCTGCATATTCCCTGAGGTCGAAGGACACACTTGTGGCCAAATGGAGAAGAACGCAGGGTCACAGCCCAGGGACAGGCACACAGAGCAGCTGGGGACATGGCCAGAACCCCCTGGAGGTCTCCAAGGAAGGATTCCTAGAGATGGGGTTTCGGAGCCCAGCATCAGGCCCTGCAGCCGGGGCACAGGGGTGCTAGAGCACCTGGCTCCAGCCGTCCCCGGTTGACCGGGTTCGGCCGCTCACAGGGAGGCTGACACCAGGAAGACCGCAGACCAACGTCTTAAAGACTGTCTCCCAAGTGCTGAAAATACCTCCGGGTTTATATATGGAAGTGTGGGACAAAGGCCGGGGGTACAGCCGGTGGGCCATAAAGTTCATGTGGACCATCACCTTGGGGTCTCCGGGTCTGTCAGACGGAGTCCTGCTGGCGTGGGGGGTAGTCATTACTGCTTGACGGGGTAGTTTCGGCTTCACCCTCAGGGTCTTTTGCCTGAGTTAGGCGAGAAACTGGAAAGAAGAGCTTCATCAATTAGAAAGTACAGACCGAGGTCCAAATGGAGGTCGTTAAGTCATGTTTCAGCCCCTGGGTCGGGATTAAAATCGAGAGCAACGCCGTTTTCTCCGGCGCCTCACGTCCAGGCTCTTGGCTGCGTGGAGGACGCTCTGCCGGGCCCCAGGCAGGGGTCTGGGGGACAGAGTGCAGACCAAGAAAGCAGACCAAGGTTTCCACCCCGCACTCCTGGCCTTTTCTCTGTGGCGACACGGCCGCTTCCTGCCACCTCTCAGGGACACCCTCACGATACAGAGGCCCTTTCAGAAGCTGCGGCTCATTTTCCATTCTCTCCCTCTCCAACCAACTCTCCTCTCTCTTCCTGCGCTATTATCCGCACGTCTCTGCTTTCCTGATTGCTGAATTCATCTTTCCTGATTGCCTTCCCCCCGGGGACTGGCCTCCCCTGAGAGAAAAGAGAACGCGTGACCAGTGACCTGGTGCCCTGGAGAGTGGGGAGGGAAGCGGCGAATGGCGAGAGAAACGTAACTAACTTTATGGAGCAAACTAAGGGTCTCTACACAGAGGAGAGTCATTTGAGGGGCTGTTACCCCCATTATGCAGCTGAGGAAACTGAGGCCAGAGAGTAAAATAACTTGCCCAAGATCACAAAAGCAGTATGGACGGAGGGAAAAAAAATATTTTTCTCTATTCATCTTAGGTTCTTCAGTTATGGCCCCGTAAGTAGACTGACCGAAGACAGATGAACAGGAGAAAACAGAAATGTTTTAATGTGTGCATCATCCCACGTACACATGGGAGCTCCCAATAGTGAGTGACCCCAAGGAACGGATGAACTTGGACTCGTGTTCCGTCTTAGACTACATAGAGGAAAAGGGGGCTTTGGGGTGAGAGGTCCCGGACGTAAGGGGCAAGGGGCGGCCCTAAAACACTTCCTGCTCCAAAAGACCAGGAAGTAGAAGATGGACCAATCAATCAGGCTCCACCCCTCACCAGACCAGCTTGGACCAATCCTTAGAGCACCCGTACTCCCCAAATAGAGACACCTGTTCCCCGCCTTGGAAGCTAGAGACACCTGCTCCCTGCCTTGGAAGCTGGAGACACCTGTTTCCCGCCTTGGAATTCACACCTAAATGTGCTTAAAAGGAGCCTGCACGCTCCTCTCGGGGTCGGCATTTTACTGAGCGGCTGACCCCGGCATGCTAGAATCTCAATAAATGCTCTTGCCTTTGCATACGTGTCTCATGCTCTTTGGGGGACGATCCGAGGACCCAACATTTGGTGCCTGGGCCGGGAATCTCCCCCTCGAAGACCCAGACTGTGTGGAGCGTTGGACAGGCCGCTGGTAAGCGAGCGCTCTCTGTGTTTTGCTGAGTTCTTTTGCAGTGTCTGTGTGTAGCGTCTGTGTCCTCGTGTAGTGTCTCTGTGGCTCCAGCTTAACGGGAAGCCCGGGAGCCAGGCAGACGCTCTGGTGGCTCCCGCGCCAGGGTGAGGCAGGAGACATCTTGGCCTCACTTCGGGTTCAGGGGGACCGGCGATTTTCTCGATCTCGATTGTTCGGTAACTGTGGCGGGACAGAGCAGGTCGCTCCTGCCTGACGGAGCCCGTGGGAAACGGGATAGGCCGTTGTCCCATTGTCAGGTTTTGTTCTGTGCGCAGTACCGGTACATTGTTGTTTTTGTTGTCTGTGTTGTCTTTGTAATCGGTGTGTGGATTACCATGGGCCAGGCCGAGTCAACACCTCTAACCATTGTTGTAAACCGTTTCAAGGACTTCCGGAAGTTGGCGGGGGCGGGGGGGGGAAGGGGGGGGAAGGCCCAGAACCTTCTGCTCCCCCCCCTCCCCACCCCCGTGGCCCCACTTTATCCTATCTTGCCTCCCTCGGAAGGGAGCTTAGAGGAGGAAATTCTGACGCCCTGCTGCCACCTTATCTACCCCAGGGAGGGGGGAGGGTGCGGTGGGAAGGGGAGCGGCAGAGGTGGCGGGAACAGTAGGAGCCGCAGGAGTGGGGGAAGAAGCTCCGGGTAACATGGTGGGTGATGCAACTAGCCTTCCCTGTACCCGAGCAGGGAGGCTGGGCTGCCGGAACCAGACTCGGCGGCCCTTCCCCTACGAGCTATAGGGCCACCCGATGTAGATGAGAGGCAACACCCAGTCCACTGGCCTTTCGCTACTCATGATCTTTATAACTGGAAGCTCCAAAACCCTAAATCTCTGAGAAACCTAGTAAACTGATTGATTTGCTAGATTCTGTCTTGTTTACCCATCAGCCCACCTGGGACAATTGTCACCAGCTGTTACAAGTCCTCTTTACTACAGAAGAATGGGAGAGGATCCTGGCTGAGGCCCGGAAATTGGTTCCGGGCCGGGACGGGAGATCCACAACCAACCCAGGCCTCATCAACTTAGGATTCCCCTGACACGGCCGGAGTGGGACTTTAACCCCGAGGAAGGTAGGGAGAGGCTAAAGGTCTACCCCCAGACTCTAATGGGGGGGTGGGGGGTGGTTCCTAGTGGCTGCTAGGCTCACAAATTTGTCCAAGGTGAGTCAGGTAAAGCAGGAACCGGAAGAGTCTTCGGGGGCCTTCCCAGAGAGATTAATGGAGGCATATCGGACCTACACTCCCCTGGACCCAGAGGCTCCGGAGAATCGGTCGGCTGTAAGTATGGCCTTCGTCAATCAGTCGGCCCCTGATATATGCTGGAAGCTGCAGCGGCTGGAAGGATTCAAAGGTAAGAGGCTGGCTGAGCTCTTGGCCGTGGCTGAGAAGGTTTACAACAACCGGGAAACCCCGGAAGAAAGACAAACTCGGGGTTTAGCGAGGATACTGCTGGCAGCATCAGCTGACCCTGAAACTAAAAGGCGGGAACTCAGGGACATGGCTAAGGGGGAAAAAGGACGGCTCCGCAGGCTTCAGAAAGACCAGTGCGCCTACTGTAAGGGCATTCTGATCCCCTGCCAATCCGCGTGGAATACTCCCTTGTTGCCAGTTAAAAAGCCTAACTCCTCAGATCACCGCCCAGGACAAGACCGAAGGGAGGCAAACAAGAGGGTGGAAGATATACACCCTACCGTGCCAGATCCATACACTCTCTTGAGCTCTTTGCCTCCGGAACGAGCAGTTTATACTGTATTGGACTTAAAGGAGGCTTTCTTCAGTCTGCCTCTTGCCCCTAGCCAGTCAACCCATATTTGCCTTCGAGTGGACAGACTGGAAAACGGATTCAATGGACAGCTAACCTGGACACGGCTTCCCCAGGATTTCAAAAACTCCCCCACCATCTTTGAGGCCCTCCACGAGGACCTGGGTGAGTATCGGCGAGCCCACCCTGACGTCAGTCTGTTACAGTATGTGGATGACCTCCCGACTTGCCGCAGAAACAGCTGGAGCTTGCGAAGCTGCAGCCAGAGAGTTTCTCAAGATGCTGGGGACCCTGGGATATCATGTGCCCACTAAAAAGGCCCAGTCTGTCAGGACAAGGTGACGTATCTGGGGTACATACTCAAAGGGGGAAGGAGATGGCTGTCTCAGACAAGAAAACATTGCCCGACCTGCCACTCGCCGAGAGGTAAGAGAATTCCTGGGGTCCGCAGGATTTTGTAGGCTATGGATCCCATGATTTGCTGAAATGGCAAAACCAGTTTATGAAGCCACGAGGGGAGGGAATGCCCCGTTGGACTTGGCTGAGCCTATGGACAGGGCATCCACCAGGTCAAAAGAGCCCTCCTGGAGGCCCCGGCCCTGGCCTTGCCAGACATCACCAAACCGTTCCACCTGTTTGTGGATGAAAATCAAGGGGTGGCAAAAGGAGTCCTTACCCAAACACTGGGGCCATGGTGGCAGCCAGTGGCGTACCTGTCCTAAAGACTCGACCTGCTCGCAAGTGGGTGGCCCCCAGGCTTCCACATAATCGCAGCCACGGCGTTGCTAGTAAAGGATGCCGATAAATGGACTCTGGGACAGCCGCTCCAAGTGACCACCCCCCACGCCAGAGAAGGAGTCTTAAAATGCCCTCCTGATAAATGGCTGACCGATGCCAGGTTGACGCATTATCAAGCTTTGCTGCTGAAACCCCCCATGGGTCCAAGTGCCTTAAACCTGGTCATTCTATTGCTTAATCTGGACCTGGGTGCTCCCAGACATGATTGTTCTGAGATTCTGAGCCACCTACAGGGAGCTAGACCAGACCTAAGAGACGAACACTTGCCAGATGCAGAGGCCACTATACAGATGGCAGCAGCTTCATTAAGGATGGCACCAGGTATGCAGAGGCAGCAGTCATGACAGACAAGACCTCATCCCCCGGTACGGTCTCCCAGAGTCAATAGGTTCGGATAACGGACTTGCCGTCATCTCTCAGGTACCCCAGAAACTGGTAAAGATGTTGGGGACAGATTGGAAATTACACTGTGTATATCATCCCCAGAGTTCAGGGCAGGTAGAAAGAATGAATCGGACTCTTAAGGAGACCTTAGCTAAATTAACCCGTGAGACTGGCGGTGACTGGGTATCTCTCCTCCCCTTTGCTCTTTTGAGAGTATGTACGCTCCAGCCTCTACCTCGGTTGCCTAACCTGAAGGCTCAGGAGTGGCTGACCCCAGCATGCTGGAATCTCAAACACTCTTGCCTTTGCATACGTGTCTCGTGCTCTTGGGGGGACGATCCGAGGACCCAACAGGGGCAGGGTTGGTGAGTTGTGGGAAGGTACCCAGAAAAAACGGGGGGTATAGGAGTTGTTTAGTAGGATGGAGTGTGCAGATGGAAGTCGGGGCCTGTTCCACTGATAAGAGTTGTGAAGAGTCTGGGGCGCCTGGTGGCTCAGTCACTTAAGCATCCGACTTCGGCTCAGGTCATGATCCCATAGTTCACGTGTTCAAGCCCCGCGTCTGGCTCTGTGGACCACTCAGAGCCTGGAGCCGGCTTTGTGCTCTCTCTGCCCCTCCCCAGCTCATACTGTCTCTCCTCTCTCAAAAATAAATAAAACGTTTAAAAAAAAAAAGTGTTGTGAAGAGTCTCCTCTTTCAGGTACAGGAGAGAGACTTTTCCAAATGGAAATTTCCTTTATCGATGTAAATGCTCTTTACAAAAGGAAAGCTTGTTCCCCGGTTTAGAGCTGTCGCTATACCTGCTGGCATCTTTTGGGGGGGGGGGCGTAGTGGAGTAATGTCAGGATATAAGTCCAAATATCTTTGGCTTTCTTTGTATTTCCTTTCCCAGTCTCCCCCCACACTGTTTACTGACCATCTATTTTGTGCCAAACACTGTACTGTGGACCGGAGAGCCCAAGGTGAGTGATGCCATGTGCAGCTTTCAGGCGCTGGGGACCAGACGGGGGACAGACACGGAGACAAATAGTGGGATGAGTGGCATACGGAGGCGTGGGCAGTGTCCTACAGGACCTCGGAGCAGGACAACCTAAGCAAAGCTTTTTGCGGGGGGGCAGGGGAGCATCCCAGGGGAGTTCCAGAGGATGGGTCCCAGTCTATCAGGCAGAGAAGGCGTCAGCAGGGGGCGGTAGGGACCAGGGCATGAAGACACATGGTGTCATACCTTTGCACCTCCTGAGCAGGAGCTGCTTCCTACAGGCATCCTCGGATGCCAGGCTTGCAGTGAAGGGCATGGTGGTGCCCTTCCTCCCTCCCAGGGCCCCTTTCCAAGGGGCCTGGGCCTGGGACTCTGCCCGGAAGCCTGGCTTCCTGGGGAATGGCTCCGCCAGTGCCTGACGCCCTCCCGACAGCCCCCCTCCCTCCGCCGGAGCTTCAGTTTAGCTAAGCTGCTGGGTCCCTTTGGGTTTGATACCATCTAATTGGTTGTGGCTAATCCCATATTAACTCTCCCCGCAGAAGCTAGAGGGCCTCTCCCCACCCCCCATCACGTCCCAGCCCCTACAGAAGCTTCTGTTATCATGTTTGCGAGCCTCCGCCACCACCGACAGGCGAATTTGCATATAAATAACCTGCCAGCAAGGGAGGCTGCGAGAGGCACCTGGTAACGACTCTGTTTATTACTCTGGAGAGAGAAGGGGAGCAGGAAGGCCTTGTGCTGGGTGGCCCAGCCGGGACGGTTACATTTCCACCTGCTGATTAGCAGAGAAAGAGTCCGTGACCCTCGCCTGCAGAGGAGGAACCCAAAGCCTCTCAGTTCCTCCCTTTTGGGAAACCCTACGCCCATCTACACGTCCCCAGAGACTGTAGGACCCACCGTCGTCACCAAGGCGGGTCCTGCCTGGGCACTGATTCAGGCAGGCAGGTACTGCCCTGGGCTTGGTGTGGTTGGACGCTGTGATGCAAAGGGGGATGGGTCAGGTCCTCAAAGAACTGTGTACTGCAGAGGGAGGACACGTCACAGACCTAGCCGGGGACGCTGCCCAGACAAAACTTTGAGATGAGGTCGGCGCCTAGCATGGTGAGGCCCGAGGGTGCTGGAGGGGACCTTATTCTAATATTCGCAGGGGAAGAGGCATTTGGGCTGATATTTGAAGGAAACCTAGACCTTGCTTGGGTGGAGACCAGAGCAGGAAACACTCCAGGGCCAGAGGGAAGGAGGTGAGCGAAGACGCTTGAAAATAATGGGAGGCTGAGTGGCTTATTGGCAGGGGGCAGTGGGGGGTGGGGGAGAGTGGACCGGGAGGAATAGGGAGACAAATTGGAAGAGGAGCAGAAGTTAAGGCGAGGGGGGCAGAGGCGGGGAACACATGATTAAGTTGTGACTTCGTCTCTTAGGCCTCAAAGGGTTTTGAAGACAGGGGTGACGTCAGTTGGGGGGGCAGCTCTGTGGGCTAAAGGTATAGTTGCTGAAATCTCCCCCCAGATGTGGGATGGCCCAACAGTTACCTAAGAAGGCAGGGAGGGATCACTCTTAGCTGGGGAGCTGATGTCCGTTTACCCACCAGCAAAGCTTAATTCAGAATAGGCCACGCCCCCAGAGACTGGGAGACTGGACATCCATGAGCGTCCGGAGTCTTAAGGGTGAGAAGCCCACATTCAAAGGACAGGGAATCTATGATCGGGAAGGCAAGGGGCCAGTAGGGGAAGTAAAATTAGGAAACAAACAAACGAGAAACTTCTCCCAACTCAGAAAACCTCCACCAAGGTAGTGGGGACAGTTTTCTTATCGAATAAGCATTAAACCAGAATGCGATGGGCAGCAGAGCTTACCACCCATGAGACTTCAAAGACAGAATGGAATCTCCCCCCCCCCCCCATAGTGTGGGGGAGAAAACCCTTCTTCGCTCTCCCCTCCTAGGTTCAGTGGCCGGGACCTGAGACTCTAACTGATCAAAGACCGATTGATTAACCAGAGAAAAGCAACGGCGTTAATTACACCCACTCGTGCACAGGAGTTCACAAAGAAAACGGTGGCTCAGAGAGGGAACCAGAATTGAGGGCCTGGCCTTAGGTTAGGCAGAGGAAAATGGGTTTCGGGGCTTGGCAGGAGCGGGGAGCATTCCGGGAAGGTGAGCAGGAAAAGTATGGTAGACGAGGGTTGTTCGGTGGGGTTTGTCACGCAGATTTAAGTCTCTGCATTTTCCTTTGATAAGAGCCCTTCAGAATCTTCTCTTCCTGCTGCTACAGGAGATGGAAATACTTGTACCCATGGAAATTTCCTTTATCGATGTAAATTTTCTTGACAAAAGAGCAATTTATGCTCTGATTTTAGAGCTTCTCCTGCATCTGCTGTTCCTTTGTGGCCTTCCGCTCAAAATAATCCATAAGCCCAAGGGGCCTACTTTGGGGTGGCATATCCCGGTCCCCTGTTATTGGATGGACCCATTAAATACATACACACCCCTTGTTTATGCACCATGATAGACAGGAATTCATCCTCAGATAAGAGGTCTTGATGGCACCGTTTGTCCCGCGTAGCTTACCTGCCTTTATCCGGAGGAAAAACAAACAGAATTTGCAACTGGAGGTAGTTTTGCAAATGGGAGCAAGGCACCCACCAACCTTAGGCTCCTACCCTCCCACTGGAACCGAGAGTGGCGCCCACTCTCTCTCTTGTTGTTTGCATTTCAAAAAGATGACTCTCAGGTCTTGGAGGAAATTTCTGAGCTCTGGGACCAGCCGGAGACACATCTAGCCTTACAAGGATTTCCATACATTTGAAAAGGACACAGGAAACAACTCTGAAAGAAAAGGGAGAGGAGGGAGAAGTCTTCTCTTAATTTTCAGCCCAGAGAATTAAGCCTCTTATTTTCATATTTGCTCTTCCAGGACAACCAGGCTCAAGAGCGGCTGGGTCCTCCCGGGAGAAGCACTGAGCGCGCGGCCAGACCTGTCCGAATCCCACCTCTGCCTCGTGCCAGCTGGTGGACGAGTCAACCCTCCTCTGCAGGTCGGTGAGCTCACCTTTGAAATGCAGATTATGACTGCCACCTCCTAGGGTCGTCAGGAATAAATGAGGGACTGTCGTAAAGTCCCCTGGAGCACATTGGGCGTTATGAAAGACTCCCCTTTGAAATGAAAGTGGATGCTGTCATGAGGGTTGGAAGGGCAGGATGGAGACTCGTTCACCAAATCCCAAAGCACGGAACCCGAGGGGATTCCTTTAACGCACACATCGGACGGGTCCGGGGCAGATCAAGGGAGGAACGCTCCTCTGAGCAGCTGGCCATAAGTTCAGGGAGCTCATTCCGCTAAGAGATGTCACGGCCTGAAAATATAAATAGGTTAAGGAAGGGTTTAGGTCACTCGTGAATGCCATCTCCAATGGGGCTGTTAGGGAGGTGGCAGGTGTTGGGGCACGATCCTAGCTCTGAGGTTGACGGCTTTGAGGGTAATGCCTTTCCCACAAAGTGGTCTTGGCAACACTGTCACAGGCAAGCTCTGGCCAGACAGATGTATCACGGCTTCGGACTTAGAGGATAATTCTTCTATTTCTGTGCTCCACAGCCCACGGGTCCCCCAAATCCCCCAGCATGACAGGCTGCATTTGTGGTGGCACCGTCTCTGCTGCTCCTTTGCCATTTTAGCCCGCAGTGGGACACCTGCCCACCAGTGCTTCAGAAGGCCCACGTCCCTTGAGATGGGGGAAGGAGGGCACAACACAGCCACGGTGGTCAAATTTCATGTCCCTCTGCACTCTCTGGCTCCCTACCCCTTGTGTCTGTGAGGGGGTTGCCTCCTTGTTGTCATAGCAACTGGAGTCCCAGAGAGGCAGCCATCTTGGGACAGTGATGCCGCCCCAAGTTGAAGCTGCTGGAGTTCGGAGGGAAAGAGTGCCCTGTAGGGAAACCACCCTCTCTGGGGTTTTGACTGTTCGAGGCTGGGGAGAGGTTGAAAAGAGCTTAGGCCACGGTGGCCCGCTGCTCTGGAGCTTTTCCCAGCTTGCTTTGGTGAGCTCCCACCTTGCCAGCCCCTGGGGGGAGTCTGGAGGCCGAAAAGGAGGAGAGGCCCCCTCGCCCCCTTCCTATCTTCCCACTGCCCTCTCAGGGAGTCCGAGAGTGGCTAGGATGGGCCCAGCCCAGCGCCCTGGGTGGTAAAATCTTATGCCAGGGAGGGCAGTGGGGGGAGGGGGAGGAGAGGAGCCTGAGTGACAGCAGGAAGTAGATTTTCATCTAAGGTGGCTGCGGGCCAGAGGGGGGCTGGTGGAGCAGGTGACAGGATTCAGCAGGGTGATGGGGGTGACAGAGCCCAGGGGAGGGCTGGAGCAGAGCTAAGCCGGGCGCTGGGGGGAGATGGACCCGGCGGGCGGCTGGCTCCAGAGGGATTGAAGCAGGAGACGCAAGGATTTGCTGCGGAGCCCAGCGCCCTGATGGAGCATGGGACGCCTTGAAGCCGGTGACGGAGATAGGGAGGTAGCCCTCGGGGGAGCAAGGCGGGGCTGATTGAGCACCTTGGCAGGCAATGCTGGTAGGACGCTTGCTCCTGGGACGGAGCCGTTGGGCTTTGCCCATCCGTCCCGGACCGAAGGCGCGGTGACAGAGCAGGCCCGGCCCTGGCGCGTAGAGCTGGCCCCGGACTGCAGCCCGCAAGCACAGTTCGACCTTTAACGTTCAGACCAATTCCAGGGCAGCCCCTCTCCGGAACAGGAAGCGTGGTTCAAAGAGAACATATGAATTGACTGAAATCAGTAGCCGATTAGTTGCAAATAACATCAGAAGCTCGCAGAGCACGCTGGAGCAGCCCATCGGCCCTAGCAGCCGGCTCCCTGACGCTGGGTACCGCCTCCCCTCCCTCTGGGGGCAGGGCTGCCGGCTCGGCCTGAAAGCGGGTCCCAAGGCCAGCAGTCTCCGACAGCACCTCCCAAGGCCATGACCAAGAGGCCCGGCCTGTTACTCAGAAACCGAGGGGTGTGGAAGCAGCACATGGGGGGAATGCAGTCCAGGCTCCGGAGGTGGCACCTTCGACACCTTTAACGAATGGCCTTTCTGGAAAAGGAGACACAGCTAAACTCACATCTGCCCTGATTGCTCCCAGGGCGTTTTCCGGAATCAAATGAGAAAGAATGACGCACCAACTCTGACGACTGTGATCCATTAGACGCCACCCTCCGTAAGAGAAAGAGGCCTGTTTTGCTCACCTTTGCGCCACCCCCCCCCCCGGATTGAACGTAATACCTGGCATAAGTGTTTGTTGAATTCCGTTGAAGTGTGGACCATTCACTACCCCATTAGCACCCCCAGCTCTTCATAGGAGGGGACGAGGGCCCCCAAAATTTGCCTAGGGGCATTCGGTTGTAACGCTGTCCGACAGCCAACCTCAAAGGATGTTTGGATTGGCCATCGTTTCGAGTCAGCCATAGCTCTGTCGGCCCGAAAGAATGGGCAGTTATTTAAAGTTTGATGGAAAGGGCGGCCATGAGCTGGGATTGCCTTCCGTGGTCCAGGAGCCTCACCTCAGGAGCAGAGCTGGGCTCCCCTGTTCACTCCGCTCCCCCCCCCTCCAAACTGAATCTTCTCTGTTCCCAGTCCTTTGTTGGCTTTCTGATGCGGAAGCGGAGATGGGGAGGGACCCGGTCGTCTTATGACCTCCACGCACTCTTCAGTCTGAGACCTGGAGGCCACACAATGAATCAGTCATCTTGAGCTGCATACACACTCCACATTAATTATAATTTAGAATAACCAGGAATGGAGTTAAGTGGCAGTTGACTAGTTGACATGTTTTGTAGACATGTAATCAAACATTTATTAATTTCGATTTCGCGGTTTTCCTTTGGCGTCGTGGGGCCAATCGGTTCTCTTTCCAGGTCCCAGACGCTTCTGGAGGGCTTTCACTTCAGAGGACCCGGACACCTGGGCAGCTGGGGAAAGGAGGTAGGGCCGGGACACCCTGTGCTCCCCTAGAGAGGGGAGAAGTAGCGTGGCCCATGGTGCCGGCATTTTCGTGGGCAACAGGAGACAGGCACTGTGCCTAGAAACAGTCGCCATATGCCGTGTGATCCTGGGCCAGCTGCGTGATTGTCCGGGCTTGAACTTGGAAGCCCTTGGGAATAGAGTTTTTCAGGGCCGGAGGCTACAGGCAGAAGGTGGTCACCAAGCCTTGTCTCCCCCAGATCAGGAGGCGGGACTGAGAGTGTGTGCGGGGGCTCCAGGCACCTGAGAGATGAGCTGAGGGCATGCTTGTTTTCCCAGGGAGGTGGAGACCCTCTGCCACCTGGACAGACCTATGGGGGGATCAGCAGCTGGCACAATGGAACTGGGGTCCCCGTAGGCCCCTTTTTGGTCTCCAGTGACCCTCACCGGCCATTTTCTATAATTATTGTCCTGTTTCCGGTCAGTCTGGCCACAAGGGACCTGGGAGAGTAGGGCTCTGGCAGTGCGGTGTCTTCTTTCTTTCTTTTTAATTTTTTCAAACGCTTAATTATTTTTGAAAGACAGGAAGAGACAGAGCACGAGCAGGGGAGGGGCAGAGAGAGAGAGAGAGACGCAGAATCCGAAGCAGGCTCCAGACTCTGAGCTGTCAGCACAGAACCCGACGCGAGGCTCGAACCCATGAACCATGAGATCACGACCTGAGCCGAAGTCGGACGCTTAACCGACTGAGCCCCCCAGGCGCCCCGCATCTGCTTTCTGACAACAAATCCGTGTGGCGTTTCCACATCACAACCGATCCTGCGGTCTCCGAACCCGACTGCGTGGCCTGTGATTCAGTCCTATTCTGACGCTAACCACCCAGAGTTAGGGTCAGGCCCCCGCAGGTCCCAGGGCTCAGTCCCACAAGACTACCCGCCACTTCAAACATCAGTCACAAGTCCTGACGGACCGGTTGTAAATCAACAGTTCTCGCAACCTCCTCTCAGGGGCCATCATTCCACAGAATGGCTCACGGAACTCAGAAAAACACTTTCTGCTTACCAGTTTATTAGAAAGGACACAACCAAATGGAAGCGACACTTAGGGCAAGGAATAGGGGGGGTGCGGGGTGGCAGAGCTCCCGTGCCCTCTCTGGGCGCCATATTCCCAGAAAATCAGTATTTTCAGCAACGCAGAAGCTCTCCAAACCCTGTCGGTTAGGGGTTTACGGAGGCTCCGTTACATAGGCTTGCTTGATTAAATCAATGACCGTGGTAATTGGAACTCAATCTCCACTTCCTCTCCCTTTCTCCAGCCTGAAAGTTCCAACCCTCTAACCGGGGCTCGGGCTTTCTGACCACCAGCCCCCCATCCTGAAGCCGTGTAGCCCCCCACACACATTCCAGCCAGCCTGGCTGGAGTCCTGGCATCAGCACGCGGAAGACACTCTTATCACTCAGGAAGATGCCAAGGGCTGGGGGAGCTCTTTGCCAGGAACCCTGGACGGACGAAGACCAGACCAGATGTTTTTATTTTATTTTATTTCACATAGTATCTTTTATTATACCACAAGCCACTTGCAGCATTACCCTGCAGCCCTCAGAGGGAGGGCTAAGTGTGGGCTGAGCTTGGGTTTCTCAAACATCCCCCCAAAGCACATCTTTGGGCCACCAGATGGACCCCAGGGTTTTTTCCAGTGGGACGTTTTCCAGGTCAGCCCCCTCCTACACCTCATCTTGTTTATCAGACCCTAAGAGAAGGACCCAGAGAGACAGAAAGGAGGATAAAGATGCTCTTCCTTCTCCTTCAAGCCCCTTCCTTGAGGACCTGAGCCTCTGTCCCCATTTCCCAGACCGAGTCTCCACGTCTCCGGGGAACAGGACCCAAGCATTCCTTGATAAATAATGCGTCTAATCCCAGTGTTTCCAGAAGCTCACCTGGCCCGGACTTCATGATAGGGACTTCTCTTCCTCCTCCTCCCGCCTAAACATGCAAACACCCCATCTCCCCAGAGGGTAGAGAGGCCAGAATAAACTTCTGGGAGTATGTGGACAGAGAGATGAAAACAAACTTGGCCTCTGGCAATTTTCCTCTCTGGGTTTTAGAAGCCAGTGCAGTTTCTGAGTGAAATCGGATCCATGCGGGTCCTGATTCATTTGCGCGCTGGGGAAGTGTTTGTGCATAAGAGAGCAGGAGATCCCAGGGGCCCCTTTCCGTTGATTTAACAAATCCCTTTCAAGCTTTTATTTTTTCATTAGGAAGCAGAAGTTGCTTGTTCCCAAACCACACACGTACACACAGGCACATAGACACACCCCGCACTGGTTTCAAATTCTGCACCTCTCCCGGCCCTGCAGCCTGGAGTGTCCCCGTGAACCAAGAGTTAGGAAGATGCTTTTCCATCTCCCCCACTTAGCACCTGCTGAGAAAGGGCCCCAGAAAGAAGTCTAGGAAGAACTCGCAGGAACTGGGCGGAAAGGAGGCGGGTGGCCTCTTGCCCTGGGAAGCCGGCGCCCTTGAAGCCTCCTGTGTCAGAAGGACAGCGGCAGCTCCAAGTTCAACTGCAGTTTGGTGGGAGGGTCTTGGGCTGAGAACGAAGACCTAAAGGGGAGGGGGGCGCCCTGAGACATGCCGTTGGTTTCCCATCCTCTCTGCTGGGCAGGGCCTTCCGGAAGCACCCATGGCAGCCCTTCACCCGCAACAGCAGACACGGCCTCAGGGAAATGGAGAAGAAATGGGGTCTGGGGAGAGCTCAGCCGTGGTCCCGGCTCCTCAGTCACTGGTCCCGTCACTGAACCGCTGAGCCTCTGTGCCCTGCCTGTGCAACACCTATAATCTGATCACCTGGTTTCTTCCAGAAACCACCGAGGATGGGCACGAAGGTACTTTGTAAACTGCCTGGTCCTGTGGAAAGGTGAGGCGTTGGAAGTACCTCTCTTGGGAGGTGTCAGTAACAGTCCTGTTTGTAAATGTTCTCGGGGCCAGGGCCTGGGGCAGCTTCCCCCAGCCACTGTGTCATAACCGCCTGGAAAGGCCTGACCGCAGGGAGCTCGCCGCACCTCAGTCCCGACCGTCTGTGGGCACGAACTGCGCATGCGTCCCGCCGTGGGAGGGTGAGCGCGGCCGGGACGGGGAGGAAGGCGGGACTCTGGTAACGCCTCCCCGCTGCGGCCTGGACCCGCAGGGAGGAGCGCAGCACCTCCGTCGCCCGGCCAGCCACAGAGCGGGCTCCGTCTTCTTTCTTCATCAGTAGGAAAGTGATCTGAGCAGCTTTGCCTGGGTTTTCAAATCAGTGGGTGTGAAAAGGCACCCTGACCTCAGGTTGCGAAACGGGTCCTTTTCATCTGTGCCATTCGTACCCGCTGTCCTCCCAGCCTCCCTGAAGATGGAGGGCCCTCTCACCCCCTCCCTCCCATCTCCTCTGCATCTGATG
Source organism: Paguma larvata (assembly GCA_030068075.1). Classification (NCBI taxonomy): domain Eukaryota; kingdom Metazoa; phylum Chordata; class Mammalia; order Carnivora; family Viverridae; genus Paguma; species Paguma larvata. The sequence goes on from CM057831.1 coordinate 12,287,870, forward strand.
TGCTGGCGGACCTCAGCCCGACCCGCAGCCCTCGGAGCCATTTCCGTCCACTTAGGAGTAAATGGTGGTTCCGGCTGAGCGTGCTGATGGGAACGGCGCCCACCCCGGGGGGTGGCCCTGCCTTCTCTCGTGCCCTTTTAGGACCTCACCTGGCACACACAAGAGGCCCCAGTGCACCGAGCTTTGCAGCCTGCCTCTGTCTGCACCCACGATTCACTCGCACGATCCGTCTGTGAGCATAAAACCGGATTTTCTCTTCTAATGACTCCCTGAACTGAGCTGTGGGCTGCGCTCCCTCAGGGCCCCGTGGGGAAGGGCGGGAGAAGGATGGCCCCTCGCCTCTGCATCCCTCGGCCCCCCTCCTCCTCTTCCGTCTCTTGGAAGCAGAGGTGGGCAGATGGACATATTCCATGAACGGGCCCAGCACGAGGAAGAGAGGAGAGAATGCCGAGCGACAGGAGGTGGGCCGTGTGGTCCCCACAGAGCTCCCCCTCTCCTGCCAGCCCCATCTCGCTTCCATTAACCTTGCTCCGCGTGTGCTGTGTTAATGGGCTGGGAAGGACAGATCACCCCGCTTCCCTACAGAAAGGAGCAGCTGCTGCGTGTTGCCAAACCTCAACGTCGACTGGAAGGGCAGGACTCGGGGCCCAGGCAGGCCCCGGCTTGTGGCCTGGCTCCCTGCTGCACCCCTCACCCCCTGCCCCAGGGCTGCGCGAAGGGCACCCTGACGCCGAGAGGAGCCTGGAGGAAAAGTCCGCCTCCCGGGATCCTCTGAGCCCCTCCTCCACAGCGAGGGAGACTCACTGTCAACTTCCAAAGTGCAGCCAAAGGCTCTTCAAATAAGACTCGATTCTATTTTATTAACTCTTCCGCTTCTGCCCGGTGGGTGTCGTCTTTCACAGGCTTGCGAGGAAGAGGAATCTGCGAGGTAGGCTCCGCGGAAGCAGGACAAGCAGGGTGGCAGGTTGAATGTCACGGACTTGAGCGGTGCAGAGACCCAGCCCTGGGGGTGCCTCCGTGGCTGAGGACAGCACGAAGGTACTTTGGAAGTACCTCTCTTGGGTGGTGTCAGTAACAGTCCTCTTTGTAAATGTTCTCGGGCCAGGGCTAAGGCGCCTAGAAATCTCCGAGAGATTTCTCCTTGCCACAATTCACAGGGCCATCTCTGAGTGGGACCAGACCCGGTCTTGCTAACGGAGGCAGGATCCCAGCCTCAGTGGACAAGGAAAAGAATAAAGCCAACCGGCACGGGTGGGAGAAGCGAGAAGCCACAGAAGAGAAGGCAGAGGAGTCCTTTTGGCGGAAGAGTCTGGAAAGAAGATCTTGGCCTTTTGGGGGCCTTGGGGAACCACCACGGACTCCCCTCGTCACCTCGTCTTCCTGTCTAAGTCCCATGCCACAGCCCCTGTCCTGGGATGTTATCCTGAATATCTTTGCAGTATATCTCCAGGTTCCGCACAGCCTCTAGAGAAGCTGGGGAAGTAGCCCAGGGTGTCCCAAATGTACCTGATTAAAAGTCACATGGGGGGGGGGCGTCCAGGTGGCTCAGTAAGTTAAGTATCCGACTTTGGCCCAGGTCATGATCTCGCGGTTCATGGGTTCAAGCCCCGCCTCGGGCTCTGTGCTGACAGCTCAGAGCCTGGAGCCTGCCTCGGATTCTGTGTCTCCCTCTCTCTCTGCCCCTCCCCTGCTCACACTCTGTCTCTCTCTGTCTCAAAAATAAACATTTAAAAAAATTTTTTTTTTAAAAATCACATGGGCAGTTTGTTAAACCTACAGATTCCTGGGTTCTTTCCCGGACCAAAGAGCGGAATCTCCAGGAAGCATCAGTATGGGCAACTTTTCACAAACCCCCGGAGTGGGTCTCACAGCAAGTTTGGGAAACACTGGCTTACTCTCGTCCTCCTTAATTCATCCATGAAAGTCAGCTGACTTGAATGGGCAAAGCCACATTGCTTAAAAAAGAGGGGGACATACCCATTTGGGGGTACAGCTGGGCAAAACAGGAAGTCGCACAAACGTCTTAGCCCTTCTCTTCCTCCCCAGCCCCAAGGCAGGATATTCTAACAGCTGGAGCAGTTTCCCTGAGGGTGGAGATGATATTCGTGACCCCTCCGGGACCATGAATTAACTGCTGCTGGGTTACCATCTTCAGGGGCAGGAAAGAGGAAAATTCCAGTTCGGGAATTTTCTAAGTCCAGTCGTCACCACATATTCATTTTCCTCTTCCTCTGTGGTAATAGAATTTTTAGCTGAACACATAGCAGCCTAAATATAGAATACATTTCCAGCCTCCCTTTCAGCTATATGCGGCCACGCCACGAAACTATGGCCAAAGGCATGTGAGTGGCAGTAATGTATGTAGCTTGTGGTTCAAGGCTGATGGAAAAGGTACAGGCCCTGCCCTCCCCTTTCTCCCTTCCCAGACAGAGCCGGGGGCGGGGGGGGGGCGGGGCATGGCTTGGCCCTCGTGGACAGGGGTATATCAGTCAGTGTTCTTTAGAGAAACAGAACCAGGGCACCTGGGTGGCTCAATCGGTTAAGCAGCCGACTTCAGCTCAGGTCACCATCTTACGGTCTGTGAGTTCGAGCCCCACGTCGGGCTCTGTGCTGACGGCTCCGAGCCTGGAGCCTGCTTCGGATTCTGCATCTCCCTCTCTCTCTGCCCTCCGCCCGCTCATACTCTGTCTCTGTGTCTCTCAAAAATAAATAAACGTTAAAAAAATTAAAAAAATAAATAGAGAAACAGAACCTATAGGATGTGTGTGTGTGTACACACATATACATAAACACACATATGTACAGATGTACACGTGTGCATGTACCTGTGTGTGTAGAGATATAATTAACATATATACTTGCACATACATGTATATGTTATATATTTATTTTAATATATTAATAGCCACACACAGAGATGTAAAGAGATTTGTCATAAGGAACTGACTCCCGCAGTCAGGAAGGTCGACAAATCCCAAGACCTGCAGTCAGCGAGCTGGATGTCCAGGAGAGCCAGTGGTAGGCGTCCCGTCTGAGTCCGAAGGCCCGAGAACCAGGAAAGCCAATAGCGTGATTCCACCCCGAAGTCTGGCGAACTCGTGGCCGAGAAAAATCCAGTGTTTCTGTTCCAGTCCGAAGGCAGGAAAAGACCAGTGTCCCAGCACAAAGGCAGCCAGGCAGAAGAAAGTCCCTCTTATTCCAGGGGAGGGCAGCCTTTTTGTCCTAGGCGGGCCTCCACCTGATTGGACGAGGCCCACCCACAAAAGGAAGGGCAGTCTGCTTTCCTCATCCTACCAATTTAAATGCTCGACTCACCTAAAAGCACGGAAATACTCTGAATAACCTTTGACCAAATATTTGGGCACCCCGTGGCCCAGTCAAGTTGACACATAGATTAACCATCACCAAGGGCAGAGTCAGGGATGCCAAAGCAGCAAAATCAAAAGGGCCTGGCTTCCTCTACCAGCCCTGTGGTAGGAGAGAGAAGGAAACTATTTGCTGTAAGCCCCTATTGTTTTGGATTCTGGTACACCATTACTGCAGCTGACCCCATATCTTAACTACAGGGTCCTACTGTAACATTCACCCAAAAGATATGCTCACTCCAGCTGTCCCACTTAATGGCAAGGCTCAACCACCCCTAGGAGGTGCCCCCACATCCCTCCTGTCCATCACAGCAGGACCTACAATTCGGAGGTCCCGGTTCCCAGGGTGGGACCTCAGAAGGAGGAAATGCCTCCTCTAGGTATGTTCAGTGGCATCCTAGCATATTCCATACTCAGAGTGGATTTTTAAATTTTTTTAATGTTTATTTATTTTTGAGAGACAGAGAGAGACAGAGCATGAGCGGGGAAAGGCAGAGAGAGAGAGAGAGACACAGAATCCGAAGCAGGCCCCAGGATCTGAGCCATCAGCACAGAGCCCAACACAGAGCTCCAACTCACAGGCCATGAAATCGTGACCTGAGCCTAAGTCAGATGCTTAACCGACTGAGCCACTCAGGTGCCCTTCAGTGTAGATTTTTTCAAAAAAAAAAAAAAACCTTTCATATATTCAACGTTATTTTCAGTAATCATCATGAAATGAAACAAATAATAATAAAGCACAGAAAAAAAACACAAAGAGTAAAAATGTTCTTATACTGAACTATATATATATAATCACTCCAATAAAAAATAGTAATGTTTTAAGTAAATAATTTTCTAGTAATTAATAAGTGAATTTTAATAAAACGCAAACATTTGCAAATGGCTCAATTTAGGCCATACTAAATTGTACCGATGATGTTATATTTTATCTTTAGGAGTCATTCTTTACCTTTAAATCAATTAGTGATTAATTTTTTAAAGGATAATAAATTCTAATTTTAAAGAATTATTTAAACGAAGCAAAATATTTCATCTATTTTGTAAAAAGAATTGCTGAAAGGATCTAGGGCTTTTCCATCATTGCCACGACTATTGGCTGTAGTAGGATTAGATTCAAGCAACAAGTATCTGTCAAGATATTGGTTCTGAGCCCAGTGCTATTCTAGGCATGGACCGTCAGTGGGGAACAGAACAGAAATCAGCTGTGATGGGAGAGACTTAGGCAGACATGGGAGTGAGAAGTGCTAGGAAGAAAACTAAGTCAGAGTCAGAAGGTGGATGGTGACAGGGGTGCTGTTTCCTCAGGGGTCCGGAAAGTTCTCTGTGAGGAGGGGTGTAGGAGCCTTGGACTCCCATTTCCTACCGCCCTAGCTCAGGGCATCAGGCTCCCTGGAATCCAAGACCACAGGCGCTGAGCTGAGCACCTGTTATTAGGAGCGATGAACACGAGGGGGCGTTTGTGAGCCCCGGGGTCTGGCTGTCTCTGAGACGTTGTGGGGAGACAGGGCGAGGGAAGAGACGGTCACTGCCTTCAAGGGGATGGGCGAGCACACGAGGGAGGGCACACAGGAGCAGAGGAGCAAGCAATTGGTAGGACGCAAACCGTCCATCTGTCAGGCAGGCTGCTTGGGAGAAGGGGGAGCATCAGTGGTCTCTATGGTGATTCTAAATCCAAGTGCAACCAGGATGTCATAGGAAGTTAACAGGTGGTCCCACTAACCGCAATGCTCCAAGCACCCAGCTGTGTGGTGGCGGGAAGCCCCATCTTTTAGGGAGTCACTGCTGTATATAGTCTTAAGACTCTTCAGGGAAGTCCCAGGTGGGTGCAGGGCCACTCTAGCCTTGTTCTCCGCACCCACCACCCACGTCCCCGGGCCAGCAGCTTCCCCGAGGCATCACTTCTAGGACCCCATTCTACTGCTAGTATCTTGCCACTGCCAAGTCCATTGTTACTGTAGGGAGGCCCTAAGTCAGAGACTAGGAATGTGGCCCACGATTTTGCCAGCCCTGGGGAAGCTGAAACTCGGTACTGTTACTCTGGCAAAGAGAAAAGGGAAGCGTTCACAGCACGAAGAGTGATACAAAGTTGGTTCCTAAAATGTCATCCGGTTAGTCAAGGAGCAACTCCACTGGACTGGACAGGGTCAGGGGAAGGCTTCCATCATGGCTCCCATCCCTGGTGGCCGCGCCAGAGCTTTCCCAGGCCAGACAGGCACTGCTCCAGTGAAGCACCCCCTGCTCCCACCCCAAGGGCAACTCCGACTTTGCAAACGAGAATAATATGTCTGATCGCTCAGTTCAAGGGACGGCACACGGATTGAGCGGCACAAAGATTTCTGAGGTGAGATCGTTTTGAGTGCCCCCTGTCATTCTCTCAGGTTACCTACTTTCCTTTGGGTAGTGAGTCATCCCTCTCACTGCTCCCTCTAGCCCCCCATCCACCCGACATGTTTGTATCCATGCTCCAAGAGTACACAAGGTTGTCTTTTCATCCCTGGAAGGTCCCTGGCCTTCGTGTACATGTTGGGAGAGGCCCCTCTCATTGAGTCCAATGGTTAGAAACACAACCCCAAGACGAGGGACAGTGGGACCGAGGGACAGCGGGACCGAGGGACAGCGGGACCAAGTCCCAGCCTACGCCAAGATGCTCAGAATGCCCTGTTACACATAACGTGCGTTTGGTTTACACGGGTGAACGTTTCTACGGTCAGGGCTATCATCTCGAAAACCGAAATGCCTTTACAGTCAGTTGGGTGAATATACTCTGGCACACGCACACGGCACTAGGCAGCTGTCAAAAAAAAAAAAAAAATGAGGAAATCAATACGAAGTGATCCAGAGTGATTTCCAGGTGTTACTGAGTGAAAAAGGCAAAGTGTGAAAGAGCACGTGAGCTAGGCTCTCTTTTGTATGAGAAATAAGGAAAATAAGAAATGTGTGTGTGTATATGTATTAGCTTATGATTACAAAAGAAACACAGGGAAGATAAACCAGAAAATAATGAGGTTGGTTATCTACAAGAAGTAGGAAGGAATGGGACTATCGACTGAATATTTGTGTCTATTCATATATTGAATTCGTATGTGGAAACCTAATTCCCAGTGGGATGGTATTAGGAGGTGGGGCCTTTGGGGGGTGAGACGGGAGTAAGGGTGGAGCCCTCAGGACGGACACTACACAGCAAAACGGACCCATAGCCTGTGAACCAGGAAGCAGGCTCTCACCAGACACCAAAATCTGCTGGTGCCTTGACTGTGGACTTCCAGCCTCCATAACTGTGAGAAATGAATTTCTGTTGTTTCTGAGCACCGCCCTCCCCCCTGCCCCCCTGCCTCCCCAGTCCATGGTATTCTGTTAGAGCAGCCTGAGCAGACCAAGACAGATAGGATGGAAAGGTTATGGGAAGCAGTGATACTCCTCTGAGTGAATCTGTTTTTTTTTAATGTTTATTTATTTTTGAGAGAGAAACAGAGTGTGAGCAGGGGACGGGCAGAGAGAGAGGGAGACACAGAGTCTGAAGCAGGCTCTCCAGGCTCTGAGCTGTCAGCATAGGAGCCTGACTTGAGGCTCGAACCCACAGACTGTGAGATCATGACCTGAGTGGAAGTCAGACACTTAACCACTGAGCCATCCAGGCGCCCCGAGTGTATCTTTTTTAAAAAAAATCATGTTGGGCTCTGTGCTGACAGCTTGAAGCTTGCAACCAGCTTCAGATTCTGTGCCTCAATCTCTCTCTCTCTCTCTCTCTCTGCCCCTCCCCCACTCATGCTCTGTCTCTCTTTCTCTCTCTCTCTCAAGAATAGACATTAAAAAATAATAAAATATAAATAGTTTTGACTTTTGTAAGCTTGTCAATAATCTACAAATGCCAAAAATAAATTAAAATTAATACAGATGGGGAGAGAGAAAAGAGTGAAACCGATGAGCCTAATTATATTTCAAGTGAGAATCATAGCCATACTGAAGGGGGAGGAAAGAGAGAAAGAACTCATCCAAGTAACTTATGAAAATAGTTTAACTATTTACCCTTCATCTGGGGCAGGATAGGGTGAGTATGTGTGTGTGTTGGGGACGGCAGAGGAGGGGCGCAGGGGCAGAAGTGCAGACAAATCCCGAGTTCTTTAGGGAAGATTCGTTTACTGTAGTGGAATGGCTACAGGGTTCTCACTGAGGAAAAAGGGCTCTACAAACATAAAAGTGGGAAGGCAAGAAGAACGCTGTGGGAATAGATTTGAATTATAATTCAAGTATTGGTGTGACCGCGTGATTTAAAAATGTGCGCGTGTGTATGAATGTTTATATGCATAGTCTATGCAGGCACGTAGGTATGTGCATATTTGTGTGCGTGTGTTCGTGTATGTAATGCACATATTTCCTAGCTCAACCACTGAAAGGGCCACGAAGTAAAGACACCCCAGCAGCAATGAGCACACCCAGCCCCCAGAGCTTGGTCTCTACTACCCCTTTCCCTCTAAAAGGACCCAGGACTCCTCAGAGAAGTGGCTGATTCTAGGACTAGAGCAGAGTAGGGACAAGACAAGCCTGGAACATCTTATGCCATGAAGTAAGGAATTGCTCAAGAAAAAACAACAATAAAAAATGATGCGGCATGTCACAGAACAGAGGAGCCACGTCGAAGGGGCTCCCACCGGCCCAGCTCCGGACAATTTGAGCAACAAAAGAATGGGCTAGAATCATGAATTATGAACCACTGAGAAAGTAGAAGTGTATGAGTCTATATCAATAACAGATATTTCTTTATTTATTTAGATAGGTAGATGATGATGATTATAGATAGATAGAGGATAGATAGAGAGATAGACAGACAATTGTGTTATCAGCAGGGAGGCTCTTGCTTACAGCAGAAAGTGAAGGGCAAACCCATGAATGTAGAGAGAACGTTTTGGCCAGGAGATGAGCATTTTACAACCATTGGTAAAGGTGGATTGCATCAGTCAAGAATCATCAGTAGATATTAAATCTAGGAGAAAATTTTGACAAGAAGTGGTCTTAAGGTATCTTCCCAGACTGCTTACTAGCTGCAAAGGTGGGAGGAAATAATGGCAATTAATAATGGAGAAATCAGGCAACATGTGACCGGAAGACCAAAATTAAGATCACCTGTGAGGAACAAATGGCCGTTATGTGCCTCCAGCTGTGATACCCCAAGAAATGCGCAGCATCGCCTTCACCGATCTGTTACCAAGTATACATAACCCCAGCCAATCAAATGTCACACAAGCACACAATGAGAAGCAGCCTGTTTTGAAAATGGGAGCGGGGCACCCGGGCGGCTCAGTCGGCTGAGTGTTCAACTTCGGCTCAGGTCATGATCTCGTAGTTTGTGAGTTCGGACCCCATATGGGGTTCATCATCATCAGCCTGTCAGCACAGAGCCCACCTCCGATCCTCTGTCCCTGTCCCTCTGCCCCTTCCCCGCTTGCGCTCTCTCGAAAACTAAATAATAATAAATAATCAAAAAATTAAAAATGGAGGCACTGTATTCTTCAAACGTGTCAATATCATACGAGACAAAGAAGGGCTGTGGGAATGTTTCAGATGAAAGTAAGCTAAAGGGACGTGACGACCAAGCACAATACCTGAGCGCCCGCGGGATCCTGTCCCGGAGGGGAAATGCTCGGAGCAGATCAAGCAAAAAAAATTCTAATATGGGTGATGGACCAGATAATGTCAATCCATCAAGTCGGTAAGTACACCGTGGTTTGTAAGAGATTATCCCTATTTTTAGGAAGCGCATACTGAAGTGCTTAGGGGTGAAGAGCCATCATGTATGTAACTTACCGCAAATCACAAATGGTGCAGAAAAAAATTATGGAGGACATACGTAGGTACAAAACTATGTGTGCAGGAAAGAGAAAGAAAATAAAGGACAAAGTAAACTGTAAATAATACGGCAAATCTGAGCAAATCGTGTGTGGATGTTCTTGGCACTATTTTTAGGTTTGCAACTTCTGTGAGTTTGAAATTCTTTCCAAATAAAATGCTTAAAAATACCCTCATATTTGCCTTGCACTTGACCATGGTTTTGGCATGTTCATATGCTCTGGTACCTGGGATCCTCCCAGCAGCCCCACGAGGCAGGCAGGACACGCATTGTTGTTCTGTTTCCCATTTTACGGATGAGGAAGTGGAGGCACCAGGCTCCTGAGCATCTGGCCAAGCATTACTTCCTGTGCAATGGGGCCGGCCCCTCCGCTCCGGGTGTCAAACACAGGCTTCCTCCCGTGATATCCACACACATTCTCCCACCCTATCAGAATCCATTACGGTTCCTGCTACTGATCTCTCTGGGAGGTAATGAGTTTCATAAGTCTGTTTCCATGAGTTTATTACTCAGGCCTTTGAAACCCAAGGCAGGAATCAGTTTCTTCAGCGATCCCCCTGGCAACCCCGTGTCCCCTCCCCTGTGTCCCCAACCCTGACAGCGGGCCCCTCGTTTGTTCTCTCCGGTGCTGGACACACACACACTTCACTTCAGAACGGGTTGCATATATTGTCCTTACTTCCTATTCGTTTCTGTTTGTCTCCCTAAAGGGCAGGGACCAAGTATTGTTCCCCTGACCCTCCGCCCCAAGCTCTGTGCCTGGCTCTGAATGCTTGACGAATAAATGGCTGTGGGGATGAATGAAACCTCCTCTCATTTGACCTAAACTCACCTCAATCAAGTCTCAAAGTGAGCTTTTCATCGTGGAATTGGAATTAAGTAGGATTAAAGTTAACACTGTCCTGGCTGCCATACCTCTGTGGCTCCTTCTCTTTTGTTGTTTTTTTTTTTTGTTTTTAAATGTTTATGTATTTATTTTGAGAAACAAACAGAGAGCACATGAGGGGTGGGGAGGGGCAGAAGGAGAGCGGAAGGGAGAGAGAATCCCAAGCAGGCTCCACACCCAGCATGGAGCCCAAAGCGGGGCTTGATCCCACGACCCTGGGCTCATGACCTGAGTGGAAATCGAGAGTCAGACGTTTAACTGACTGAGCCCCCCCAGGCACCCCGGGCCCCTCCTCTTTCTTGCAGGGGTAGCAGATTAAGGGCGAATCTAGGTCATACGGAAGCCGTGTGGGGTTTTCCCCTAATACAGGAAGGAAGAGCTTCCTAATGAAAGTGGTCCCGAGGGCATGGGGTAGAGTTGAGGGCTAAGGAGGGTGAATAGGAACTTACTACTGAGTCACAGGCTCCAGTTCGGCTCGAGGTTCGGCCCTCAGGGAAATGGGAATTTTGGTGGACCAACATTCAACACAGTCTAAGTGACCATCTCCCCCGTGTAAATAGCCCAGAAAATAACTAAGGCAGGGACACTGCCCACCCATCTCAGGGAACCACATTGATACCTGCCTTCCTGAGTCATTAAGCTCAGGGCTGGGCAGCAACGATCTTCCCAACACAGCTCCGTACAGAGCGTGAGAAGGTAGAACTTCCAGAAAACCCCCTGGATTTGAGACGAGGCTGAAATCTTATTTGAAGGGATTTGCTTTCGATTTCATTTTTTTAAATGCATTTTTAATAACAAGCCTATTCAATCCAAAGGGGGTATTTGGCTGCTCGGGACGGCCGGGGGGTCTCCCGTAATGTAATTTGGATTCTTTCCTAAACCCACTTCCTTTGATTCTGCCGGCTCGGATCGGTCTTCGGGCGGGAGCTCACAAAGCCTCGTTGTCAGTGGTGTGGAAGAAATTCAGGTAGAAGCATCCCTAAGGACATCCCTGGACCCATCCCTGTAGGGAAAGAGAGTAAATTTCCGTTCTCTGGATACTAAAAAGCGACATCGCACAGACGCTTAAAATGTTAGAGGGGGATCGTGGGTCACAGGGGCCCAAGCCCTCTCATGGCACTGAGACCCACATGGCTAACGTCCCAGACCCCTCACGAGGATAAAAATGTTCCAGCTCCTGTCGCTGACCTGTCCTTCCTGCTGACAGAGCGGGAGGCTGGACAGGCGGCCATGACCCCTGGGGCCTGGCACCAACATTCCTGGTTTTCTGGACCACAGAAGAAACAATGAGATCTGATAAGGCAAGTCCTGGGGACTCGGGTTAAAACTCCCAAGGAAACCAGGGAGACAATAGGTACTGTTAACCCCTGGGGTAGGGCGGCTCCCAGCCAGTCTTGGCTGGGCCAAGGAAGTCAGTCTAAGGTCAGAGGGCTAGAGGCCCGGAACTTGCACAGATCTGAGTTAGTCACGGTGGTTTTGCGTGGATTCTTCCATTTCAGAAGAGGGAGGTGTGATCGCAGCCTCTACGCCCAGCAGCGGTGCCCATGTGGCAGAGTGGTGACCCACTGCCGGGGGAAGGAGGTGGCCGTGGAGCCCCACGGCACAAAACGAAGCCGCAGGGCTTGGGAGGATTTGACCAGGGCACGAGTCTGGGTGTCAGACCTGGCCATGGCTGGTGCCCCTAAAGCCAGGGTAGAAGTTGAGGCAAGAGTCATACCTAGACTGGGGCCACGTGAGCCTCTTTCTGCATTGGCACAAACATGTGACATGTCCCTTTCAATGTTTTCCTAGGAACATTCCAATCCTCGAAGAGTATAGATAATCTGCCAATCACATAGACCTCCTCCAGTCCGAAGGCAAGGACAGAGTGAGGACCTAACCTAAATTCACCGTATTCTGACCCCAGCACCCAGAAGGATCCTTCCTATGAGAGCTCTGCTCTGTCACTCCTCCCTGTGGCTTCCCATTGCCTGAAAGCCCTTACAGTGGCTGCAAAGCCCAGGGTGTTGTGGCTGCCTGTTACTTCTCAGACAGCGTCCCCTCTTGTCCCCCCACTTTGTGGCCCCCTTCCAGCCAAACAGGGCTTCTCCCTATTTCTCTGGCTCAGCAGGCTGTTGGGCTCACGCTCGCTGTTCTCTCTGCCTGGGTCCGCCTCTCCCAGATGTCCCCGAGGCCCTGGCTGTCTCCTGCAGTGCTCGGCCGAAGCACGACCTTCTCAGAAGGGCCTGCCCTGACCCCCCCATTTTAAATGGCAACGCCCCCACACTCCCCGTGCCCCCTACCATCTAGTGCACTTGTGTTTAAATGATCTGCTTATCACTGGGCTCCGGAACTAGAAAGCGAAGCTCCGATGGTTGGAATTTTTGTCTGTTTCACTCACCATGCGCTCACGAGGACCCGGAGGAGTGCCTGGCACACAGTAAGTACTCCAAAAGATCCGGGGAATGAGCGACGGGGAAGAAGGTGAAGGTTACTGGCTCCTAGCTTGAGCAGCCGTGTCGGCCTGGGCCCCATACCTGACCACCTTCTAACAGGGTTCCTCTCCCCAGGCCACACGTGTGCTTAGCTCACCTCCTGACCCGCCCCCACCTCCACTCCCCTGCCTGCCTTCTGCCCTCTCCCACCACGCAGCTCAATCCTGCCCCATCGCCCACCACGACAGAGGGGCCTACCCTCGGCATTTCCCCATTTCCCACAGCACTGGGTCCACCGTCTCTGTAACGACCTTCCTTGATTCCGAGACTCTTAATTAGCATCCCAGTTCCTCACAGCCTCTCTCTTTCAGGCAGAGCAATTCCCAATATCTTTAAAATATATATATATGTGTGTGTGTGTGTGTGTGTGTGTTCGTGTGTGTTGTTCGTGTGTGTGGATACCCCGACCATTAGACTCAGGCAAATAAGCCATCAATTTGGTCACAATAGGTGATCCTCTACCCAGGAGGGAAGTTGCAAGCCTTCCCAGGGCAAGCCTGCCTTGTAACCCTCAGCCACAGGCAAACCCGGCCAAGGCCTCCTCCCCACCGATCACCGGCTAGCCAACGCGGAGAAGAGCCCCCTCTTTGAGCCCTGCTCCCTAAATCGAAGGAACGTATGCTTTCAGAATCATAAAGTACGGGAAGACCTGAAAGAGAAATTCAATAGACACGCGTCCCATTTTGCCAGGGCAATTCTTTCAAGGCTCACCGATGTTAACATCCAGAGCTGGCGTCTCCACAGCCCCACACAGACTCGGGGATTTCTCAAAGCAATAGAGCAAAACAGAAACACCAGCCATCTGTCTCTTGAAATTTCCTAGGAGGGGCATCCCGTAGCTGGGAAGACACTCGAAGGCAGGTTTCAAGTCTGAGATGCATCACACCAAGTTATGGGAGCAGAACTTTCAGGAGAGGGGGCTTTCTCTCCAATGGTATGAGCGTGAAGCCGGTGGATTTCGCACCCGCCACCGGGGCCCCTCCGCCGCCAGTGGCCACGGCCGTGGCGGGGGACCCTGTGGGAGGTGGACGGCCTGCAAGAACGCTGCCTCGGGCGAGCGAACGCTGGTCCAGCGACGTCCCCAGTCATTCTGGGCCAAATGCACTTGAAATGAGACACTTTTCCAAAACAATTTCTAGGTAAGTGGTGGAGAAAATAGGATCACGCGGAACACGCGGAGCAAACAAAGGAGCAGCCCCTGAAAGTGTAGAGATGGGTCCTCGGCCGCCGGGAGGGGGCGAGCCCAGGCCACCGTTCCTCACACGCCTTCCCGCCGCGGCATCGGCTCGGACAATGACTTGTGTGGGTTGTCATGACGATGAAATTGAAACTGGGATAAACAACGGCCACTCCGCCAGCCGCCTAACCTCTGAGCCGACCTGTCATTACGGCAGCAGCTGCCTGGGCCTCGGACGTCAAGGAGACGAGCCTCTCTGGGGCAGGCTTTCAGAACCGGTGGCCAAACGAGAGGCTGGAAATCAACAGGGCCCTTTGGCTCGTTCTCGAGCTGGACTAGGGAGCCCAGCGGTCTCCCGTGAAAGGTCCCTGGAGCCCGTAGCGGGACAACCAAGCACAGAAAGTTAATGCAATGGGCCCAAAGACCCCCAGCATGCCAGCAGAAAAGGCTAAGAAAGGGTACCTCATCCTAAGGGCAAAACCTCCGAAGTCAGGGCTCCCCGGGGGTGGCATTTCTCAAGGCTGCTTTCAGCAAGCGCTCCCCTGGCCTTCCTCGCCAAATGGACCGATGCGAAATTGAATTATCATCTCTGATAGAACTTGAAAATCCCTCTGTAGTTCCAAGGCAAATGCAAATGCACAGTCTGAGGCCCCCGGTCCCACCGCCTCTGCTGGTCCCACCCTCCCTGCCGCCTCTGCTCGCTGCAGCCTCCCAGCCTGAGCCCCCATCCGCGTCTGCGGGAGCCGAGCACCAGGAAACAGAATCAAATATGCCCCATAGGTTTCAACTTGGCTTTAAAAAATGGTATTATTATTTATATTTAATAGCGGCTTCAGAAAAAGCTGCAAATCCTGGGGCATGGCAGACATGTAAATGCTTGCTGATTGTTATTCTTCCGGAAACTCAGAATTCGAAAGTTTAATCATCCTCATTAGCATAATTTGGGTGACTTGGGTCCATAACCTTACCCCGGAGTTGATTATTTATGGCGCCCTGAACAGAAGTCGAAAATTAACTTTGATTTAATGCAACAATTCCGGCCCCGGTATAATTCATAATGCAGATACGTTTGTCAAAAATAAATCAGGCTGCTTTTCCCCATCTCAGAACAGGAAACCCAGAAAGGAAGAGAAAGAGAATCCTTAATCTTTGGTTTCTGTAGTCATTCCGGCTCTCCCTTCCTCTCCTCAAGTCCGTGCCCGCCCGGGGACAGGCTTTGGAGTAGGCTGAGAGCGTCGGTGAGCAGAGGAATCTATAGATCAAGACAGAAGGGCCAGGGGGGAGTGGGGATCCCTTGGGAGGCGTATCTTGCTTCTCTTGAGGGTTTTATCCAAGTAAGCAGCTTTCTAATAAGGCGGAATGAGAAGCCGTCACAAGAGGCTAGGCTGGTGGAGGGGCTGTTTGCGGCGAGCACGGTCTGATGTCGTGCGTGTGTTTGAGGTGTGTCTGTTTATACTTGGCTTTCACCTGTATTAGTGCATCAGCCTTCACGATGAGAGATGGGGCAGATGGACGCTGAGGCCCGAGGAAGCTAAAACCTTGTCCGAATCCCGCGGCTGGTGCAAGGCAGTGCTGATCCTGGGATGCTGGGCTCCTGGCACCAGGCGTCAGCAGGTGGCAAGAAAGCAGTCCGGCTAAGCGGTGTGCTTCCCAGCCAAGGAAAGCAGAGTCCCTGCACGCCCCATCCAGGGCTGGGAGCGACATTAGGAGACCCTGCTCCCAGAGCAGACAGGAGACACCGTCGAGACGTCACCAGCTTAACCGGTTTCCAAGAACTCAGAAGTGGCATTGGTTACGCCTGCTGGAAAAACCCAGATGGTGTAGGTTTCCCACACGGTCAGCAAAAACGACTGTAGAGAAGCTCCCTAGATGATGCGGTCTAGAATCCGCTGGGATTCTCTTGATCCCACTTCACATATATTTGCCTCTGCGATGTACCAAGCTCCCTGCCAAGGAAGAAATCTCTTTCCACGGGCAGCACCAAGGAGCCAGACTGACATTGCTGTGTGCTAATTCTCTGTCTGGACTGCTAAAGCCACCCAGACGTGCCAAGTTTTAGTGGCGACAGGTTTGCCTGCCAGTAACCAGCAGCCTCTACTTCCTCTTGCACCTACAGGCTGGGCAGTGCCAACTCCCCTCTTCCATGCCAGGCGGGGCCGCTGCGACCTCACAATGGGCAGCAGAGCCTTGGCCAGCGGCCGGCAAGCTCAGGCTATGCCATTCGGCTCTTTGGCCTCTGCTGTGGAAAAGCACTGGCCGAGAAGAGGTAAAAGCTGTTGGCAAAATATAAAGTTTGGGTTCTCTTGGTCCCAACTCAGCAGGGATAATCAGGAGCTGGCCTGGCTTCCGTGCGTGCGTGCATGCGTGCGTGCGTGTGTGTTGTGTGTCCTCATGCTTAATCGCGTAGCTTTAACAGTTATAGAATTAAGACAAAACAAGGCCACCTGAAACTAGCATAACACTGTATGTTAACTAAGTGGAATTAAAATAAAACCTTAAAAAAAAAAAAAAAGACAAAACCAGGCCAAAAGACTCATTGCGAAACAGCACCCAGGGCCTCAGAATAAATTGTGACCAGTCTTAGATTGGGTCACCATGATGCCAGAACGATGGATTGACTCATCTAATCAGGACAACCAATTGGTTCGCCCAATTCAAATAACCACCTGATCCCACCAATAGAAAAAAAAAAAAAAAGTCAGTTATTAGAGCTTTCGTTGACCAAACACTCAAGGAGTTGGCTGAGTTGATGTCTTACCAGCTAAAGGTTATGACGCGGTGTAGTTACGGCTTTGGACTCACCCCTTCCAGGGTGTCCCTTTGCTGAAGGAAAGGCCACTCCTGCTTCCATTTCTGAATATGTAATATTAATAATAGCAATAGTGCATACGTGGGTACATCAACCATGAGCCAATACTCTGTTGTGTACTCCATATACGTTCTTTCGTATCTTCTCAACGATATGAAGTCAGTATTTTTATCGTCTGGACTTTCAAGATGAGAAAACTGAGGTTCAGAGCAGTTAAGTAGCTGGCCCCAGGTCACACAGCCAGTAAATGACACATTCAAGGCCCGGACCCCGTATCCATCCAGTTTCCTCTTCACACTTTCTCACATGTATGGAGTTGTCTCCTAACTAGATTGTAAGCTCCAGGACCATAGGGATTTGGATTCCCACATCTGAAACAGTGCCAGCATCCAGGCACAGAATAGGTTCTCAGTAAATATCTATTAAGTACGTGAATGACCGAATGAAGAAATGAATGAGCCCCACCATGACTATGTCATGAAACTAAACAGCTTCATATCCACCCCCTACCCGAAGGCCCAGCACAGAGCAGTTAAGGATGGGCATTGGGGCGTTACACTCCCAGGGAACACGGGTGAGGTGTGCCTACGCTCTCTGCTGTCTGCAGGGTACGGACGACAGAGACCACCTGCCTTCCTGTCGCCTGGGTATTTACTTCCCCACACCCCAGTGCAAGCTTCCCGTCAGTCATATGTCTCCCTGATAGGCCTCCGCGCTGAAACGCCCTGTGCCCCTTGGCACCCGTTATCATGACGTAGGCATCCATCCTCCATCTTGCCAAATAGCTGTCAGACTTTGACAGCAGATGGCCTTGGCGACTTGGCAATCCAGCCAGACAAGTTTCTACCTGAACTCTGGCTCAGCCACCAGTGACGGGATGGAGGAGCCAGAAAGATCTAGAAAGGTAAGTGCATTTCTGTTTTCTCATTCCCAACCACGCAGGGCCAGGGGAAATAGATACGCTAAGGGCAGCGGGGAGACATCAGGGAGAATATACCTGCTTTGGACAGAAAGGAGCTGGGGTCCCCCACTCATCTCCTTGCCTCCGGGCACGCCAGCACACAACTCACCTGCGACAGACCTGTTCTTCCAGAGCCCCGAGACAGGAAGCTCTGTGATACCACATCTATCTGCTACATTCAGGCCCTTCCCATGGGCAATGCCACAGGAGTGGGGGAATCCAACAATCTGGTGAGTCTCTCCAGGGGCTCAGGATGGACCAAGCATCACTTCTCAGCCTAGCTTCTCAAATAGTATGCGTTGTTACTGCTGCTATTTTCAAAGACCTGACTCTATGTATGCCTCATTCCTCGTTTCCCCTCCCAGGACAAGAGAACCAAATAAAGAAGAAGGCAGGCTTAACCTTATCCCTTTCTCGGCAGGGATAGGAATTTCCCAGAGTTGAGTGGGAGCAGAAAGTCCGAGAGACGCCTACCTTGGGCCCACGAAAGGCGTTATATTTGACAAAGCGTTTTCTCATGTGAGCCCCGCAGCTGGGAGAGCTTAAGTCCGTCTTACAGATAAGAACACAGAGGCTAGGCCAAGGCCACGAAGGTTGCTTTCAGCCATCTTGCGTGTCCTCGTTACCCAGGTTCTCGGTCCCTGGAGAGCAGGCAAAGAGAAGAAACCCTGGTGCTAACAGGCCCCCTCACTAGCGGCCTCGCCCACGTTGTAGAAGGTGGCCTGTCACTGAGGCTGCCGGGTCCTGCTCTGCCTCCACTCTGTGAGGGCTGGGGCAGACAAAGGGCCCGCGGTGCTAACCCTACGCGCCAACTTGACGGGGCCTTCCGGTGCCCAGGCACTTAGTGCCACGTTATCCTGGGTGTGTCTGTGAGGGTGCGAAGCGGGGATTTACCATCTGAATGGAAACGTTGGCTCCTCCTGGGCCTGGAGCCTAGCAGAACTCGCAGCTCCCGCTGGCCGACTACAGCTCTCGGGACTTGTCAGCTTTCCATTTCGACGTATCTATATCTACACCTATTGCTTGTGTCTCTGGAGACTCCTGACTCACACGGAGCCGCGGACAGGCTCTGATTGGGGAGATGAGGGGTAAAGCTAGTCTGGGCTGAGGCGGGGCGAGGGGAGGGGGGCACTCCCATCCTGGCATCCATCAAGAAAAGAAGCGTGTCCTGCTCTCAGGTGCAGACTCTTCCTCAGAAACTGCCTTTTCTCTCCTAAAGCATTTCTCCCAAAATATCTATTGACACCTGCCTTGTAGCAGGCACTGTTTTGGGAGCATGGGTGTATCAGCCCCCAGGACACTCGTTTCCCATTGCAAGTGTAATAAAGGTATTAGATAATATATTGCAAGGTGAGAAACAGGATGAAAAAATTTAAGGTTGACTAGGGTAAGGGGGATCAGGTGTAGCGAGGTGGGGGGGCGCAGGTGTTGTGTTGACCAGGTGACCAAGAAGGGCCGAGGTGGGAGTGAGGTGTGGGCGGTACTGAAGGAGGCGAAGCGGCCAACCAAGCAGGTGTTTGGAGGGAGAGCACTCGAAGCAGGGAACAGCCGGTACAAAGGCCCTAAGAGGAGAGATACCTGGTGGGCACGAGGAATTGCAACGAGGCCAGCGTGGCTGGCACAGCGAGGATGGAGAGGGCAGAGGGGCAGGCGACGGGGAACTCACAGAGGCCATGTGGGAAAGACTTGAAAGGGAAGCCATGGCAGGACTTCCGGCAGAGGAAAGCAGGATCCTCTTTGGGTTTTAAAGGGATCTCTTTGGTGGTCTCTTGAGCTCTTTCTGCAGGGGGTCAAGGATAGAAGCAAGAAGACCAGTTAGGAAGCTCTTGTCAAAATCCGGGCCAGACACGGTGGTGGCCCTGCCCAACGTGGTGGCAGTGGTCAGATTCCAGACGGAGTCAGGCGACAAGTGGCGATGCCCCCCAGAGCAGAGGAGGTGAGTTCTGGTCTTGAGTCCTTCTGCTCTCTGCCTAGGGGCGTGCCCTAAGGACACCTTTGTCCGTGGGTCTCCCCAGAAGTCCCTAGTCACACCTAGGAATAGTCTTTTTATGAACAGAGCTGGGGAGGATGATGAGAAGGTCAAGTTCTAGTCTCTTATCCCAACATCTGGAGCAGCCCTTAAGGGCTAATGAAACCATCCGAGTCCTAGAGCCGGGCGGAGGGGGGGGGAGGGGGGTGCACAAAGGAAGAGGAAAATGGTCTCTTCCATAAGTATAGTCAGTGGTGTGCTGGTAAAGGGTTAACAACTGGCTCTCTACATAAAAAATGTGGGTGTGTGTAATTTTACTGATATAAAAAATATGTTGCATATATTTTACAAATATTAGGGGCGCCTGGGTGGCTCAGTCGGTTACGCGGCTGACTTCGTTCGACTCAGGTCTGGATCTCACAGTTCATGAGTTTGAGCCCCGCGTCAGGCTCTGGGCTGGCCTCTCTAAGCCTGGAGCCTGCTTCAGATTCCGTCTCCCTGGCTCTCTGCCCCTCCCCCACCTGTGTTTTTTTCTCTCTCTCTCAAAAACAAATAAACATTAGAAAAAACAAATACTAACAAAATACACGATAGCCTTTACTACGAATTCTGCGAAGCCAATTGGTTCTTATACAATGCTTCCGTCGATTTTTGCAGAACTCGTATCTGTAACCAACCTATGGTTGCAATCGACACATGAGAGTAGTTCCCACATAAATGTTGGTTGATATTTGTACTTACATTAATGGGTAAAAAGAAAGTGAACCAACAAAGATGTTCTCTGGGACTTCCTTCTGTTTGTCAACAATGTGAGCGACTTCTTTGCTGCCACCGATAATAGTCTTCAATTACCGCGAGAATATTTCCTCGATTTTTTTGTGCCATTTGCAATGTACTAGCTACATACACCAAACACTTTTAAGTTAAATCTGCATTATTAAGATTTTCCCCATCACTGTTTAAGTCTAAACAAATAACAAACCAATAAATGGAGTCCCGAATTCAAGCCTTTGCCAGTTTCCATCTTGTGAATACTCCCATCCTGACTGATTGCAAGCTGCCAAGGTGACTCTATTGAATGTGAATTTGGAAAGAGATTCTTCGCCACGAGCCATTATATAATATTTCCAACATCCAGACACGGTTGATGTAAACAACCTCAAGCGTGTAGATAATAGTAAAATGGAGAAAAATAATTAGGACCTAGTAATGAGTTTTATTTATTACCTTTGCGTTTAATAGAGCTTATTTAATTGTAAGTTTATATAATTTAATTTTTAACAATGGCGGTTGTTATCAACCAGCTGGCAAACTCACTGCAAGTTTAACAATCGAGCCTCGTGAGCCAGTTCGAGCCAGCTCTAACACCCCGTCCGCCGTGCAGTACTTTCTGAGACATCACCCATCTTCCCCACTGAGAGATCGGCCAGCTACCTATCAAAAATTGGGGAAACTGAGGCTGAGGGGGCGAGGTGAGATGCTCAAGGCACTTAGCAGCTGATGTCCTCGAGCAAGGGTGGCCTCGGGGGAAGAGTGGCTGGTCTGCGGTAGGGGAGGGCGGGGGAAATCCGAGAGAGCCAGAGGAAGTTTCGCACGAGGGTGGGGAGGTCAGCAGATGAGAGGGAGGTCGTGGACGAGAGGGAGTTCAAGCCCGTGCTCACTTGGCCATCACCAGCTCCCCTCCAGCTGCCTGGGCCGGCCTCTCAGAACGGGGTCTTGGAGGATCTTCATGGAGGGGCAGCGACCCCCTAGTTGCGTAGGCTGCGGATGATCGATAGCTTAGCTGCAAATCGCTCGCCAAACGGCATAAATACCAAGTTCGTCTGCATGATGGACCACCTGCCAGGGCCAGCCTCCTCAGGGGCAGCGTACAAAGATCAGGCCACAGACAGTCGCGCAGGGTGTCTGGCTCCATTGGCCCAGTGCACCGGTGTTTTACTGTCCCAGAACTTAGAGAAGGGCCAAGAGAAGAGTTGAGAGGCAGGAGCTGGCCACCCAAAGATCATAGCTGCACCTGCTGGGTAGGACCTGGTTTCCCTGAGGACAGGGAACCTAATGCCCCCCCGATAAGTCCTCGGGGTCCTGTTTCAGCTCTCAAGTTCCTTCTCTACTCACCAGTGCCTCCTAAAGGCCCCCTTGACCCTCCGGGTCCCAGAATTGAGAGTTACGGCAGCAATGCCGGGCCATCCGGAGCCTCCCCGGACCCGCCCAGGTCCCCGACATGAAGGGGGACCAGTGTATCTTTCTGAACAGCCAGGGAGGCTGAGCAGCGGCCTTGAGTGCCATCACTCAAGTTTGGCCCAGCTCAGAAGCTGAGGGCAGAGCAGGCGTCCTCGGGTTCTGGACCCTGAAAGAGGGGAGCGCAGCAGGGAGAGGGTAGCCAGGGTCTGGCTAGACAGCGGCCAACACCCTGGCCTGTAAGCACAGAAAGGAGAGCCCCCCCGCCAGCCCACAGCTGTCTTTTCTGAATCCATTAGCTGTGTGACCGTGGGCAGGTTAAAAAAGTCTCTGAGTTTCCAGTTTCTTCATGTTAAAAAAAATGAGTTAATAAGACGATAAATCCTTGGCTTCCATGCATTTAATATTTGGCTTTTGGTTGTTAATGTTTTTCACTATTTAATGGTCGGCCTGTTTGCCTGAGGAGCGCCCACTCGCTGGTTCCCGTTTGCCTTCCAGAAGCCCTTAGTCTCCGGCCTCACCAGCCTCGATGAAAGCTTGGGGAGAAAGACCCAACGCCTGCTTCTAGCCCCTGTTCCCCACTCCTCAGTCCAGACGCTCGTTCCCGCAGGGGACTTGGGAATCTGGGTTCCTGTAGCTCATGCCTTACAGTTGGTGGCCAAGCACCGGGACCTTCACACAGGACCCTGTGTGGCCCCTGACTGGGGCGGCTTTGCCCACTCCCCTGGTGTCCGTATTTAACCACCTTGGGGATGGAGGAACATGTGGGCCTGGGGAAGGGGGGGGAGTTCCACAGACCCTAAGGCTCGGAGCTGGTTCTGCTATGGAACAGTTACTGAACACAAGCAAATGACTTGGCTTTTCTGCCTCCAGGTCTCCTTCCTGCCTCATGGAAGATCTCCTGGGACCTCAGAGAGTGCCGCCTGCCTGGGCCTGGGGCAGGGGCTTGGAGGGGCTTCCCCCTCCCGCGCTCCCCTGCCTGCCCACCCCACCCTCAAATTTCCCAGCCGCTGGCGACAGCTGGGCTCCAGAAGGGAGCTGAAATTAGGCCCAGCCCAGCCCTGGGCAACTGCTGGAGGGGAGAAGCTGTAGGAGGAGAGCAGCGGGCGGGCGGGGAGAAGCAGGGATGAGCAGCCAGCAAAGGGGGGCAGACACGAAAGCGCGGGAAGGTTAGGAGGGGAAGGAAGGAAGCGCTGATACAGCACTCACTCTGCGAATTTCTGCCGTAAATCACTCTCGGGAGCGGCCCAGGAGCCCTCGTAGCTGGAGGGAGAAGATTCTAGAAATCCCAGATTCTAAGCCTAGAACTCTCTCCTGGAGGGCTGGGGACCTGGATCAGCTCTTTGTTCTCGCTGAGGACCTCCATTTACCCCCCTGCAAAATGGGGAGCACTGGCCCTTCCTCTTAGGCCCTGTGCAGAGACAGCGTCCCCAGAAGCATCGAGGTCCCCACGCAGAGGTGTGTACATAAGCAATGGGATCGTTCTTAGTAATTATCCTTCCTGATAGTACGGGTAAGAAAAAAAAAAAAAGAAAAGAAAAAATCACATAGAGCTCAGGAGCGTGCTTGCTCTGGAGTGCGGAATAGTAACTAATGTTTATGTAGCGCCTCTCAGCATGAAAACCCAGTCCTGTGTGTTTTTCTTACTTGATCCCACAACATGGCAGCAGTGCAGATAAGGCGGAAATCCTTCTCCAGGTTTTACAAACCTGGAATTTTCCATTTATAGGGGTAAAGGGGCTGCCCCAGGCCACTGAACCAGGCAGTTTGGGGGAGTAAGAAAGAGAACCCGCGTTTTCCCTTACCACTGCCTCGACAGAAGACTTTGGGAAACAGGAAACAAGCTGAATCATGGGAAGATGAGGAATCGCAAGATGTTGGGGTCCGGGTTTGGCTCCCTAACGTGTCACTTACAAGTGGGGTGGCCTCAGCGACCTCCCCAGCCGAGCGGAGGTAATATAAGCAGGCCCCAGCTCCTGTGGTCATTGGACCCATTAGGAGAAGAAATGGATCAAGGACCTCAGCAAACTCCCAGCACAGAGTAAGTGCTCAATTAATACCAGCAATTGGCTTCCTCATTCTTTTTTTTTATTAATTTTTTTTTAAAACTTACATCCAAGTTAGTTAGCATGCAGTGCAACAATGATTTCAAGAGTAGATTTCATTTAGCCCAACCCCCCCTCCCACAACCCCTCCAATAACCCTCTGTTTGTTCTCCATATTTAAGAGTCTCTTATGTTTTTGTCCTCCTCCCTCTTTTTATATTATTTTTGCTTCCCTTCCCTTATGTTCATTTGTTTTGTATCTTAAGTCCTCATATGAGTGAAGTCATATGATATTGGTCTTTCTCTAACTAATTTCGCTTAGCATAGTACCCTCTAGTTCCAACCACATAGTTGCAAATGGAAAGATTTCATTCTTTTTGATTGCCGAGTAATACTCCATTGTATATATATATATACACCACATCTTCTTTATCCATTCATCCATTGATAGACATTTGGACTCTTTCCATACTCTGGCTATTGTCGATAGTGCTGCTATATACATTGGGGTGCATGTGCCCCTTTGCAACAGCATACTTGTATCCCTTGGATAAATCCCTAATAGTTCAATTGCTGGGTCGTAGGGTAGTTCTATTTTTAATTTTTTGAGGAACCTCCATACTGTTTTCCAGGATGGCTGCACCCATTTGCATTCCCACCAGCAGTGCCAACGAGATCATCTTTCTCTACATCCTCGCCAACATCTGTTGTTGCCTGAGTTGTTAATGTTAGCCATTCTGATAGGTGTGAGGTGGTATCTCATTGTGATTATGATTTGTATTTCCCTGATGATGGGTGATGTTGAGCATTTTTTCATGTGTCTGTTGGCCATCTGGATGTCTTCTTTGGAGAAGTGTCTGTTCATGTCTTTGGCCCATTTCTTCACTGGATTATTTGTTTTTTTGGGTGTTGAGTTTGATAAGTTCTTTATAGATTTTTGGATCTAACCCTTTATCCGATATGTCGTTTGCAAATATCTTCTCCCATTCTGTCGGTTGCCTTTTAGTTTTACTGATTGTTTCCTTCACTGTGCAGAAGATTTTGTTTTGATGAGGTCCCAGTAGTTCATTTTTGCTTTCGTATCCCTTGCCTCTGGAAGTGTGTTGAATAAGAAGTTGCTGCTGCGGCAGAGGTCGAAGAGGTTCTTGCCTGCTTTCTCCTCGAGGATTTCGATGGCTTCCTGTCTCACATTTAGGTCTTTCATCCACTTTGAGTTTATTTTTGTGTATGGAGTAAGAAAGTGGTCCAGGTTCATTGGTCTGCATGTCGCTGTCCAGTTTTCCCAGCGCCCCTTGCTGAAGAGACTGTCTTTATTCCATTGGATATTCTTTCCTGCTTTGTCTAAGATTAGTTGGCCGTACGTTTGGGGGTCTATTTCTGGGTTCTGTCTTCTGTTCCATTGATCTGAGTGTCTGTTTTTGTGCCAGTACCATACTGTCTTGATGATTACAGCTTTGTAATAGAGCTTGAAGTCTGGGATTGTGATGCCTCCTGCTGGTTTTCTTTTTCAGGATTGCTTTGGCTTATTTGGGGTCTTTTCTGATTCCATACAAACTTTAGGACTGTTTGTTCTAGCTCTGTAAAGAGTGCTGGTGTTATTTTGATAGGTATTGCATTGAATATATAGATTGCTTTGGGTAGTATTGACATTTTAACAATATTTGTTCTTCCTATCCAGGAACATAGAGTATTTTTCCATTTTTTGTGTGTGTCTTCTTCAATTTCCTTCATAAGCTTTCTATAGTTTTCAGTGTACAGATTTTTCACCTCTTTGGTTAGATTTATTCCTAGGTACTTTATGGTTTTAGGTGCAATTGTAAATGGGATCGATTCCTTGATTTCTCTTTCTGTTGCTTCGTCATTGGTGTATAGGAATGCAACCAATTTCTGTGCATTGATTTTATATCCTGTCACTTCGCTGAATTCATGGATCAGTTCTGGCAGTTTTTTGGTGGAATCTTTTGGGTTTTCCATATGGAGTATCATATCATCTGCGAAGAGTGAAAGTTTGACCTTCTCCTGGCCAATTTGGATGCCTTTTATTTCTTTCTGTCATCTGATTGCTGAGGCTAAGACTTCCAATACTTTGTTGAATAACAGTGGTGAGAGTGGACATCCCTGTCTTGTTCCTGACCTCAGTGGGAAAGCTCTCAGTTTTTCCCCACTGAGGATGATATTAGCATTGGGTCTTTCATATATGGCTTTCATGATCTTGAGGTATAGTCCTTCTATCCCTACTTTCTTGAAGGTTTTTATCAAGAAAGGATGCTGTATTTTGTCAAATGCTTTCTCTGGATCTAGTGAGAGGATCAAGTGTCCTTTTTTTTATTGATGTGATGAATCACATTGATTTTTTTGCGAATATTGAACCAGCCCTGCATCCCAGGTATAAATCCCACTTGATCGTGATGAATAATTTTTGTTGATGTATTGTTGGATCTGGTTGGCTAATATCTTGTTGAGGATTTCTGCATCCATGGTCATCAGGGAGGTTGGTCTATAGTTCTCTTTTTTAGCGGGGTCTTTGTCTGGTTTTGGAATCAAGGTAATGCTGGCTTCATAGAAAGAGTTTGGAAGTCTTCCTTCCATTTCTATTTTTTGGAAAAACTTCAAGAGAATAGGTGTAAACTCTTCCTTAAATGTTTGGTAGAATTCCCCTGGGAAGCCATCTGGCCCTGGACTGTTGGTTTTTTGGGAGATTTTTGATGACTAATTCGATTTCTTTACTGGCTATGGGTCTGTTCAAATTTTCTATTTTTCCTGTTTCAGTTTCGTAGTTTATATGTTTCTAGGAATTTGTCCATTTCTTCCAGATTTCCCATTTTATTGGCATACAATTGCTCATAATATTCTCTTATTATTGTTTTTATTTCTGCTGTGTTGGTTGTGATCTCTCCTCTTTCGTTCTTGATTTTATGTATTTGGGTCCTTTCCTTTTTCTTTTTGATCAGATTGGCTAGTGGTTATCAATTTTATTAATTCTTTCAAAGAACCAGCTTCTGGTTTCATTGATGTGTCCTACTGTTTTTTTTGGTTTCAATAGCATTGATTTCTGCTCTAATCTTTATTATTTCCTGTCTTCTGCTGGGTTTGGGTTTTATTTGCTGTTCTTTTTCCAGCTCTTTGAAGTGTAAAGTTAGGTTGTGTATCTGAAAGCTTTCTTCCTTCTTTAGGAAGGCCTGGATTGCTATATACTTCCCTCTTATGACTGCCTTTGCTGCATCGCAGAGGTTTTGGGCTGTGATGTTATCATTTTCATTGGCTTCCATGTATTTTTTAATTTCCTCCTTAACTTCTTGGTTAGCCCATTTATTCTTTAGTCTCCAAGTATTTGTTATCTTTCCAAATTTTTTCTTGTGGTTGATTTCGAGTTTCATAGCATTGCAGTCTGAAAATATGCATGGTATAATCTTGATCTTTTTGTACTTGTTGAGGGCTGATTTGTGTCCCAGTATGTGGTCTGTTCTGGAGAATAGTGCACTGGAGAAGAATGTATATTCTACCACTTTAGGATGAAATGTTCTGAATATATCTGTTAAGTCCATTTGGTCCAGTGTGTCATTCAAAGCCATTGTTTCCTTGTTGATTTCCTAGTTAGATGATCTGTCCCTTGCTGTCAGTGGGATGTTGAAGTCCCCTACTATTATGGGATTGTTATCGATGAGTTTCTTTATTTTTGTGAGTAATTGATTTATATATTTGGGTGCTCCCACATTTGGAGCATAAATGTTTATAATTGTTAGGTCTTCTTGGTGGATAGACCCCTTAATTATGATATAATGCCTTTCTTCATCTCTTGTTACAGTTTTTATTTTAAAGTCTAGATTGTCTGATATAAATATGGCTACTCCAGCTTTCTTTCAGGTGACCATTAGCATGATAGATGGTTCTCCATCCCCTTACTTTCAATCTGAAGGTGTCTTTAGGTCTAAAGTGGGCCTCTCATAAACAGCATATAGACGGATCTTGTTTTCTTATCCATTCTGTTACCCTGTGTCTTTAGATTGGAGCATTTAGTCCATTGACATTTAGAGTAAGTACTGAAAGTTATGAGTTTATCGCCATTATGTTTCTTGTAGAGTTGGAGCTTCTGGTGGTGTTCTCTGGTCCTTTCTAGTCTTTGTTGCTTTTGGTCTTTTTTTCCCTCCCATCTTTTCTCCCCTTAGAAAGTCTCCCTTAAAATTTCTTGCAGGGGTGGTTTAGTGGTCACGAACTGCTTTAATTTTTGTTTGGGAAACTTTTTATCTCTCCTTCTATTTTGAATGACAGCCTTGCTGGATACAAAATTCTTGGCTGCACATTTTTCTAATTCAGCACACTGAATACATCCTGCCACTCCTTTCTGGCCTGCCAAGTTTCTGTGGATAGGTCTGCTGCACTCCTAATCTGTCTTCCTTTGTAGATTAGGTACTTTTTTCCCCTTGCTACTTTCATGATTCTTTCTTTGCCTGCGTATTTTGTGAATTTTATTATAATATGCCTTGTTGATGGTCGGTTTTTGTTTTTGTTTTTTAATCTTGTGGGAGTCCTCTGTGCTACCTGTATTTTGATGTCTTTGTCTTTCCCCAGGTTAGGAAAGTTTTCCTCTATGATATGCTCACATAACCCTTCTACCCCATTTTCTCTCTCTTCATCTTCTGGGACCCCTATGATTCTGATGTTGTTCCTTTTTAATGAGTCATTGATTTCTCTTATTCTTAAATTGTGCTCTTTTGCTTTACTCTCCTTTTTTCTGCTTCATTATTCTCCATTAGTTTGTCCTCTATGTCGCTGATTCTCTGCTCTGCCTCATCCGTCCTTGCCATTGTAGCATCCATTTGAGATTGCAGCTCAGTTGTAGCATTTTTTATTTCACCCTGACTAGCTTTTACTTCTTTTATCTCCATAAAGATGGATTCCGAACTATTTTTTAAAATTTTTTTAACCTTTATTTTTTATTTATTTTATTTTTGAGAGAGTGAGAGACAGAGCATGAGCGGGCAGAGAGAGAGGGAGACACAGAACCCAAAGCAGGCTCCAGGCTCTGAGCTGTCAGCACAGAGCCTGACGCGGGGCTCATACTCCCAGACCATGAGATCAGGACCTGAGCCAAAGTCGGATGCTTAACCGACTGAGCCACCCAGGCGCCCCTCTAAACAATTTTTGACCCCAGCTAGTATTCTTATCATCTTGATTCTATATTCTGGTTCAGACATCTTGCTTGTATCTATGTTGGTTAAGTCCCTGGCTGTTATTTCTTCCTGCTCTTTCTTTTAGGGCAAATTCCTTCGTTTTGTCATTTTTAATGAAGAAAAGGAATTAATAAGGTAAAAAAAATTTTAATGAAAAAACTGAAAACGACACACACACACACAAATCAAATAAATGATGCTGGATCCTAGGTGTGTTTGGTTTGGTTATTGAAAGGAGCTTGATTGATTAGAGGGAAAAAAATTAAAATTAAAATTAAAAATTAAAAACAATACACACACACACAAAATCGAATCAATGATGTTAGATCTTAGGTGTATTTTGGTCTGGTTGTTGAAAGGAGCTTGATTGTTTAGAGAAAAAAAAGCTTAAAATTTTGAGAAAATAAATTCAATGAAATAGATTAGTGGAGAGGATTGACTGATTAGAGAAAAAAGCGAAAAAAATACAATTAAAAAGTTAAAAATAACACACACACACAAAATCAAATAAATTATGAAGT
This sequence comes from Paguma larvata, assembly GCA_030068075.1. Lineage (NCBI taxonomy): Eukaryota > Metazoa > Chordata > Mammalia > Carnivora > Viverridae > Paguma > Paguma larvata. Next base: position 12,317,274 of record CM057831.1, read on the forward strand.
ATAATGGAATTTGAAAAATACACAAAAAGGCGAAAAATTTAGTAGAAAAAAATAAAGGAAAATATCTTCAATAAAAATTGGAAATAAAAATGATCTTTTTCTCTTTCTGTAGTCAAGTAAAAGAAAAGAAACAAAAAAGAAACAAGAAAAAAAAGGAAAAAGAAAATTGAATAGCTAGACCAGCGAACAGTCTGAAATAGGATTGATATTACATCTTTTTCGCCTAGAGGTCAAACTGTGAAGCACTTTATAGTCCGTGAACTAAGCAGGAGAGAGATCTGTGGTGTTCCTGAAGAGCGACGGGTGGCCCAGTTGGGCGGGGCTCAGTGTAACGGCTCCATTCTCCACTAGATGGCGCTGCTCGGCTTGCTGCAGGTGGATCCCTCCGGCGTCTATAGGTGCGTGTGCGCGTGCGCATGCGTGGGCGGGGCGAAAATGGCGTCAGCCAGTTGCCCAGTTTAGGTATTGGATTTCTGTGCTCTCCCCGACCAGGAATCCTGCACCAGTCTTTCGTCTCCGTTTTCCGTCACTCCCCGCTTTTACGCTGTCCGTGATTTCACCGTCGGGTGGCCCGGAGGCACTTCCCTCCTGAGTTTTATCTGAGACGCGGCTGTGTTTCCCGACCTCTCGCATCCGAGGACTGTGACTTTGACCCGCTCAGATACCCTGGGTGAAGGTCCCATCGGGCAATGGCCGGGTGCTGGCAGCACCCAGAAATGCTCGCGGGACCTTGCTGTGGCCGATGCCCAGAGACTTGCGGCGGGGTGCAAGCCCGCGCCAGAAAAATTTCACGCTCTCGTGTAGCTGCAGCGTCTCCAGGACTGTGGAGCGTCCCGGCGGCCCGAGGACCTCCCGGACCCGCTCTTCTCCCGGGAATTCGCCCTTCCCGCCGGAGCGCCGGTAGGTGTTTGAGCTGCGGAGTTTCGGACTCTGCGCTCCCCCTGTTGATAGAGTCTTCATGGAATTGAAACCCTCTCCTTTCTCCCGTTTGAGTTCAGTCCCCGCAGCTGTTTCCACCTTTCCACTTTCTCTCCGGCAGATTTTGTGGAGGGCGCTTTTCCCGAACTCTCTCCCCATCTCCATCCTCTCTCCCCCAGGCCGCCCCTCCGTGCCTCGTACCTGCTGAGTTCGGTGGTTCAGGTTGTGCGGATTGCTGTGTTCTTGCTCAAATCTGTGTTCTAGGTGTGGGCTGGTTTCGTGTTGATCTGGCTGTATTTCATGTAGGCAAGACAGAAAAAAAGCTTCCATGCTGTTCCACCACCTTGGCTCCTCCTCCCTCATTCCTTTTTTGTTGTTGCTTATTTATGAGAGAGAGAGAGAGAGAATCCCCAGCAGGCTCTGTGCTGACAGCAGAGAGCCCGACACGGGCCCGAACCCACGAACCATGAGATGGTGACCTGAGCCGAAGTCGGATGCTTAACCGACTGAGCCACCCAGGCGCCCCGACTTTCCCATTCCTAAGACCTAAGGAAAGGGGGATGTATCCCTGGTTTGCCTGCCAACTAGAAGCTGAGGGATGGATGTGGTGACCCCCCCCCCACACACACACACACCAGTTTCTCTCCCTGTCATTCCCATGGTCTTTCTCACTGTCCCCTGGAATCCCCATGGAGGGGGGCAGGGGGGCTTCCAGGCCCACAACAGCTGGCATCACCAGAGCCAGAGGACATCACCAAGGTGATGGGTGCCTTGAGCGAAGCGGAGGGAAGCACGGATGCAGACCCTGGGAGTTAAGAAGCTTCTGGTCTGACCTTGAGTATGGAGCTGATATGAGCCCAAGGCAAGTGCCCAGGACCAAAGATCTGCTTCTCACCAAAGCGACGATTTGGGAGGTGCCAGGAGCGTGGGCTCTGGGTCCCGGCCGATCTGAACGCTAACTCTGCCTCAGTTTCCCCTTCTGTAAAGTGGGCCATCGCAGGCAGCCACAGCGAGGATTGAAAGTAGTTGTCTGATAAAGAGTTTCCCTCCCCTCCTTCCCTGCGGAGGCCAGAATAAGGCTCAGGAGGCCAGGCCGCCAGCCAGAGCTACCTGAAGGCCTTGCTTCTCTTTCTGTGAATGCCCTTGGGTAGGGTTCCCGGGGATGGGACCCTCGCGTCAGGCAGAATGGGCAGGCGGGCGTGCCGGTCGCAGGAGCACTCAGGGCCTCTGCACTTCTTTGGGGAATGCCAGCTGCCTCCACCTCTCAGGGGGTACCCACCCACCTGACAGTGCGAGCCCTCAGAGAGTGCCCTGCCCCCCTCCACGGCTGCCTGCCTTCCCCAGCCTGCCTCCAGGGTCCCCTTGACCTCCACATGGCCATCACACGTGGCCTCCTCCTGCCGCCCTCAGCCCTGCGGTGGGCGAGCAAGTCAGGTGACGTGTCGCGAGGCTCCGAGGGCTCCATGCTAAGTGGTGTAATTTAGCCTGGGTTCTGTGTTTTGATTTTGCCCAGCCGCGTCTGTGTGCATTTAGATTAATCCTGTTAGCTCGCGGGAGCGGGACTGCCTGCTGTTTGTCAAGAGTGCTTGTGTGATTCCCTTTTGAGACGTAGCCACCTTCCCTGGGCGGAGAAGCTTCCAGTTTTCTTCCGCCCGCAGGAGCAGGGAGAGGCGCCGGGGTCTGCCTTCACCCTCGGGCTATCTTGCCCAGACCGCCCCCCCCCCCACACACACACACACACAGGCTTGCACCGCCTCCTCCATCCCCAGCCCCTACCCGGGGTCCCACTTTCATTGCACAGCCTTTGATCTGCCGCATCTCGGAGTCTAGAAGGTTCCAGGGACGTGGCCGCGGCTGCTCTAAAGCCCGCAAGAGGCAGGTGCTCTGAGTGTTCAGAGACCCGTCCCGACTCTCCGTTTTCGCCTCTGCAAGGCGGGATGACTGATACCCATTCCCACTTATGCAGAGATTTGCCCGGAGGGTGAACCCAGGGGACTGGGGGCAGCGCTTTGACAGGCGTCGCCCGTGCTGTGTGGTCAGGCGCAAGGCAGGAGGGCGGTGTGGGGAGCGTCATCGGAAGCAGGGTCGGCTTCTGCTGAGATGGGTGAGGAACTGTTGTTATTCCCATTTCGCAGGTGAGGCAAGTGCGGCACAGAGAACTTGCTGAAGAAGAGTGACCCTGGAGCCGAGAGCCACGACGCTGGATCGCCTTCCCAAGGTAGACCATCCGTGTGTGTTGACTGACTGAATGACTTCACCGCCAGGGGCCTTACTACCTCACGAGCCGTCTGCTCGACTGTCGGATACTTCTGGTTACTGCGAGATTCTTTCTTTCGTTGAGTAGACATTGCCTACTTCCTCTTGGCCCTAGTCCTGCCCTGATGCCCCGGGCGGTTGGGTCACCCCTGCTATCTCCAGCCCTGGTATGCAGCAGGTCCCCCCTCCCCACTCGTATCCTCAGGCGCAAGCCCAGGGACCGCAGGGCTAAGTCTGGGCAGTGACCACCCCCCACTGGGTACAGAGAGAGCCTAGTCCCTAGGGAGCAGGATGGAGGTCCTCCTCAGAGAGACGTGGCTCTCGTTACAGTGATGTGGGAGCCGTGGGTACTGGCTTCGTAACCCCCCCACCGCCCCCCACAGTCATCCGCTGGGTCAGGTGATGGCAGGAGCAGGACCAGGTGGGAGCTGGCAGACAGGAGGGGTACACGCGGGGGAGCCTCTCACTCCGGCAACCTGAGCAATCCCACGCTTGGTTAGCTCTGCAAGTGACGTTGCCTCGGAGGTGACCGGTTGTGGCCCTGATTCTGACCTGACTACAGGGCCGTGAGACCCAGTCTGGGGCTGTGAGGCTTCGAGAGCACTCGAGGAGCCGCAGCGGGGGAGGGGACTTCAGGGTGTGAGCCTCCCTTCCCCTCCCTGTCGCTGTCAGGCCGGAGAGCGCACTCGAGTCCACCTGCAGCCCCTCCGGACAAACGGCAAGTCCGGCTGTTTCCAGAAATCGTCCTGTCTGAGCTCCTTCGCTCCTTCGCTCCTTCACCGCCGCGGGAGGGGCCAGGGCAGGGGCCCTTGAGAAGCCAGGCTGGGAGGCACAGGCTGGGACTGAGACCCCCACCAGTCCAGCACCAGGACCTCCGGCTGGCCGTGTGCCGGATGCCGAGGGGACTCCCCCTGACCTGGGGAGCAGTGAGAGCCATCCATTCCAGTGCCACCTGCAGGTCGGTGTGGCCGCGGCGAGGTCTGGAGAGGGGTCTGACTGAACCGGGCTTGAGTCCTGCTTCTGCGTTCCTTCACCGCCCCGGCCTCGACTTGCGTTTCTGTCGCACCTGGAGTGATGCTTCCCTTGCCGCGTCCCATGAGTCACTTGGGCCGATTTCAAAAGGTTTCACGCCTTACGATTCTATGTGTTTGGCCTTCTTGAAATAACAAAATGAAAGAAAGGGAGAACAGATCCGGGGCAACCCCTCAGGGACGGGGAGGGAGGGAAGGGGAGGATGTCTACAGAAGGGCAACAGGGGACGTCCTGGCGGAAAGGGTGGACACCAAGGAAAAGCTCTGTACGTGGACCGCGTCGGCGTCCGTATCCTGGTTGTGATAGCGTTCGTGGGTCCCGCACGCCGGTGTCGCGAGGGCAACACGGGATCCCTTTGTGTTGTTTGTTACAACCACGCGTGAATCTTCAAGGGTCTCAATAAGCTTAATTTCCTGAAAATAGTCATTTTATGTCTGGTGAAGACGAAGCATCTATGACATTTGCGATTCTCCTCCTCGTCCCTGTGAGTTCCTCCGTGAACCGGGGCATCCTGGGAACGGGCATCATATAAAACTGTCGTGGCGAATGGGGGGCGGGGTGGATAAGAGGCGCCTCGACTGTGTGTTTAGCATCTTGTATTTCCGTGCCCGCCGTGAGCGCTTCGTGAACGCGCGAGTGACCGGATGAGTACGTGAGTGCACGAACGCACCTCTCACGGAATGAAATGGGCTTAAAGCGCGAGACCCTCGGGGTCGACGCGGGACCGAGCCTGCAGCCCCTAGATCGGCCAGCCCAGTTCCCCGCCCGGCCTCGTCCACCCCGGGGGGCTGCATTGCGCATCGCGGGGCATGTCAGGGGACGGGGAGCCAGCTTCGTGCCTGCGAGGACAGCAGCGTGACACACTTTAATTAGCGCAAGAGTAAATTACATCAGACGTAGAGAGCCCCAGCTTCTCCCGACGGCGTGGGGAAAATGGAAGCCTGGCATTTTCAATTTAAGGTTTAGTTAGATAATACCTATTGGTGCCAGTAGATTACAGAGTGGATATTAAATCCGGCAGGATTTGGAATCGGAGCGTACAAATGGAATCCGTAAGTAGGGGGAAGCAGCCGGAAGGAGCTGGCCCTCTGTCCTCAGCTAACGAGAAAGCCTCTCTGTGAAGAAGCAGCCAGCACAGACCCGGGTCCTGAAGCTCCTGCCAAAGACTCCAGGACGGTCAGAGGGCTTGGCGATCATTCTAGGGGCTCCCCGAGCAAATTCTTCCCAGGCTACAGACGCGGTTCCAGGGCCCAAGTGCACCCCACATTTTAACAGTCAGAATTGCAGCTCACGCATCAGCCCCTCTCCTCTCCGTCTGGTCAACCCTTACACTCCCTTCAAAATGGCTCCAGCCTTCCTCCTCCAGGAAGCCCCAAACTCCACTCAGATTCCTCCCTGAGCCCCACGAGCCCAGGCTTCCGGGTGTTGCGTTCACCACTGGTTACCGTCTTCGAGGATGACCTTGTACCCCCACCTCTCACTCTTTGAAGAGAGTGACGCGACTGACTCTCCTGCCCCCTTGCTCCCAGGCGCCGGGGGGGGGGGGCGGGGGGGGCAACGAATGCGGGCCACACACGTGGGGTGTTTACATCACACACGTATTGATTTTTGGACAGCCGATGCGTTTTGAATATGAGGGACAGTCACAGCATTTGAGACTCAAAAAGTAGAGGAGGATCTGGCTGAGAGCGTCCCTCCGCCCTGCTTTGCGGGGCCCCGGCCCCTCCCTGGGGCAGCCAGTCGCCAGTGTCAGCCTCCAGGCTCGAACCTCCCAGCGAATCTGTGCGTGCGTCTCCCCCTTTCTTAACAAAACAGCAGAACGTGCTCCGTGTCACCCCCCCTTCTCCATCTCCCTCCGCCGTCTTCCTCCAAGACCGTTCTCGTCGCTGCCGGGGACGTCTTCGTGTTCCCAGTCATCTCGGAACCGGGCAGGCCCTGTGGCTTCGGGACGCCGGTGGGGCGGGGGGCCGCGAGGATGGACTCCGGGGTCCCCCTTTTCCCTCACACGGGCGTGAGGTCGGTTGGGCGCCTGGGGATGGCCTCTGAGGCCGAGCTGGGCCCGCAGGCTCGGAAGCGAGGACAGAGGGCCTCGGAGCCTCGGGCTGAGCCCGTGGGACGGCCGTGATGACGGTCATCCCTGCCGGACGACATCTCCAGCAGGCCCGGCACGGAGGCTCGGGCTCAGCGAAGAAGGAGGATATAGAAGCTTATTAGTTTAAGCAGGATGAAATGTGTAAATTAATTTCCCCGGCCACCCGTGCATGTAGCAGCCGGCCCCGCACTCGGGGAAGACAAGCATTAGCCTCCATTCTTACAGTGTGGCAACCCTGCCAGACGCGAGCGGGAGGGCCCCTGGCCGCGGGCCCAACACGGGGGAGGGCGGGCCCCGGGAACCAGAGCAGGGCGGTCTCGCGGGACAGGCAGCTCCCTCCCTAGATCGGTGAGGCTGGACTCTGTCTCCACCAGCAGCAAAAGCGGGGATCAGGAAAGAATGGGCAAAGGCGGGGGATGGGGAGGGGCCTCCTTCTGTCCCGTTCTTGATACCCGTTCACCAAGCGCCTATTACCAGGTGTACAAGGTTCCAGTCACAATGGTGACCCTTTCCTAGCTTCCCTTCATTTGATCCTCACAAAAACCCCAAGGGGGGGGGGGGGGGCTCTGTTATCAGGCCCATTTCACAGATGGGAAAACTGAGGACCAGGAAGACTAAGTAACTAGTTCTACCGACCCAGCCACCAACTGGCGGGGCCAGGATTCAGATCCAGGACAGCGCGCTGCCTCCCAGGAGGACAGACAGGCAAGGAGTGGTCTCTGGGGCCCTGTCACCCAAAGGCACCTTCCCGGCTTCCACACCCCGTGGTAGGAGTCACTCCCCACCATAGTCTGTGCAGCTGAGCCATGGCCCCCCTCCGCCTGCCGCTGGGACCTGCTCTCCCTCCTGCCCCCCCTGCCCCCCGTACCCCCCCTGCCCTCCCTGCCCATGGGCCCTCTGCTCTCAGCCAGTGTCCCAAACTGCCTCATCCCTCTGCACGCCTAGCCCCTGTGTCTCTGTTCCTCCACCCGGAACAGCATCTCCACCTGCCATGATCGGCCCCACCGTCCATGTCTCCGGCCACTGTCATTGTCCTCCTGGACCTCCACTCTAGGGTCACCCCAATCCATCCCAGAGCCCTCTTCTTAGGCACTAACGTGACCGCTCGCCCTCCTGCTGTGGCAGTGGCGCCATTTACCAGAAACCCCAACTCCCCATTAGCGCTGTGCCACGGGGCCCTGCCCACCTCACCGCTGCGCAGTGTCTCCCCCTCGGCACCCCCCAGCCGTCCGGCCCCCGCCCTCCCCACCCTTGCAGAACATACTCTTCAAGGCAGGTCCCCTGCTGGGCGATCCTCACCCCCACATCCCCTCAGGGGGAGAGCCGGCCTCCCCCAGCCCTGCTCCCGACGACGTCACCATGTGTCATGTGTCATGCTCTGCAGGACACTTGTCACATCTAAATCAGCCCACGTTCACTGTGACTGTATCTCCAGCTTCCCCAACTGTGAGCCCCATGGAGAGAGTGCTTCCTGTCTCCTGTGCTGAGGTCTCACCATGAATATTGGCAATGAATGAGGAAGCCCCTCGGTCCCGCCCTCCTGAACCCTCACCCCTGGGCCCTCTCTCTCACCTGGGCCTGCACAGCGGACCCAATCCTGGCCTTCAGGTCATCTGGCCCAGGTCCCCTCTAGGCGGGTCCCCTACCTGGGCCATCGAAGACCCACGACATCGCCTCCCGGGGAATAATCGTGAGTCCTTTTCAGTGACAGGCTCTCACGCCATGCCTTCCACTGACGGATTCGCCTCCGCGGGTTTCCAGTTAGCACTAAGGCTGGCAGTCACTGAGGGCCTAAGCACGAGGCTGGAAGTGCAGCTTGCCCCCTGAAAGCCGACCATGAAGCCGGTGGGGAAACACACCATCAGTCCGCTCAGGATTAATTCCTGCACCACGAGCTAGCCAAAGACCGTCTCTTCCTCCCTGACCTGGCTTCTGTCCTCCCTGGAGAGCCCCCAGGGACTAGGGCGTCGTTCTCAGCCCCCGGGGAGGGTTCCTGCACCCCCCCCCCACCATCTCCCTTCTTGCAAGAGGGTCTAGTGGTTCCCATGACCCTGGTCCCCACTCCCTCCTCCTTGCCTTTGCCCTGTCTCAGCCTCAGCCTTGGCGGGGTGACGGATTAGGAACCAGGTGCTGGCACGGCCACCCAGCAGTTAGTGTTTCTCTCCCTTGTTTACGTGGCCGAACAACAGCTCATTTTCCAACTTCACAGTCCATCCTCAGAAAGATAAAACTGCCCAGGTCCCTCCTGGAAGGCGACTTGAGGGGTCGGTGGGAAGACGAGGCCCGGACAAGAGCCGGGCCCCACACCTCTGCCTCCCAGTCTCCACCGCCTCTGGGCACTCATTCCTGGCCCCAGCTTTTACCCTTCCAATCTCCCCGCACAGTCAATCAGAAGGAAGATACGGATCTCCCCGTCTTACAAGCGGGAAATCCGAGGCTGACAGAAGTCAAGGGGCTCTGCCCCTCAATTTTCTGTCACCTCGGATTTTGAGGACTCTGGCTTTCTATTTACCACCTCGCTTGTTGGTCTGTCCTGTACAGAGTCCCCTCCAGCTTCAGAGGCTGCAGAACTGAACCTGACATGCCCACCAGACCCCCTCCCTCAGTCTGCCCGCCTGCAGGGAGAGCCCAAGGGTGACAGCCCCCACATGGAGGGGACCCTCCCCTTACCCCATCCTGCAGCCCCCCCCGCCCCATGACAGGCCGTGCAGAGTTTGGTGGGATAGGCAGCAAGCCTCTCATTCCTACTCAGCTGGGGGACTGCCGGCCTGCGATCACACATTCCACAGTCTATGGCGAGATCTATTTAGCTAATGCAGAAGGAGTGGAGAAAGGGGTCCCCTTGCGAAAGGGCTGTGGGGCGAGGTCCCGGCTCCGGCCTGGGGAGGCTTGCGCCCATTAACTGAAGTGAAATGCTGCCACCTGCTGGCCACGTCTCAGAACTTCAGGGAGCCGCGAGGCTGGTTCCGGGGGCGGGAAAGCCAGGGACACCGCCCCTCTGTGCCCCTGGTCCCTCCTCCAAGGGCGGGAACTAACAAGGATGGGGTTGAGACGCTGTCGTCGCTGCTGCTGTGGTTGTTAATGCGACCACAACCATATTACCACGTCTGGATTATCGAGCACCTGCTGTGTCAGGTGCTTTGCACATTGTTCGGGTTCTGGCAGTCCTCGAAGATGCTGTTTCCTCCCTATGGGCTGGGTAGCTTGCCAAGGTCACACAGCCGGTGAGTGCTACGGCCGGGATTCTGACTCAGCCAGTCTGGCTCCTCACCGGGGCCCAAACTCAGAATCCCAAGTGTCAACTCCCCGCAGAAACGTCCCAGAAAATGCCCTCTCGCCTGGCACCTCCCCATCTCTTCTGTTAACGTTCACCACCTCCCCCCTCCGTCCCCAACCCCCCTCCCCAAGATAACTGGTCCTTAGCCTCCAAGGCCTGTCCACATGCCCGCACTCTTCTAGAACAGAAGGGAATGGACGTCCCTGTTGCAGTGGGTCCTGAAGACCTGGGCCCAGAACAGAGCTCAGATCCCTCTGAGGCCCCCAGACCGTCTCTCCTGAACAGGGAAGGCTTCTCCGCTCGGGGAGGGGCCCAGGCCCTGACAGTCAGGGTGTGGAGGTGAGGAGGAGCAGCTGGGCTGGATAAGGGGTGCCTCGGGGATTTGGGAAGCCAGTCCTGGTCACGGAGCCCCAGCTGGGACGGAGCTCAATTTCCAGTCCCTCCCAACCACGCTCGCTGTGATCCTTAGCGCGCCAACTATCACAGCTGGGAGAGGACCTCAGGAGTGATCGCGTGAAAACACCACCTCCTTCTGTAGATGGGGAAGGTCCGGCCCAGAGAGGGCAAGCAGCTGTCCCAAATCACACAGCCAGGAGTGACTGAACTCCCGACTACCTAGCCAGGGCTCTCTGCTCAGCCCTAGTTCCGCCTTCCCCCTCCCCCAGCCCAGAGCCCTGTGGGTCTCCCCCACATGCCTGCAGGCTACCCACAGCAGGCCTAGAATTGCCTAAAGCCCAGAGCCTGTGGGGACTGCACACAGGGGAGCAGGGACAGGGACTTGGCTGGGGCTGAGAAGAACAAGAATGGAAACAGCCTTGATTCTCTCCTTTCCCTCCCGCTCTGGGAAAGACACCTCCCCCCCCCTCCCCTGCACTCCCATCCCTGAGCCGCTCTCGGGCCGATGTGTTCGCTCACGCTGAGGAGGGAGGCATTTCTGAAGAAATGGAAGCAAGGATTCCTCTGATTGCTTTATTATCACAGCTCTAGCGGTACTGGAGCCAGTGAGGAGTGAGGGGGAGCACGGTGCTCAGTGATATCCCCACCCGGGCCCCAGCACGCGGCTGCGCTCCTGTCCTCCCGCTGTGCCGGCCTCCACGCTGCAGGCCGAGGCTCCTGGTGAGGCCCCAGCCAAGGACAGGCAGGGCCCCTGGGGATTCAGCGAGACTAGGTCCCCGTCCTTCTCTCCTCTGGAGCCGGCCGCTTTCGGAAGGGCCCCAAATGCTGGGAGGCCAAGGCGTTTCTCAGAGAATCGGGGCATCCCTGGAGCCCAGGAGAGTGACCCTCGTCCCGCTCACAGCCACAGGATGGCGGGTCCTAAAGAAGGTCCTGGAGGCTGCAGGGCAGCGAGTGCCCGTGGGCTGGACCTGCTGGCCTGGGGGAGGGGCTCCAGAAAGCATTGCTCATGGTCAGGGGCTGCGGGGAGCGGCGGCCGATCCGGGGGACACTGTCCTCACAGCTCCCGAGGGAAGGCGTGGACGTGACACAGCACACTGGTTCCACAGGAAGTAGCCTCCTTCCTGACACTGCTGCAGGCGCTCCACAGATGCCCCGCGTCCCCTCACCACCCTTTCCTCTCTCACCGCCTCCCCTCTGTCTTCTGCTTCTGGTTCATTTCTCCCCTCCCTCTTCTGATTCTAAGGAGCCCCCTCTGGGAAGTCTGGCCACTGGCCCAGCAGGGTGGGGAGAGGGAGGAGGGAAGCGGGGTGCCCCTCCATGAAGCACCAGCAGCTAGCTCATTTAGGTACTTTGACTAGGTGGCAGGGGAGAGAGCCGCTCACCTGCTGTCACTTGGCCTTGGGTAGGGAGCGGAACAAAGGAAGGACAGTGAGAATGAAGGAGCCTGGGTGGGGGGTCCGGGCCACACCAGGGAAACGGTGTGTTTTCCTTGCACCCTCTTCCCCTCTCTTCCAAGTCATGCTTCCTCCTGTCTTGCTCGCCTCTTCCAGGAAGCCTTCCCTGACTATCCCTCCAGGCCTCTCTGGGCTCCCAGGGCCTGGACAGCATCTCCTTCCTGCATGCCCCAAGCCCTCGGGAGCCCTCTCCTGCCAGCCCTTGGCCATGGGGTCCCCCTGTCCAGGAAGCCCTCCCCACCACAGAGAAGCCTCTGCCCAGTCTCCACTCCAGCCACTCCTGGGTCCTGCTCCCCTCCAAGGACTGCGGGAGAGGCTGGCCGGCGGGGGTTGGGGGGCGAGCAGAGCACTCAAAGCCCTCAGGGTACTCAGTGTACCCCAGAGCTCTACCCCACCATCCTCCCTCTGTTCACTGTTAGCCGAGGCCCGCCTGACGAAGGTCCAGTCTCCTGCACTGCACCCCAGGGACTCCGATGGGGGTGGGGAAGGACGGGAGGGAGACCTGGCAGAGCCACGTCTTCTGGAGGGAGGAGGAGGGGTGGCCCCGCAGTCCTCGGCGGTGGGGAAGTGTTCGGCAGAGGGCCCCTGTGGTGGCCCTCGAGAAATGAGAAATGCTTGTTCAGTACAGAAGTGGGTGATCAATGGTTTATTCAGGAGGGGAAAGCCCAAGCTGAATGTCCCCCTCCCCTCCCCAGAGCCCCCAGGGCCCTTGGGAGGGACAGCGAGAGGAGGAAGGGGGCCCCACCTTGCCGTTCCTGGTGTGGTCCCCTCTGCAGGCCCCGAGCCCCATGACAGCGTGTGACATGGAAGGTAGTCAGAGGGAGGAGGAAGACGGGTGGGGGTGTGGAAGGCACCTTCGGAAATAGGAGCGGCAGCTACCTGGAAGGGACGAGTTACCAGCCCAGACACACACTCCCCCACCTGCTCACTTGCCGTTGCCAGGGAGGACACAGACTCGTAAACCACCAAGATTCCGTAGGTAAATGGCATTTCCCTCGGGGCCGCGGGGCCTGCAGCTGTTTCCACGGATGGCTTGTACCATGGGGAGGGAATTGCTGGTCTCAGCAGGTGGAAGAGGGAAGTATCATGGCGAAGACCATCCTAACAGCCAGGAGAGCCCATTCCCGGGGACTTCCAACTCAGAGTAGGTATGGTGGCACCCAAAGTGGCCAGGATGACGTCAGACTTTCCCTGCATGGTGGCCAGGGGCTGCGGGCTCTGCTGGGCTGGGCACTGGTGGGCAGAACCAGGGCAGGGCACTTAGGGCCAGTGCCAGTCTCCTGACGGGGCCGGGCTGCTGGGAAGAAGAAGGTGGGCCCAGGCAGGTGGGAGACGGGCAACTATCTTGGCCAAGCATCTACTGACCACATCACACAGGAAGGAGCCTTGGAGAGAAATGGCCAATAGGCCTCAAGACAGCAGGAGGGCGTGGGCAGGAGGGGCAGACTGCTACCACGTGGGCACCCACACTAGCCCCAGCAATCCACCCTAGAGGAGGGTGGTGGGTTAAGGGAGGGAGGCCCACCTATGTCCCGCCCCTGCGATGGCTGGCCTCTGAGCACAGGAAAGATGGTGACCATCAGAAGTCCCAAAGCTGGAGAGGGGCCTGGATGGAGCATGGCTGATGGGGGAGGAGGGGGGAGGCTCCCTTCCACCCAGATGAGAAGAGTAGCAAGAGGAGCAGGATCAGCCAGGGGGGGCAGGGGGGGCAGTGCCTCGTTCCTGCCCGTCTGGAACTCATGGGGCCTCGTTGGACCCCATCCCATTGCCTTTGTTGACGTAGAACGGCCGGTAGTGAGACTGCGGGAGAGGGAGAGAAACAAGACTTGTTAGAGAGGGCAGACAGCAGCTGAACCTTTTAACCACACCCACTAGCCTAACACCCCCCCAGGGAAGCAGCAGTAACATGAACCCAGAACTCTAGGGGCCTGAGGCCTCACCTCTCTCTACTCTGTGATTGGGGTGGGTCCCCAATATTATCAGAGCCTCCGGGCTCATATCCTAATGAGAGCTCATTCCCGTCAATCTCTTGGTGAGCAGGAACCTCTGCCCCTCATCAAACCTTCTCTCTGTGGCCCAGGAAAACCCCCGGCCCACCAGCCCCCATTTGTATACGCTTTCACCTCTACAGAACAGTGCTACGCTGTTACCAGTGCCTTCCACAGATGGACCCATCGAGTGTTTACTGCCACCCAATTACCTGAGTTAGTTACTACCATTCCCACTTTATGCATGAACAAATCAAGGCACAGAGAGGCTAAGCAACCTCCCACGGCCACCCAGCTGGTGAGGAGGAGAGCTGGGATTTGAACCCTAGCATTCTAGCTCCAGAGCAGCCCCCCAACCCCACCTGTGTCTCCAAATGACTTCTTGAGTCTCAAGGGCTTCAGGCGTTTGCTTCTTTTCTTTCTGCATGACTCCCGCTGACAGAGAGGGTGCAGGACAGCAAACAGCCGCCCAGCCCAACACGGATGTGGGCTCCCCAACCCCGGCCCCTTCACCTCTCTCATCCTGGCCCCTCATCAGGATTCAGGAAGCGTCCTCAGCACAGAGCCAGCAACAACTTTCCTACTCCACTCTGCTCCCAATCAGCTCACCAGGGCCCTGACAAGTCTCTCTCCAGCAACTAAGAGGCCGGGGTTCCCTGCCGCTCGCCTGTGTGAACACCTTCGGCCCCTCTGTGGGGTTCTGGAAGTGGCTCTCTCCCTGAGGTGAGTCAGAGACCGAACCCACCTCACACTCCACTGATGCCAGTACAGGAGACACCGAGGATGTTTCCAGCCCCTGACCTTGACCTTGTCTGCCGGAAACTTGTATCTACTAGTAGCTCCTTGCCTACGTCTGGTCCAGAGCAGAACCGGGGGAGGCCTGTGCAATGTAGGGGCTGGGTCCTTAGCTCAGACCTCAGTTAAACCACTTATTAAACAATGCAAGAGCGGCACCTGGCTGGCTCAGTGAGTAAAGCACGTGACTCTTGATCTCAGGGTTGTGAGTTTGAGCCCCATGTTGGGTACAGAGATTACTTTTAAAAAACAAAATCTTTAAAAATTAAAAAAAAAATTGTTTTAAATAAGCAGTGCAAGAGACAGAGGCCCAGGAAGGAGAAAGACATAGCCGGAGTCACATAGCTACTCAGTGGCAGAACAGGACCGGACCCCAAAGTAGCCAATAAGGTGATGTGGATAGACCTAGAAATGGCTGAAATCTTTCTTTCTGGAAGGCCGGGTCAGGAAAACGGACCACAGGTCCGTGACGGGTGCTGTCCCATTGAAAGTCCAGAGCGGTGGGTGGGCAGGAAGAGAGCGTCATGGCATCTGGGCAGGGTTATGTCCCCATCTTCCCAGCCTGCCCCTGTCCCCTCCCCGGTTCAGGGTCATGGCACGTCAGAGCCGGAAGGACTATGAAATCGTCCAGGCCATCTGGCTCTCGTTACAGATGTGGAAACTGTGGCCCAGAGGAAGAATGACTCACACGAGGTCACACAGCAAGTTGGTCAGAGGGTGAGGGCCAGACCCCAGGCCTCCTGACCCCCAGGCCAGCCTTCTTCACATATAAGCAGCTCCCCCCATCCTTCCAGCACCGGGTGCGAGCTGGGGACCTCAGAACGCTCCCCTGCCAAGCGGTGCTAATGAGCCTTCTCGGCGCGGGCCCCAGGCTCCGGGAGGTGAAAGAGTATGTGGTAGGGAGGGGCAGGACCGGGTCCAGGAGCAAACCCCCCCTTTTTCCCTCCCCATATCTGCTCTTTGCAGTCCTGCTGCTGCAACGCCCCTGGGCCCGGCTCCAAATTACACACACGATCACTTAGCTCCCCTCACCAGCAAATTAAAAGACTCTCTCCAATTAAACCAGCCCCAGTCACTGTGGCCTGGAGCAAATCACTTCCCCATGCTCTGACCTCCAAATGCAAAGACAGCAGGGAGCTGGGGACTTGAGCCCCTGTCCCCAGCAGAGCCCCTGATGCCGCCCGTACCCCAGGGCAGCTGTCCGGCTCCTTCAGCGGTAAGGGCACGGCCTGTCGAGCAAGCCCCTGCTCACCCAGGTCTTGGGTAGAGGTCACGTCTGAAGGTTATTAGGGGTCACCTCGTCTCAGTACTGCATTATAGAACTGAAGAAACAGAGTCTCAGAGAGGGAATCTGGGATCCCATGAGCTGGCTGGCCCCCACGGTCATGCTCCCCTCTTGTGTGGCTCTTCGGGTCCTGGTTCAGGGTGATTAGCTACTGAACCCAAAACATATCTATTTTTAACATTGTACCCTCTGCCTCACCACCACTATGACCCCAATGGCCTCTGTGCCATCAGAGCTGGGGAATGGCCCCAGGAGAGTGGGACCCATCACTAGGGCGTCCGTCCCCTGGAGGGAGAATCTCACACTCCCAGAGCTGATGGGGACAAAGCCATCATTCAGCAAACACAGGCACCCAGCAACCATTTGCCAAATGAAAAAAAAAACAACAAAAAAAACAGGGCTGCCCACTTTACAGATTAGAAAACTGAGGCCCGGAAAGTGTGTGCTTACCCAGACCCACCGCCTGTTAGCCCCGGGTCTCTACTGCCCTTTGCCGAGTGCCCGTATTCAGGCCACTGCTGCCTCCTCCCTCTATCCCAGATACGTTCCCATCCACCTACCACCTCCCCTGGGCAGCCGCCCCTGGGGAGCCCCATCCGGTGCCCATTTTGGACGCACCTATGCCCAGGCAGGCTCTCCTGGCAGTCCCTTACTCACCAGCAAAGTCTGCTTGCCAGATTTCCAAGTCTGGGGCTGGGTCTTGGGGCTCTGGCTCCTGATGAGGGAGGGATAGCCTACAGAAACAGGAGGCGCCGGTCAGAGGGAGGAGGGCTGGCGGTCAGGGGACCACAGCAGCACAGATGCCATCTCCAAAGGGACCACCAAGCTCCATCCAGCCCATTACCAAGTGTGGCTATCCCTCAAGAGGTATGCAGCAGCTGGGGCGCGGGGGGCACAGTGGAAGATCCTGGGGAGGCTGGCCAAAGGGAGAAGGCACCCAGACAGAGGGAGGAGGAACAGGCCGGGAGGGCTGGGCCAGGCCACAGGGCAGTGTTGCCCCCAAAGCCAGGTCAGGCTCACATTACTCCCCAAGGATCCCCGCCCACCGCCGGCAAAGGTTCACACCACTGACCCTGACCCTTCCCGTAGGCACAACCTGCCAGGGTCTCCACCAGGAGGCGCCCTTTCCAACTGCCCGCACTGCATGGTGGGTGCTCCCCTTTCACTACCCTACGGGACTTTGCACATGTCTTCTCTTTAAGCCTCGCCCCGTTTCTGTGAGCTCAGCAGTTTGCCGCCGTCTGCACGGCCAGGGAGCGGCAGTCGGGATGTGAACGCAGGTTTTGCGGGATGTCAGAGCCCATCCTCACGTTCCTCCTGCCAGGTTCCTCTGCAGGGGCAGGAAGCTGGGGCCAGGGACAGACAGTAACTTGCCAGGAGGCTTAGGGTCCAGGCTTAAGACGGCAAGTCCACAGAGCCCAGAGCACAGGGGTGCAGTCTGGGCCTGATCCTCCCCTGCCCCGCTCCCCCTCAGCCCACTGGGGTCTGTGAGGAGCTCTGGACCACAAAACGGTGGAACGCACTCCCAGCCCCAGCCATCGGCCTGCTGGCACAGTCCACAGGGCCTGGGGAGGAACAGACTATGACCCGGACTAGAGAAGCTCAAGAAATAAATAGAGTCTGTCGTTGGCTGGGGCAGTCTGGAGCCCTGTTCTGGGCTGGTCCAGAGGAAGATGAGCTGCTCAGGCCCAGAAAACCTCGGTAACACTGCCGGGCTGCCAGGCCGGGCTGGCCCTCCTTGTGGTTTACACTCAGCCAGAGGGTGGAGACAGAGCCAGAGAAGCCGGGTCTCTCCCTGCATCTGGGGGTGGGGGCAGCCTTGGAAAGAGAAGGTTCCGGGGGTGCTGAGTGGAAGATGGAGAGACGGGGGATTCAGATCTTGGTTCTCTGTTCCCAGAAAGAAAAACCCACGCCAGCCATGAGAGAGGTGAGGGTGGGGAGGTGGGGCCGGGGCTGTGGTCCAGGCGGCCAGCCTTGTACAGCGCACAGAAGTCCAAGGGGAGGGTGAGCTAGGGATGGTGCTGGGCGGGGGGCGCAGGAGGGATGCGTCCCTCTTCCAGGGGACCCTGAGGAGGAAGGACCAGGGTACCCTAGAAGTGGCAGAGAGCCCCACAGGATGTCCCCTCTGCCCTGCTGTGAGAAGAGGGGAGGGAAAACAGGCAGGTACCAGGATTAGTTTTTAACAGCCCACTGCCGTCCAGGGGTTTGGAAAACTCTGTGGTGGCCTGTCCCAGGGTGGTGAACTGATAGGGGACTTTCCCAGTGCCTGCTGGGAGAGAGAGAGGCATTAGCAGCACGGCCTGGTCCCAGGTGTTACTCTAGCAGCCTGCTCCAGGCAGCCCCGAGCGCCTCTGCCTCCCTCCAGGGCTGCGGGAGTAGGTGCCGGCGGGCTCCCTCCTCACAGGGCGGTGTGTGTGTGGGGGAGGGGGGGTTCTGCTTGCACACAGGCAGACACCTGCCCAGAAGCCCCCATCCAAGGCCATTCCCAGCTGATCTGATGAGCTGGTCTGTGTGAAGGTGACCACACATGTTCCGGGGCTGTTCCTCTGGGGCTTGGCATATTTGAGGAGGGGCTCTCCGAGGGCAAGGTCTTTGACAGAAGAGGTACTGCCGGCCGGTGGGGAGCCCCTGGGGAGCATGAAAGCTCCAAAACACACAGGAGGGTGACCGTCGTCCCTGACTGGTGGCCTTTGATCCAGAGGGACCAGAGAGCAAGAGCCAGACAGGTCAGGACAAGTGGCAGTTTCCTGGGTCTGGCTCGGAGAGAGGACACCCGTGGGGGTCTCGCAGGCTGGGACCCTCCGGCCATATTCCCTTGTGAGGTGAGCAAGGGGAGCTGGGCCTTCCAAGAATCCCTGCCCTGGGCACGGGCCGGGACCCCAGCCCGCAGGGGACGCTGAATGATAAAGCCACCTTCGGGGGCCACAGCCTGGGGGTCCGCCTGCCCTGCACAGCACCTTTCTCCTCCCCCTCCCTGACCCCAGCCGACCTGCTCAGCCTTGCTTCCAGGCCAGGTGCCTTGGGTGTCGGGAGGCAGACGGGCCTAGGCCGCAGCCCACGGCGCTGTCCCTAGGGCCTTTCAGAAGAGACACGAGGGCCCTGGCCAACCTCAGGGGACCTGAGGCACTGACCGCTCAGCTTCATCAAAGAATGCTGGGGAGCAGAGTCAGACTCAGGAGGCCTGAGAAGTGGTCTAGTCCTGGCTTTCTGAAAGAGGGCTTCACAGGACTCTGGCCCTGCAGCGCGCCGGCAGCTGCTACGTGGCCGCAGGGCTCTAGGGGCCGCTGAGGCCGGCCGTGGCTGGACGGGGCCGCGTTGAGCACACCTTCTGCAGTGGGAGGACTCTGAAGTTAGGCCTGAGGGAAGCCGCCTGGGGCTGTCAGGGGTGGATGGGGGTGAGGTGGGGCCGGCGTGGTCGCGTCCCTGACAATGCAGCTCGGTGCAGGCACGGACGGAGGCCGCACCTGGCTCTCAGGCCGGGCACCTGGTGACTGAGGGAGCAGAGACCAGCACAGAGCTCAGCGAGTGGCAGGAAAAGCAGGGCAGGGTGGGGAGAGCTCACCTTTCAGGGAGAAGGAGGAGCTGCCTTGGACAGCGGGCATGTCCTCAGAGTTCTGAATGGTGGAGGAATATTCCCAGACCCTGGAGGTATAGTTCCCTGGCAGGACACAGGAAGAGGCGTCAGACCCGCGCTCCCTGTGCAGCCTAGTATGGGGTGGGGGGAGGGGCATGGAGGGCAGAACGAGACCATTTCTGCGAATCTTTCTAGCCCCCGTCACGCTGCCTGCCAATCCTTCCTGCCATCAGACCTGTTCTAAACCACCAAGTGTCCCCACGTCCCTGCCCTACCTCAAGGCCCACTGTCCTCAGACTCAGATACCGAGTCCTTAATCAGCACACAGTGCTTTCCTGGGCTGCCGCCCCCACACTCACAAGCACCTTGACCTCGTGGCTTCACCTCCCTCCCCTCCTCTCCAGCCCTCCACCCTCCATTCAGGCGGCCCCTGAGCTCCCCCAATGCACCAGGCCCAGATACTCCCCCTGCTCCCCAACCTTAACAAATATGTCGGACCTTCTGACGTCAGTTTCCCTGTCACTCCCCCAAATCTGTGTGTGCCCCGGCCCCAGGCTTCATTCACATCACCCTGCACCCCTTGTCCCCCTGGGTTATAATGGGAAGTTTAATCGTCCATGTCCCCGCTGGGCTCCATGGGGCCAAGGTGCAGGCCTGTCTGGCCCAGCATCACACACAGCACCCGGCACTAAGCCTGGTTCCTAGATTTCCTTGTATGGTTGACAGAGGAATGAATGGAAGAAGAAATAGATACAAACACATGCTAAAACTTGGGGACAGAAGCAGCCGATACTACTCCTTAAATTCTGTTTGCCAAGTTGAACAGGTGGACGAGTGTCCATTTGGAAGCATGCCCTGTAGTTTAGAGGAAGAGAGGCAGTGGGGAGGGCGTGGAAGGAACGGCGGGAGCACCATGAGGGCGCTCGAATCTGGGGCTTCAGAGCCCACCATGGACAACGCAGCCACTCTGGGCCCCCCGTCTCAGTGGCCCGGAGCCCTGGGGCTCTCTCCCCAGTCAGGCTCACTCCTGGGCAGAGAGCCCCCTCCTGGTGTCCTTTCCCACAGCTGCCTGCCTAGGACTAACACTGGGACTTAGTGGTCAGAAATGGCTGGGGCCGCCTGCCTGCCCTACCTGAGTCCCTGCCACCGGGACCTCAGGAGGCTCTCCAGCATGGCCCCCCGGTGAGCATACCCACCCAGAGCTCCGAGGGGCCAGAGGCCCACACCCTTCCATTCACTGGTTTGTCCTTTCCTCCTCTCTTTCAACTCGTGTTTGCTGAGCCCCTTTCTCTGGGTTTGCAGCAGAGAGCCGGACAGAGCCAGCATCGTCATGGAGTACACCGTCTACCATGCATGTGGTAGTAACAATGTGAACCCAGTCCTAACACAGAGGCCGGGCCAGTCCCCTGTCTACGGATGCCCTTGACCTTCGAACCCTCCAGATCTCTGAGAGCCCATATCCTCACTGAAGAGGTTCCCCCCACCCCCCTCCTCACCTCTTCAGACCTCACGGTGCCATGTCCGAGGTGGAGGTTCTTATGGCCCTGCCCCAATTCCCCTCCCCCCCTGTACATGGCTGGCACGCACCTCAGAGCCTCCTAGAAGCTGTTTCTTGGAATGCATGCCCAACCCTTGGCACAATGGTGCCCTCGGTGCACTGGGCAGAGGGGTCTCTGTGTTCAGCACCTCTCCCTGAGGAAGCCGCGTCTCCACCCCTGGTTCACCTTCTCTGGGTTAAGGGCATGTCCCTCACCTCAAAGGGCAGCAATACCGCCCGGAAATCCGGGGACGGCCCCAGTTCGTATCATGCCCTCCTTTCCGATTGCAGCTATACTAGTCTGCCTTAACCACCGTGACTTCTCGGTGCAGAAGTGCCCAAATCAGTAAAGAGCCCGGGTCCCCCTCAGGTCCTTGTGTCCCCATGCTTGCTAAGGTGTCCACACCTAACCCCAGCTCCCAGTTCCTGACTCGCCTGTCAGGGAGAAGAAGGTCGTTTGGACTCAGGGATTTCCAACCATGCCAAGGTGCCCAGCTCCCTCTCTGCAGCCCGACTGATGATGTCACACGCGATCCCACACACACGTGCACACGTGCACACACTTTGAGCTCAGTAGACCCCTCCCCACCTGTCTCTGGGTCCCTAAGCCCGTCTAAGCCGCCCACATTCCCCTGGAGTTGGGGAGTCCAGCTCCCACACAGGCCCCGCCCCCACACAGGCCCCGCCCATCCTCACCCTGGGCCATTCTCTCACCTTTGGTGCCATAGAGATTGTTGAAGTTCTTCTGGTTCGTCTCCTTGGAGAGGCGGCTGGGGGACCCCGGCTGGTATGATGTCCTGGCCCCACCTGTGAGGCAGACAAGCAGGTTCCATCTGGTTCCAAGTGGGCCCGTGGCTTCTGACTGGGGGGTCATATGGGACTCCTTGTCCCCAAACGGCCCCCACCGCCTGTCTCAGGAGCTGGGTTTCACCACTAAGCTCCTCTGGGTCTAGGATAGCCAGTCACTTAATTTGCCCTCTAGTCAGGACGCTTGAGAAGGAAGGAGGGCTGTTAATTATACGAGAACATCAGGTGGAAACCTGGACAGACTAGGACATACGGTCACCCTACTCAGGGGGCTTTGAGGGTCCCCGGAGGCCGGAAAAGCCAACACTTCCCTCCTGAGCCAGTCCCTGTGTGAATGAGACTCCAGAGCCAGGAAACGAGGTGCCTGTGAGGAAGGAGGGTCATGGCAGCCGTGGCGGGGGGGGGGGGGGCGGGGGTGCGGGGGCACAGGCTTCAGGCCCTCGGCCCGAGGTGACAAGGCCGTGCCTGCAAACGTCTCCCAGCTGCTCCCCTATCCGGGGCGAGACCTTACGCCGCACAGGAGCCTCCAAATTCGGGTTCTCGTAACAATCTTGAGTGGGACGCGTACCCCCAGCTCACAGATGAAGGAAACCCGCTCCCCACGTGTGTCGGGGTCCACCGTTCGGCCCCTCCCCATCCACCTCACCAGCACCTGCTGGCCCTTCTCCAAACCTCTGCCCCTGTGGCTCCTCTCAGCCAGGCGCCCCCCATCCATTGCAGCCCCGCGTCTTTACTGAGCCCACCGCCCCGTCTCAGGGACTTGGCAGTCTCCCTGCCCGAGCCTCTACCCTGAGCCTGGGAGCTCCCAGAGGGCAAACTTCCTCCTTCTTCCTGTCCTCTGTGCAGGGGCAGGGACACCGGATGAACCTGTTTCTTCCACCTACAAATGTCACAGCCTGACTCAGTGACAAGCTGAAAGGTTTCCTGGCGTCTGAGCCTAATCTGTCTCCTCTCGGAGGAGGGGCAGCGACCCGGCCGAGGTCGCCAGGTCCTGGCTCGAGAACAACCCCTTGGCACCTCTGTGCTCCTCCCTCCACCTCTGTTCTTGCTCTCCTCCCTAGGGGAGCGATCGGTGCACACCGGGGTCCTCAGAAGGACCAGCCGGGCCAAGGGTCGCTGGGGAGGCGGGTTAGTGCGGCTCAGCCATTTGCAGACCTGGGCCCCAGGGCCAGAGCCCTGGGAAGGGGAGGGGCAGGGCCGGCTGCTCTGGCCCTCACGAGGAATGAGGGGGCACTCGGGGTGCCCGGCTCCCTCGCCGGGCCTCTGCCAAAGCCCAGGTGTTGTTTTCAAACCGGGTGGAGCACAGACATTCTCCCGCTGAGCTCATCTCTCTAAATCCCCTACGCCCTTCCCGTGGCGTGTGTGTGTCTGAGGTCCGTGAATCAGCGCTCTGGCCTGGAGGCTGCCCCCTCCCCAGCTCCCTGCGCCTTCCGCGTCTCCTGTCTCCTTTCTCACCTTTCCCCACACCCCCCTTCTTCTCCCGACGCCCCTCCCCCCCACACTCACACACCTTCTGTCCGAGGGCCCACGCGGCCTGGCACACCCACCCTTATGTAACGGGCATTGTTGTGGTCTGTTGGTGGTGCAAGAGAATGCGACAGGCTGCCGCAGGGCGGGGACAGGCAGGCTCTGGCCTATACCTCCCCCCGCTGGGACCCTGGGACCATCCGGGGCCCAGAGAGGGAGGGCCAGGCAGCAGGCAGGGAAGGAGAGGTGAGGCGATGCAGAACCAGCCATCCGTCTCCCTGCCCTTGAGGAGCAGGATGGCTCGGGGGGAGCCAGCCTCCCGCGGGACTAGGAACACGGCTCAGGCCTGGCAGATGGTTCCTGGTGAAAACAGCAGCCAGGAGACCCTCCGGAAGGAAAGGGAAGGAAGCGTTTGGACAGGAGGCAGGGACCAGAGGGGAGGGAAGCCATGAGGGGCACTGTGCCAGTAATTCATCTCTAACCCAGATGCTTCTGAGGGTGAAAGAGGGCACCGTTCGTGGTTCTACCGGGACAGCTGGTACGTGCCAGGACTTCCCGAGGCACGCCAAGGGACGGTCACTCGGCTGAGTCTCCAGGCCCATGGCCCGCCATGGCAGGGCGCTCTCCCTTACCCTTGGGCGTAAGGTACATGGAGTATCTCTTCATGGTATCAGGAGCGCTCCACTCGCTCGTGTAGCTGTTGGCGTAGTTGTTCATGTAGCGGTGGTCACCGCCTGGGAAGGACAGAAGTCAGTCATCAGAGGGGCAGGTGGAGAGGAGAAGCTGGCCCTCGGGGGGTAGCCCTGGGCTCTGGCTGAGTCAGCCCGTAGCCCCTCTGTCCCAGGGAGAGGCAAGGTTCTCCAGCCTCAGAGAAGGCAACACCCTGCCCTCTGCTTCTGAGCTCCCAGGAGATGAGAGAGAGTCTACGGTGAACCGTCTACCCCCCTGGACGGAGCCTGGGGAGCGAGACCACATGCACAGTACCCTGCAGTTTACAAGGTGCTACCGATACGCATTTCTTATTTGTCGTGTACATCCCCATGTGACAGATAAGGAAACTGAGGCTCAGGAGGTAAGTGAAGCCGCTCGCCCGATGTCACATGGCCAATAAGGGCAGAGTTGGGGTGTGAACCCTCATCCCCACTTCCTCACTTTGTCCCAGCCACTGTTGGTGGCCCAAGGGGATGGAAGGAAGTCCTAGCATTGGCCTGGATGGCCAGGGATCCAACCGGTTGATCAAAGGCACGCAGAGGGGAGTGAGCTGAATGGGAGGGGTACTGACTCTTCCCACCCCACTCCCACCCACCAGTAAACCCCCAAACCCCAACAGATCTGCGGAGCCAAGCTTGCCCTCCCCACCCCATTCCTTCTTCCTGCTACTTCCCCATCTTCTACTTTCCCTCTGCCTTCCCTCTCCCTCTCCCCTGGGCAAGAGAAGGAATGAGATGAGGCTCAGACCCTCATCCGACGTCTCCACCACCTGTGCCTAGCAGGGGCCGACGCAGAGCAGGCGCTCCCAGGTGTTGGCCCAGCCCCCACCTGCCCTCCCACCTCTACAACCATGGCAAGCCCAGGATGAAGGTGACCTGGTGCTTCTTAGTCCCTGCTCTGATGGGCGGGCTGGCACCTGGGAGGAGAGGAGGTCTGACTCACCGGCCACCCACCCCGCCCGAGCCAGACACACTCCCAACAACACAGCAGTGACCAAAAACCAACGTGGAGGCCCAGGGCCCCGGGCACAGGTGCAGGGCTACTGACGTCGGCAGTACCCACCCTGCTCCTGGCAGCACCTCCCTGCACACCTTGCACAGCGCACAGGGCCACACCTGCACAGAGGCCACGGCCGCACGGTCCTGACCTAGAAACGGCTCAGCGGGCGGGCAGTAGGGCTCACGGGCCACCCTGGCCCAGTCAGGGCCATCCTCGCTGGTTCGGCCAGACCTCAGCTGAGGGGCTCCACCCTTGAGTTTGTACCCCAGGGACCGTGATCATCACAACCCCCCCCCCCCACCCATCTGCACAGCCACCACCAGCAGCAGCTTCTTGGATGGGAAGGCATGGAAAACCAAGCAGCTGGGTCTGAATCCTAACCACAGCCCCTGCTGAGCTGTGTGCCCTTCGAGAAGCTACTTCTCTGAGCCCCAGCCTTCTCATCTGTGAAATGCAGCATGGAAAAGAAGCTGCTGCAAGTGAAGGGCTCCCACAAAGCCAGCACACAGGGAGTACTCAGTCACTGTTAGGCATCGCCATTAGTGTCATCACCATTATCACCAGAAGGAGGATTTCAGGATCCAAATGCCTCTCGAAGCCAAAGTATTATCTTGCTGCAATGGCTCAAGAACCCTCAGGTGTGACCGAATGTCCCTCACATTTCACAGGGACACGGTGTGATGTCACCATCACCAAGATATATAGATGCGCCCCTGAACTTCAGCACATCTGCACAGTATTATCCCCTTCTCATCCCCGAAGAATCACAGGCTCCGTCTGGAGACAAAAGACAGGGACCACTTCCATTGGGGTGTTTGGAGCCAGAAGTGTCCTTAAGGCCCCGTGTTGGGCCTGGGCCACCAGGTGGGGCCTTGGGAGAAAGTGCTCTGGCTTCAGGCCCTGAAGGGACTGGGCTGGGCTGGTGAGGAAAGACTTAATGGACTAGTTTCTCAGATGGGGAGGCTTTCTATGAGATGATTCAGTTGGCGTCTGCGGGGGACAGCGTGACTCAGAAGAGAAGCTGACTTCAGGGGAGCTGGTGAATCACTGAGACACATGTGTCCCATTGTCCCCAGCCCAGCCCATTAGGCCAGGTCCGGCCTCTGGGCTCAACACCACTCAGTGCAGCCATGGCGACAGGCAAGTTCTCCCTCCAAGCACGACGCGGTTCTAGGTCACATCTCCTGGAGCCTGCGAAGCCACCAGGTTAGCGTCTGGCCCTTACGACTGGCAGCATCCGCTCTCCCACACAGCTGTTGGATTGAGCTCCGTAATCGGATGTAGATCTGAATGAAATTAATCCCTGAGTTTGATGGATGACCCACAGAGAGGAGGCGTTTGTGCAGCCAGTGCCCAGATGCTCACTGCCCTTGAGGGTCCTTGTCATCACTGCATAACCTTGGCAGCAAGTTCCATAGAGCCCTACAATCCCTGAATCCTAGTCCCAACACCTTGGGTAGGATGGGTGGTCTGGAACAACGAGGGGCCGGCTGGCTCGGTGCCAGCCCAGGCGGCAGGGATCGGCCTGGGGGAAAGTGCCCACGCGTGGGACCTGCCCACAGAGGGACCTACCGTTCTCCATGTGATTCCTCTCGATGAAGTTGCGGCTCAGGTCCGCCTTGCACATCTTCTCGACATGGCGCATGCACACATTGAGTAGGTCATCCTTGAAGTTGCCCAGCGACTGTCCCAGGCCCTCCCCCTCCAGCAGAACATGGTAGGTGGGCAGGGGTGGGGGGAGGGAGTAGTTGCTCATCAACGCACCAAATTCCTACCGAGGAGGGAAAGAAGCCATTAGCCTTCTAGGTCTTTGGGAGCTAGGGGGGACCCTTCTCTGCAGGGGGCACCATGAGCCAGCCGTGCCGGATTCAAGGCACAGCTCTGCTACTGACTAGCCGCGCTTGTCCTCCTAAGTTTCTCCTTCTGTAAAATGAAAGGGTTTGGCTAAGCTCCCCTGGAGGCCAGCATCCCTGATGGAGCTAGTAGTCAGATATGTGACTCCATGTTCCCACTTCCACAACTGGACACATCATCCTACCTCACGGGGCTTTATGAGAGTGACACAAGCTGTGGCATCTTTGGGAGTGAAAGCACTAAGGAAATGCAAGGAATTTCTAGAATGTTCTGGGTCAGCCATGGCACTGCCTCCACCGTTACATGCCACACTCAAGCCTGCCTCGCACTTGGTGCCTCTCACACCTCTTCCCTCTCACTGGAGGGTCCCTCCTCTTTCTCAAACCTTTCTGGGCCTTCAAGACCCAGTTCAAACTCCACCTCCTCCACAAAGCTGTCTTAGATTCCTCCTGCCTGCGTGCCCTTCCCAGAGCCTCCACGGGACTTATCTCCTGAACCACATGCTTTATCATTTAATTACACACTCTTCTATATTGCTCTTTAATTGTACACATCTTATCTTCCCAGTTGGATTGTAGCTCCTGGGAGGCAAAACCCATGGCTTGTACTTCTCTGTTCTCCACAGCACCTAGCAGAGTCCTGGGTAGTATCCAAAACACTCTAGCCTTGGAAGGATGGGTGGAGGAGCAGACACACGGATAAGATCAAGGATAACACACAGGCAGCGCTTACATGCCACTCCCCCATAACCAAAGCAGGCATCACTAATCAATCCCAGAACTCTTTCCTACTGAGCCCGGAGCACTGTTAGTACATATCACCTGTGGTTGGTACAAGGTGATATTTGTGTGCCATCTTTAGAGTAGGTAGGGAAATGGCTTGGATGGAAAAAGTAAATGGGCAGATGGAATGGAGGATGGATGGATGGATGGATGAATGAATGGATGGATGAATGGATGGCGGATGGATGGATGGCTGATGGGTAGATGGGTGGGTGGTAGATAAATTAATGATGGACAGATAGATGCTGGATGCAGGTCTGGGAGAGTGGATGGAAGGACTTGAGGGACTGGATGGTGGAGGAGTTGCTTGTTACCTGCAGAAACAGCACTGAGTCACTGATGCTTTGCATCTGCTCCCTGGTCTGCTTGTCCTCATGCAGCACCTTGGCCCTGTCGTCCAGAGCATCCACGATCACCTTCACTTGGTCCACAGCATCCTGCTCCCGCTGCTCCAGGGCAGCCCTCACTTCCTCCTTTTGTTTCTCCAGGTCCCGCACCAGGTCCCGGAAGTTTTGCTCCAGGATAGCCTTCTCGTTGGTGGTAAAGCTCTGGGTCCAGGGTGAGAGGTGAAAAGAAAAAGGATTTCCATAATTTAAAAAAAAAAAAAAAAAAAAACCTCCCTCATGGCATGTATCTTTAGGTTCCCAACCCAGAATCAGAGCCAGGCAGGGCATTTCTGCTGCCCCAACCCAGCAAGCCTGCTTGGCTGAGAAGCGCATTCAGAGGCATCACTGAGGCGGCCATCTATCGACAGAGATGGCCAGGGTTTTTTTTACAGCCCGCTCTTCCTTATCTATCTCTGACTCCTCCCTGGGTGGGTTGATTTGAGCCATCATTCCAACTTTGGGCGAGTCCATGGACCCAGAAGTTCCCCCATGAGTCAGGTTGTGCTCAACGAAACTTAGCAAGACCCAAACATCATTCAGAAAGTGAACTGATGGGCTGTTCATGTAGCCAGGGTCGAGTCAGTGGTTGCAGACTATAGCTGGTGATTACCCTAACCACGGCAGACACACATGTAGCCCTACTTGCACAAGTGAAAGGACAGTGCCATGCATTTGATGGCTGGGTGGTCTAGTAGACAGACCAGACAGTGGAGGGCCCTGGAGGACAGGTTGATGTAGGGTCTTTATTTGCTGGGATGCCGTCCACTGAGCACGAGGTGATGGACAGGATCCCGCCTGAATGCCTGGCCCAGACTTAGAAGGGGAATCGGTGGGGATGCCCAAGGGGTGGGGGAAGCCGGAAGAAGTAAGCGTGCCGTGTGGACGGGGCCGAGCCTGGCACAGGAGCAGCGCGAGGCTCCTCGCAGGCAGGGCAGGCGGGGTGGGCACACGGCGGGGCTGAGGCATGGAGGCGGCTCACCTTGATGCGGTCCTTCTCCTTCTGCCACTTCTCAGCTTCGTCCTCAACCTCGATGATCTTGAGCTGCAGCTGTTCCTTCTGCAGTGACAGCTCTGTCTGTGGGGACGGAGCCAAGGTTGGAGAAGTCAGGGTGGGAGAGGAGGGGAAGGGCACCAGAGAATCCAGGAGCGGGCCCACCCCGGGGGCCGGCCTGGGCAGGGTTCGCCACCCAGCCCTTCGGCCTTCATTCTGCCAGCATTCATCGGGACCTCAGATATGCCAGGCACTGTGCCCGTCACCAGGGATCCAACAAAAGCCAAACACTATTTTGCTGTAAACTCGGGCCTTGTGGGCTGGACATGCCAGCCATGTCTTTGTAAGGACTAAACCTCCACCAGGTCCCTCGACCCCAGGTGACCAGGAAGGAGGTTCGTCTATGGGGTTCCCACTCCTTTCAGTGGACCTGTGGCCCCTGGAGAGAGGGAAGGAAGCTCCCGTCTCCTTCAGGCTGGGGGGAGAAAGGGGACCCAGCCAAGCTCAGCCCGGCCTGGCCCAGCCCAGGGAGTGTCCCGTGGCAGTAACAGTGTGCAACGTTTCTATGCCATGACGTGGGGCCTGTGTTGCAAGCGGGAGCCCAGGCTGCAACCAGCGGGGACTCCGTCTGGACAGGCAGAGCTATAAACCTGTTTACGGGAAAGAGAGTGCAGTCTGCAGTTTGGGCAGGACAGGGACCTCTATTCAGGGTCCCTGGGAGAGGAAGGGGAGACCAGTGAGTGAGGCAGTGACAAGGGGACGAGAGAAGACAAGCAGAGATTCCAGGGAGCCCCGCTCAGTCTCCCTGGATGAGGCCCAGGCTGCTGGGGTCTCAGGTGGGCTGGGAAGGGGGCCAAGGAGAGGTGCCTTGGAAGGTGAGCCCTAATGGATATGGAAGGTATGGATAACACTTTCTTCCATTTGGGAAAATTCCTTCTCTGGAAAGCAGCTACCACAGAGATGAGAGGGGAGGCGTGAAGCCAAGGCCAAGCCGATTCGGCCCAGCCAAGAGGCACCTCTGTTCTGCTGGGCCCCCTGCCAGTGCTCTCAAAGCACCTTCCAGCCCAGAAGACTGGTGGGTGATCTCCACCCAACAGGCAGGAGGACTAAGGCATCCAAGAATGCGTTGGGGTGCTCGCGGTCACCCCACTTCCCCGGGTTTTGAACACAGAGTTCCACGCCTTTCTCCAGCTATCTCTTTGAGGAGCCCACAGGAAAAGTCAAGATGAGGAGGCCACCAACCACTGGGAATGCGAGCTCCGTCGGCACGGAGGCCTGAGCTGGGCATAGACTTCGGCCCATGTCACACTTACAGAGCGCTCCACCGGGCCGCCAGGGTGCCGACTGGGGTCCCTCGGCACACGCCCAGGGGAGCGGGTTGGTAGCGGAGACAGCTTCCCCGGCTCTCTGGGAAAGGGTGCCCAGAGGGCCAGGGAGCTGGGGGAGAAGACGGGGAAGGCCCGGGGCAGGAAGCGTGGGGCTCCCGGTCCGAAAGCCCCTGATCCCACCCCACACCCGCTCTCTGCCCACGCTCCCGGGCTCTCCAGGCAAGGAGACTCTGAGTTCTCAGTAAGCACCCGCCCCACCAGCAATGGGCCGCAAATCCCGCAACGTGGGAAATGCCATCACCAGAGACGGAAAGTGGTGGTCAGGAGGAAAGGAATGAAGGAAGTCGAGGAGGTGATTCGGCCTGGTCCCTGGGAAAAGGCAGGAGAGAAGCCAGGTGCTGATAGACACCTCGGTGGGAGAGTGGAGGCGTACGGCCCCACTGTGGACGTGGAGACTCGCCCGTCACACTTCCTGAGGATGGAGAGCCCAGGGCGCAGAAGGCAGATCCAGTGGCCCGGAAAGATCTGAGCCATAGGAAGAGACAAAAGGCTGGACCATAGATCTGTGCCAGGCACCTTGCCCACCCCAGAGAGCTCCTGGGTGAGGCCCAAGGTCAGGGGGACAGCTGGAAGCCACTTCCACTGCAGCTGACACCTCCTGACCCGGCTGGAGGCGGGGAATTGGCCCTGAGCTTCTCTCCCCAACCTCGGCACCCCCACAGTGAGGCCCGATGGACAGGAAAGCAGAACACGAAAGTGCACTCGCTCCCACCCCTGGGTCTGTGGCTAGTCGGGGGGTGGGGGCAGCCCTCCCATGAATGAGCCTGAGGGATCCAGCAGGGAGCCCACCCACAGCACGGGACTGGGAGTCTAAACATTTGAACCCAGTCACCGCCACCTCCAGCTGGGTGACTTAAGTGCTCTGTGCCTCAGTGGCTCTATCTTCCGTGGACACAGTAAGAGACCCGCCCCCCAGGGGGTCCTGGGAAGAGCTGGGAGCAGGGAAGTGAAGCTCTCCGAAAGTGCCGGGCACAGAGAGAGCCCCGGCCTGTGGCCCAGCATCGCGTTGTGTGGGGCACCTTCCTCGGACCAGGAGCCGTGCCGGATGCTCTCAGTCAGGCCAGGCTTGGCAGGGGGCGTGTGGTGTGGCGAGCAGGCCAGCGGGGCGCAGGTGAGCAGGGGGGTGCGGGCAGTGTGATCCGGCGGGGCCTAGGCGGTGTCGGGCAGTGAGGACCGCGGGTGCGGCTGCACTGGGTCCGGGTATGGTTGTACGCTGTCAGCATACACCGTGAAGCGTGCACACACAGCCCTGCATCGCGGGGCGCAGAAGCCCGGGGGCCCCTGGGGAAAGCAGAATGGGGACGAGGGGCGGCCGGCCTTGCCAGTGGGAAAGGTATGCCTGGAGAAGGTAAAGGCCAGAGCAGTCGAGTGCAGCGAGCAGCACCTGCTAGCAGCTTTGCGGGGCGTGAGGCTGGGCTGGGGCCTGCGGGCGAGGAGAAGTCTCACCAGACTAGCACGGATTCACCGGCCAAGACGGAGGAAGAACCATGGAGTACGAAGGCAGGGGGTTAGAACAGTGGGGAGCCCGGCCCAGGGAAGGAAGGAAGGACGAGGACAGCGGGGCCGGCTGAGGTGTGGCGAGGAGAGCCAGAGGGGAGGAGGGGGAGGCGGCTGATCTGGAAACATGCGAGGGCAGGGGCAAAAGTGGAGACACACTGTCTGCAGCAGTGGGCGGGAGACTCGGTCAGGGCGGAGGAGAGACTCGTCTCCTTCCTTCTTTGGGGCACTGGGGAAGTCGGACAGAGGCTGGGAGGGGGCCTCGCGAGACCAGACTTGCAGCGGGATCAGGGAGGGGCCTTGGCCTGGGAGCTCTGTGCGGCTGGAATGGCCCTTTCTCGGCCCTGGGCTACCCTCTTAGGAGAGGAGGGTTTGGGGTGAGACCCTTGGGCACGTGTCCAGCCTCTGTGTGGCTTTTGGCACTTTCTCCCTGCTAGCAGGGATGCACAAAGCTGGAAAAGGCAGGATGTCAGAAATAATATAACGTAGGAAGGCTCCAAGATACGGGTTCCCCCACAACACTAGGAAAGGGAAGGACCCTTGAACCTGGCCACGGGCCAGGAGGAGCCTTCCGTCGGAGGCTATGCAGTTTTTGGGCTCAGATACATGCCAGGCATTTTCTCCTTTCACCTACAAGTGGTGTCACCCCGTTTTGCAGATTCAGAAACTAAGGCCTAAAAAGATGGCATGCCTTGCCTGAGTTCTCACAACCAGAAAGCGGCTAAGGCCAAGAGGCAACGGCAGGACTCGGACTGCCTTACGCGGCCTCCTCACCTCCCGGCTCTTCTCTGAATCTTCCGGGACATTGTCCGTCCCCTTCACTCTTGCCGTTGGGGCCTCAGCTCCCCACCCTCCATCCCTGTCTGCACTTTCCTCGTCACTTCCTCCCACTCCCGGCTCATTCCCTTTGCCCTGCCCGGGCCTGTCCCTAAATGCCTCCTTTGTTCCCTTCTCCCGCACTGGCACTCGTCTGGCCGCCTCTCGTTCTGTTGCCTGGGGTGGGCGCTGGGTAGGCCACCCTGCCTGCAAATCCTTCTGGCCTTGGGGGAGCAGAGGGCTCCCTGAGAGCAGAGCGATGGCACTGCAGCTGGCGCCTCCCTCTAATGGGGCCTCAGCACACCTGAGCACTCACCTGGACCCGTGCACTTGCCTCGCCCCCAGGGAAGGGGGCGATGAGGCTGTGATCCTCCTCTGGCTGGACTGAACCGCACAGGCCTTCGGCTCTGATATTTGCCAAATGAGCCAGTTAATTGCCAAATTTGTACTCTCAGACAAATGGTAATTATCTGGATAAGAATCTGAAATGCTGGATGGATTTTCCCATTTCCACCCAGGTGTCAAACAGCCCAGTATGAGTCTGTCTGACCGGGGCTTACCATCCCTTCTGCTCTCTCAGGTGTCAGGACAGGGAAGGGGGAGTCTGGGGCAGATAGGGTACCACCCAGACTGTCTCCAGACCCGCGGTGGGCCCTTGAGAAAGTCACCCCACCTGTCCAGGCCTCAGTTTCCTCCTGGCGATGTTGGACTTGATCCCTGATTCCCAACCTGGTCACACATTAGAGTTCCCAAGGGAGACTTAAAATACAGATCCCAGGCCTCAAACCCCTGAACCAGAGCTTCCAGGGAAAGGCCCAGGGAGAGGTGTCTTGATTCACCAGGTGACTCCAATCTAAGGATGGCTGTTGGGAGCCACCGGACTCGGGGGGGGGGCCCCCAAGAGAGCCTGCCATCGCATGAAAACAAAGGTTAAAATGCTAAAGGGGCTCCTGGGTGGCTCCGTCGGTTAAGCGCCTGACTCTTGGTTTCAGTTCAGGTCACGATCTCACAGTTTGTGGGTTCGAGCCCCGGGTCCGGCTCTGCGCTGGCAGCGTGGAGCCTGCTTGGGATTCTCTGTCTGTCTCCCTCTCTCTCTGTCCCTCCCCGCCTCGAGCACTCATGCTTTCTCTCTCTCTCTCAAAATAAATAAGTAAACTTTATTTTAAAATCTGATAGAGAGGAAACAGCCACCGCAGCAGTCTGAACCCCCGCCCTGCCACTCTGTGCTGTGACTTCGGGTAAGTCTCTTGGCATCTTTAAGCCTCTGTCTTCATCTACAAAATGGGCGCAGTAGCATGCACCCTGTGGGCTGTTGTCAGGAGTAACATGTAAACGCCTGGTGGCTAGATGTGTCCATGGAAACTGGTGTGTCTCCTGTCGCCAGCCTGTCCCTTTCCTCCCCGGCCGTCTGTCACCAAATAGTTTACAGGATAAACTGCTTCCCTCAGCACCCACAGACACATGCTCCCGCATCCATGCCTCCCCAGGCTGCAGGGGCCGGGCAGGCCACCCCCGAGCCGACAGCCGTGGGCCAGGAGGAGTCCTCCATCCTGAGTCTCTGCAGCAGGAGGGACATGGGATAGACAGGAGGCAGGCCACAGAAAAGGAGGGATGTGTACAACGTAGTCTCAGCAGCCTAATCAGCCTGGGAAATGACCAAGGACAGGAAGGCTGACCTGAGGACGTCCGTGGAGCGGGACTGGAACCTTCTGATCTCGGACCCACCAGAGAAGGATGGTCGTGCTTCCACATTGAGCAGCCTTTTCCCCAACACCGCCCCCGCTCAGAGGCTACAGGGAGAGTTGCGACCCAGGAGACGAGCACCCGCAGCCTGGGTGTCATCTGCGGCCTCGTGCAACCATTCAAGGCAGGTCTAAGATGACCTCACCTGGGCCCTTACCAGCCGGCCTGCAGAACAGGTTCTGGACAGGGCTCCTTGCAAAAACCTGCGTGGGGGCTGGTGTTTGGGTCTGCAGGGGACGCCTCCGCAAGATGCCAGGATTGACACGCTTATTCGTTTCCGTCAGTCAACCCACTAACCCCGCTCCGTGCCAGCGTCCCCCACCTCTGACATTCCAGCAGAGCCGGGGCCTAGACAAACAGCTGGGCTCCCTCCAGCTCAGGCTCCCAGCCGCCCCGCGCCGCTCCCCGCCTGCCCCTTCGCCGCTGGTGCACACGCTGCCTGAAGCTCTCACGGTTGAAGTCCCTGCAGTGGATCAGATGTTTTCCCCTGAGAGCCCCCTTAAAGCACACGGATCCCCAATCCCATCCCCTCGATGCCCTGCGTCTCCGCGGCTCTCAAATCTTGGAAGAGAATCGGGGGCCTTCTTCCTCTGCGCGCCTGCACCGGGCCCTCCCTCTCCCTGGGCGTGTGTCCCCGTCTGCAAAGTGAAGGAGGAGACCGAGGGGACTGCTGAGTCCGGCTGGCCTGGCTCTCCGCCCTCTGCTTTCGATGTGGATCTCCGGCTGCTTCTGTGTGACTGGGCGGCCGCTCCCCAGGCTTGTTTGTGCGTCTGAGCCCTGCCTCCTGACCTACATCGGGAGCCCTCAAGGGCGAGGGCTAGGTCTCTGAGTCCTGCGGCAGCCCCGAGCACTGGGAGGTGAGCTCTGAGCTCCTGGTGCCTCCACAGAGGGCTGCCCAAGACCCTCGAGTCCTCCGGGAGCATTTGGGCTTTTCTTAGGTGATACTCTTGTTTCAGATGCAGTTGGCAGGCAAACCCTAACTATAAAACAGATAAAAAGAATGTATACTGCTCGGTGTAGAAGTGGGGGGGGGGCTGAAGCCCCTGCCTTCTTGGCACCAACTTGCCCCCCTCCTTATCTGGGCAGTGTCAAAGACATTTCCAAGAATCCTAGGACTCCATGGGGGAATTTGAAAACCACCAGTCTAGCCCAACGCCTTGGTTTCACATACGGAAAAACCAGAACCGAGAGAGTGCTAGGGTCTTGCCCACAGTCCAGTGGCTAACTAGAGGCCAAACCCTGAGCCGGAACTCGGTCGGGTCTCCCAGAACCCTCTGCAGTGTTTTGGTTGCAGCGGATGAAGACGACGGCCCCTTGCCGTGTTTTGGTTTCCCAGGGAAGCTCCCGAAGGACGAGCGCCACAGCTCTGCCCCAGCCCCGTCTCCCAGCGTGAGGCGTGAAGCCAGGCTGGGGTCCGGGCGTCGGGAAACTGGGAACACCTTCCTGGGCTAAACGAGGCCTCTGAAAAGGATCTTTGAGTCTTTGGCCATTTGTAACCCGTCTCTCTCTGCCCAGGGGTGCAGACGCAAGGGGTGCAGGAAGACGGTAGTCGGCCAGCTCTTGGTCAGGAAGGCTGAGAGCTGCCCCGTCTGGAGGGCCACAGAAGCTGTTGAGGAAGGTCAAGTCCCCCACATGGAGCCCCAGGAGGTTCGCGCCGGCGGGAGGCTGTCCACGACCGCCCGCTGTGTTGCTGTTACAAGAGAGCAGGACGCAGCACCCATGGGGCAAGGGACGGCCACCACAGCTGAGCCTTTGGCCCAGAACACCTTCCGCGTGTGTAGCACATTCACAAGCCTCCACACGCCTCTGCTCCTCCCCACGGAAGTCCAGACGCAACCACACAGACAGAACTCATGCAAACACTTACGTATCCCATAC
This sequence comes from Paguma larvata, assembly GCA_030068075.1. NCBI lineage: Eukaryota > Metazoa > Chordata > Mammalia > Carnivora > Viverridae > Paguma > Paguma larvata. Next base: position 12,353,197 of record CM057831.1, read on the forward strand.
ACAAACGTATGCGCTAAACACCCACATGCACACCACACACACACACACACACGTACATCCCGCCCACACACAAACTCCAACCCTCACCAAGTAGTGTCCACCTACAGGTACAGGCACACTCAACCACACACACAAAGCACGCAGGGCCGGCCCAGCTGAGAAAGGACAAAGGATGGCACCGGGGACGTCAAGACCGGGGGACCAGAGAAGCAACGAGAAGCCACTGGGCTGCGAATGCCAACTCTGAAGCCAGAAAAAAAGAACATTTAAGCGGCCCCCAAAGTCCCTCCTCCTCACCCATCACCCCGGCCCCACCGGTCAGTCCTGTTCAGGTGGTAAGAATTCTTTGGCCCTCAAATAACAAATAAAAAAAGAAGAAGAAGAAAAAGAATCACTCTTGCCAGGCGGAGCCCAGGATTGAGTGCTGATTCTCTGATCGGACTTGAATTTATCCTGTGACCTCGGTCAGTCCCCCAGTCATTCATGACCCTCCATTTGCTCATCCAGGCAAGGCCCCTGTCTCCCGAGGCCTCAGAGCATTAGCCAACTGCCTCTGACCCCCAGCCTGCGGGCGCTGAGGGGCAAGAAATGAATCCCGAAAGAGCTAGGGACAGAGGCGACTCCAGGCGCAAACCCAGGGAGCCCCCAGGGGGAGAAGACACCCCCAGCTCATTACCTCCTTCTCAGCCTTGGCCTCTTCCACCGTCACGGTGCTGTGGTTCTTGTGCTCCTGGAACATGCAGAGGTAGCAGATGCAGGTCTGGTCCGTCTGGCAGAAGAGCTCCATGGTCTTCCGTGCAGGGGACACTTCCGGGCCTCGAAGTCCCGGATGGGCTCGAGCAGCTGGTGGTCGCGGAAGGCGGCGCCCTCCAGGTGGGGCTTGAGGTGCAGCTCGCAGAAGGAAGCCTGGCACACCAGGCAGGACTTGACGGCCTTCTGCTTGTTGCCGATGCACGAGTCGCACAGGACGTCCTCCGAGCCCGACTTGGAGCGCGACAGGAGGCCGCCGCCGTCGGCGCGGGGGTAGCTGTTCCGCCGGGCCTCCCCGGGCTCCGCGAGGGACGCCGCGGGCCTGCGGGGCTCCGCGAAGATGGACTTGCGCAGCTCCCCCTTCTCGGCGAAGGAGACGGGCTGCTTCCTGGCGGCCCCCAGCTGGAGCCCGGCGTAGGGGGACCGCTTGCCGTCCCCGGAGTCCATGCTGAAGTAGCTGGAGCCCTTGTCGTCCCCGGACTCGACAAACTGGATGATGGGCCGCCGCCACTCGTTCCCCGAGAACAGGGCGCTCTTGCCCTCCCCCGGTTTCAGGGCGCCGCCCAGGCTCTTGCCCTCGGCCGCCTCCCCGCCGTGCCCATTGGTGGTCTTGGCGTCGTGGCCTTCGGCCTTGGCCCCGTTCTCCAGGGCGCCGTTGGGGCCCGGCGGGCTGCGGGCATCCCTGGCTTCCGGGCTGGCCCCGTTGCTTCTGGAGGCGTCCGCGGCTTCCATGGCGGGTCACTGGGCTGGCGCGTTTGGGACTTGCTGGGGCTGCAGGTGGGTGACCTCTCCGGGCCGGCGTCTCAGAGGGGAGTGGGACAGGCGACCAGAGCCCAGAGACACACCTATAGAGAGCAGGGGAGGAAAAGAAGGAGGAGGAGGAGGAGGGGAAGGAGGAGGAGGAGCGGAGGGAGAGGAGGGGCAGCAGGCCCAAGCCTGACACAACGGGCCCAGGAAGAGCAGGCAGCTCCGGAGCCAGCAGAGCGGCTAATTAGGCGGGGGGGCCCCCCGCCCTGCATTCATACCTAACCTGGTTTCTAAAGGACCTGGGTTTGGTTTTGTTTTTTTTTTTTCCTCCCCTGGTTTAATTATTTTCCGTAGCTCAGCAAGCAGCCGCCTCCTTCCTTCGGACGCACCTTCTGTTCCCGAGGAAGTGGGGGGCCTCTGTCCTCACAGGTGGGCAGGCTTCACTAAGCCAAGGGGCCCCTGGGGCGGAAGGCGAGGTGTCTGCAGAGGCCCCGGGGGACAGAGGGCTATTTATTGGGTCACACACGCCAAATAGCCTTGTAATTTGCAGAGGAGAGATTCCCACGCTGGGACAGTGAACTTGCTTCTGGCCTTAAGGGGAAAGGTGGGTGCAGGGGGAGCTGACTGCAGGCTGTGCAGCGAAGTGGCTCCTGAGTAGTGATCCCCACTTGCCAACGTCCAGGCATTGTCCCAGGTGCATTGCCGACGTGAGCTCATTTCAACCCCACCACCACCTGTTCGATGATCCTGTTTGTTTTTAAGGTTTATTTATTTTTGACAGAGAGAGGGAGAGTAGGGGAGGGGCAGAGAGAGAGGGAGACAGAGGATCCGAGGTGGGCTCTGTGCCGTCAGCGCAGAGCCGGATGCGGGGTTTGAACTCACGAACCGTAAGATCATGAGCTGGGCCGAAACTGGACGCTTAACCATCTGAGCCACCCAGGCGCCCCAGAGATCCTGTTTAATAGGTGAGAAAACAGAAGCTCTGGGAAGATGAGTCGCTGGCCCCAGTCGAGTGGCAGAGTCAGACATTCGAACCCAAGGCCTTTGAGCTACTGATCTTCCTTCTTCAGCCAGGGCGTCACAGAGCCATCAGAACATCAGCGGAAGCCGACTTCTAGAAGTCATGCCTACCCCAGCAGCCCTGACAAGATGCTCACAGGCCTTATAGTCTTTCTTTTTTTTTTCCATTGGAATTTGTTTTCATGTTTTTTAATAGTTATTTTTGGTGGAGATTTTTATTTTCATCCCAGTATAGTTAACATGCGGTGGAATGTTAGTTTCAGCTGTGGCACAGAGTGATCTGCCAATTCTGTCCGTCACATCCGCAAAACAAGTGCACGCCTTAGTCCCCATCACCTATTTCCCCCGCCCCCCACCTCCCCTCTGGGAACCGGTAGTTTGTTCTCTGTAGTTAAGAGTCTGTTTCTTGGTCTGTCTCTCCCTCTTCTTTTTTTTTTTTTTTTTTTTTGCTCGTTTGTTTTGTTTCTTAAATTCCACCTAGGAGTGAAATCATATGGTATTTGTCGGCCCTTATGTTACTGCTGCCAGAGCAGGTCAGAACCTGCTTGGACCTTAAAGACAGAGCACCAGCGAGGAGGGGAATGCAAGCGGTGGCAGGCCAGGTGGCTGAGGCCCTAGGGCCCAAACCCTGCCTTCGCTCTCCTCTGTCTCCAGAGCAGTTTTGCTGTGTGACTCAGGAAAAAAAAAAAAATCCGCCTGCCCTCTCTGGGCCAGGCCACAGACAGTACCCTCCAAAGAGAGGCCAGTGAGGGGTGAAACTGTGAGAAATCTCAGAAGGAAGCCGTTTGAGTATGACTGTCGTATAAATACAGGCCTCGGAGGGGCAAAGTGAGAAAAATTACTCCCCCCTGCGTTCTCTTTCTGGCCACCTGCAGGAACCCTGGGGACCCCTAGCTCCTGCCAAGACATGCCGTCAGGTCACCTCTGGCTGCAACCCACTGCCATGGTCCCGGGAAGCCAACACCCCATGGAGTAAAGGGCTGAACTTCTCCCAGGCTGGGCGGGACGGGACACAGCAGCAGGCGAGTGTGGTGAGGGTGGCAGGTCCTGGACTGTGTGGAGGGGGGTGGGTTTCCCTTCCTTTCCCTACAATCCAGGTCAAGTTCTGGGAGCCCTGCCCCTTTGGCTCACTAGACTGAACGGCTAATCCTTTGCAATAACAGCTCCTGGGAACAAAAGCAGAGACAAGGTTTTCACAAAGCGGCCAAAATTTTAAGAAGAGGTGGGGGGGGGGGGGCGCCTGGGTGGCTCAGTTGGTTAAGTGTCTGACTTCGGCTCAGGTCATGATTTCACGGTCTGTGAGTTCGGGCCCCGCATCGGCTCTGTGCTGGCGGCTCAGAGCTGGAGCCTGTTTCGGATTCTGTATCTCCCTCTCTCTCTCTGCCCTTCCCCTGCTCATACTCTGTCTCTATGTCTCTCAAAAATAAATAAACATTAAAAAAAAAAGAAGAAGAGGTGGGAGGGTAGTGTCGGAGATGGAGAGGGCTGGCTTCACACTGGGCTTTCTTCTTACCTGATGCCTCTGTTCCCAGCCCCTACTAAGCCCCTCTTGTTTGCACTCACTGGGAAGTTGGCTAGGAGCTCATTGGGCCTTCTGGGGTGGAGAACCCTTTCTCAAAAAGGCAGGCCCAATTCCCCTGGGCTCTTGCTCGAGGGGTGGAGGGAGAGGTAGAGAAAGAGCAGCACTGGTCTGTTGGGTGGGGACATGCCCTTCCCTCTTCCCCGATAGTGTCTCCCCCGCCCTGTGAGAACAGCCTGTGAAGAAGAAAGGGAGGAGCCGAAGAGGAACCCCACACGCTCCAGTTATGGACCCCACATCGGTGTTGGCTGAACCTGAGGTGCCATGCCTGTGGGTGTCTGCTATTCCTTAGAATTCATGCATCTGTCTTCCAGGAGTCGGGGCAAAGATTCTGAACCTTGGGAACAGGTCAACATAGAGCAGACGCTCAGAAAATACTTGTTTTCTAGATGGGTGGGTAGGTGGTTAGATGGATGGATGGATGGATGGATGGATGGGTGGTTAGATGGATGGATGGATGGGTGGATGGATGGGTGGGTGGATGGATGGATGGGTAGGTGGGAGGGATGAGTGGATAGTTGGCAAATTGGATACAATTGAAAGAAAGGGGAAGAAGAAAGATACATGGGAAGGAAAGAGGTAAGAGGCAGGCAGGAAGGAGGAGGGTAGGTAGTGGGTAGCTAAGTGGACTGACCAATTTTAGCCCTGCCTCCAGGGTGAAAAAGCACTGGTTTGTGGCATTTGCCAGCTTCTCCCATCCCGGCCAATTCCAAGCAACCGACACGAGGCGTTCTGGGAACAGAGGCACCCTATTGGCTCCCGAGCCAGTATAAGCTGGTTCCGGCACATCACGGAGGATTGGTGGGGGGATCGAAGTAGATAAGTTGACTGCAGGAGGGAAGGTAGAGCGACCGGTGCCGGAGGATGCCGCTCTCAGTTGTCCTGGGGGAGGAGGACAGGTTCAAGGGACTTCAGGGCAACGGAAGACAAGGCTAATTTCTCTCCTCCATGAGCCCTTCCCTCCACTGCAGGTCCTCAGGGATGGCCCCCTCCTCCGAGCGCCTGTAACACCCCTTGTCTGTCCTGCTAGAGGCGTCTCGCCCGGACCACCCCATGTCGCCAAATATTCTCTCATTCACTCGGGTTTCTCGGAAACCCTTGCACGTGCCAGGCTCCGAACGGGGACTGATCACGGAGACATGAGTGAGTCCCAGACCTCGCCGCTGGGAGCTTACAGTCAGTCCGGTGAGAAACAGAGCAGTGAGTCAACTGCTTGAACATGGCATGAGCGGCGACTGAGAGACACCTGTGCGAGTGGCTCGGGCTTCCCGGAGGAGGAGAGGCCTGGGACACGCTGAGAGAGGTCGGTGCCTCCAAACAGGCTGAGCACGGCTCGCTTCCCCACGGCCCGGGCACAGGGACGCCCTCCCGGGCCAGCGTTTGAGCTGGCTCCCAGAGACTTATTTGGTTCAATTCCCAGTCGAAGCTGGGTGGCTGGCTTTTTGGTCCTCCTGAGCAATGGGTCCCGGACCCCTCCCTTCCTTGGGGGGCTGCTCCCTGCGAGTGCCTGGTGGACGGTAGAGTCTCCAGGGGGTCCCCAGAATCCAGGTGCTAAAAAGACATTCTCAGGTGAAGAAGGCGAAGAAAGAGTTGTCCTTCCCGGACTGGCTGCAGCCCTCACACACTTCCCCAAGCCCCTCGGCCGGTGGGGCTGAGCCAGAGAAGCAAGGTTTTCTACCTGCCTGAGGGCTGAGGTCTGGGGTGGGCACCGAGAACCCTCCGTGGGGAGTGATCGCCCCCAGAGCTCCCCAGACCCCTCGCTCCAGCTCTGCCCACCAAAGGGCCTAAACACACTCGACCCCACCTGCCCGGGGTCCCGCCCCTCTGCAGCCCCAAACCCAGTTGCCCAAGTTCCACGGAAACACATTTCCTGATGACCTGCAGGGCCTATGTGTCACGTGCCAATGGGGGCAAAAAGCCCCCAAAGCCTGAGGTGTCCACCACTGCGACTTGGGAGTGGGGGGCTGGCCATAAAGGGATCTCTTCATTTTTAAAGGCCTGGGAAGAAAGGGATCCCGTGAGCCACCCCCTACCGCCCCCCCCCGTCAGTCACTCATCTCCCATCTTATCTGTTCACCCCGAAGCCTAGCTTAAAGCCTTCCTGCTGAAAACAGGTGAGGGTGGGGTTTGGCTGCAGCCCCTACTTTATCCCTTGCGGGTTTTGGAGGAAGAATTGCCAGCAGGTGTGGCCTCCAGAGAAGCATCCTTATGGAGCTGGGGTGAAGTCTGTTCCTTTAGATGAGGCAGGCCCGGCCAGCCCCCGCCGAGTCCCTCTCTCCCACGCCCACCTACCAGCCAACCCCCAGCTTCCTCCCGGCCTTCTTTCATGAGGCATCTCGAAGCTGTTCCCCTCCTAAGAAGCCTCCCTTGATTCAACGGGTGGAGCGGCCTCACCCACCCACAGCTGGGGCCTGGTAACACCTGACTCCATCACCAATCACCTCCAGATGAAAGAGGGAACCCCTTAAGAGGAGAAAACTCCTCCGGCTTCCTTGAAACCCCGGGGTTGGGAGGGAGCCGCTGCCTCTGAGCAAGACCGTCTCGAACCGTCCTCTAAAAGACTCGCAAGGAAGACGAGGTCTCCACCTCCTGCAGCCGTCGCATCAGGCTCTGGGACCACTCGGTGCAGGCAGTTCTTTGAGTCTAACTTAGATATTCTATATGTTTTAGTCAGAGAGGAGGAACTGAGCCTCCAGCTCAGCAAAGAACAAGATGAGGGACAATGGCATCCGTGAGGGGACAGCTCTGGTCCATTCTGAGTGCGCCTATGTTGCTTTTAACTTCTCGGCATCTCTGTCCCTTGGGACATCTCTGTAACTTCTAGTTACAGGCAGCAGCAGGAAGGCTGGGGGGGTTCAAAACTTTATAGCAACCAGAGAACTTCTGGTTCACTTTCTCATGTCTGCTAGCCTAACAGTCAGGGTTTATCCTGAAGTTGGAGGCGTTGAGACCGTACATCAGGAAGAACTCTCTAGGGGCGCCGGGGTGGCTCAGTCAGTTGAGCGTCCGACTCTTGTTTTCAGCTCAGGTCAAGATCCAGGGTCGTGGCATTGAGCCCTGAGTCAGGCTCTGCACTGAGCATGGAGCCTGTTTGGAATTCTCTCTCTCTCTCTCTCTCTCTCTCTCTCTCTCTCTCTCTCTCAAATAGAAGGAGAAGGAGGGAGAAGGAAGGGGAAAACAAAAATGACAGCAACACTAACAACAACTTTAAAACCAGGACTGATCTCAACCTGCCTAGACTGTTCCGGGCCTCCACCGGGGAGGGGAATGGAAGGGGGAGGAACAGACTCTTGGAGCACACCTTCGGTGAGCCATGGTCTCACCCTGGGGTGCAGAGAAAATCTGACACTGTCCCCACCTTCAAGGGCCCTTGGCCGACCGGGCCCTCGGGGCTCACGCAATAGTCTTCTTACCCTTCCTTCTGCTCCACGACCTCCCCTTTCCTCCTTCCAGGCCTTCTGCTCCCCTCCCCCCCGGAAAAGACACTGGGCCTTAACTGTAGCTCTCATGTAAGCAGAAGCAAGGAGGCGCCTCCCCAGGGGCAAACGGTGAGGTCTGGCTCTGGCGGCACGACCCTGACCTAGGACCCCTTCAAAATGAAGTTCACAGCAGCATCCACGGTCCCCAAGGCCCCTGGCTCGGCACTTGCCTGGGCCTCCGGGACAACGGCCCTTCGGATCAGGCTGACTTCTCCCCGCGGCTCCCAATCAACACCCACAAAGGAGGAGGTGATGATTGGTTTCATGTGTCACCTTCACAAAGCCGTAATCCCCAGTCATATAATCAAACGCTAATCCAGGTGTTGCTGGGAAGGGATTTTCATAGACGCGGTTAATAGCTACAGCCAGTTGACTTTAAGCAAAGATTATCCTCTCTAATGGGGTCGGGCCTCATTGAATCGGTTGAAAGGCCCGAAGAGTAAAAACTAAGGTCTCCTGGAGAAGCAGAAGATTCTGCCTCCGAACTGTACCATCGGCTCCAGCCGGAGTCTCCGACCGGCCAGCCCGCCCTCTGGATTCGGAGCCACCAGTCCCCAAGACGACATGAGCCAGTCCCTTGAATGGAATCTCTTTGTTTAAATACACACCCTATAGGTTCTCTGTTTCTCTCTGAAATCCTGGCTGATTCCTGCCGCGGCCCAGCTCCGAGGGGCTCCTCATGAGAGGGGCGCCTCCGGAAAGCCTGCGGGCGTTGGCTGTCGGTGGGTGCAGCCGGGTTGGGGTGAGCGTAGCATGCCGGGGGTGGTTTGGGCGGAGGAGGCCTGGACCTTTCTTGGCGTGTGACTCTGGGCAAGTTACTTAATCCCTCGGAGCCGGTTCCCCGGCCTACACAATGAGACTAATGGAAGCTCCTTGGCAGGACCGGGGAGGGATTAAGGAGGTAACAGCGGTGACCATGTCCGGACGGTGCGCGGCTCGCAAGAACTGCTCAGAGAGGTCTTTGTTGAATGTATCGCTTTAAGGGGAAAGGAGCAGGGCTTTCCTCTGCCTGAGGAAGAATAGGGGTGGGGGAATTTTCTAGGGGATGGCTGGGCTTCCTTCCCGCCCCCGGCCTGGGTGGGGCGAGGCCTTTAGCCCTCTGCGCCTGGCTCTCTTCCATGCCTCTCCCAGGTACCTTCCAGCTCTGAAATTCTGTGATTATAGGGTTGCGTCCCACAGAGAAGGGCAGTGAAAATAATTAAAGGCTTGGAAAACACAACCGGAGAGCAAAGGGTGAAGGGCGCTGGGATTATTTAGCCCGGAGAAGGGGTGGTTTAATAACCCCCTTCTTAACCAGGGCGGGTGACTTGGATGTAGGCACCGGCCGGCCTCTCTCTCCTCCTCCAGAGGGCAAACGAGAGGGGACAGGCTCCTGGCCCGGCTGGAGGGACCGGAGCCAGCAGAGCGGCTGTCTCACCTGAGATAACGTCTAGAGGGTTCAGGGGTTGGGAGGGTGATTTGCAGACCTGCCTCGGGATTGGCAAAGGACGGGGTGACCCCTGAGTTTCCTCCCTGCTGTTTGGTTTCTAGAAACTCCTTTCCCCCAGGATCGTGAGAGCCGGAAGGAGAGAGGAAAAGCTGAGAGCCAACCGAACGGGGGCGGGGAAGCCGGCCCAGAGGTTAGGAGGGGTCAGTCAGCTCCAGCGCGGGGACCGGCAGGAAAGACACCTGGGCCCTGGGCTGCCCCCAGGACCTCGGGAGGCACCTGACTTCCCCGTCCCTCCCACGAGGATTAAACACGACCCTTCTGGGGTTCTGGCAGTGCTAACGTCTCCGAAAGACATTAAGGAAGATAGAATGCACTCCTCCTCCTGAGGCTGCGGTAGGTAACTCTCTCTCTCCCAAGAAACACGCGCACACGGCCAGTTCCCTCCTGGGGAAGCTGCTTCCTCCTCTCCATCATCAGAGCGACCATAGTAGCTACTAGTTCTTTACTCTGAGCTCTCTGCCAGGCACAGTACATAGAATATCCCTAACTTTGCAACTCTCTCTGGTACAGGGCGCACGGTTCAGAGGAGGACACAGATAAAACAGAAGCCCAGAGAGGTGAAGCAACTTGCCCGCAGTCACACAGCAGAGCTGGGACTCAGCCCCGGGGCCATCCAACCAGGCCACAGCACTGGAGTTCACTACTGACCAGTACGATAACCTTGTCCCCATCGTAGCAATGAGGGAATGAAGACTGAGAATTATTCATGAAGGCATCCCAGCTGCCAAACCTGAACATTTCCCCAAAAAACCGAGGGTGATGGAGGGCACCCCCCCTGTCTGCGGCTCTCTCATCCCCATAGAAGGAGGCAGTACCTGTGAAACCCCCTCAGCAGACAGCAAACAAGGGTCACTCACCTGTCCATCAGAGGGGTCGGACACAATAATATTAATAAATAGCATTACTATCATGATCTATTAAACACCATGCGGCAGGCACTATGTTCAACCCTTAACGTGGATTATCTTGCTCAGTACTCCCATAATCTTACAAAGTGGGTGCTTTCATTCTCCTCGTGTTACAGAGGAGGAAACCGAGGCACAGGGAGGTTAAGTAACTTGCCCAAGGTCAGAGGTTAGTAAGTCGCAGAACTGGGTTTTGAACACCCCGTAATCCGACTGCAGATTCTAACCCCTTACACTGGACGGTTCATTTTTTTCCTTCCGAGCTAAGCACACTACACTGATTTTAGAGTCTCACAGTTACCTTTGTGAGGGCCATTCACTTCCCTCTGTGTCTGCTGCCCCTGACCCCACCTTGGCTCAGGGATGGGGGAGGACCCTCCCCAGGAGGAGGCCTCAAGGTCAGAATCTGCTCTCTCCCCACCCCCTCCGGCCACGTGTGGCTTCCTGTGGTTGGCCTCACCTGCGGGCCGTGGCTGCGCCCGGAACCGGAACCAGGGCCGGACCGCCACCCAGAGCACCCTCAGCCTCCTGGCCGGAGCCATGGCCAGAACTAGACCCAGACCCAGAAGCCGGAGCCGCAGGCAGGCCCGGGGCCGGGACTGGAACCAGACGCAGAGCCACGGCCAGAGCCAGAGCGCTCCCTGAAAGGCAAAGGGGGCAGAGGAGGTGGCCGGGCCCCACGGACGCAGAGGCGTAAGTCACAGGACAGGAGATGAGGCAGGCTCTGCCTGAGTCACTGCCCAGCCTGAGGGCCCTCTGGAGGGAGGGCTGGTGAGGGGCGGGCGGGGAGTAAACTGAGGAGCACCTAGGCGCCAGCTCAGCATCTACTCCAGTCCTGCGCTGTCCCCTGGAGTCCTCCCGATCCGGGCAGAAGCACAGTGCCCGGGGGAAGGGGTGCACGGGCCGGCCGGGTATGGCCACTTCTGGCGGAGGAGCTGTCCTCCGGGCCCCCTCTCCCGGCCGGGCCCACCCCTCACCCTCCAAGTCTGACCAGACGGAAGTGCCTGCCGCTTCCAGAAGGCCTTGACTCTGAGGTCTCACTCTGGGGCTGTTTCCCATGCTGTCTCCTTGCCGGTCCACCCTCTCTGGGTCGCAGCTGAGTTGACATTTCCTCTGAGAACTGCTTCTTGGCCCCTGCACTCCGGGCTAGGCTGAGCGTCCCCTCCCTGTGCCTCCCCAGTTCCTCCTAGTTCCCCAGCGGCTGTCCTTGTCACGTCGTACCCTAACTCTCCGTTACTCCACGTCCACCACCAGGCCGTCTCTATGGCCACCAGTGTCTAACTCAGTGCCCAGCATGCAGCGGGCCCTCGGTAAATACCTGTTAAGTTAATGGATGGTTAGAACAAGAAAAAAAAGAGAGAGCTCAGACTGTAGGCATCTGTGGGCCCTGCCCCGAAGCCTGAGGTTTCCGGAACAGTGCCAGGCGCTTAGCTGGTTCGTGGCAAGAACAATCAGGGAACAAGGGCTGAGATGCTGGGGACGACCATGAGGCAGGTACCCCGAGACAGAGGGCGGGGTGGGGCAGGGCGAACCCAGAGAGGAAGCGGACTGGGGCGCAGGGCTGGGAACCCGGCTCGGATTCCCCTCAAATCTGACAGTTTTTAGGGAGGCCAGGTGAGGAGACACGTCAGGGCAAAAGCGGCCAGGCTGTCCCTCTGGTTACAGAGCGCTGGCACTCAGCGCAGTGAAAGCAGCCCGCCTCGTCGCAGGGGAGACACGGGGTGACCGAGCAACACAGGAGGAAGGCAAGGAGCAGTGCCTTCCACCAGTCTCTCCAAGGCAGGGTGCGGGCCGCGTGGCCACAGTGTCAAGACGCCACCCTGACCCAGGAGGCGGCTACGCAGGCGAGAGAGGGACGCTGGAAGGACAGCCCCAGGAAGGACACAGCCGAACAAGGATGCGGCACAGAGAGCAAGAACCGGAAAGGCAGAAACGAGGAGAGGGGGGCGGCTCAGATGGAGAAAGCTCCCGTCAAGACGGCTTCCCAGCCTCCAAAACCCCTTCCTCCCGCATCGTCTCCCAGGCACCCGCGACAGCTCTGCGAGGTGTAATTATCCTTTTCCTTCCTTTTATTTCACTTTTTATTATGGAAACCTTCAAAAACGCACAATGTAAACATAATAGTGTAATTTAGATCCCTGTATACCCATCACCCCGCTTCGCCAATTACCGAGCTCTCCCGTGCCCCGTGTTTTCACTGCATTTTCACCCACTCGACTTTTATTATTGACATGACTATGTTTTAGAAAAATTTGCGTATGTCGAAATGTACAAATATTCGCTGTAAGATGTTGATCAATCTTTTATCCGAGTCACCCACCTCCCTGTCATAATATAGTACGTTACCATTTCGCTGGAAAATTCTCTCGTGTTCCTTCCCTGTCAATCCCACCACCCACCTCCACCCCAAACCGATCTCCTTAGATGATTATTATTATTACTTAAGATCTTTCTTAACAGGTGTTTGCTGTTTGTTGACTTTTTAAAACTCAAATTGTAAGCTATTGTTACAGTTAAAAGTGAGGTTCGTAAAAAAATCTCAACTTGACAGATAAAAAATGATTCATGAACCTTTAAAGAGTGGGGCCTCTGGGTGGCTCAGTTGGTTAAGCGTCGGACTCTGGCTCAGGTCATGATCTCACCATCTGTGAGTTCGAGCCCCGCGTCAGGTTCTGCACTGACGGCTCGGAGCCTGGATCCTACTTCAGATTCTGTGTCTACCCTTTCTTTGCCACTCCTCCACTCACACTCTGTCTCTCTTTCTCTCTCAAAAGTAAATAAACATTAAAAATTAAAAAAAAAAAAACCTTTAAAGAGGTATTGAGAAAACCCAGGCTTTAAACACACACACACACACACACACACACACACACACACACACACACACACACAGAGGCACCTGAGTGGCTCAGTAGGCTAAGGGTCCAACTCTTGATTTGTGTTCAGGTCATGAGTTAATGCTTCATAAGATTGAGCCCCGTGTCAGGCTCTGCCCTGGCAGCACAGAGACTGCTTGGGATTCTCTTTCTCCCTCTGTCTCTGCCTCTCCCCTGCACATGTGCACACATACTTTTTCTCTCTCAAAATAAATAAATAAACATATTTAGAAAGTAAACACAAGGGTGCCTGGGTGGCTCAGTCAGCATCCCGCTTCAGCTCAGATCATGATCTCGCAGTTCGTGAGTTCAGGCCCCGTGTCGGGCTCTGTGCTGAGAGCTCGAGCCTGGAGTCTGCTTTGGATTCTGTGTCTCTCTCTGCCCCTCCCCAGCTCATGCTCTCTCTCTCTCTCTCTAAAAACATATAAAGAGACATCTTTAGATAAACATAATTAAAAACCCCAAGCTGCACAGATATCACAGTTCCGGTCGTCTGGCCAACGGGGAAAAAGCAAGCAACTCGAGGTCCTCAGCTCCAACCCTGCTCGTTTCATTTCTTCCTGCGGGAAGTTAACGTTCACTTCTCCTCTTTGTTCGACTAAACCGACGATGGCGGCGATGGGAGGCCGGCATTGACTCAGCCCGTCCTGCTCGGCCCCCAGAGGGATCAGACAAGCAGACAAATTTCTTAAAAGTGGGAATTACCCAAGGAGTAGGCGTATGTGGAACTTTACAAAAAACTGTCCAAGCTTTTTCCAGAATGGCTGCACTGTTTTTGCGTCCCCGCCGGCAATGTGCGTGCGTTCCAGCTGCTCCCCAGCCTTGTCCATATGTGGTGGTCGCGAGGCTTTTAAAATTTAGCCGGGCTAGTGGGTGTGAGGTGGTAACGTGCCCAAGGGTGTCAACCAATGTTTCACGTGCTCATCGGCATTGACACGTCTTCTTTTCTGAAGTATCTGTTCGAGTCTTGTGCCTATTTTTAATGGAGTTGCTTGTCTTTTTATTATTGAATTATAGGAGCTCTTTGTATATTCTGGGAACAAGTCCTTGATCAGATATATGTTTTCTGAATATTCTCTCCAATTCTATGGCCCCCCTGTTAATTTTCTTAATGGTGTCTTTTAGCAGATTTATTAAAGCATAATTCACGTAAGATTCACTAATTTAACCACCGTGAGTAGCATGATATAGAACTCCAGAATGTTCCCTTGTGCTCTTTTGTAGTGAATCCCATACCCCTCGCCCCTGTAAACCACCAGTCTGCTTTTTGGCACTATAGCTCTGCGTTTTCTAGAATTTCGTATAAACAGAATCTGGCACTATGTGTTTCTGTCTGGCTACTTTCACTCAGTGGAATGTTTTTGAGATTTATCCATATTGTTGACTAGATAAGAAGTTCCTGGGGCACCTGTGTGGCTCAGTTGGTTGAACGTCCAACTCGATTTCAGCTCAGGTCATGATCCCAGAGTCATGCGCTTGAACCCTGCACTGAGCTCTGCACGGAGCATGGGGACTGCTTTAGATTCTCTCTCTCTCTCTCTCTCTCTCTCTCTCTCTCTCCCTCTCTCCCTCCCTCCCTCTACCTCCCTCTCTCCATCTCTCCCTCTGCCTCTCTCCTTCACTCAACCTCTTGCTCATAAATAAATAAACAAACAAATAAAAGTTCCTTTGGGGGCACCTGGCTGGCTCAGTTGGTGGAGCATGTGACTCTTGATCTTAGGTTGTGGGTTCGAGTCCCATGTTGGGTGTAGAGATTACTAAGCAATAAAATCTCGGGGCACCTGGGTGGCTCAGTTGGAAGCTTTGGCTCAGGTCATGGTCTCAGGGTCTGTGAGTTCAAGCCCTACATCAGGCTCTGCACTGTCGGATCCTCGAGATCCGCCGTCTCCCTCCCTCTCTGCCCCTCCCCCACTCACTGGCTCTCAAACATACATGAACATGAACAAAATAAAATAAATAAAATAAAATCTTGGAAAAAAATTTAAGTTCATTTTACTGATGAATAGTATCAATATTGTATCAATATTGTATCAAAATAGTATCAATATTGTTGAATAAGCCACAGTTTAGTTATCCGTTCACCACCTGATGGGCAGTTAGGTATCTGCATTTGCAGCTGATATAAAGCTGCTATGCATACTTACATAAATGTCTTTGTGTGTTTATTTTTATTTCCCCTGGGTAAATACCTAGGAGTAGGTTTGTTGGGTCATATAGTAAGAATATGTTTAACTTTTTTTTAATTTTTTAATGTTTATTTAATTTTGAGAGAGAGAGGGGGGGAGAGAGAGCATGAGTGGGGCAGGGGCAGAAAGAGAGAGACACAGAATCTAAAGCAGACTCCAGGCTCTGAGCCGTCAGCACAGAGCCTGATGTGGGGCTCAAACTCACGAACCTCAAGATCATGACCTGAGCCGAAGTCAGACGCTCAACCAACTGAGCCACCCAGGCGCCCCAGAATACACTTCACTTTATAAGTAACTATCAAACTATTTTCCAAAGTGGCTATGCCATTTCGTATTCCCACAAACTAATACGACTTCCAGTTCTTCCTCATCCTGCCAGCTCGTGGAGGAATCAGTCTTTTTAAACCTTAGCCATTCTAGCCTAGTGGCTGCGTAGTGGTATCTCAGTGCAATTTTAACATGTCTATCCAGCGATTCCTGATGCTACGTTTCTTTTCATGTGTTTATTTGAAATTTGTTTACATCTGTGGGTGAGATGTTTCTCTAAATCTTTTGCCCGGTTTTTAATCCGGTTATTTGTCTTCTTAAGGGAGGAATTTTTTTCTTTAATATTCTGGATCCAAATCTTTTATTAGATACATGACTTACAAATATTTCTTACCCCCCTGCTGCTTGCCTTATCATTTTTAACTGTGTCTTTATTTTTTTTTTAATTTGTTTAATGTTTATTTATTCTTGGGACAGAGAGAGACAAAGCACGAGCTGGGGAGGGGCAGAGAGTGGGGAGACACAGAATCCAAAGCAGGCTCCAGGCCCTGCAGAGCCCGACACAGGGCTCAAATGCACCAACTGTGAGATCATGACTTGAACTGAAGTCGGACACTTAACCAACTGAGCCACCCAGGTGCCCCAACTGTGTCTTTTAGAAAACAAAAGATTTTCATGTTGATAAGTCAAATTATTGATTTTTGTTTCTTGTAGGGAGTGCGTTTTCTGTGTTCTATCTAAAAAATCTTGGCTAACCCAAGATCAAAAGGATTTTAAGTCTGTGACCCACCATTTCAAGTTAATTGTTGTTTATAGTGTGAGACAAGCGTTTGTTTTAGTTTGGTTTTGTTTTTTTGCTTTTTGTTTTAGACATTCAGTTGTTCCAGGACTATTTCTTGAAAAGACTGTTGTATTTCTTCCACTGAATTACCTTGGCATCTTTGTGAAGAATCAATTAACCATCTCTGGGTAAGTATATTTCCGGACTCTATTCTGTTCCACTGACTTGAATGTTCTACTCCATACCATACTACACTGTCTTAATTACTGCAATTTTACTCTAAGTCTTGAAACTAGGTAGTAATTCTTTCAACCTTATTCTTTGTTTTTCATGGGTTTTTGTTGAGTCGGGTTTTTTTTTTAGATATTATATTCTTTCACATTTCCATATGAATTTTAGAAACAGCTTGTCAATTTCTCAACACACCTGCTGGGATGTGGGCCGGGAGTACATTAAATCTGTGGATCAACTTGGAAGAAGGACTTCTTACCAATATCAAGTCTATTTTTAGATCTTTAATTTCTGTCTGCAGTAGTTTGTAGTATAACTTTTGTTCATTTGTCCCCAAATATTTCATGTTTTTATGCTATTATAAATATTATTTTAACTTAAATTTCTAGTCGTTAATGTCTAATGTAGAGAAATAGAATTAATTTTTATAAATGAAACTTAGATGTCGCAACCTGCTAAACTCACTCATTAGTTCTGGCATGCTCCAATTTTTATGAGTTCCTTAAGGTTTTTCTAAACAGACGATCATGTTGCCCACAAATAAAGGCAATTTTGGATCTTCCCTTCAAAACAACCTATGCTTTATTTCTTTTTCTTAAATTATTGCATTGGCTAAGACTTCTAGTACGCTGTTGAAGGAAAGGTTATAACAGCGACGGACGCAATGGGTGAATGTGGTCAAAAGGTACAAACTTCCACTTGTAGTATGAATAAGTACTGGCAATGTAATGCACAGCATGGTGACCACAGTTAATAATACTGTTGTAGGGGCGCCTGGGTAGCTCAGTCGGTTAGGTGTCCGACTTCAGCTCAGTCATAATCTCGCGGTTTGTGGGTTCGAGCCCCGCGTCAGACTGTGCTGACAGCTCAAGGCCTGGAACCTGCTTTAGATTCTGTGTCTCCCCTCTCCCTGCCCCTCCTGCACTTGCACTCTGTCTCTCTCTCTCTCTTAAAAATAAATTTTTAAAAAGGAGAGCCTGGGCGGCTCAGTCAGTTAAGCATCCAACTTCGGCTCAGGTCATGATCTCACGGAATTGTGGGTTCAAGCCTCACATCGGACTCTGTGCTGACAGCTCAGAGCACGGAGCCTACTTTGGATTTTGTGTCTCCCTCTCTCTCAGCCCCTCCCCTGCTCACGCTCTGTCTCTCTTTGTCTTAAAAATAAATAAACATTAACAAAAATTTTTTTCTTAACTAATTTAAGAAATTTAAATAATAATACTGTGTGGCATATTTAAAAATTGCTAAGAGAGTAGATCTTAAAAGTTCTCATTGCAGGAAAAAAGTTATAATTATATGAAATGATGGATGTCAACTAGACTTATGGTGGTAATCATTTTGTGATATTCATATTTACCAAATCCTTATTTTGTACACGTTAAACTAATATACTGTTATATGTCAAATTGTATCTCAATAAAACAGGGGAATGGGAGAAATAGGTGTAACCGATATCCGATCCTTGCCTTATTCCTAATCTAAGAGGGAAAACATTCAACCTCTCACCAAGTACGATGTGAGCTGTAGGTTTTTTGTGGACATCCTTTTTTTAAGGTTGTGTACATTTCCTTCTATTTCTAGTTTGTTCATGTGCCTTGATGTCATTTTTCTTAGTTTTATTCTACTTCGGTTCACCGCGGGGAGTGGGTTTTGATTTGTGGTCTTCTACTTTTTATCAAATCTGGAAATATTTTAGTCACGAATTTTTCAGTTTTTTCCTGCCCCATTATGGGGTGCTAATTATACGTGTATTGGACTGCTTGTGATTGTTCCCCACGGATCACGGAGGCTCCGTTCATATTTTCCCAATATTTCTCACTCTGAGCTTCATCCTGAATAATTGATATTGCTGGGTCTTCAAGTTCATTGATTCTCTTTTCTGCAGTATCTAACCTGCTACTCCTCCCTTCCGATCTGGTTTTTTTTTATTTCGGGTATTAGATAGTCAGATATCTTCATCTCTGGAAGTTCCCTTTGGGTTTTTAATATGATCTACTTCTCTCACATTGTGTTCGTGCCTTCCTCTACCCTCAACCCTGGGCGGCCTCTTTACAAGACCTCTTTTAACGTTCTTGTTGGCTAATTTTATTATCTATGTTTTTCTATTGGTTGATTTATCTCCTGATTATGGGTTGTATTTCCCTAATTCATTTTATGCTTAGACGTTTTTATGAAATGCGAGGCATTGTAAATTTTATGTGTTGGGTGGTGGTTTTTGTTGCGTGCTTTCAAGTAGTGTTACACTTTATCCCGGTGCACGGCTAAGTGACTTATAATCAGTCGGAGCCTTTTAAGCCTTGTGTTCAAGCTTCATTAAAGTGGGCCTTTAGACCAGAGTGAATTTAGCCCCGCTCCTAAGGCCATAACGTTCTGAGCGTTTTACCCAATGTCCCATTATTAGAAGGTCTCTCCACTCTAGCCGGAGAGAGTACAAGTTCCAAGTCCTGTGTGGGCTCAGGTTAGAGATCAGTAGCCAGTCAAAGACGGAAGGGACCCCTCTGCAGACTTCCAACCCTCTCTCTTTCCGGGTAGCTTCCCACTGCTTTGGCTCCTGAACTCCAATCACTTTCTCCTCAATCCAATGAGGCCACCAGGCTCTTTTCAACCTCTCTCTTCTCTCCATCTGTTCTGTGATCTGGAAACTGCCTCCAGGAAATAAGCTGAGGCGTTTGCAAGCCTCACTTCTGTTGCTGTCTCTCAGGAATCACGGCCCTGTGCTGACCACGCTCTAATATCTAAGAAACATGTATTATATATCGTGTCCAGTTCTCAGGTTGTCTGAGGTGTCAGGTCCCTGTTACGCCGATCACCAGGCCGAAAGCAGAAGTGTTTAGTGATGAACATAGTTGGGGTTTAGTTTTGTATTTTTTTTTGGATGAAGGCTAATATATTATTTTTTCCCTTATAGTTATTGATTTTGGGGTCCTGTTCGAGACTTCTTTGCCTACCTTTGGATTTCAAAAATAGTCTCTCCTATGCTTGCTTTAAACAAACTTTAAGGGCACCTGGGTGGCTCAGTTAGTTGGGCCTCTGACTCTGGATTTCAGTTGATTTCAGCTCTGGTCATGATCCTAGAGTCATGGGATCAAGCCGTGTCGGGCGTGGAGACTGCTTGAGATTCTCTCTCTCTGCCCCTCTCCCCAACTTATGCTCACTCTCTCTAAAATAAAATAAAATAAAATAAAATAACTTTATAGCTCTAACTGCTATATTTAGGTCTATGTTCCAACAGACTCTAATTTTTTTGTATATAGTATAACATTCAGGACATTCAGGAATCAAAGCTTTTTTTTTTTTTTTTTTTGTCTAGACAAAGATGTCCGGTTGTTTCCGTACCATTCGCTGAAAGGTTTTCTTTTCTCTATAGAATTGCTTTGATACCTCCATCCAAAATCAATTAACTGTGCAAGTACAAGTCTATTTCCAGAACCTCGGCTGTGTTCCATTGATCTATTTGGCTATCCTTACGCCAATACAACATAGCTTTGATCGCCGCAGCTTTATAGTAAGTTTCACAGCAATCTACTATAAATTCTCAAGCTTTGCTTTTCTTTTTCAAGATTATTTTGTTTCTTTTGAACTTCCATGTAAATTTCAGAATACGCCTATAAAATGCTACCCGCAAAGCCTTCTAGGATTATGATGGGAATTACATCAAAATCTAGGGATTAATTTGGCAAAAATTACATCTTATCCATATTGAGTCTTAATGAATATTATATGTCTCTTCCTTTTTTTCCAATCTTCATTCACTTCACTCAGCAATGTTTCGTAATTCTCAGTGCACAGTTCTTGCGTATCTTTTGTTAAAGACTCTCCTAAGTATTTTGTTATCTATAATACTCTTGCAAGTAGAATTGTTCGTTTTCCAGTTGTCTGTGGTCAGGACGTAGAATTACAGTTTACATGTTTATATTGACCTTGTAGCTTACAATTGAGCAACTCAATTCACTTACGAGTTCTAGTCAGGTTTTTATCCATATAAACTCTAACGGCATCTGTGAAAACAATGTGTTTTACTTCTTCCTATCCAAAATTTATGGGTTTTTAAATTTCTTTTTGTTGCCTCGTTCCATTAACTGTGATTACCAGGAAGTGTTGAATAGAACCAGAAAAGTAAATGTGCCGATGTTATGGGGAAGTGTTCAGTCTTTTCCCACGAAGGGTGACCTTAGCCATAGGTTTCATATAATGCCCTTTATCAGACGGAGACGGTCTCTTAATTTTCCTAGTTTACTGAGAGTTTTTGTCACGAACAGGTGGGATTTTGTCAAATGCTTTCTGTGCATTTATTGAGATCATTGTATAACTTTTCTCCTTTATTCCATAAATGAGGCGGATTATAAGAATTTATTTACAAGTATGAAATGGCTAGATCTCATTTAGTCAGATATATTTTACATATTATTGGATCAAATTTGTGACTATTTTGTTAATATATTGTATACTTAAATAGATGTACGGTTGGATTTGACTTGTAAATATTTTGTTAAAGGTTGTTTTGTATGTATATATTTATGAGAGATAGTGGCATATAGTTTTCTTGTCATTGTCAAATTTTGGTCTCAAGGATAGGTCGGGCCCTGAAAAGACTTGAGAAATGTTCCCGTTGATGGAGAAGTTTTATAGAACAAATTCAAGGTACTGGATAGGTATAGGACTACTTTGATTTTCTATTTCATTTTATGTGTGTTTTGATAGGTTCAACACTGTGGTAATCAGGAAGTGGTGGAGTGGCAGGAAAGCCAAAAAGGAAGAGACAGAATGTTTCAATGAGGCCCAGCAGTTCCTGGAGGAGACCTACCATAATTCTTGGGGGGAGAACAGGGACATTTCAGGCACCAGGGAAACATGTTCTGTTGGAGGACAGAGGGAATTCACCGGCCCTCACTAAGGACTTCCTGGTGACACTTTAGAAGGATGGATGAACCATCATGTGTTCTGAATACAAGCTCAGAGAGAAACCTAAAAACTTAATCAGCACCCCAGAACAGCAAAATTGCACCTGCTTTACATTCATTACGGTAATAGCTAACATTCTCGGTGCAGCTGTGTGCGGTCACCTGTGCCTGCGTGTGCATGTGTGTGTGTGTCTGTGTGTGTGTGTGTGCCCTCAATACTTGCATCTGCCAAATACGATGTGAGGATGCCTTACAACCTGTGAGAATAGTATAAACTGCATTGCTAATTATGCTTTCTATTTCAGTCTCCTGTAAGTTGGTTTATGGTGAATCAGTTTCCTGGAGACAGATTGCCTTTAAGTGTACTGACAGAATCAAGCTTCACGATGTGAGAGGGATGGGCAGACTACACATTTCAGTGACGCCCCTCCCCCTCCCCCCCACAAAAACCTACAGTACGTACCGCTTCCTTTTGAAGGCTGACATATGGTCTAGCCAGGCATACCATGGCTTGAGGTGGGTACAAGAAAGGAGGAAGGGCTGGGCCAAGGGCCGAATCCCACGTACATATGTCATCTTGGGCATTGCATCTGGGCGACCCTGTCCCCAACACCACCCTGGACTTCTCAGGAGCCTCCTGCTGCACTCCCCACAGTGATTCGTGCCCCCTCCAATTCACTCTCCATGCAGCAGCCAGAGGGGTCTTTCTGAGAAACAACTCGCTCCGGCCATCGCCTCCTTCCTTCACATGCCAGCCCAACCCAAATCCCTTCATGGCTCCCCATTTCTCTTGGGGGTAAAGACCCAAGTCCTGAAGAGGGTCCATGGCCTGCCTCCTGAGAGCTTAGCACACAGCAGCTTGTGTGCTTGGACCATTCAGCACCTCTGAGCCATCCTAATACCTCCCCAGTTGGTGATGCACGTTAAATGAGTAACTCAAGCGAACGTGCTCTCGAAAGCGGGAAAGCGCTACGAAGCGGTGTTCATCCTCATCCCTGAAGTGGAACTTGGGAAGGACGCACGCGGAGGCGGCAGAGGTGTGCGGACGGGCGCCCCCGTGTGGCGAGACCGAACCGGTGCGGCGGCGGCGGCTGGGAGGTGGGGAGCGGTGGGAAGCCAGCGGCGCCCAGGCTCTCAACGCTCCGCGACCTGCCCCGGCCTGCTTGGCTTTGATGGCTGCTCCCGCCGCCACACACACACCCCCAAAGTCCTGTTTCATGCCCAGCGCCGGAACGGGCTTTCTGTCTGCCCTCGGGCACCCGCAGCCGGCCAATGCGCGACCCGGGTTACGTGTCTAGTGAGCATCTGGGGGTGGCAGAGGCCAGAGCTCCGTAGGTTCTGTCGAGCTTGGGAGGAGGGGGAGGGGGGAGGGGGGGTGACCAACCTGATCAAGGAGGCAAAGGGCTGTTGCGAAATCCACCGTCCAGCCAGGCAACCAGAAAGATAAAGGTGGCGCTCGTTCTAAATGGCAGTCCGGCTTTTTCCGGGGCTCTATGCCCAGCGGCCTTCGAGAAGTGTGTCTCGGTTTCTGTCTCTGGCTCTGGTTCCCTGCCCTGGGTCTCCTCCCCTCTTCGGAGGCAGGCACCGGGTAGTATGAATTCATTTCCCATCCCCAACGCCAACCACCGCCTGGCCCAGAGCAGGACTGGGAAGCCTTGCTGAGTGACCAAACGCATTCATTTAATGCCACACGCACCCTCTGCAAGGGCGGGGGCGTGCCGTTTTTATTTTCCTTTTCCTGATGAGGAATCTGGGGCCTAGGGAGGCCGCCTGCCCCGGATCTGGCCGCTAGAAGTGAGCAGGGGACCCGGATGGATAAAATGTGCTTCTCATAGGAGACTCCCTGAGCTCCACGGGCTCTGACTAGCCAGCTTCAGGGCGGAGAGCCCACCATGACCGACAGGCACACCGCGACAGAGCCCAGCGCTGCAGCGTGGGAATGGCTGCCTGTGCCTGGCTCCAAGGAAGCAGTCACGGTCGCCGTTGAAGCAGCACCTTGCGTTCTGAGCTCGTGGAAGGGTGAACAGTAACCTCACGCTCGCCCAACCTCGCATGCCCAGCTCGCCCAGCACACAGCCGGCTCTCGGCCTGCATCGATGCTCTCGGCAAGCCCGCGGTCAGGGCTCATGGGCAGAGCAGACCAGAACCTGGGGCGACCCACTGGCTACACGCGTTGAAGCCAAGAACAGGGGCAGTGTGTCCAAGACAGTAAACAGCCGAGGACTGAGCAAAGCCCGGGGCGGCCTGCTGTGTCCACAGCAGCCGTGACCTCATTGTTGATAGGATCAGCCTCTGAGGGTCATCTGAGCACCCCAAGAAACAGTCCGTTCCTTTACCTCCTATCACTGAATGTCACCCAGGCAGGGATGGCTTCTGGGCCACCCGGGAAGTCTCTCCCCATAACCAACTACAATCCCTCCTGCTGGCATTAGGTCACTCATAGCGCTCTCATCTGAGAGGCGATGAAGACCGGATCTTCACGCTCCTCCCTGCCCTTGGCCCAGGAAAGGTCGTCATAACCTGAGGTCCAGAAGCCCGGCAACCAGACACCAGACTGATGTCCTCCAGCTCCTGCCTGACCAGCTCCGGGAGTGACCCCCGAGGCTGAGCAGCCTGGCAGGTCGTGCCCAGGTCCTCGAAGCCCTTATCCATTGCTACGGGCAGGAACACGCCTCTCCTCGGACTGGCCCTGCCGATGTCAGACCGAAGGGTCCCAGCAGCGGGGAGCCGGGGAGGCAGCTGGGACCTGTGTGCTAAGACACTGGCCTGGGGGCTTGGGCTCCTGGGAACGGCTCTGGCATGTGTCAAGGGGAGGTTCCACCCTGGTGCTTGGGGACAGCATCCCAGCCCAACCAAGCCACAACCACACCCAGGGGCCTGAATCGAAGCAGGATACCACCACTGGCTGCGGGGAAAGAGAAAACAAGGGGTAAGAGCAGCTCAGGCCCCAGAGGGGTTCCCAGCCGCACACGCCTACACTCACCCCTTCTCACGAATGATCTCCTTGGAGAAACCAGAATGGTGGGGAAGAAAAGTGGGTGAGAAAGGAGTGGCGTTAGGAGCCAGCTGCCGGTGTCCAGGTAGGATCGGGAGGGCCTGGAGGAAGGCCGGAGCAGGAGGGGCCGAGTCTGAGAGGCCTCGGAGGAAGCACACGGCGTACCCAAGCCCCCGCCTGGAGATAGGGCAGCTGGAGCAGTGCCTGGGCCCAGGGGCGGAAAGAGCGTCACGGCCCTGTCCGGGCTGCGCCCTATGCCAATCCCGTTGCCCAGGTCACTTGAACTGGCCAAGCCTGTGATCTCCTCTTTAAAATGGAAGGGAGAGGGGCACCCGGGTGGCTCAGTCAGTTGAGCGTCCAACTCTTGATTTCGGCTCAGGTCATGATCCCAAAGTCGTGGGATCGAGCCCCGAGTTGGGCTCCACGCTGAGAGTGGAGCCTGCTTAAGATTCCCGCCCCCTACCCCTCTACCCGCTCTCTCGCCCTCTCTCTCTCACTCTCACTCTCTCTAAAATAAAAAATAAAATGGAAGGGAGACACCCCACATCTGTGCCAGGCACCTGGTCCTGAGGGAATAGAGGGGGAGTGGCCGAGAAGGGAAAGAGGAGGGCTGGGGACCCCCCCCTTCTTCCCACCTCTGGCTCTGCCTCAGTGGCCTCAGTTGGGCTGGTCAGAGAACCAGGTGTGGCCAATCAGCACCCTTGCCCCCACCCCGCCCCCCCCAGATGAGCTCCAGCGCCTGCCTACTTCATCTCAGGAGTAAACCTGGAACACACACTCAACAGCCCTGCCTCCGCTGGTTTTTGTGGGGCAAAGTTGAGAAACCTGGGCAGGTCCTTCCGAGCCATGTGACAAAGGGCCTGGCGGAACCCCTCCACGAACGGCCAACCTTGCTTTGGCGCCTCGTCCGTGCCAGGCACTTTGCCCTCACCGCCGCAGCAACCCTCTGAAGTAGCCCATTTCACAGGGGAGGACACTGAGATCCGAGAGGTTGCGTAAGCTGCCGAGATCACGCGGCCCGCTGGCGCGTGGCGGAGCCGCAGGTGGACAGTCCCGCGCCGAAGGAGGCATCGGAATATCGGCCCCCGGAGCCGCTGCGATGAGCAGAGGAGATCTCACTTGGAAAGTACTTGCGGGCACACGTGTGAGCTCAGATGAGCCCCTTCCTGTTCCCCGCCCCCTGCCCAACACCTTGGGAGGGAACCGGACTGTGGTTCCTCGTTCTGACCACAGGGTGTCTCCACGCCCTTGCTCAACAACCACCCCCCCAGGTCTCTGGCTGCCTTTGACACAGCCCTTCATGGGTCTGGCATAAGTCCCTCAGTGCCACTAGTTAGCATAGTCACAGCGCCCCCCCCACACACTCACACCCCCATCTTGCTGGGTTGAGCTGAGTGGCCTGGGGGAGAAGGTGTCACTTTCCGTGTGAGCCGGCAGCCCGCGGGCCCCTGGGTGGTTGGTGACCTCCTCGGGTTCCTGTCGGCGACCCAAGAATCGGAGTATTTTCAGAAATCCTGCACCACGATGGGCCTCGACCGGCCTGGAGAGAGAGGCTCACGCCGCCTGCTCCGGCGACCCCTGCCCAGTCGGGCCGGGTCACTGGTGACCTGGGTCTTGCTTTCTAGCCTCCACAACCTGTGTTCTTGTGAACTTCTCCCTGGGAGGGTCATCAGAAGACGCATCATGATCTTCTTGTGGGAGATTAAATGGGGTTACGTAGGCGAAAAACAAAATGTAAGCTTTTTATTACAATTTAAATGTTGGTTGTCAAAGATAGGGGAACTGAGACCCCACGAGCCACACAGCATGTCAATGGTGGCCGCAGGGGAGAAGCCCAGGCTGCCTGAGCCCAACCTAGCCAACTCTCCCAAGAAGTCACGTTTGGCCTTGGAATGGCTCCCTCTGTGTGACCGCAGTCCGGTGCTTTGAAAGGACAGCAGAACAGAGATCTGGGGGCGAGAGGAAGGCAGGGATGAAGGAGTTAAGGGGGCCTGGAGCTGGGTGGCTGAAGGCTATTAACAGACCAGTGGGAGAGGAAGAGGCTAGAGAGCCGGTCTGGCTTTGATTAGGTCCCAAGGCCATCTGGAGAATCAGACTCTGGAGATCGGTTGGGTTTATAGGGGGCAGATGGCATGAATTATAGGGGCTTTAATGGGGAAGGGGGCTCTCCCCATAGTGCCTCTGGAAGGGTCGGGGTGGGGCCTCTCCCCTCGCAGCCTGGACCGATTGCATCAGCTTCCGCATCTGCCGTGCCTTCCTGCCTGCAGTAGTACCCCTTGTCACGGGCCCCCCCGCAGTACCCACCCCCTGAGGAGTCTGGGAGGACGTGGTGTCACTCAAAGGAGAAAGAGACCCTCTGCGCTCTCTACAGAAGCCACACCAACACGTGGTACCAGCCAAGCCAGGAGCCACTGTGTGATGGGCGCACCGCCGTGTGGCCCAGCGAAGTGGGAGCAGCCATCTTGCTTCCAGGCTCGCAGCAGACCTTAGGCTGAAGGTTCCAGGGATATTCCTGTCCCACTCCTCAGCCCGCCTCCTTCCACCCCCTTCACATCCACCATATCCTTGATGGTAAGGAGCTCGGAGACCATCCTGTCCAGATGCTTCTACAGAGGCCCAAGGCCACACAGCTGACCCCTCAGTGCTGGACCTGAATCCTAGCCCCCCAACTCTTGAACCCGTACCTCTACTGACCAGCCTCCATCACACAGCCTCTCCGGGTGTCCTTTCCTCACCCAACCAACAATACCTGTTTGGCCTCCCTCGCAGCTGGAACGGACTGAAACGGTGGCTGCAAAAGGCTTTGGAAAGTTAGAGCCACCACGCAAATGATCTCGGCATCATTGCAGTTTGGTGAACAGAGCCGGGGAGCCCACAGGGCTTCCTGGGAGCAGGCCAGCTAGCCGTTCCCCTGTGAGGAGGAACCCACCTGACAGCCCCTGATTCCCGGTCCCTCTCCAGTGCGGCTCTGCCCAGGGGAAGCCAGTGGGGCTCAGCCCAAGCAAACATCACTGGGGCGGTGGGCCATTCTGGAAAGCAAAAACAAAAACAAAAACAGCTCTCTCTTCCAGCATCCCAAGGCCAGAGATGCTTTCCCTTTGGGGGAATTATCCCCATTGGGGAGACCAGGGGGAGGGAAGGAGGGCTGGCCACCAATTCTCCCGCCATCTTGGATACTATCTCGGCCAGCCAGAAAACAGCCCGAGCCACGTCTATCACCCTAAGGTATGCATCTCTGACGTGACAATGCCTCTTCTACAAATCTACCCCTCAGGTTTGCACAGACATGTATCCAGAGGGCTGTCCATACAGCTTTGTTTGTAACAACCAAAGACCGTCATTAGGGGATGGGGTAAATACATTAAGGATATCCGTACTGTATAATCCAGGCAAAGAATGAAGTAGTTGTATATGCGCGTATAAATGAATATACGTGTATGTAAGTGAAATCGACTCATTATGAAGATCTCTAAGATACACCGTTAAGAACAAGTCATACATGGAAGAGTGTGTATAGTATGTTCCTGTTTCACACACACACACACACACACACACACACACACACAGGAGATGTAAATAAGGCTCAGAAAATCTCTGAATGATACCCGAAGAAGCTGTTAACGGTAGTTGCTTCCCAGTCGGGAGACAGGTGGTCTGTAGTAACAGAGGACTTACTTTTCAGTACCTTTGGGTTTTACCATCTGTATCTGTGCTACTCTTTCAGTGAAACGAACAGAGGGAAAGCCGGTCTAGAAAAATAGCTGCGTGGGCTCAGCCACGTCCCTCCACTCCATGCCCCCTCCAGTCTCCGAGTTTCCCGCCTGCTTCCTTTCCACCTGGCTCTGACCCCCACCGGCCCGTAAGGGTGTTTCCACCGCAGCCGGCCCCTGGGGGCAGCCACCCTTCATTCTGTGAGGACCAAGGCCTCCCTTTCATGGCCAGCTGGAAGAGACACACGAAGACCGCAAATGCTTGGAGGAGCGAGGTCACCCCAGGTAGGAGCCGTGGGAGCGAGCCAAGGGGCTTGGTTTCCTATTAAGTGCGGGAAGGAGCGGCAGTTAAACACCAAGCTTCAAAGAGCCTAAGATTTTCAAAAATCGCTTTTGGGGAATATGCAGCTTTTATTGGAGGTGTCAGACATTAATGAGGGTTCTGGATCTTTCCCAGCCCAAAGAGCACTCTCCCTCTCTGCCCCACCCCCACTCCTTCCAGCAACCAGCTAGCCTCCCTTGGACAAATGGAGAGAGGCTGAAGGTTCCGGGGGTATTCCTGTCCCACTCCTCAGCTCACCTCCCTCTACCCCCTTCACTTCTGGGAGAAGGTATGGAAGCCGAGAGGATCCAAGGGGAGGGGAGTTAGGAACCCAAGGGAAGGACTGGGGGCAGGGTCCGACAGAGGCAAAAAGGCCAGCCTCGCTTACCTGTTCCTTTGGGAAAGGTTTCGTGGCCAATGATTAGGAATTCTGAGGCCTGCCCTATGCCTGTTGGAAGAAACCCTCAACACACACTTGCTCCCTCATGGAAATGACCGTGTTCTTAGATATTTTGAGATCCTGACACAGAAGGAAGTGTGAGAGCTCCATTTTGTCTGAATATGTAGAGTCACAACTGAGCCTTGGACCAGGCTCTGGACCACATTTTTAATGCCAGCCCACTTCCCAGTCTCGGAATGTACCTGGTGAGCTTTAAAGGTAAGCAGCCCGTCCAAAATAGAGGGGCGCCCGCCAACACACTCTGAGCAGAGGACACCCATAATAATATTTGTAGAATGAATATGTGCGGAAGTGAATGAGTGAATGGCTTTACTTATGACACGAAGACATGAGATTGGACGTTAGAATTTATACATTAGATGATGTTCGAAATCTAGATTAGAGGTTAGAAATGACTCCTGTTAGTTAGCATTGGGACGTCTGAAAAGACTATAACATGGTTCTTAAAGGAAAGGATCTTTCTCTTAGTCATCTTTCAATAAATGATGGATGGACGGATGGATGGATGGATGGATGGATGGATGGATGGATAGATGGATGGATGGACGGATGGATGGATGGTTGAAGGAATTCCTCTGAAGGAATTCATAGTCTCATGATCCCCAGAGGTGTAGGTTGGGTAATCTATATAAGACACTTGGACACTTATATGTCAAAAGTTAGTCTGCATAAGGCAGGAGGAGGGGCAAGATGACCTATTGGGTCTCTTTCGCATCCAACTATCTACAGCTGGAATATTTGTATCTAGACTCCGAGCATATGATGATACTCAGGTTTCTCAGAAGTTACTCCTTGCCAGCCTGTGAGCAGCCACCAGGGAATCCGGTCTCTCCATGGAATGGGTAGGTTAGGGTGGGTATCTCCAACACTGCTAGCTCCTGGCATCATCTTCCCCTGCCAGGAACCATGGCGACTCTAGTTGGTGACCCACCAGGGGCTCGTGCTCCTCCAGTCTCAT